>QRDG01000519.1:593744-1248994 GCA_012064385.1 Puccinellia tenuiflora
TTTGAGGCATTTTATTCAAAGTGCCCAAATAGGTAAACTATTGAGGCAATTTGAAAAGTGCCACAACAAAGTGCCCTAATAACCTTGACCGTGACCTAGTGTATCATGTATGAATCCAAAAGAACCCGTTCAGCCTCTTTCCAAACCCTTGGATCAACGCAGCATAGCAGCTCCCATTTTGGCTCCTCGTAATAATTTCTCAGCAGCCACACATAGTACGTGCCACCACGGCAATGTTATGTCCATTGCAGATGCATAGGCACCCGTCTAGCTCCATCATCTTGATCGGAGCATCATCCAGATAGGGCGGCGCCGGTAGAACTAGGTCGAAGGTCTCGCTGCTGACTTCGAACGCCAGGATGCGACCATCTCGGTCTCGACGAAGGAAGTGGAGATGCCCGTTTAGGAACACAGCCGGGGTGGTGGTGATCCACGATGCACGCCGGAGGCTGGTTGGCAGTAGGCCTCCAGCAGGACAGCACTGTGTCGAGGACGAAGGCCTCGCATAGGGGCGGGCTGTAGTCGTCGTCGTCGGTGTTGAATATACCGCACTACCTTGTACTCGCCGGCCACCGGGCAGTAACCAAAGCCGTATGCTGCGGGCGGATAGTACGGTGGCAGTTCGGGTGAACTCCGGTAAATCATCGGCAGTGTGGTACTGTGGTGACGGGGAGAGCTAAGACTGCACCGGTACAAGGGTTGCAGATGTAGTAGCCGTGATCGGTGCAGCAGCGGATGAGGACCAGGCCGTGAAGAGGCCTGGTGAGAGGAGTCGGCCGGTGGAAGTTGTTGGTCGTGAGTTTCTTGACGGCACCACCCGGCTGCCAAGAATAGAAGTAGTATTCTTCTCCAGAGGTATCGGCGTCGGCTTGTAGTGCCGAAGAACAGCTTCAGTTGGCGTTCTTGTTGCTCTCCGGCGTTGGAGCTCGACGAAGGGCTCGACGAGAGTGCGGTACGCCACGCACGCGAGACGCCGCGGAAGCGGCCCACGGACTTGGCCGGCAGGTAGGAGAGGACCTCCGTGACCATGTCATCGGGAAGAGTCATTGGTTTCTTCTGGCCGTCGTCCTTCTTCTCTTTCTGAACGATGTTGAGACAATGTTTGCCAGAGCCCCGAGCTCTGAATATCAATTCATGCACACAGCCAATGTGTAGTTGTCTACGAGTCTGCAACGTGGTGTCCTACTTATAAGACGCAAAGATGCGTCCTACTCCCTCCGTTCCACAATATAACATGTTTTAGGTGTTTCACATGTTGTCTAGATTCGGACTAAAAGGATGGAAAGAGAGTGAACATATACACTAAAACATGTCTAGATACATGTGGTCCAAATGTGAATGTGGAAAAAACCTAAAAACATCTTATATTGTGGAACGGAGGGAGTATCTGAGATGAGATCGGTTCAGTTTTCGGTGTGTTCTGAACCTACACCAACAAGAACATGGTCACCTTGACAGACCACCTTCTTCTCCTCCGATAATGCATCCACATTATCTTCTGTACCTACATTCCTATCTTCTGTTGTGTTTTTCGTATTCCCGTGTTTATAGAATTCCGCAAACCAAACATGCCCTCATTATGCAGTCCGTTACTTAAATTGATGATTTCTGGTGCAAAAATACCAGTAGCTTGTGGAGAGAAAATTTCACTATGTTTGAAGAATTTAACAATAACTCCTTATTTGCTTATGTCTTCTGAATAACAAGATGACATGGATCTCAGTAAATGAGTTTATAGAACTACGAAAAAACTTCACCTGTTTTCGTTTGCAAGAATTTATTGTCTACGTGACTCAAATCACATGAACTAAACCACTCCACAATATGCCTGACCCAACCCGAAAAAAGCACGAAGTGCATAAAAAATATTGTTTTATTGAGAAATAGCTTAATAATATATATGATTATTTCGAAAATGATTTAATTAATAGGAAAAGGCACTGTTCAACATGTTTCAGACTGGGTCGGGTCAGGCTCAGGTTTGGCATTTTTAGTCAGGTTTTTTTGAAGATCGGCCCGAAACCCGGGCCCGGCTCGGGAAATGCTGACGTCCACACGAAGGTTTCGGTTCCCAAATTAAAATTAATAATCCCCAGGGGGATCGATATTTCCCGTTACCGCTGTTGCCGAGAAATCCCTGATGGTTACGAGACAAACTTAAAATTTAAATTTTGAATTCAAATTTTCTCGGAAAGTAGTAGTTGATCTTTAAGCTGAATATTTACACTAAACATACAGGCGCTCAGCGGTATGATGGTAGACCAGATCTGTACTACGATGAGGTCCAGTGTTCGACTCCAGCCGGCAATTTTTTTGCGTTAAATATCTTCATTGGGGATTTTTTGCTCGGTTAGATCATTTCCTGGGTGCCCGGGAAACGCGGTTACTGACCGGATTTCCCGAGCGGTAACCAAAACCTTGGTCCACACTCCACTCCGACGCGACTCTTCTCTCTTCGCACGACCGCCACTGCTTACAGGAAGGACCACCCTTTTCGGTGACTTATTTGCTAGTCAGAAGCGCTATTGGTGACTTCTTCCTACTGGAATCAGTACCCACCCAATGTGACACCAGCTGCCGCGTTGGCCTTATGTGTAGTGTTAAGTCGTGAAGTTAGGGATTAAAATATTGAGACCTACTTTGGTAGTGAGGTATTTTCTAAACTGAAATATTTCAAACCAAAGTATTTCAACGCCCGGCGAATAAATATTATACTTTTGATTAATACTTCAGTTTCGAAAAAAGATCGTCGGACCTCTTTCTCCAATACTTAAAAAAAAACTACAGTTTTGAAGAATACTTCAGTTTATAACCACATTATATTATTGGATTCAAACATAAAGTATTTAATACTTCGATATTTCCAGAAACTGAAATATTCTTTCTATACTTTAGAAATACTTTGATGCCAAATGGGGCCTCACCCTCATTGGTGGAATGAAATTTCATAAGGCTGTGTTTGGATGTCGGAATTCGGGCTCGGAATCAAGGAATCTGGAATTCGGGCTCCGAATTCAGCTGTTTGGATGCGTAGGGAATTTGGGCCTGGAAACGAGATCCAATTCCGAGCTGGCTCCCCTCATACTCAAAGCGTCTCCTCACAATACCGAGCTCCCACCCTCGGAATCGGACGGAAACGACCCCGCGTACCGTTTCACTCAGCCGAACAGACAGAGCGCCTCTCTTCCCCACCATCCTCTCCCTCTCCGGCCGTCCTCTCCCTCCTCTCCGGCCATCGTCTCTCCCCTCCATCCTCTCCCTCTCCCCGTCCTCCTCCGATTCCCGTGGTGGACTGCCATCTGCGCCCTCACGTAGGCCATCCCCTAACCCTAGATCTATGGCGGTCGAAGGGGAACGGTGGGGGACCCTGGAGCGGCGGCGGGAGGGGAACGATTGCGTCTCCTGGCCATCTCCAAGTATTTTTCATACATGTACACAATTTAATATTATTGAACCCAACAAAACATTCAATTCCACAAGTATTTTCGTACACACAAGTATTTTTCATACATGTACACAATTTAATATTATTGAAACCCAACAAAACATTCAATTCCACAATTTATACATCCAAACAAGAATTGGAATTGGATGCCATCCTTCAATTCCAATAGGAAGTACTATGCACATCCAAACAACAGATTTGGAATTGGAGACCAATTCATTTCCAACTTAGTTTTGGTATTCCCACTCCAATTCAATTTCAAGCCCGTGCAGTAGCCTGACAAACAGTCGGTTCAGTCCGATTCAGGTGCCAATTCAGGTGCCTAATCAAATAGAACCCTTATGGATTTGCTAGTTGATAAGGTAAATATCCAACCCACTAAATGCTAGGCGTAATGAGGGTAAGGGCCTCCAAAAGATTTCTTTTCGTTCTATGAACTTTAAATACCAACATCCAAACACAGCCTAAGAGTTCCAAAATTTGCTCCGTTTGTAGAATTGAAAACAATTGTAATTCTCTTACTACTAATTTGCATGCAAATTCAAAGCAAAATTTCCGTTGGATCAAACTACATACAATTAATTCCTTGCTTCCACGAAAATTTGGCTTTTACAGATTCATGTGTTTCGAATCCTGTAAAATTCAACATTTTATTCCTGCAACGTTCTATCCTGGGAACTAAAGAGAGGTGCCAGTTAAACTGAAACGAGAGAACCGCTGTCATACGATAAAAAGTACAGTAGAATCCACTGTAGGTTACACCGAACAAAAAGCCTTCTTCTTCCATGGGTTTTTGGGTCAAGTCAGTTAAGCCTCTGGACGCGAACGATGCGCGCTTCCTCTTCCTCGTCGCGCACGGACACGAGCAGCACGAACGCCGCCTCCTCCCCCTGCACGTCCACCATGTGCTCCCACGTGCCGGCGGCCGTCTCGTAGTACGACCCGCCGCCGCCCAGCACGCGCAGCACGCCGTCCGGCTCGACGACCTCTGCCACCTCCTTCTCGGGCCCCTCCGTCGTAGTCACAGTCAGCCGCAGCGCCGGCCCCGAACCAGTCGGGTAATCCACGCAGCGCACCACCCTGCCGCCGTGCACCGCCACCTCCTTCTCCTCCGCCACCGCGAACACCTTCCCGCCGATCTCCACGCAATCGCGCTCATGCTCCACCACGTCTTCCTCCACGCGGCCGCGCGGCACGGCGTACACGGTACCTTCGTGCTCCACGCAGTCGCGCCCGGCGGCGCGCCATGCCGTCAGCTGCGGGGTGTAGCGGGACGCCATGGTCTGATGCTGGTGTCGCCTGCTCTGTTCGATCGCGGACGTTTTCGCAAGCGCGACATGTGTTCATATAACAGCGGAGCTTCGGCGGGAGAGCCAAGCGGTACTTGTTCGAGGTCAAGACGGACTCGACGTGAAGGGATTCCGATTCGACTGCGCAACTAATCAAGGAAAGTCTTCTTTGGAAATTCACTTTTAAACTCGAGCTCACATAAAACCTGTCTAAATAAAAAAATTCGGGAAAAACAGTAAACCATATCAAACAATGCTAATTGTTTTTGATAATGAACATATACAAGTTTAATACATGCGTGCTAGATTTTGTGATGAAATAGCATTTTTGCTGCTCTCTGAAAAAAGACAAATCAGTGGTCAAAATAAGATTTAAAAATATTTTTTAAGAGCATGATTTTTCTTTTTTGCAGAGAGCAGAAATATTAGTATATCACAACGAAATTTGTCATGTACGTAGACTTGTATATGCTCATCACCAAATCTTTTCAGAATTTTTTGAATTATTTATTGTTATTTTCGAATTTGTTTTTGGGTGCATGTGAGCTCGAGAGTCAAAACAGGCCTCCTAGCTTTCTTCACAAATCTAGGATACAATTATTAGTAACTTTGTTATAATGATTATTCTATCAAAAGGACGTGCCTCACGATACTAATCCATCCGGCAGGCAGGGATAGCTCCCGGCACTATGAAGGTGAAGTAACTAACGACATGCATACATGTAAGAAATCTTTTCACAATCGAAAATTTTAAATAAATTATCTTTTAAATCGTAATCTAACTGACAATCGGTCTTCACCGTTAGGATCGTCTCGATGAGAACTTTAAAACAAGATCTCATCTTAATATGTTTTAACAAACTTTATCGTGCCACCAGTTGTCAAGTTACACAATTATATTGTACTTACCATATTAGTAGTTAACAATTGCCATTCAATAATACACAATTACTAGATATTTTTTTACATGTTTTTTTAATGATCGACATGTTCAGAAAGTGAATAGTTGATCCACTGTAAATATGTAAAATATGGCATTACCATCAAGAAAGACTTACATCGGTGAGTAGCGGAGTTCAAAAAACCAGGTAACCATTTGATTTTAACCTGGTGACCAACATGGCTATACCCGGTGACCAAACGACTATAATCTGGCAACTAGAGTCAGATTGTTTTTCAAAAAACATATCTACATGGAATGTAATTTTGAAAATCCCGTCGCGACAAAATCAACCGTGAAAACGGATGTGAGCTAAAATATTTAAAATTTAAAACTTAAAGTGAATCTACTTGGATGCATGCATGGAGAATGATGTATTGGGGTGAGTTACCATATTATGGGGCGTGCCCATAAAAGAGTAATTTGGGGTGAGTTAGCATGGTCATATGTTTTTTCTTGTTATAACCGTTTGTATTTTTTGTTAATATTGTTAGTGCTTTTTCTGTAATGCAATATGCAACACCGAAATTATTGTGTAACCACATTTTTTTAACATTAAAGTTTTTCCTAAAGGTTACCTCGATTTGTTACAACAGTATTTTTTTGCACGGGGAGAGGAATTTTGTTGCAACATTCTGGGTGAATAACAAAAGTGATATATTTGTTGTAAACATCAAAAAGGTCAAGGGCAATGAGATATACTCATTCATTTAAGTGGAGCTGCTTAGTAGTGTGGGTTGATTTCACAGAAAGTGAGCGACTAAAATGAAAAGGTGTGTCATACTTATACATAGGATGGCGATCTAATGACTCTCGAGGAGATCGTTTTAGCGTTTTATAGGGCGACCTACGCCTAGCATTCGCCTGGAAAAGCATCGATACAAATATTACGATGCATGTAAAAGATTGAATATCGACCTTGCACTACATGTGTCCACTAAGGGTCTGTTTGGTTGCTGGCTTGATAGGGATGAAATGGGACTCATGTTGAGGCCGTTGTGAACGAGGGCATGATGAAGTCTATTGTAGTAGTTTCCAGGCATGCAACGGCGGGCTCATTGAGATGCATGGCTTAAGTTCTGATATACGAGCTTAGTGAAGGGGAGGAAAATATAGCATCTCCAATAGATGATGCATTTTAGGGCACGTGTCCAAAAAACTAATTTTCCTAAACGGTGATGCAAATGCATTTGGGCATGCACCAAAAATTTCTGTTGGTGATGTATATTTGGGGCACCAAGGTAGCTGTCGTATCCTATGCCCAGAAAAAAAAAGTTGTGGAGGGAAGCCAATCGCCATGGTAAAATTCCCCGGCGCCGACCGTCGCCACCTCCATGCCGATTCCATCCGTTTTGGTCACCTCAGACGTCGTCACGACCCCATATGTTGCCCCCAGCCCCGCCGACACCTTGATTACGTAAATAACTACCGTTGTGAAACCCCAAGTAGAAGTTATGATGTAGCACAATAGAAAATTTCTCTCAGTTAAGAACCAAGCTTTACCGAACCAGTAGGAATACAAAAGCTTAGCATAGTTGAAGTAGGACCTGCACACAAAACACAAACCTCTTTATCCCCAACGTTTCAGAAAGGTTGTTAAGCTTCCCGTCTTGCTAAACACAAAGGTTGAAAATGGACCAGCGAGGAAACATATAGTGTGGAAGATACGTATGAAAGCAAATAATATAAAAATGGACCAGCGGGGAAACAATAATGAAAATCAAGCAAACAAGGTTGTAATCAATATAAAAGAATAGTTCAGAGAGCATAGTGTCACTAAAGTTATCTGTCCAAAAGTAATAAAACATTGTCGGGTAAACAAATTACAGGGGCAATTGAAAGAGTTGGATTCAGATATTGTGTTAAAGAATGTTCATGGAAATATTCATGTACGCATTACATCAAAATATACATACCCCACATCGGTACCACATCTATAACTAATACTCCACTTCGAAACCGCTTCTATGATTTCATCTCTAAGAGTTAAGTTGTAAACAAATAGAGTATCACCTTAAGAAAAGCGCATAATACAAACAGTAAAATCATCATCCATAAAGTGAGGTTAGAACCCAGTATCGAACACCTGATGCCTCTTCGATATTGACACATAAACTTAGCTAGAGTATACATATAAATCAGAGAGCATGTAGGAAGGTATATAAAGAAATAACACGATATCAATAGCATTATTAAATAACATGCACAATCTGATAATAACATCACAATTCAGCATATCTCAGCAAACACAACATCTAATAGCAATTACATCATATTGATCTCGATCATGTTAGACACCTAACGAGACCTTCGTATTGAAGAACATTGGAGGAGAGATAACCATCTAGCGACTACTATATATGAACCCGTAGTCCAAGGATAAACTACTCATCATCATGGAGGCAGCAATGGTGGTTTAGAAGCCTCCGACGACGATTCCCCATTCGGCAGAGTACCGGAACAGGGTTCCAGATCGATTTCCCCGACGACAGCGGCTATGTATCAAAACTTGACAAAATATCTTCCATACCGTAACTTTTGGGTCGAGGGATTTTATAGGCGAAGAGGCGTCATGCGAAGGCGAAGGAGGCGGACACACAGGTGGGGCCCGTAGCCCCGCGGCGAATGCCCTCTTGGTGGCACCCTGGTCTTTTTCTTTGACTTTCTATGTCAATCTCGAAAAGTTATTCGTCCTCGTATTTTTTACGAATTTTGTCACAATATTTTTTGGAGATAAATTTTGATACCAAAAACATCATAAAACACCAACACACACTGTGCACTGGGTTAATAGGCTAGTCCCGAAAAATTCTATAAAAATGAGATAAAATCATAGTAGCGGCATGTAGCATAATATAAAAGTAGCATTGAACAATCAAAAATTGTAAAAGACGTTTTGGACGTATCACACCTCACCGCTCATTCCCGCTGCTCGGGACGTCCTCCACAACCCCTGCGACCGTCGCTGAATATCGAGTCGCCGCCGCCTGAATATGCCGATTCCGACCATTCCTCGCACCACCGCCACCTCATAGGTCACGACAACACCGTCGCAGCCCGCTGACATTGATTAGCGGGCAACGACTCCCATGCGACCGTCAGCGAGCCGCTGCTCCTTGTCGAGCTCGCGGCTCTCAACGCCGCACGTCCGATTCGGCGGGATCCCGCCCTCGCTACCTTTCCTCGGCCTCTAGCAACCTTCATTGCCGAAATCGAGCTCGGTGTCCGACGACCGTCAGATGCTCCTCCCTTTCTCACTACCGTTGGATCAATTTTAGGGCACTAGTTTTAGGTCATATGTTACAACGATAGTTTTTCTCAGGCCCTACTTTATATCATCTGCAGAGCACAACAGTTTTGATGCCTTATAACTCATTTTTCGATGCCTTAAAATGCATCATCTATTGGAGATGCTCTTAGCACCGTCGGTCCGGCCGATTTCTATGGACCAATGGATACAACATTTTCGGAAATATTTCCCTCCCATGAACGGAACCATCCACGTGATCCGTAACCAAACACAACCAAAAAAAGTGGATGATCCCAGCCAGTCGTTTGGTCAGCAACCAGACACATGCTAAATCTGGGTCGCTGTGCTTCATTCGTTTTATAATCTCTCTTGCAGACCTCCATTACTGTCACCTGCTCCTTGTAAGACCTCAAAACCAGTTGGTCAAACCTGATACCGAGAGCAGGGAGGGCAAAAACCATAAAGAGCTTACTGGATCGATCCAAGACAAAAGATCAGGAAATCATTCAGAAGAAAATTGTCCTCGTCACTCGTCAGTCCAAAAGATCCGGTCAGTCCTTCATTTAGTCAGCAGCCAAACACATGCTAAATCTGGGTCGCTGTGGTTCATTCCTTGTATAATCTCTTTTGCAGACCTCCATTATTGTCACTTGCTCCTTGGTAAGGCTTCAAAACCAGTTGGTTGGTCAAACCTGATACCGAGAGCAGGGAGGCAAAAACCACAAAGAGCTTACTGGATCGATCCAAGACAAAAGATCAGGAAATCATTTCAGAAGAAATTATCCTCCATGGATGATCATCAAGGTCCCGGGCAGCAAGAATCAGTGAACATGACCAAGGCACTGGAGGCTCTGTCCCCCTGGGTGAGCAACCCACGGAGGACAGTCGTCCAGATCGAAGCTTTCGTGGTCGCCGCGGTGATGCTGCTACTCCTGCAGCTCATCCTCGGCTCATTCAGACGGCAGTCCAAGAGCGCTTTCATCCAAGTTGGTTCTTGGTTAGCATACACACTGTCCTTCCCTGTCGTCACCTACACTCTGGGCATGATGCAGAGTTCCCCCGTCAAGAATGCCCTGTACCCTGTCTGGGCCGTGTCGCTGTTCCTGGTGGCCGGGAGCACGACGGCCGTCAAGGCTTTCGATCTCGACGATAACAAGCAGTGGAAGCGCCACGTCTTCGAGCTGCTCCAGTACTCGCTGTACTCAGGTTTGACTCTCGGGTTGATGTTCCCGTATGGCTTCAAGGACAGCTTCAAGTTAAGGAATCTTGTACAGCGTGATCGTCAAACTAGAAACAACGCGACATTTGTCATTGTAATTCTCAACTTACTTGTCTTCATTACACATGTTGTCAAAGTCATCTCATGCTGGGTTGTTTGCAAGGCCAATCCTAGCCGAGCAATAACTGAGTTCATGAAGAACCAGACCACCGGATGTCGATCTTCTGAATGTGACCCCGTGAGTATGAAGGGGTACAGCTACCCAGTTCGCTGCCACTCCGTTATTCTTCGACGTGCCAATGGAGAAGACATGACAGACCGTATAATCACCATCGACGAGATCTGGCAGTGCGAGGGCACGCTTTTGAGCGCAGATAGCGGTGGCCCGTTGAAAGACCTGTGCCTGTCATATGCCTTGTTCAAGCTGCTGAGACGGAGGTATTTCGGAATGGTATGCGCTGAGGCAAGCCTTCCTGAAACGCATGATTTTGTGTTCAAGGGATTGCTGTCGTCAGAAGATAGATATGAAAGAGCATTCAAGATTGTCGAGGTTGAGTTGGGTTTCCTACACGATTACTTCTTCACCACATATTATGTTATCCGTAAGCAGCAGTTGTCTCTGTTCGTAATGATGGTCTGCAGGATAATACTCATTCTGTTTATTGGAGCATATGTGCTTTCAGATTCACTCACTATTGAGACGCCATCTGCTGTCATTGAAGTTCACCCCAAAGCAACTGATACCGTCATCACTCTGCTAGTTCTGAGCACGATTGTTTTCGTCGAACTACTCCAAGCTGCATTCTATTTGTCGTCAGATTGTCTGAAGGTGTCACTTATTTGCAAATACATCAGAAGTCCACGACTGCAAGGCAATGCGTTCTTTGTGAGGCTTGTCAGCAGGTTTACCATATTCAAATATTGGAGTAATAAAGTTGGCCAGTGCTCAGTAATTTCAGAGTGCCAATCATTTGCCAGCAACCTCCGAAATGTCATCGAGCCCGTCAAGAATCCATTTAAGCTAGCCTACCAGCTTGCTTTCGGGAAAACGAGACCATCCGTCAAGTTGACCAGCAAACTGAAGATAGCAATTGCTAGGTCCCTGAAAGCAAGCAACGGTTGCATAACTAATGGAGAAGCATCACTAGTAAACAATAATGCGCTTGAGCAGTTCTCTTGGGCACTAAGGGGTCCAACTGAGATAGAGATCATGCTACTTTGGCACGTGGCTACTGATTACTGTGAAATTGCCGGATCTAACTTACGGAAAACAGATATGAAGACTTCTCAGGAGGAGCTACAGGTAGCAGCATGCCACGAAGAAATTGCAGTAACTTTATCAAGATATTGTGCCTATCTGATAGACTATGCCCCAGAACTACTCATGGGTATGTGGATGCAGAGTTGGGCATTGCTAGGATGATGAAATAGGTACGTGAAGCTGTTGGGTCCCTTTCTTCCATGAACGCAAAGTACAAGGCTATGCACGATTTAGAAGAGAGAGAGGAATTAGAAGAGGAGGAGGACACCATCTTCCGTAGAGGCGTCAAGCTTGGAAGGCAGCTGGAGCTCATGGATAGCAGCGTTCTGCGTTGGAAGTTGATGTCCGATTTCTGGGCTGAGAAGATCATATACATCGCGCCGTCAGACAATGTCAGCAAGCATATGGAATCCCTTGCAAAAGGCGGTGGATTTCTAACCCATGTCTGGGCCCTCCTATCTCACGCTGGCATCCTCAAGATTGATAGAGACAATAACCTGGCCACAATGCCCGCTCAACCATCCCCAGAAGTGTATGATTCAATTTAAAGCCAATCAGAGAGAATGAGAGATGCTTATTTGTTTTTTCTTATGACTACCAACAACTATTGGATAATATATTATTCAGCTTCAGCTCTTCGGATAAAGTATCCTCATTATTCATTACTAGCAAACAATGCCCGTACGTTGCTACGGAAGTACAAATGTTGGCACAACCCAAAATTTACTATCTCGATGCGTAAAAATATATACGTTGATGCATTTTAACTCATATATGATATGTTGCGCCTAACTCGCTTTGGTTATAATTTGCTCTACTCTTTTTTTTTTTTTGTTCTAGCTAGCTGTGTACTTGCATCCCTTTTTTTTGTCTTTTTGCGTGTATTTTTTTATCTTGTATTTTGGGTCTAAATCTGCATATTTTTCTCAGTTATGTGGATATTTTGCAACGGGATTGAATCACTAATTATTACCTTTTGTTGATAGGCTTCACGACACTTTTTCAGTTTTCTCGTTTTTCTTCAGTGGTCAGTCGTGCATACTGATGCCTATCCATTTTCTTTCTTTGCTCATTGACAACCATGATTGAACATTGCGTGCTAAATTGTTCGCATGCGTATGAATCTGTCAGTCATTAAAAAAAGAAACAGATTTGATTGTGCATCAAACTTCTGTCCGCCGAGATGCGCGTGTGCAAGCTAGCTAGTAAGCAGGTTGGTTGATCGATCAGGTGGACATACACATAGTGGCTAGCTTGTCCTTTAACTACTTCCTTAGCTAGCTAGCTTGACATATATATTACAGATCGAATTGCTTCGGCGACTTGCTTCTCCCTGAAACACAAGCACGCTAGACACGATTTGATTGCACGCACGCAGGGAAGCAGCACTTGCACGACCCTGCCGAGGAGAAAATAATTAACCCAGTAATCGCGCCTGGTAACCCCTCTAACTACTGCAAAGTGCAAACCCATGCCATGCACGCCGTGCTCACGCGCTGACACCCCATCGATCTCACGCGACGCATTGACGAATTCGCAGTCGACCATGTCGGCGGAGAAGACCCGCAGCTTGTCGATGAGGCCCTTGGATAAATCCTCTCAGCGACGATGGTGCTTGACGCACATCACCGGATTGGTCTCCGGCATGTCCGCATCGATTCAGTTGACATACCGCATCGATTGGTCTCCGGCAGGTCTCCATGAGGTACTTAGCGCGAGCTCACCTCGCTGCCACGCTTCCTACCGTCCAGCCTGGGCAGCGATGGCGGATTGGTTCGAAGATATTCGATCTGTTTTCGAGACGCGGCGTTCGTTCTCTGGTTATATAGGTGGCAAGGAGGCAGGTGTGTGTATCCGTTTCCATCTCGCGTGGTAGGCGGATCAGTTCACGAATCACAATATGAAAGCGATAGGAAATCCATATCTGGAATTTTTGACGTGGGAAACCATAGCGAGGGAGGACGGACACACGACGTGGTCGTATAGGAAACAAAGAATAGAACGTACATAGAAATTAAGGCCCACACGAACAGGCGACCTACGAACGAACTTTTTAGAATTAAATCGTGGGATCCCTCCCATCCGTGGCGAGAAGGCTGAGTCTTGTGAGTTGTGACAGGCAAAAACGGGAAGCGTAGATTTGATTCCTTGTAACACTCAAATGGAAGAAGGCGCCGGCTGGACGGAAGAAATTAAGATTTCCATTGTTCCTTTTGTAGTACTATTATTAACAATGGACCCGACCAAAGAAACCTTAGTTCCTTTATTATTAGGTATAGATTATTAACAACGAACCGACCAAAGAAACCTTAGTTCCTTTATTATTAGGTATAGACTACAGAGTAATATATATTGGTTAGCAAGTTACAGGTTTGTGAAGTTTTTTTTTCACATTACGGAACATCTAAACAATCGATTACCTTCTATCTATCTCTGGAATTACTCAGGCAAGTCAGATAGTGTATTAATCAACAATCTCGTTTTACGATTACTTTGGTTACTGGACAATCAGTTTTTTTTTAGAGAAAGAGGGCCTCAGCCCCAGTTCCATTTCAAAAATGAAACCAGCTTACAGTGTTCAGCGTTTTCGTCCCCGGGAAACAGCCTCACCCACGCTCCAGGTTCTTAGTTACAGGCAAAACAGGGAGCTACCTAGCTACAGCAAATAGTTATCAACCCCTGCAGACTCAACACACACACACCACACTTTTTCCAGCTACCAGGTCTATACGACACACAACACGTAGGAGAAGGCTACAGAGAACTCAGCAGCTATTATTTATATGATGCTATTGTTATCATGTCAATGCTTTATTTACGATCTTACATGCTCTCTGATTTATGTGTTTACTCTGGCCAAATTTATGTATAAATCTCCATGAGGACAATGCTATATGAATACGTAAAATTAAGATATGAAATGGTGATGCAAAATGGACGTATCGCCACTAAGCTCCAGAAAAATTACGATGCACTAGTAAACATATCGGTTGAGGTCGAAAAGAGGTTTACGGAAGGTGCAACCTCCAAAACCCCACATGTCAATAAGAGGGGACGTCATCGCAGCTACGATAACTCGGAAACTGGCTATAAGTCCAGCTATACGGGAACGCGGCTCAGCCATGCTTCCAAGACGAAGTCGAATTTCCTTGCTTTCTCATGAGATCCGACATGCTTCCCAAATGAAGTTGGAATTTCTGAGTGATCAAGTCGAGCTGACGCAGTCGACATTCACCCTTGATTGTAAGCAATCCAGCGGATAAGGAAGGAGCTCACCGCCACATGAGTACAAGCAGATAAGGCTGAATTGAAGCTTCAACGCGCATTAGACGAGATCAAGAGTGAGTCATTATCCTTTCGTCGCCCTAGGCATGCAGGCGGACACCCGCCAGCTGCCCGCTCCGTTTCGTATAGCACCAAATTAGTACAGTAATTAGTTATTTATTTATAAAAAATACAGTGATTAGGCATCAACTCCTCTATGCGGACTCCCCCCCCCCACCCACACACACACACACACACCCAGCGGACTGCCCACTTGCATGGCTACGTCTCCCTACATGTCCTGTTACTTCTTTGCATGTGCTAATTGGGGTTTTCCTTTGTAAAAGAGAAAAATGATAGAGATATAGGGAAAAAAGAAATACTACCCTCCGATCCATATTAACTGTCGCACAAAAACAATAGCGACAGTACAAAGTATTAGGCAAACTCACGCCCGTTTTTTCGGATCCGACGAGTAGAAAGGATAAGTAAATACAAAGAAGAAAAAATAAAAAGGAGGGAAAAAGAAAAGAAAAAAGAAAAAAAACCGCAAAATAGGAACAGAACTAGAAAACCGGCCAAATCGCGAATAAAAATGTTTAAAAAAGTGCAGCTGTCTGGGCGTCCTGCGGTCTGCGCCGCAGTGAGCGGTGTATAGGATTTGCGAAATTGGAACGTACTGTACACTGGTCGGACGTTAACGGGGCCAAGCCTACCGGCCCAAATGGAAGCTCAGGGGGCTACTAGCTTCTCCACTTCCTCCGCTGCCCGTGAGGGGATTGCGCCGTGAGGGCAAGGAAATGCGGAGGCAGATTTTTTAAAAAAAAAGGGAAATGCGTAGACGGAGAAACGCGCCGTCGCGTCGGCCGCCGGCCCGCCTCCCCCCTCCGGCGACTCCCTGTATTTCTGAACCCCCCGGCCGCCGACAGAGCTCGAGACCTCTAGAGGTCCGACTGAGGTACGCATCTACTTAGTTCTCTATGTGCTGCAATTGCTTGTGAGTTGTGACCTACCTGGGCTGATGAGTGATTGTATGAACCATTGCAAAATTAATAAGTTATCGGGTCCTTGGCATCTTATTAGTTGATTGGGAATCCTCTTGCTCAGCTTAAAATCCATCCGGTCTTCATGAAATTTCTCACACTGAACTGAACATGTGTGGTTGGTCTCAGTACTCAATGTCGTGCACACAACACTGTAATAAACTACCCCACAGCTGTGCCAACGAACAGGAGTATCATATATGTGCTCAAATGGTATGGATGCTTTAGAAATCAACATTAGAACCACACGAGGTTAACAGAAATTTGTCAAATTGTTTTGCAACCATCACAGCTGTGCCAACGAACAAACTGAAGTTGTTATCTCTTTTGTTTTGTTTTGTTTTTTAAAGGAGGGCTCATTTTTGCATGACATGGATGTGTACAAACAAAATAAAGCAACAGTAGGCTAGCCCATGTTATTGTGGAGGAAATCTTGCCAGCTAATATGTTGTCCTAACTCCAACCTTGCCTTGTAGATTGGACCTGACATGTAACTGCAAGATGCTTCAAATGCCACAAACCCTTATGGCCCCAAATGCTTACATTTCCTGCAAATTGATATTAAGCATATGTTGTTCCTATCGAGTGACAAGATCATAGTTAAACAAACATGGTTTTGAGACGTGACCCATGTTTTCTGGATGTTTTTGATAACAGTTTCCTAGTTACATGAGATATTTTTTCGAGTGAATCCAGTTATAAAGGATATTATTCGCGTTCTTATACAAGGTAAAATAGGGAAGACAGAAAAAAATGTACTACTGAAGTCTATGTAGCCATGTTTTGATGATGAAAAATATTTCCGTTTAAAAAAAAGAGAATTATTATTTTCAATGCGTTAACATTTGAAGCCATCTTATCTTATAATCCCTATGATGATCAATCCAACATTCATCTCCCATTAAATAACAAATATCATCATGCTGAACATACCAGCATATAGGGGATTAAAATTCTCATTTGCCAATATGGATTGGTATTCTTCTTATTAAGAAAATTTGGGCCTCTGGATTCATAATATTGTACATTGTGACATGCTTGAATGATATGGACAAAGAATGTAGAAAATCATTTTATTTAAACAAATTTCACGAGCATTCTGAAACTAGAGATATTATACTACAGTGCCAGACTGCACATCCTTGTGGTGGAGGTGGCTGTTGTGGTGGGGAATCTTGTTAATTAAATTGATTTATTCTGCTAACAACAGGCTTATCTCTTATGACATCGACCTAACTTAGATCACATAACACATCTTGAAGCATGAAATGGGCAAATGGATCAAAACTTCTCTCTATAACTTCCTATACATTTGTATTGTATACATAATTACATATCGGCAAAATTGTGCCAAGATCAGCTAGTCCTCAAAAAGGCGGATGCCAATCACAGGGTGCCAAGAGTGGCGTGGAGTATCTATGAGCTAAGAATGTTCAGGACAGAAACCCTGATCTGGACTAATTTCCTGAACAGATGTCCTGCCCCATTCTCCAGATCTCCAATACTACACTCTAACTCCTGCAATTGCTCCTCCTCGCAAACAACTGCCTTCTTCTTGTGCAATGCTTTGGAGACAAGAGACTGCTTAGGCATGTGGATTCCCTTTGACAAGAGATGGACTGAGGACTCAAGCAGAGATACAGATAACTCTCTAGCCTTGGTCAATAGCATGACCATACTGCAACCCGCAGAGGTAGTCTTCTTCGCGGTCTTCTTGAAATGTTTCTCGGCCTTCTTTGCCAAACGAGTATAAGAATAGATCTTGGCTTGAGCAGCTGCATCGTCTCCTTTTCTTAGAGCCACTTGCAGCTCTTGAATGATGGCCTTCATCTCTACGAAGATCTCTTGCATGGTGCTGCAGAGATCCAACAGCTCAAGAGAGCATTCCATCTCCCCATCCAACATCTTCGCATCTTGGTTGCTTGGCAGGCCAATAATATCTTCAACACCATTGTAGATGTCTCCAAGCCTCCTCAGACCATCACACACTGTGCTGATGGTGGTGGAGGAAGAGATGCTTGCCCGTAGGCTCAGCAGCTCTTGTTCGACTTTGGCCTGGTTGGCCTGAGGTCTTGAAGGCAAACTTATGGATCTTTGGTGGAAAGCCATTTCTGATCTTGAAGCTTTGACTCTGTATCGTGGTTGAAGAGAGGAGGAGGAGGATGAAATAACACTTCTTGTTTGATGTGTCTACCTTTCCGCTGAGGCCTATTTATGCAGAAGAATCATACAAGTTGGAGTATTTGGTTGGTAGACACGAAGAATCGTGCCATTTAATTTTCCAGATGCTGTCTGCCGTGGATGGATATCTGGCAGAAGGCTAGCGATTACAACAGCAAAGTCGTCTCCTGTTTAGTACATTATTTAGTGTGTTACTGTGTTCGCTGTCCTCGGGACGAGCCAGCACATTATCATGTTCCTGCAACTGGAAACAAGAACCAGCAGTGTGGTAGTCTTGTGGTGGACGTTGGCATAATTGAATGCTCTAGACATTATGTCATTGAATGCTAATCCAGCATTTAGCTGTGACCTTGTCATGCTGGCTGCTCTGCTCTCATCAATCAATCAGGTTTCGTTAGTGTCTCGAGAAAGATATGAAAACAAGACAATTTTTTTGTCTGGGAAAGTTTGTGCGACCCCATCTTGATAATGTTTTTGTTTATCCAAAAGAGAGGGAAATTTTTTAGGTACTAGGATAGATGGTTGTGGGTTTTTCGGGCCCCTGGATGCATAATATTGTTCATTGTGACATGCTTGGATGATATGGATGAAGATTGTGGAAACTCATTTTATTCAAACAAATTGCACATGCATTCTGAAACTAGAGATATTAAACTGCAGTGCTAGACTGCACATCCATGTGGTGGAGGCGGTGCTGGTGGGGAATCTTGGTAATTAAATTGATTTATTCTGCTAACAACAGGCTTAGCCCTTGTGACTTCGACCTGTCATGTTTAATGTACGCCTAACAAGATTGACTAATCAAGGATATTGCAATTAAGTATATACTTAGATCACATAACACATCTTGAAGCATGAAATGGGCAAATGGATCAAAACTTTGATTTCTCTCTCTATAACTTCCTGTACATTTGTATTGTATACATAATTACATATCGGCAAAACTGTGCCAAGATCAGCTAGTCCTCAAAAAGGCGGATGCCAATCACAGGGTGCCAAGAGTGGCGTGGAGTATCTATGAGCTAAGAATGTTCAGGAGAGAAACCCTCATCTGGACTAATTTCCTGAACAGATGTCCTGCCCCATTCTCAAGATCTCCAATACTGCACTCTAACTCCTGCAATTGCTCCTCCTCGCAAACAACTGCCTTCTTCTTGTGAAATGCTTTGGAGACAAGAGACTGTTTAGGCATGTGGATTTCCTTCGACAAGAGATGGACTGAGGACTCAAACAGAGATACAGATAACTCTCTAGCCTTGGTCAGTAGCATGTCCATCCTGCAACTGCAGAGGTAGCCTTCTTTGCGGTCTTCTTGAAATGTTTCTCGGCCTTCTTCGCCAAACGAGTATAAGAATAGATCTTGGCTTGAGCAGCTGCATCATCTCCTTTTCTTAGAGCCACTTGCAGCTCTTGGATGATGGCCTTCATCTCCACGAAGATCTCTTGCATGGTGCTGCAGAGATCCAACAGCTCAAGAGAGCATTCCATCTCCCCATCCAACATCTTCGCATCTTGGTTGCTTGGCAGGCCAATAATATCTTCAACACCGTTGTAGATGTCTCCAAACCTCCTCAGACCATCACACACCGTGCTGATGGTGGTGGAGGAAGAGATGCTTGCCCGTAGGCTCAGCAGCTCTTGGTCGACTTCGGCCTAGTTGGCCTGAGGCCTTGAAGGCAAACTTATGGATCTTTGGTGGAAAGCCATTTCTGATCTTGAAGCTTTGACTCTGTATTGTGGTTGAAGAGAGGAGGAGGATGAAATTACACTTCTGGTTTGATGTGTCTACCTTTCCTGGATGGATATCTGACAGGAGGCTAGCGATCACAACAGCAAAGTCGTCGCCTGTTTAGTACATATTTTAGTGTGTTCGCTGTCCTTGGACGAGCCGGCACATTATCATGTTCCTGCCACTGGAAACAAGAACCAGCAGTGTGGTAGTCTTGTGGTGGACGTTGGCATAGTTGCATGCTCTACACATTACTTAATTGATTACTTATCCAGCATTAAGCTGTGACCATGTCATGCTGGCTTCTTTGCTTTCATCAATCAATCAGGTTTCGTTAGTGTCTCGACAATGATATGAAAACAAGATAATTTGTTTGTCTGTCAAAGTTTTGTTCAACCCCATCTTGATTTTTTTTTGTTTATCCAAAAGAAAGGGAAATTTTTTGGGTACTAGGATACATGGTTATGGATTTTTTGTGGCCTCTGGATGCATAATATTGTACATTGTGACATGCTTGGATGATATGGATGAAGATTAGGGAAACTCATTTTATTTAAACAAATTACACATGCATTCTGAAACTAGAGATATTAAACTGCAGTGCCAGACTGCACATCCATGTGGTCGAGGCGGTGCTGGTGGGGAATCTTGGGAATTAAATCGATTTATCCTGCTAACAACAGGCTTAGCCCTTGTGACTTCGACCTGTCATGTTTAATGTACGCCCAACAAGATCGACGAACCAAGGATATTGCAGTTAAGTATATACCTAGATCACATAACACATCTTGAAGCATGAAATGGGCAATGGATCAGAACTTTGATTTCTCTCTCTATAACTTCCTGTACATTTGTATTGTATGCATAATTACATATCGGCAAAATTGTGCCAAGATCAGCTAGTCCTCAAAAAGGCGGATGCGAGTATCTATGAGCTAAGAAAGTTCAGGAGAGAAACCCTGATCTGGACTAATTTCCTGAAAAGATGTCCTGCCCCATTCTCAAGATCTCCAATACTGCACTCTAACGCCTGCAATTGCTCCTCCTCGCAAACAACTGCCTTCTTCTTGTGAAATGCTTTGCTGACAAGATACTGTTTAGGCATGTGGATTTCCTTCGACAAGAGATGGACTGAGGACTCAAGCAGAGATACAGATAACTCTCTAGCCTTGGTCAATAGCATGACCATCCTGCAACCCGCAGAGGTAGCCTTCTTCGCGGTCTTCTTGAAATGTTTCTCGGCCTTCTTCGCCAAACGAGTATAAGAATAGATCTTGGCTTGAGCAGCTGCATCGTCTCCTTTTCTTAGAGCCACTTGCAGCTCTTGGATGATGGCCTTCATCTCCATGAAGATCTCTTGCATGGTGCTGCAGAGATCCAACAGCTCAAGAGAGCATTCCATCTCCCCATCCAAGATCTTCCAATCTTGGTTGCTTGGCAGGCCAATAATCTCTTGAACACCATTGTAGATGTCTCCAAGCCTCCTCAGACCATCACACACCACGGTGATGGTGCTGGAGGAAGAGATGCTTGCCCCTAGGCTTAGCAGCTCTTGCTCGACTTCGGCCTGGTTGGCCTGAGGCCTTGAAGGCAAACTAATGGATCTTTGGTGGAAAGCCATTTCTGATCTTGAAACTTTTTCTCTGTATTGTGGTTGAAGAGAGGAGGAGGTGGACGAAATAGCACTTCTGGTTTGATGTGTCTACCTTTCCTCTGAGGCCTATTTATGATGAAGACACATACAAGTAGGAGTATTTGGTTGGTAGACACGAAGAATCGTGCCATTTATTTTTCCAGATGCTGTCTGCCATGGTTGGAGATCTGGCAGAAGGCTAGCGATGACAACAGTAAAGTCGTCTCGTGTTTAGTACATATTTTGGTGCGTCCGCTGTCCTCGGGAAGAGCCAACATATCATCGTCAGAAACTGGCAGCAAGAACCAGTTGTATCTTGGTGAAATTGGATGATCATGCCATTATTGAATGGATCGCTAACCTGGCATATTGTTGTGAGGTGTCACTCTTGATAGTATCCTGTTCTCAGTACTATATACTCGAAAAGTGACGCATAGAAAAATAATCTCCGAAGAAGATCCTCAAAGCATTGGAAAAAGTCCTGGCACCTCCGAAGAAGATCCTCAAAGCGTTGGAAAAAATTCAGCGAGGGTTTCCTTTGGACGGGACGTGCGGAGGCGAACGGGGGCAACTGCCATGTCAACTGGCGGCGTGTCGCACGGCCAATTTCACTCGGCGGGCTCAGCATACGTGACCTAGAGCGAACCGGCCTCGCTCTCCGCACACGCTGGCTCTGGTTCAGCCGCACCGACGGCACTCGCGTGGAGCAGCCTAGACCTGCAGTTCTCCGCCGAGGAGCGAGACTTCTTCTTCACCTCCACCGTCATGCAACTCGGAGACGGACAGCAGGCCCTTTTTTGGTAAGACAGATGGATTGAGGGGCGCTCCGTTCGTGAGGTGGCGCCCATACTGTATGCGTGAATCCCAAAACGGCGACGCAAGCGGAGGACGGTGGCCGACGGATTACAAGGCAACAGCTGGGCACGTGACGTACACGGTGTCATCGGGGTCCAAGAGCTAGGCCAGTACCTCCGGCTGTGGCGCCGGATCGAGCACACCACACTCACCGCCGAGCCGGATCGCCTACACTGGACGTGGAACGCGAGCGGCACCTATTCCGTGAAATCTGCCTACATGGCCACCTTCCAAGGCTCCATCACCTGCGACGCCTGGAAGCTCACATGGAAAAGCTGGGCACCACCACGGGTGCGGTTCTTCCACTGGCTCGCCCACTTGGACAGGTGTTGGACTGCTGACCGTCTCGCTCGCCGTGGCTTGCAGCACCCTGCGCGCTGCCCCTTGTGCGATCAGGCCCCCGAGACCTTGCATCACCTCCTCCTTGCCTGCCTCTTCTCTCGGCAAGTCTGGTACGAGATCCTGGCATGGCTGAGGCTGCCTTGCCAGCCACCTGTTGGTGAGGCATCGCTAAACGCATGGTGGATCGCCGCAAGACAAGCCGCCCCGAAGCCGATGAGGAAAGGTCTCGCCTCCGCGACACTCCTTGTGCCATGGATGATTTGGAAACACAGGAATGATTGCGTCTTTCACAGAGGACGCCCCTCGATCCCCAGCCTGACCGCGAAGATCAAGGAGGAGGCAGCCCTTTGGGCTAGAGCCGGCGCACTAGGGCTTAGAGCAGTCATGCCGCAAACCTGGGATGTACACTGATTTATGATCAGACCTTGTAATCACCTCTTAGGAGGGTTGTAACACAAACTCTATCTTTGCAATGAAAAGAAACGCAAAAGTCTTTTGCGTTTTCTCGAAAAAAAAATCTCCTGATTATC
The DNA here is from genome assembly GCA_012064385.1 of Puccinellia tenuiflora. Lineage (NCBI taxonomy): Eukaryota > Viridiplantae > Streptophyta > Magnoliopsida > Poales > Poaceae > Puccinellia > Puccinellia tenuiflora. The sequence goes on from QRDG01000519.1 coordinate 616,726, forward strand.
TGGATTAATTTCTTAGGCAGACTCTTCCCCGTTCTCTAAATCTACAATGTCCAACTCTAGTGTGCACAGTTGCTTCACACATGCATTCTTACTGTTCTCTTCTCTAATGGGACTAGAGGCCACATCCCTTCACCTGACATCGCCATTTTGTTGGACAGGATCTCCATGCAGTTTTAGTTCAAGTAGTGAGACAGCTGTCTCCATCACCCTTGTTAGTGATGTAACCACTCTGCAGTACTCCTTGTTGTCAGATGTATATGTCTACTTAATTTGCTTCAGATGTTCATGTTCTTGTATCCCGCATGTCCTCTCTTGTGAAGTAAACACAGCTCTTGAATAATCATCTTCAGCTTACTGGTTTCTTGTATCGTACTGCAGAGAGCAAAGGAATAACACTGACTGTGTCTTCCTTTGTGGAGACTGAGAAGGATTGTTGAAGCATCCATATACCATCTCGCATTAATCGATGGTTGCAGAAATTGAAGAGCCAGCCGTGTTTCAGCTCTACAGTTTTCGACTCCTATTTCATCGGAGATATGTTCTTCGGCTCTGACTCTAACCCATTCTTGGAATGGAAGCTAGTGTGCTTCTGCTGTCTTTTTTCTACATGGAGCTGGAAGAGAGACTGGTGAGAGAACCAAGGAACCTCCCCTGTAGGCTCCTCTCAACTTATAATGAATAGTCTGTGGCCAAACAAGAAGAATCTTGTGGATCATTGCACAAGACAAGCTGATGCTCTCTTGTTTACTTTCTGTAGTCATGTCTCAAGCATTGGCGGCAAGATTTGATTCCATTCATGCAGCATTGCTGGCTGGTAAGGCATCTCATTTATATTTGTTAATGTGATGCATATCCAAATCACGAGAGAAGCCTTGTGCTGTGTTTTTTTTTTGTGCATTACGTGCATCTATGTTGAACTTATCCTGTGCCATGTTGCACCTCCTTGCAGAACTAATCTTCAAATGCATATAGTTAAGAATAAATAATTCGTTTTTAGAGAAATCAATGAATGCATAGCCAATCAAATGAACTTTATGATAAAAGGGTTCAGAAAACAACACCGTCTCCAGATTGGCGGAAACAAGTGAATTATTAGGAGATAGTGTATAGATATCAGTATCCAAGGACATCAAAATAGTGTATAGAGATGACAAAACATGAAATAGATCAAAACTTCACTTTTACTTTCTATAATTTTCTGTACATCTGTACTGTATACATGTTGGAAAATTCTATGAAGATTGATTGGCTCATCCTCAAAAAGCCGGATGCCAATCACAGGGTGTAGTGACTTGGAGTATCTATGAGCTAAGAATGTTCAGGAGAGAAACCCTGATCTGGACTAATTCCTGAACAGATGTCCTGCCCCATTCTCAAGATCTCCAATACTGCACTCTAACTCCTGCAATTGCTCCTCCTCGCAAACAACTGCCTTCTTCTTGTGAAATGCTTTGGAGACAAGAGACTGTTTAGGCATTTCGATTTCCTTCGACAAGAGATGGACTGAGGACTCCAGCAGAGATACAGATATCTCTCTAGCCTTGGTCAATAGCATGACCATCCTGCAACCCGCAGAAGTAGCCTTCTTCGCGGTCTTCTTGAAATGTTTCTTGGCCTTCTTCGCCAAACGAGTATAGGAATGGATCTTGGCTTGAGCAGCTGCATCATCTCCTTTTCTTAGAGCCACTTGTAGCTCTTGAATGATGACCTTCATCTCCATGAAGATCTCTTGCATGGTGCTGCAGAGATCCAACAGCTCAAGAGAGCATTCCATCTCCCCATCCAACATCTTCCCATCTTGGTTGCTTGGCAGGCCAATAATCTCTTCAACACCATTGTAGATGTCTCCAAGCCTCTTCAGACCATCACACATCGTGCTGATGGTGGTGGAGGAAGAGATGCTTGCCCCTAGGCTCAGCAGCTCTTGCTCGACTTCGGCCTGGTTGGCCTGAGGCCTTGAAGGCAAACTTATCGATCTTAGGTGGAAAGCCATTTCTGATGTTGAAGCCTTTTCTCTGTATCGTGGTTGTAGAGAGGAAGACAAAAGAGCACTTCTGGTTTGATGTGTCTACCTTTCCTCTGATGCTTATTTATACATAAGAAGCATACAAGCAGGAGTATTTGATTGTAGACACGAAGAATCGTGCCATTTAATTTTCCATATGCTGTCTGCCATAGATGGAGATCTGGCAGAAGGCTAGCAATTAGAACAGCAAAGTCGTCTCCTGTTTAGTACATATTTTAGTGTGTCCGCTGTCATCGAGACGAGCCAACATATTATCGTCAGAAACTGCCGGAAGAACCAGTAGTATCTTGGTGAAATTGCGTGATCATGCTATTATTTAATGATCGCTAACCTGGCATTTTGCTGTGAGGTGTCACTCTGACTAGTATTGGTTTGATGCGTCTACCATTCCGCTGAGGCCTTTTTATACAGAAGCATACACGCAGGAGTATTTGATTGTTTAGACACGGAGAATCGTGCTATTTCATTCCGCAGATGGTGTCTGCTATAGATGGAGATCTGGCAGAAGCATAGTGATTACAACAGCAAAGTCGTCTCATGTTTAGTTTATTTTTTAGCCTGTCTGCTGTCCTTGAGACGAGCCAACATATGATCGCCAGATATTGGCAGCAAGAACCAGCAGTTTGGTATGGTCCGATGGTGTATCTTTGGGAAATTGCATGCTCATGCCATTATTTAACGGATTGCTAACCTGGCATTTTGTTGTTATGTGTCACTCTGGCTAGTTCTTGTTCTCAGTTCTTTAAGATATGTTCTTTGATGGGTAGTCTTGCTAATCAAGAATTGAATCCTTGTTCCAGTTCTCCGGAGCTGGTATGTTTAGGAGATGAAAGACAAGATGCAGTGGGCAAGGATCATGGGCTTGTTATTGGTTCAAATTGTATCCCCATTTTTCTTAGATTGAGCCACTCACCGTGTGAATAGCATCTCCATTTTATGTCAAACCATTACAGAAACAAACTTTTGATGTATGTGTCCCTGGTCACCACATTTAGAAGGGAAACACCTGGTCTGGTTCAAGTTCCTTAACATACTCCCTGCCGCTCTTCAGATGAATAATGTCCAACTCCAATCTGCATACAGTTGCTTCAGCTTGCATAGAATTGCTTATCATCGCAACTTGCTCAGACAGAAAATACAATCGTCTCCCTCCCTCTTGTAAGTAATCTGGTCATTCTATTAAGTATTATTTCTAACCAGAATTTAGAAGTATTTGCCTTATTAACTTTATTCATATATTATTGTGCCTTCTTCACTGAGTGGATGCAGGGGGGACCAAATCCTGACTCGAACGAACTGTTTCCAGTCGTCTTCAACCTGATGTTTTCTCGTGTCGCACTGTCGAGTTAAAGTGACAAGACACCACTCAAGACCTGCATCTGTTTGCTGGCTCCAATACTGTCTGTGAGATCAGTAGAACAAGAAGGCAAACTCACAGATCATAGATGGCAAGCCATGCATGGAAATCTACGCGAGTGTGCTACTGTCAATCAGGCAAGCCTGCGTGCTTAGTACCTTTCTTCTGTATGGAGCTGGAAGACCAGAAACAGTGAGAGGATCAGAGAGACTCCGAGGTATGAACACCATCCACCTTTCCATCCTCCCTTTGGCTTCTCTCTACTTATAACACAGCCCAGCAATCTCAATCTGCGTTGGCAGACAAGAAGAATCTTGTGATCGTGCACAAGACAAGCTGGTGCCCTGTTATTTATATTTTTCCTCTGCAGTCGTGTCTTTGGTATCCGTGACAAAATTTGATTAATTTGATCTGTTCATGCATCATCACTGGCATGTTTAAACTTCTGAAACATTTGGTATCTGCTCTGAATATGATAATGTGATGCATTTTGAGATCTGAAGAGAAGCCATGCGCTGTGCAGATTCTTTAACTGAGCTTATTGATGTGCCATGACTGCCTGCAACAATTTAGAAACAAATATGGTTAAAATTGTTAATATGAGTAAATACAGAATATATATTTAAGTTTTAGTACATGAATTAATTTACAGGAGTTGAATTGGATTATATTGACTTTGGGTGTGCGTCTTGTTACTGTTAGCCAAGCCAAGATGGGCTCTGGTCTGAGCCGTTGGCCCAGAATGTCAGTGTTGTTTTTATTCATGGGCTAGGCTAGTTCTGGTCTTGTTTTGAATGGTGGATTCGGCCCCAAAACACAGAGGAGAAAAACAACAAGGATAAAATGAACAAAGGGAAGCAGCGGCGTCGTGGTGCTCGCAGTCCAGGTCATCGGCGGCATCCAGCACACTCTCTTTGTGTCTCCACAAGGTCTGCCTCTACTCCTTGATCATCTCCATGGTGTTCCCTTACCCGTCACATCGCTAGTTCTGTTCTATGTTCAGGGCCCAACTCTTCTTTCTTCAAATATATAGCATAAATTTGTGGCAGTGTATTGAGAATGATATGAAAATGAGCGAAATTTTCCGCTTGGGAAACTTTGCGCTATCTCACTGTTCTCAAGTTAATGTTAGGATTTCATAATCCTTAAGAATGAGCAGAAGATGCTGAGGTACTGGGATACATGGTTCATTATCTAAAAAGTCTAGGGGTACATGCTTCTGGCAGTTTTTCCGGCTCCTACATTGGTAATACTGTAAACTGTAACATTTGTCGAATGATATGCTCATATGCATGTTGAAGATTGTAGAATTTCAGTAAAGTTGCGTATGCATCCTGAAACTAGAAATATTCAATTCTTGTGCCAGACTGCACATCCATGTTGTGGCGGTAGGAATCTGGGTAATTATATCAGTTTATTATGCTAGTTGCAAGTCAGCCCTTATGGCTTCGACCTGGCATGCTTAATTGACGCACATCAAGATCCACGAACCATGGGTATCGGAATATCATAAAGCACATCTTCAAACATGAAATGCTCAAATGGATCAAAACTTTGGTTTCTCTTTCTATAATTTCCTGTACATTTGTACTGTATACATATCGGAGAAATGTATGAAGATCAGCTATTCCTCAAAAAGGCGGATGCCAATCACACGGCGTCAAGAGTGACGTGGAGTATCTATGAGCTAAGGATGTTCAGGAGAGAAACTCTGATCTGGACTAATTTCCTGAACAGATGTCCTGCCCCATTCTCAAGATCTCCAATACTGCACTCTAACTCTTGCAATTGCTCCTCCTCGCAAACAACTGCCTTCTTCTTGTGAAATGCTTTGGAGACAAGAGACTATTTAGGCATTCGATTTCCTTCGACAAGAGATGGACTGAGGACTCAAGCAGGGATACAGAGATCTCTCTAGCCTTGGTCAATAGCATGACCATCCTGCAACCAGCAGAAGTATCCTTCTTTGCGGTCTTCTTGAAATGTTTCTTGGCCTTCTTCACCAAACGAGTATAAAACTGGATCTTGGCTTGAGCAGCTACATCATCTCCTTTTCTTAGAGCCACTTGCAGCTCTTGGATGATGGCCTTCATCTCCACGAAGATCTCTTGCATGGTGCTGCAGAGATCCAACAGCTCAAGAGAGTATTCCATCTCTCCATCCAACATCTTCCCAACTTGATTGCTTGGCAGGCCAGTGATGTCTTCAACACCATTGTAGATGTCTGCAAGCCTCCTCAGACCATCACTCGTCATGCTGATGGTGGTGGAGGAAGAGATGCTTGCCTCTAGGCTGAGAAGCTGTTGCTCGACTTCGGCCTGGTTAGGCTGAGGCCTTGAAGGCAAACTTATTGATCTTAGGTGGAAAGCCATTTCTGATCTTGAAGCTTTTCTCTGTCGTGGTTGAAGAGAGGAGGAGAATAGAGGAACTTTAGTTTGATGTGTCTACCGTTCCGCTGAGGCCTCTTTATAGAGAAGTGTGGAAGCACTGATATTTAATTGGTATAGACCTAAAGAATCATTCCAGTTCATCTACAAGATGCTGTCTGCCACAGATTAAGATCTAACAGCTGCGGAACAATAATAACACTGAAGATGCCTTGTGTTAAGTACATTTTTTTATGCGTCCACTTCCCTTGAGATGAGAAATCACATTCCCATGTTCCATGAATTGGCAACAAGAATCAATAGTATGGTATGATCTGTTGGTGGACGTTGAATCCAGTGATGGACGGTGGACTTTGAGATCTTCACATATTTGCATGCTCAAGCAGAAATATAAGGGGTTGTTATCATAAGCTCCTAGCTGTCCAGCTCTCAGTTTGAGCTGGCTTGTTTAGGAGATGTAAGCATGAGTTGCATCCAACAAAATAGTTTGGCACCTTGATTAACAGCTCCGGTTCTTAGTAAACAATTTAAGAAAAACTGAGAGCTCGTCTGGTAGCCATCATTTTGGGCCGGAATCATGGAATTCATATCGAGATTCCATACCAAACTTGTTTGGCTGCCATGGAATTGGAAGCGTCATTTCAATTGGAATTCCAGCAAATGTCTATAGTATATTAACTATTAAGTTGATTCCTACCCCTAACTCTGTCAAATGAAATGAAATGTGGGGTGCCCAACGAGCTCTGAAGGAATTTCATATCAACGATCACACGCTAGAAAATGATATGAAATTATTTTATATACTTTCAGCACCCAAATATTAATCTTATAATAAAATTTAGTTTCTGATACTGTAATTTGATATTTATTCTGATAGTCACAAGCTTCTGGTGACATCGAACAGGCACGTCTCATGTACCCTAAATAAGATCCACCAAATAAGAACCACAGCCAAAGTACACCGACCGTGACAAAAAAAAAAGTATTATGACATCGTTCAAATATTTGCGAGCTTGAAATATATCAAAAGTTTGGAATTGCTTCTGTAATTTTCTGTACATATTGGAGAAAATATGAGATCGACTAGTCCTATAAAAATCGGATGCCAATCACAGGATATCACGAGTGACAAGGCTCTTGGAGATCTATGAACTAAGAATGTTCAGGAGAGAAACTCTGCTCTGGATCAATAGACTGACCAACCCGCAACCCGTCTTGTCGGAAGTCGTCTTCCTGGTAGTCTTCTTGAACTGTTTGCCAGCCTTCTTCACCAATCGGGTATAAGACTGGATCCTGGCTTGGATAATTGCATCTTCTCCTTTCCTTAGAGCCACTTGCAGCTCTCGGATGATGGCTTTCAGCTCGACGAAGATCTCTTGCATGGTGTTGCAGAGATCCAGCAGCTGGAGAGAACATCCTGCCTCTCCATCTAACATCTTCCTCTGCTGGGAGGAGCAAACCTGGTTGCTTGGCAACTGGATGATCTGCTCAACAGCACTGTAGATGTCTCCAAGCCTCCTCAAACCGTCACACATCGTGTCGATGATAATGGATGAAGAGATGCTTGTCTCTAGGCTGTGCAGTTCTTCTTGCACTTCCTCCTCACTGGTGTGATGCCTAGATGGCAAGCTTATCGATCTTACAGCAAAAGCCATATCTGCTAATCTCTTGTGTTGAGGCGGAACTAATAAGCAGGAATGGTGAATTGTTGGTTTGATGTGTATAGTCTTCTCTTGGGAGCTATATTACATGAGGCAGCATCGTTTCGATGGTGGACAAAGGAATCCTGGAAATTTTGTATTCCATATGCTGCTGATCAAGGTTCTTGATCTGGGAGCAGCACAGTGATTTAATATTAAATTGGTCTCTTTTAGCGCGTAACACTGCTGTGCTGGCTATCCAATAGGTGAGATCTCACGTTGTCATGTTCCAGTTATTAACAGCAAGAATCGTTATGGTGGTTTATTATAATGATTGATCCTGGCATAACTGCGGAAGCACATGCTTAACTTAATATATGTATTTCTTTTCTTGTATCGTCGGTGCAAAGCTGTTCCAGTTATAATGTCAAACCTTGATGCTTGGAGCTGGCATGTTTAGGCGACGATGAGCAAGAAAAGAAAGATCCAGTGGACAAAGTGGACAAAGACAATGTGCTTGCTATGCATTCAACATATTGCCCCCATATTTAAGCCTAGTACTTATAACCATTTCATATAGTAATTTCATAGATGTACTTGAAATGTGTTTTTCTGTTTGAATGCTCTTTAATTTTACAAAAAACATACTGTAAATCATCCCAAAGAGGCAAAGACTCTCAAGTGCAAATGGATGTTTTATACTGGCATAGGGTAGATAAGCATAACCTTATTACTGAATCGTTCTGACAAAATTGATGTTGTTTTGTTTCTTCTTACTGCAGAATTGTCTTGAAGACTTTATGAAGCTGTAGTGTCTCCATTTTTTATGGCAAAGTCGTATGCACGAGGATGCAGTTTGTTCATGAAACCAAACAGGTGGTATCAGGAATCAAAATTAAAGGAGCAACCAACCTTATTGTTTTTTGCTGTACCTGCTAGTGATAGGAGTAGTTGGATTCAGAACTCCTACCTGGCCTGTTTCTTCGGTTCGTTGTAATCTCGAAATGATAATGATCCATGTGTTTTACAATTTTGTAGTGCATTACGTGCATCTAGCTGAGCTTATCTCATTGCCATGTTCCAACCACTCACCAGAAGAATCTGCATCTAATATATGTGTTCATCCACGGAAAGAGATGGCTGGTTATCTGTTGTCAAGATTGTAGGTACGTGGGTGTACTAGTCATATAATCTGCTTGCTGGTCAGTTTGGTAAACCTGTTCAAGATGTTCTTGTTGATTCAGTATTCTGTCCCATCTATATTTCCCGAGTCATTTCCCATGTGAATAACATGGCAATTTCCTATGAAACCACATAAACAAACTTTTAAGGCGTGGTTGTTGTCCTGATATTTTTATGCTACTTTGAGTCATGATGTCTAAAGTGAGCATTTTTTATTTTAGTGTAGTGTTAAGACAACTTTATCCTCTCAGTTTTTTTTTTTTTTTGAACTTCCTACTGCAGGGGAGACCCCCACAGCCCTTTTTTAGTAAAAATTAAGACAAAAGAACATTTACAACATATTTGCAGAATAAAAATACTAGTGAAGATTGTCAAGCCACGATAAAAATTTGGAAAAAAAAACAGAATCCTTAACCCTGTACTTAAGCAAGGTGACCTTATGTAAAAAGTTTGCCCTCCAGCCTCTGAAAGTTGGCCTGATATTTTTGAAGATCCATCCATTCCTCTGTTTCCATATACTCCAGCAGGCAAGGATCACAATTTCTGAAAAACATATGCCATCAAACACTCTTCTAGCAGCAATAAGAGTTTCAGATGGACATCGGGTACCATGGAATTTACAAATAATTCCAGACCCTAGTACTGAAAACACAGTTGAAAAACAGATGCCTCCAGTCCTCATACTCATGTGCATGACAGAGCACATAGTCAAAATTATTTGTGACATTCCATCTCCTTCTGAACAGCATATCCCTTGTATTCAGTCGATCATGAAGAAGTAGCCAAGCAAAAAATGTGTGCTTGGATTGGCACTTACTCTTCCATCAAACAACATGGTGCATGATTATCCATGTGACTGAAATAATGCTTATAAACCAAGCTTGGTCTAAAGACACCATTTCCCAGGTTACAAACGATCATCGGGACACTGTTGTTGGAGAATCTCGAGGAGGAAACGACCACCTGGTTGGCATACCTAGGTGTGAACTCTTGTGTGTTTAACACCCAACCATGACCATGACCATGTTAAGTGGTTCTTCTCCCATACTTTATTTGAGCGGAAACGACAATCGTGCCATCATGACGATTTGGCATCCGCTAGGTTGCTTCCACGCGTCATCTGGAGGCGAAGTGTCGCATGGGAAAACGGACATTGATGTACCTTGATCGTTCTGTGTGTTGGGGCATTGAGTGTCATGACTGAACTAGGGGTGAACAAGGAAAGGGCGCATGGCCATGTAAATCCTTAGGCCCCCTTCATTCCGCCTGAAACCCCATGAGTCTTGGCTGGAAGCGCCTAATGCCGAAGATGAGGCGGATGTAGCCTCGCTTCAAAAGGCGATCGCCCAACTGATGGGTGAAGGTATGACGGGGAACACTTGTTGCAAAACTTTATTGGTCGAAGGGTGCATCCTGTCCGGGAGAGGCCACACGAGATGCAAGAGTACGCTAGTGAAGGTGATCTGACCCGGGAGTCGGCTCCTTTGCTGCTAGTCCCGAAAGTGACCACCCGAATGTGGACTTTCTTTGCCACCGATTATAGCGCCGACTAATGGCCTACGCCTCTTCATCCTTCAGAATCGTTGCAATGAGGTATGTTTGCGACCTTTTTGCCCTGTTTGAAAGATGTGCAGCCCGTGAGTATTTTTTCTAAACGTTATCGCCTCCCTGTCCTGTTTGGTTTGATTTTTTCTTCAGATTATCGCCCTACACCCGTGGCCCCATGGTTGGAAAACCCGCCGAGTGCCGGTATGGTGGTCCAGCCGGGCAGGGCGGCGGTCTCCCAACCAGGGATAACCATAAGGGCTTCTCATGCCGAGGAGGGACGTTAGGAATTGTCAAGGCCCACGGGGTAGAGGCTTGCTACGCCATCGCCAAGCCCGACTGATCCAAGCATCAAAAGCATGAGTGGTGGGCTACTTGTGCGCAAGAGGCTTAAACCTTCTACGCCGTTTGAGAATGACTACCTCATCCGGGTTGCAGCTCTGCGTTATGGTACGCACAAGGCTGAGCCAGAACGGCAGAGGGGTCCTGACGCTGCTGTGGTTGGGGCCACTCCTATGCCACCTCTGTCTTTTTCAGGTGCAAGGCTTCTAGCTTAGTCGGGCTACCCGACAACCATTTCCATGTGCTCAGAGGGTTACGTTGTCTCTCTCGTCCGAGGTAGTTCTCTGGTCGGTCAGGAAGGCGATTAGTGTCTTTTGTGATAACGAGGTGGCACAGCGGGTTCCGAGGCTGGTGACGTACCTTTTGTGGAGGAGGCGGTTGCCAAGGACAACTTGAGGGTGAGGCAAAGCACACCCGTGATCCCATGCGCCTTGAGGAGGAGAGGACTGCCCGCCTAGACGCGCGGACAGTCGGAAAGCATCTTGTGACATCCCCCGAATTCGGCTAGGCAATGTAGAGAGGGTGGGTTATGCGTTGTGGGTCGCGGGACCGATCGTTCAAGGTCGCGCACTCTCCTTGCGAGGGGAATGTCGTACTTAGCTATGCCCCATCGGTGCGGTCTTTCAAGAGGGGGCCTATAGAGGCGAACTATGCAGACACCATCGAGACGGTGCTTACTACCCTCTAGGGCACAAAGTTATATGGGATGAACAGTATGGGACCTCATTAGGAGCTAAGCCTTGCTCGTTTTAGCACTTGCCTTTGGAGTTACCCAGTATGTCCAAACTCCAAGCGCCTAAGTGAATTCGGAGAATCGGCTTGGGGTCTAGAATGAACTAAACGATCTTGTTTTTTCATTATAGCGTACTGGAGGATACACCCAGCAGTAAGCTTTGCCACAGAGGATGCGGGGGTGCGCTTGCTCGAGTTGTGCGCCCGAGCGGACAAATTCTTGAAGGAGAATCGGTTGACCGAGTTCTGGTTAGAGGAGGCCTACTGCAACTAGAGGGTGCGACGTGGGTTTACCAGGGTGTTTATACTTATGCATAGCTCATTGAGGCGCTATGGTGGGCAGAGGCCGCTTAAGCCTGGATGGTGACATGCGACATGTGAGGGAGGTGGGGATCAAGGGTCCCGTCGAAGGTGACTCCCGGTTGGTGGAGGCATGGTGCCGGGCCAAGGACGCGGAAGCCCGAATGACGGAGGTCCATTGTGGGTCGGAGGGTGAAACATGAGCTTGACAGGTTGTTGACACCCGACTCCAATCTCAGAAGGAGAGGCACAACCTTCTCGCCGAACTGGTCAGGTTGCGGGGCAATGGCAGTGTGTTGTCAGATGAGCTAGAGTTGGAGTGGGAGAAGAGCTTCCTCCCGGATGCTCGATCTTGGGGAGGAGCGCGTGCGCTCGTCCCGCCTCCAGGAAGAACTAGACCGGGAGAAGGAACTGACCACCCGCCCAAGAGGGAAGCGGGGCCCCTGTTGATCGTCTCCAAGAGGAGGTCAACGACACCCAATAGGATTGGCGCGCCACCTTGAGGGACCTGGAGGGTGAGCGAGCGCGAGTGGATCGACTCCGCGAGCGTCTTGAGACTGAGAGGTCCTGGCGTAAACTGGCTGAGGAAGGGATGCATTTTGCCAACGAACGCACGTAGAGGGCCCGGGTTTGCTTGGAATTCGTGCATAAACACGTTTTCGACATGCAGTAGTGGGTTCGCGGCCTCCAGGCACGGGCGAAGGAGCTTAAGGATCTTGGGGCCCGATTAGTCTCCTTCCAGAAGCAGCTCCATCCCGCCGGCAATAAAACCAAGGGCTGGTGGAGCCCATTTAGTCTGTTTTCCCATTGTATTTTTCCAAACCTGCAGAAATTTGAGAAACTCGAATATACAAACGAAAATGCCTATATATATATGTAGTTTTTTGCAAAAAAATCAAGGTAGGGCGGCCGCCCTACCTTGCCCTATGGGGAGCTTCGCCCCTGGCGTGGAGGCTCTCCAGCAGTAGCTGGCTGCTAGTGCTAGGAGTGGCGGGGATGGGCCTAGGGATGGTAACGGGTTTGGTTCCCACTCCGGAGTGCCTGCCAATTCCCATGCCCATTTAATAATCAAGGAGACTTTTTTCTCATCCCCATCCCCATAGGGCTCAAGATGGGGATCGGGTTCCTCATTAATAAGCTAAATTTAAATGATCAAGTCCTAATTTCATGATCTTACGCTTTCGATTCACAAAAAAACAACATGTGTAATAGGTATGAAGTAAAATCACAACAAATCAGTATTATATGTTAAATTTTTTTAAAACATATAAACACAATATTACACATACTATGCACAAGCGTATAATGGGTTTTAGCGAGGTCGGCCCCAAAGCATAGAGGCGAAAAAAAAAACAAGGGGAAAATTAACAAATGGAATCGGCAATTTTGCTGTGCTCGCGGTCCAGGTCATCGGCGGCATCCAGCATGCTTTCTTTGTGTTTCCATGAGGTCTGCTTCTATTCCCTGATCATCTCCATTGTGTTCCCTTCACCAGCCACATCTATAGTTCTGTTCTATGTTTTAAGGGCCCAACTCTTCTTTCTTCAAATATATCGCATCAATTTGTGTTAGTGTATTGAGAATGATATAGAAATGAGAAATTCCTCTTGGGAAACTTTGCGTGACCTCACCGCTCGCAAATTAACGTTAGGATTTCATAACCCTTAAGAACTAGCAAAAGATGTTGTATCTAACAAAAATCTAGGGTACATGCTTCTGGCATTTTTTTATTTGCTCCTAAATTGGTAATAGTGTACACTTGTAACATTTTTCGAATGATATGCTCATATGCATGTTGAAGATTGTAGAATTTCAGTAAATTTGCGTCTTAAAACTAGAAATATTCAATTGTTGTGCCAGACTGCACATTGTGGCGGTAGGAATCTGGGTAATTATATCAGTTTATTATGGTAGTTGCAAGTTAGCCTTTGTGGCTTCGACCTGGCATGCTTAATTGATGCACATGAAGATCCACGAACCATGGGTATCGGAATATCATAAAGCACATCTTCAAACATGAAATGCTCAAATGGATCAAAACTTTGGTTTCGCTTTCTATAATTTCCTGTACATTTGTACTGTATACAGTATACATGTTGGAGAAATGTATGAAGATCAGCTATTCCTCAAAAAGGCGGATGCCAATCACACGGCGTCAAGAGTGACGTGGAGTATCTATGAGCTAAGGATGTTCAGGAGAGAAACTCTGATCTGGACTAATTTCCTGAACAAATGTCCTGCCCCATTCTCAAGATCTCCAATACTGCCCTCTAACTCTTGCAATTGCTCCTCCTCGCAAACAACTGCCTTCTTCTTGTGAAATGCTTTGGAGACAAGAGACTGTTTAGGCATTTCGATTTCCTTCGACAAGAGATGGACTGAGGACTCAAGCAGGGATACAGAGATCTCTCTAGCTTTGGTCAATAGCATGACCATCCTGCAACCAGCAGAAGTATCCTTCTTTGCGGTCTTCTTGAAATGTTTCTTGGCCTTCTTCACCAAACGAGTATAAAACTGGATCTTGGCTTGAGCAGCTACATCATCTCCTTTTCTTAGAGCCACTTGCAGCTCTTGGATGATGGCCTTCATCTCCACGAAGATCTCTTGCATGGTGCTGCAGAGATCCAACAGCTCAAGAGAGCATTCCATCTCTCCATCCAACATCTTCCCAACTTGATTGCTTGGCAGGCCAATGATGTCTTCAACACCATTGTAGATGTCTGCAAGTCTCCTCAGACCATCACTCGTCACGCTGATGGTGGTGGAGGAAGAGATGCTTGCCTCTAGGCTCAGAAGCTCTTGCTCGACTTCGGCCTGGTTTGCCTGAGGCCTTGAAGGCAAACTTATTGATCTTAGGTGGAAAGCCATTTCTGATGTGTGGTTGAAGAGAGAAGAAGAATAGAGGAACTTTTAGTTTGATGTGTCTACTGTTCCGTTGAGGCCTATTTATAGAGAAGTGTGGAACCACTGGTACCTAATTGGTAGACCTAAAGAATCATGCCAGTTCATCTCCAAGATGCTGCCTGCCACGGATTAAGATCTTGCAGCAGCGAAACGATAATAACACCGAAGATGCCTCTGTTAAGTACAGTTTTTGCTGCGTCCACCTTCCTCGAGATGAGCAATCACATTCCCATGTTCCATCAATTGGCAACAAGAATCACGATTTGCATGCTCAAGTACTATGGTTGGGTCTGTTGGTGGACGTTGAAATGTTGAATTCAGAGATGGACTTTTGAGACCTTGACATATTTGCATGCTCAAGCAGCCATATAATGGGTTGCTAACGGAAAATCTAGCAGTGACACACGTGTTATCCTAGCTGTCCAGTTCTCAGTTTGAGCAGGCATTTTCTTAGGTTGAATCCATGTTAACTACGAGCAACCTTTGAGGTTTGAAGCTAGCTTGTTTAGCTGATGAAAGCAAGATGCGCTGCATCCAGCAAAGAAGTTTGGCACCTTGAGTAATAGCTCCATTTCATATTAAACCAATTCAAAAAAATGAAGGTATTTCATATCAACGAAAATGATACGAAATTGTTGTATATACCTTCAACACCTAGATATTTTAGTTTTTCCATATAGTAGTTAGATTTTTTTGAGCTAAATGTGGTCGTATCCACCACTTGAATTGATAGAAGAGATGATCCAATTTATAAGAAAAACCGGGTCCAAAAACAATACAAACTATATAGTGCTCTGTTTATAAGACAAACAGGGTCGAAAATCGCACAAGCGAGGAGAGCCGCTGTCCACACGGCACAAGCCCGCCAAACGTCAGAAACACACATCTTCGACTACGGGACCGCCGCCCCGACATAAACCACTCGGTACCAACGCCGCATACGAGACACAACACCAAACGGAGCCGCCCAATCGACTGTCCGTAGACCTCGAACGCATCGCCAAATCCGGGGCCGCTGCCTCGGCATAACAACAAGATCAACCTTCGCATTGCCCGAAGGCGATCCAGTCGGGTCGACGAACCCTCTGCCCGTGCAGTCTTCATCCAGGTTGCCACCCAGACCCACGCAAGACAACGGCCCTGCCTCATAGAACCATCGTAGCGTGGGAGACCGAGGCCGCCGCCCCAACGTCCACCACCATCCGAGGCCGCCACCCTGACATCCACCTCCCCGTAGAGCCACCCTCCCCGTCCGCCGCGAACCAACCACACTGCAAGGGCTAAGAGACTCCAAGGCGACGCCTCCAACAAGGTTTTTCCATATGTATCCTCCAGTCTTACACAAGAATATGGAACAACATTTGCACAATTGCCTGCGCGTGCTTGTATTTTGTGTGTGGCTTCGAACTGGCATGTATCATTTACACTAAGCAAGATCTACCAAAATATGATCGTCATAACAAATAAGTATTAATTGTGACATCACAAAACTATTTGTGAGCTTGAAATATATCAAAATTTGGAATTGCTTCTGTAATTTTCTGTACATCTGTATTGTATATACATATTGGGGGAAATATTAGATCGACTACGTACTGCTCTAAAAAAGGGATGCCAATCATAGGATATCATGAGTGACAAGGCTGTTGGAGATCTATGAGCTAAGAATGTTCAGGAGAGAAACTCTGCTCTGGATCAATCTCTGGAACAGGTGTCTTGCTCCGCTCTCAATATCCCCCATACTGCACTCTAAATCCTGCAATTGCTCCTCGCAAACATTAACTTTCTTTTTGTGAAATGCCTTGGAAACAAAAGATTGTTTAGGCACTTCGATTTTCTTCGACAAGAGGTGCACTGTGGACTCAAGTAGAGAGAGAGCCATCTCCCTTGCCTTGGTCAATAGACTGACTAACCCGCAATCCATCTTGTCGGAAGTCGTCTTCTTGGTAGTCCTGTGGAACTGTTTGCCAGCCTTCTTCACCAATCGGGTATAAGACTGGATCCTGGCTTGGATAGTTGCATCCTCTCCTTTTCTTAGAGCCACTTGCAGCTCTTGGATGATGGCCTTCAGCTCAACGAAGATCTCTTGCATGGTGTTGCAGAGATCAAGCAGCTGGAGGGAACATTCTGCCTCTCCATCCGACACCTTCCTCTGCTGGGAGGAGCAAACCTGGTTGCTTGGCAACTGGATGATCTGCTCAACAGCACTGTAGATGTCTCCAAGCCTCCTCAAACCGTCACACATGTTATTATATGGTGATCCAAATCCGTTTCTATAAGTGAGAAGGCTAACGACGGAGCGAAGCGAGGCCCGTCGCCGGTAGGCTTGGGCCGTACGAGTTGTAACCGACCAGGACACCTATTGTTGCCGACCTAGTTTAGGTCAGGACCACTATAAATACGTCTTGTAAGCCGCCGCCGGAGATAAGCCACACATTGTAAATCCCGGCGCGTTTGTAACCTCACCCCGAAATAGTGAAGTATTGCTGGCTGGCGCCCGTGGTTTTTCCTCTTCCTTGTTGGAAGAGTTTTCCACGTTAAAATCTCGTGTCCCCGTTGGTTTGATCTTGCTTAATTTCATCGTTGTTTTGCTATCGCTTGTAACAAGTGGTATCAGAGCATTGGTTACAGATTAGGGTTTTGCGATGGCATCGATGAAGTTTGATCTACCGTTGCTGGACTACAAGACGAGATTTTCTCTTTGGCAAGTGAAGATGCGTGCGATCCTCTCGCAGGCTTCGGATCTTGATGAGGCGCTGGATGCGTTCGGAAAGAAGGACGCGAAGGAGTGGACTCCTGAAGAAAAGCGCAAGGATCGTAAGGCTTTGTCATTAATTCAACTTCATCTATCTAATGATATTTTGCAAGAGGTGCTGCAGGAGAAATCTGCGGCAGCGTTATGGCTTAAGCTGGAGTCGATCTGCATGTCCAAGGATCTAACCAGCAAGATGCATGTGAAGATGAAGTTGTTCTCGCACAAGATGCAGGAAGGTGGTTCTGTGATGAACCACTTGTCGATCTTCAAGGAGATCGTGGCCGACCTAGTGTCGATGGAGGTAAAATATGATGATGAAGATTTAGCTCTTCTGTTGTTATGTTCGCTGCCTAGTTCTTTTACAAATCTGCGAGATACCATATTGTTGAGCCGCGATGATCTAACCCTCGCGGAAGTATGTGAGGCCCTGCAGACCAGGGAAAAGATGAAAGGTATGGTGCAGACTGACGCATCACCCTCCAAGGGCGATGCATTGCAGGTTCGAGGCAGGCCTGAGCAGCGAGATAACAACTATAACAACAACAACAGAGATAAGAGCAGAGGCCGTTCAAAGTCCAAAGGACGAGACAAGTTCTGCAGGTATTGTAAGAAAACCAATCACACCATTGATGATTGCTGGAAGGTGCAGAATAAGGAGAAAAGGAACGGTACTTACCAACCGAAGAATAAATCTGACGGTAATGGTAATGGTAAGGTTGCTGTTGTTGCTGGTGATAATAGTTCTGATGGTGAATGCTTAGCTGTTTTTGCTGCATGTGTTACCCGTGATGATGAGTGGATTCTTGATACTGCTTGTTCGTTTCATATTTGCTGTAACAAAGATTGGTTCAGTTCTTATGAGATTGTGCAGACTGGAGATTTTGTGCGTGTGGGGAACGACAACAAATGTCATATTGTTGGCGTTGGATCTGTTCAGATCAAGACCCATGATGGGATGACACGCACGCTGACGGGAGTGAAACACATACCATCTATGGCGAGAAACTTGATCTCGCTGAGTACCCTTGACTGTGACGGGTACAAGTATGCCGGAGGGAATAAACGCCTGAAGGTATCGAAAGGTTCTCTTATTGTTATGGTTGGTGATATGAATTCTGCCAAGTTATATATTCTTAGAGGTAGCACTTTGTCTGGTACTGCTGCTGTTATTACTAATGATGATCCAAGTACAACTAACCTTTGGCACAAGCGACTTGGACATATGAGTGAACTTGGTATGGCAGAATTGGTTAAGAGAGAACTGCTGAAGGACTGCAATATGAGTAAGTTGCCGTTCTGTGAACACTGCGTGTTTGGTAAGCATAAGAGAGTTAAATTCAATGCTTCCGTTCATACCACTAAAGGTACATTAGATTATGTACATGCTGATTTGTGGGGACCTTCACGTAAGCCCTCTTATGGTGGTGCTCGTTATATGCTTACTATTATTGATGATTACTCTAGAAGAGTTTGGCCTTATTTTATGAAAAATAAAGATGATACTTTTGCTGCTTTTAAAGAGTGGAAAGTTATGATTGAAAGGCAAACTGAGAGGAAGGTGAAGTTACTTCGTACTGACAATGGTGGCGAATTTTGTTCGTATGAATTTGATGATTATTGCAGGCAGGAAGGCATTGTCAGGCATCACACCATCCCATACACACCTCAGCAGAATGGTGTAGCGGAGCGGATGAACAGGACTATCATCTCCAAAGCTCGCTGCATGTTGTCCAACGCCCGCATGAACAGGCGTTTTTGGGCTGAGGCTGCCAACACCGCCTGCTACTTGATCAACATGTCACCGTCCATTCCCCTTGACAAGAAAACTCCTATTGAGGTATGGTCTGGTGAGCCGGCTGATTATTCACAATTGAAAGTTTTTGGTTGCACTGCCTATGCTCATGTTGATAATGGAAAGTTAGAGCCTAGAGTTGTTAAGTGCTTATTTCTTGGTTATGGTTCTGGAGTGAAAGGATATAAGTTGTGGAACCCGGAAACTAAAAAGACTTTTTTCAGCCGGAGTGTTGTGTTTAATGAATCTGTTATGTATCAGGACAGTCAGACTACTGATGTTGTGCCAGATTCTTCTGATAAGGACGAACCACAGGTTCGTTTGCAGGTGGAGCAGATGGAGCACCTAGATGAGGAGGTAACAGAAACTGTTGATGAGGAGATTGTGCAAACCTCACCTCCTGTTTTGCAGCAACCGTCCATTGCTGCTGATCGGCCAAGGAGAAATATTGTTCCCCCTAACCGATTAATTGAAGAATGTGATGTTGTTTATTTTGCTCTAAGTTGTGCTGAACAGGTGGAGCATGAGGCTGAACCAGCTACATACACTGAAGCTATTGCTTCGGTTGATCGTGACAAGTGGATTGGTGCAATGCACGAGGAGATGCAATCACTTGAGAAGAATGGCACATGGGATGTTGTGCGCTTGCCTAAACAAAAGAAGGCCGTCCGCTGCAAGTGGATCTTTAAAAGAAAGGAAGGTTTGTCTCCTAATGAGCCTCCAAGGTTTAAGGCAAGGTTAGTAGCTAAAGGTTTCAGCCAAATTCCCGGTGTGGATTATAATGATGTGTTCTCCCCGGTTGTCAAGCATAGTTCTATTCGTACATTCTTCAGTATTGTTGCTATGCATGATCTTGAGCTTGAGCAGTTAGATGTGAAGACTGCGTTTTTGCATGGAGAACTTGAGGAGGAGATATACATGGACCAACCAGAAGGGTTCATAGTGCCTGGTAAGGAGGATTTCGTGTGCAAGCTAAAGAAGTCCCTTTACGGTTTGAAACAGTCTCCTCGACAGTGGTATAAAATGTTTGATTCTTTTATGATGTCACATGGCTTTAAGAGGTCTGAATATGATAGCTGTGTGTACATTAAATTTGTTGATGAATCACCTATATACTTGTTGCTATATGTTGATGATATGTTAATTGCTGCCAAGAGCATGAAAGAAATCACTACATTGAAGAAACAGTTGAGTAGTGAGTTTGAGATGAAGGATCTTGGTCCTGCTAAGAAAATTCTAGGTATGGAAATTTCAAGAGACAGAAAATCTAGATTGCTATTTCTTAGTCAGGAGAATTATATTAAGAAAGTTCTTCATCGCTTTAACATGCATGATGCAAAGTCTGTTAGTACGCCTATTGCTCCTCACTTTAAGTTGTCTGCATTGCAATGTCCTAGTACTGATGAAGATATTGAGTACATGTCTCGAGTTCCATATTCTAGTGCTGTTGGTTCCTTAATGTATGCCATGGTGTGTTCTCGACCTGATTTGTCCTATGCTATGAGCTTGGTCAGTCGATATATGGCTAATCCTGGTAAAGAACATTGGAAAGCTGTTCAGTGGATTTTCAGTCGAGGCACATCCAACGCTTGCTTGAAGTTTGGCAAGACTGGTGAGGGACTCGCAGGCTATGTGGATTCAGATTTTGCTGCCGACTTGGATAAGAGGAGGTCCCTCACAGGTTATGTATTTACTGTTAGTGGATGTGTTGTTAGCTGGAAGGCTACCTTGCAGGGTGTTGTTGCACAATCTACTACTGAGGCTGAGTACATGGCTATTGCTGAAGCATGCAAAGAATCTGTTTGGTTGAAAGGTCTGTTTGCTGAGCTTTGTGGAGATGATACTTGTATTAACCTATTCTGTGACAGTCAAAGTGCCATTTACCTTACTAAGGATCAGATGTTCCATGAGAGAACAAAGCACATTGATGTCAAATACCATTATGTGCGTGATGTTGTTGCACAAGGTAAGCTGAAGGTATGCAAGATCAGTACTCATGATAATCCTGCTGATAAGATGACAAATCCAGTTCCTGTTGCTAAGTTTAATCTTTGCTCGAGCTTAGTTGGTATAACTGTTTAGCCCAAGAGGCTAGTTGGCGCCGAAAGTGTTTTCTTTGATGTTTCAGGGTGAAGGATTGTTGATGCTACAAGATGGAATTTGGCTCAAGGTGGAGTGTTATTTTATGGTGATCCAAATCCGTTTCTATAAGTGAGAAGGCTAACGACGGAGCGAAGCGAGGCCCGTCGCCGGTAGGCTTGGGCCGAGTTGTAACCGACCAGGACACCTATTGTTGCCGACCTAGTTTAGGTCAGGACCACTATAAATACGTCTTGTAAGCCGCCGCCGGAGATAAGCCACACATTGTAAATCCCGGCGCGTTTGTAACCTCACCCCGAAATAGTGAAGTATTGCTGGCTGGCGCCCGTGGTTTTTCCTCTTCCTTGTTGGAAGGGTTTTCCACGTTAAAATCTCGTGTCCCCGTTGGTTTGATCTTGCTTAATTTCATCGTTGTTTTGCTATCGCTTGTAACAAGTGGTATCAGAGCATTGGTTACAGATTAGGGTTTTGCGATGGCATCGATGAAGTTTGATCTACCGTTGCTGGACTACAAGACGAGATTTTCTCTGTGGCAAGTGAAGATGCGTGCGATCCTCTCGCAGGCTTCGGATCTTGATGAGGCGCTGGATGCGTTCGGAAAGAAGGACGCGAAGGAGTGGACTCCTGAAGAAAAGCGCAAGGATCGTAAGGCTTTGTCATTAATTCAAGTTCATCTATCTAATGATATTTTGCAAGAGGTGCTGCAGGAGAAATCTGCGGCAACATTATGGCTTAAGCTGGAGTCGATCTGCATGTCCAAGGATCTAACCAGCAAGATGCATGTGAAGATGAAGTTGTTCTCGCACAAGATGCAGGAAGGTGGTTCTGTGATGAACCACTTGTCGATCTTCAAGGAGATCGTGGCCGACCTAGTGTCGATGGAGGTAAAATATGATGATGAAGATTTAGCTCTTCTGTTGTTATGTTCGCTGCCTAGTTCTTTTACAAATCTGCGAGATACCATATTGTTGAGCCGCGATGATCTAACCCTCGCGGAAGTATGTGAGGCCCTGCAGACCAGGGAAAAGATGAAAGGTATGGTGCAGACTGACGCATCACCCTCCAAGGGCGATGCATTGCAGGTTCGAGGCAGGCCTGAGCAGCGAGATAACAACTATAACAACAACAACAGAGATAAGAGCAGAGGCCGTTCAAAGTCCAAAGGACGAGACAAGTTCTGCAGGTATTGTAAGAAAACCAATCACACCATTGATGATTGCTGGAAGGTGCAGAACAAGGAGAAAAGGAACGGTACTTACCAACCGAAGAATAAATCTGACGGTAATGGTAATGGTAAGGTTGCTGTTGTTGCTGGTGATAATAGTTCTGATGGTGAATGCTTAGCTGTTTTTGCTGCATGTGTTACCCGTGATGATGAGTGGATTCTTGATACTGCTTGTTCGTTTCATATTTGCTGTAACAAAGATTGGTTCAGTTCTTATGAGATTGTGCAGACTGGAGATTTTGTGCGTGTGGGGAACGACAACAAATGTCATATTGTTGGCGTTGGATCTGTTCAGATCAAGACCCATGATGGGATGACACGCACGCTGACGGGAGTGAAACACATACCATCTATGGCGAGAAACTTGATCTCGCTGAGTACCCTTGACTGTGACGGGTACAAGTATGCCGGAGGGAATAAACGCCTGAAGGTATCGAAAGGTTCTCTTATTGTTATGGTTGGTGATATGAATTCTGCCAAGTTATATATTCTTAGAGGTAGCACTTTGTCTGGTACTGCTGCTGTTATTACTAATGATGATCCAAGTACAACTAACCTTTGGCACAAGCGACTTGGACATATGAGTGAACTTGGTATGGCAGAATTGGTTAAGAGAGAACTGCTGAAGGACTGCAATATGAGTAAGTTGCCGTTCTGTGAACACTGCGTGTTTGGTAAGCATAATAGAGTTAAATTCAATGCTTCCGTTCATACCACTAAAGGTACATTAGATTATGTACATGCTGATTTGTGGGGACCTTCACGTAAGCCCTCTTATGGTGGTGCTCGTTATATGCTTACTATTATTGATGATTACTCTAGAAGAGTTTGGCCTTATTTTATGAAAAATAAAGATGATACTTTTGCTGCTTTTAAAGAGTGGAAAGTTATGATTGAAAGGCAAACTGAGAGGAAGGTGGAGTTACTTCGTACTGACAATGGTGGCGAATTTTGTTCGTATGAATTTGATGATTATTGCAGGCAGGAAGGCATTGTCAGGCATCACACCATCCCATACACACCTCAGCAGAATGGTGTAGCGGAGCGGATGAACAGGACTATCATCTCCAAAGCTCGCTGCATGTTGTCCAACGCCCGCATGAACAGGCGTTTTTGGGCTGAGGCTGCCAACACCGCCTGCTACTTGATCAACATGTCACCGTCCATTCCCCTTGACAAGAAAACTCCTATTGAGGTATGGTCTGGTGAGCCGGCTGATTATTCACAATTGAAAGTTTTTGGTTGCACTGCCTATGCTCATGTTGATAATGGAAAGTTAGAGCCTAGAGTTGTTAAGTGCTTATTTCTTGGTTATGGTTCCGGAGTGAAAGGATATAAGTTGTGGAATCCGGAAACTAAAAAGACTTTTTTCAGCCGGAGTGTTGTGTTTAATGAATCTGTTATGTATCAGGACAGTCTGACTACTGATGTTGTGCCAGATTCTTCTGATAAGGACGAACCACAGGTTCGTTTGCAGGTGGAGCAGATGGAGCACCTAGATGAGGAGGTAACAGAAACTGTTGATGAGGAGATTGTGCAAACCTCACCTCCTGTTTTGCAGCAACCGTCCATTGCTGCTGATCGGCCAAGGAGAAATATTGTTCCCCCTAACCGATTAATTGAAGAATGTGATGTTGTTTATTTTGCTCTAAGTTGTGCTGAACAGGTGGAGCATGAGGCTGAACCAGCTACATACACTGAAGCTATTGCTTCGGTTGATCGTGACAAGTGGATTGGTGCAATGCACGAGGAGATGCAATCACTTGAGAAGAATGGCACATGGGATGTTGTGCGCTTGCCTAAACAAAAGAAGGCCGTCCGCTGCAAGTGGATCTTCAAGAGAAAGGAAGGTTTGTCTCCTAATGAGCCTCCAAGGTTTAAGGCAAGGTTAGTAGCTAAAGGTTTCAGCCAAATTCCCGGTGTGGATTATAATGATGTGTTCTCCCCGGTTGTCAAGCATAGTTCTATTCGTACATTCTTCAGTATTGTTGCTATGCATGATCTTGAGCTTGAGCAGTTAGATGTGAAGACTGCGTTTTTGCATGGAGAACTTGAGGAGGAGATATACATGGACCAACCAGAAGGGTTCATAGTGCCTGTTAAGGAGGATTTCGTGTGCAAGCTAAAGAAGTCCCTTTACAGTTTGAAACAGTCTCCTCGACACTGGTATAAAATGTTTGATTCTTTTATGATGTCACATGGCTTTAAGAGGTCTGAATATGATAGCTGTGTGTACATTA
Organism: Puccinellia tenuiflora; assembly: GCA_012064385.1. NCBI lineage: Eukaryota > Viridiplantae > Streptophyta > Magnoliopsida > Poales > Poaceae > Puccinellia > Puccinellia tenuiflora. The sequence goes on from QRDG01000519.1 coordinate 641,253, forward strand.
AATTTGTTGATGAATCACCTATATACTTGTTGCTATATGTTGATGATATGTTAATTGCTGCCAAGAGCATGAAAGAAATCACTACATTGAAGAAACAGTTGAGTAGTGAGTTTGAGATGAAGGATCTTGGTCCTGCTAAGAAAATTCTAGGTATGGAAATTTCAAGAGACAGAAAATCTAGATTGCTATTTCTTAGTCAGGAGAATTATATTAAGAAAGTTCTTCATCGCTTTAACATGCATGATGCAAAGTCTGTTAGTACGCCTATTGCTCCTCACTTTAAGTTGTCTGCATTGCAATGTCCTAGTACTGATGAAGATATTGAGTACATGTCTCGAGTTCCATATTCTAGTGCTGTTGGTTCCTTAATGTATGCCATGGTGTGTTCTCGACCTGATTTGTCCTATGCTATGAGCTTGGTCAGTCGATATATGGCTAATCCTGGTAAAGAACATTGGAAAGCTGTTCAGTGGATTTTCAGGTACCTTCGCGGCACATCCAACGCTTGCTTGAAGTTTGGCAAGACTGGTGAGGGACTCGCAGGCTATGTGGATTCAGATTTTGCTGCCGACTTGGATAAGAGGAGGTCCCTCACAGGTTATGTATTTACTGTTAGTGGATGTGCTGTTAGCTGGAAGGCTACCTTGCAGGGTGTTGTTGCACAATCTACTACTGAGGCTGAGTACATGGCTATTGCTGAAGCATGCAAAGAATCTGTTTGGTTGAAAGGTCTGTTTGCTGAGCTTTGTGGAGATGATACTTGTATTAACCTGTTCTGTGACAGTCAAAGTGCCATTTACCTTACTAAGGATCAGATGTTCCATGAGAGAACAAAGCACATTGATGTCAAATACCATTATGTGCGTGATGTTGTTGCACAAAGTAAGCTGAAGGTATGCAAGATAAGTACTCATGATAATCCTGCTGATATGATGACAAAGCCAGTTCCTGTTGCTAAGTTTAAGCTTTGCTCGAGCTTAGTTGGTATAACTGTTTAGCCCAAGAGGCTAGTTGGCGCCGAAAGTGTTTTCTTTGATGTTTCAGGGTGAAGGATTGTTGATGCTACAAGATGGAATTTGGCTCAAGGTGGAGTGTTATTTTATGGTGATCCAAATCCGTTTCTATAAGTGAGAAGGCTAACGACGGAGCGAAGCGAGGCCCGTCGCCGGTAGGCTTGGGCCGTACGAGTTGTAACCGACCAGGACACCTATTGTTGCCGACCTAGTTTAGGTCAGGACCACTATAAATACGTCTTGTAAGCCGCCGCCGGAGATAAGCCACACATTGTAAATCCCGGCGCGTTTGTAACCTCACCCCGAAATAGTGAAGTATTGCTGGCTGGCGCCCGTGGTTTTTCCTCTTCCTTGTTGGAAGAGTTTTCCACGTTAAAATCTCGTGTCCCCGTTGGTTGATCTTGCTTAATTTCATCGTTGTTTTGCTATCGCTTGTAACAACACATCGTGTCGATGGTAATGGATGAAGATATGCTTGTCTCTAGGCTGTGCAGTTCTTCTTGCACTTCCGCCTCACTGGTGTGATACCTAGATGGCAAGCTTATCGATCTTACAGCAAAAGCCATATCTGCTTCTGAAACTAATATCTTGTATGGAGCCGGAACTAATGAGCAGGAAAGGGGAATTGTTGGTCTGATGTGTATAGTGTTCTCTTGAGAGCTATATATACAGATGATGTATATGAGGCAGCATTCATTTCGATGGTGGACAAAGGGAATCCTCGAAATTTTGTATTCCGTAGGTTCTTGATCTGGGAGCAGCATAGTGATTTAAATATTAAAGTGGTCTCTTTTAGCGCGTAGCAGTGGTGCGCTGGCTATCCTCTTGGTCAGATCTCACATTGTCATGTTCCAGTTATCAACAGCAAAGAATCTCCATCATGGTTTATTATAATTATTTATCCTTGCGTAATTGCGTAAGCACATGCTTAACTTAATTTTTGTATTTTCTTTTCTTACATCGTCGGTGCAAAGCTGTTCTAGTTACAATGTTAAACCTTGTGATGCTTGGAGCTGGCATGTTTAGGCGACGATGAGCAAGAAAAAAAGATCCAGTGGACAAAGACAGTGTGCTTGCTATCCATTCAACATATTTTTCCCGTATTTTGGCTAAGTCATAGCCATCCCATATAGTGATTGCATAGGTGAACTTTTATCTTTGAATACTCTTTAATTTTATTAAAAAATACTGTAAATCATTCCAAATTGGCAAACTATAAGCACCAACTACGATCTACCAAATTCTCTTACCAATTGCCAGATCTAGATTCAGGATTATATATGATTCAGGCCGGATCCTCCCAACCACCCCCGAGCCAGTGTTACACGGCACTGCCGTTCATCCGATTCCTTACAAGCCAAGTTCACAATCAGGACGAGCTCTCACTTAAATAGCACTAGTTCTCTCTCTCACAATACAATCAGGAAGCCCACTCTGGGCCCCTTAGCCAGGCTGGAGCCCGTGGATGCATCTTGGGCCTTGTCTCCTTCGGCCCGCTTGGAGATGGTGCTTGTTCATCCTGCTCTTCCACGCCAGAGGGAGCCGGGTCGCTGACAATCCCCTCTGCTTGAATTCCTGCTTGACCCCAAGCAGGAGCGAAGGGAAATTGTTGCTTCAGAGACAGATCTTCCTAGGTTGCTTGTTCTTCTCGGCCGCCACTCCATTGGACAAGGGCTTGAGGAACGGTGCGCACGCCGCGCTGCCTGATGCGCCGCTGCAAGACCCACACTGGAACCTGAATCACATCATCAGGCGAGGGAAGCTGAGTCTGTACCTGCCTGGGCGGACCGATGCAAGGTTTCAATTGCGAAACATGAAAGACCGGGTGAACGCGGCTCCCCTCCGGCAATTCGAGCTTGTAAGCAACGGACCCAACTCTGTCCACGATGCGGAAGGGCCCAAAGAACTTGAATGCAAGCTTCTGATTAGGTCGATTGACCACACTGTTCTGGATGTAGGGCTGCAGCTTAAGGAAGACGACGTCGCCGACAGCAAAGGTGCGCTCTGTGCGATTCTTGTCCGCCTGGGATTTCATCCTCTGCTGCATCCTGAGCAGATGCTGGCGGATCGAATCCATCACCAGCTTGCGACTGGCTAGCCACTCCTGCACATCCTCACAAGCAATTTGATCAGTAGCTGTGATGCCAAAATACCTGGGCTGACGGCCGTAGAGAACCTCGAAGGGAGATTTGCCCAACGAAGCATGCCAATTCGTGTTGTACCAGAATTCACAGAGGGAAATCCACTTGACCCAGTGATGAGGATGGCCACTGACGAAACAGCGGAGGAAGCATTCAATAGATTGATTCACGCGCTTCGGTCTGCCCATCCGTCTGCGGATGATGCGCTGTGCTCATGCGTAATTGAGTTCCTGTAGCCTTGAAGACTGACCGCCAGAAGATACTAGTGAAAACTGGGTCTCTGTCAGATACCAAGGACAGGGGCATACCGTGCAGGCGATAAATGTTGTCGACGAACAACTCGGCAACCTTGCTTGCAGTGTATGGGTGACGAAGGGGAATAAAATGCGCGTACTTGGAGAGCTTATCAACGACAACCAGTATGTAGTTGAAGTGGCGCGAGGTGGGCAGACCATCTATGAAGTCCATTGTGGCAATTTCCCAAGGCTGAGAGGGAATAGGCAGTGGCTGCAGCAGACCTGCAGGTGGTAACCTTTCTGGTTTCGCTTGCTGGCAAACATGGCAGGAACGAACGTAGTCACGGACAAAACTCTTCATACCCGGCCAGAAGAACAAGGAGAGTAGTCGTCTGTAGGTAACGGGGAACCCAGAGTGACCACCTTGCGGGCTGTCATAAAAGGCTAACACTAGTTGCTGATGGAGTTGAGGGTTTGCACCCACCAGAATTCGTTTTTTGTAACGAATAATGCCATGTCCAGAGTGTAAAATTCGCCTGACTTCGGTGCTAGAGACAGCTGCTGTAAAATTTTCTGTGCATGTTCATCAGTTTTGTAGCTCTCAACAACTGAATCCAGCCATGCTGGCTGTACTGTAGTGACAGTGTATAACTGGGAACCCTCAGTAGGTTTACGCGACAAAGCGTCAGCTGCCTCGTTGAGAATACCCTTCTTGTAGACAACCTTATATTGCAGACCCATCATCTTTGTCAATGCCTTGCGTTGCCAGTCTGTGTGCAGTCTTTGATCTGTCAAATGGGTCAAGCTCTTGTGGTCTGTCCTGATAATGAATTCACCCAATTGGAGGTAAGATCGCCACTGTTGCACAGCCAGGAGTATTGCTAGGTATTTCTTCTCATACACAGAGAGCGTTTTGTTTCTTGGGCCCAAAGCACGACTAACAAATGCCAGTGGGTGCCCATTCTGGGACAGCACCGCCCCATGCCAACATCACAGGCGTCAGTCTCAACCACGAACTGCAGGGAGAAATCTGGAAGAGCTAACACCGGAGCTGTCATTAGGGCTGATTTGAGTGTTTGGAAAGCTACTTCAGTGGCGTCAGTCCAAATAAACAGGGCCCCTTTCTTAAGCAAGGCTGTCAATGGTTGACAAATGATGGCGTAGTGCCGGATGTACTTACGATAGTAACCAGTGACGCCAAGGATACCTCTCAGCTCCTTCAGATTAGTGGGTACCGGCCAGTTTTTGATTGTTTCAATCTTCGTCTCATCCGTAGACACCTTCCCAGCTGAGATGACATGACCCAGATAAGCAATTCTTGACTGAGCAAAGGCACACTTCGATCGCTTAACTTGCCACTGATCACGTTTCAAAATGTCCAAAACAGCCTTCAAATGCTCCATATGATCCTCTCGGGTTTTGCTATAGACCAAAATGTCGTCGAAGAAGACGAGAGCAAATTTCCGCAACATAGGCTTCAAGGATGCATTCATAGCGTGTTGGAAGGTGGCCGGGGCGCCAGTAAGTCCGAAGGCCATCACCTTGAACTCATAATGTCCCTCATGGGTCTGAAATGCCGTCTTATACTCCTCTCCTGGGGCTAAACGAATCTGGTGGTACCCAGCCTTAAGGTCCAGCTTTGAAAACCAATAAGAACCTGCGAGTTCATCAAGTAGTTCATCAATAATTGGGAGTGGGTATTTTCCCTTGACAGTTAGGGCATTTAGGTGCCTGTAATCAACCACCAGGCGCCAAGTCTTGTCCTGTTTCCTGACCAACAACACAGGGGAGCCAAAGGCACTGCTGCTATGAGTGATAACCCCCTGATCCAGTAATTAATTGATCTGCCTTTCTAGTTCAGTTTTCAGAGCAGGAGCAATACGGTAAGGCCTCATAGATACTGGCCGTGCCCCAAGGATTAAAGGAATGTGGTGATCATATTGTCTCCTTGGCGGCAACCTTGTAGGAGTGGAAAAAATTGTATCATATTGGTCCAACAGCTGCTGGAATTCAGGAGGTGGAGGCTCATCAATTTCCCTGGTAAAATTCAATGGCAACACATCAAGCAGTGCATGGGAGAATTCAGGATGCTGTTCACCATGAAGCACCAGCCACTGCTCCTTGTATGGCACTGCCAACCAGCCTTGTGCCCAGTGAGTGATCATAGGGCTGTGCTTGACTAACCAGTCGAGGCCCAAAATTCCATCATAGCTCCCTAGGGGCAAAATCCTGAAAGAGTCAGTAAATGTAGCTTCATGGGACTGCCATTCCAGTTGGGAAAATTGCCTGTCACACTTCAGGATTGCTCCTCCTGCTACCTGGACGCTGACAGGGCTGGACAAGGGTGATGCACCCGTGAGGAGCTCAGCTTTTAGTGAATCGATGAAGCAAGCTGAACTACCCGAATCCACCAAGAACAACAGGGATTCCCCTTGAATTTGCACTCTGAGCTGCATTGTTTTGGGGGCAACTACTCCAGAGCTAAGGGCGGCAGCAGACAGTAACATGATCTGGTGCTCAGCGGTTGGACTTTCAGGAGTCGGAGATTCACCATCACTGTCATCAGAGAGATGCATACAATCGACCATTTCCTGTACCACGTGTAACTGAATATTTTCCTTACACTGATGCTCTCTTCCCCATTTTTCACCGCAGATGAAACATAGTCCCTTGGACCTGCGGTAAGCCTTCAGGTTTGACCATTTGTCATCAGAAACTGATCTCTGCCCCTCTAATTGTTTCCTTTCTTCCACTGTCTTAGAAACCCAGCGGGAAGGTGGCGGTGGTGGTAATGGGGGAGACTGACTCGGTGCCCTTCGAGATCCTGACGAATGAGGGTGTGGGGAATGTGACTGTGAAGCTGTGTTCAGCGGTGTACTGCCATCACCGAGTTCCTCATACAGCAGAGCAAGTGTATAAGCTGTTTCCAAATCAGTAGGCTGTTGTATAGCTACGAGAACTCTTACCGTGGGCTTCAACCCATCCAGAAATCTCGTTGTATAGTGCAACTGATCAGGATTTGGTTCATAAGCCGCAATCTTATCAACCAAATCAGAGAACCTGGAGACGTAATCTTCTACTGTCGTCAATTGCTGGATGTGAAATAGGCGACGGACCAAAACCTGATGCTGATTGCGACAGAAACGACCGAGCACTGCAGCAGCGAATTCTGGCCAACTCGGCTGTGGTACTTTCTGCAAGTAAGCTTCAAGCCATGTCGCCGCTGCCCCTACGAACATTGATGACGCGTAAAACGCCCAGAGCTGTTCCGGCGTGTTCCATCTCCGGTAATATTCCTCGCATCGACGCTGCCACAATTTGGGGTTGGAGCCGTCGAATTAGGGCAAATCCACACGCGGGCCAGAAGGATGGGTGTCAGAATAATGCGGCGACTCAGAATTGCGGTGCATAAGGGTGAAAAAAATTTGGTCGGCGTTCGTACCTCCGACCGGAGGAGACATGTGTTGAGCACAAGTCGTCCTCCGATTTGATGTTGCACAGCAGTGCCCATCAGGGCCGGCTGAACTCGCTCCGATCTCCTTGTGGGCGGAGGCGGGCGTCGAGTTCACCTTGGCGACCAAGCTCGCACGAGTGGAGCGCTCGATGGTGGCCGCCAGCGTAGCGATCTCCGAGCTGAGGTTGGCCTTGATGGTTCAAGCTCCACCTCCAGTGCTTCCTTGACGTTCTCCAGGTCCGTGCTCACCGTGGTGCGGACGGAGTCGATCGTGTCGTTGACGCCCTGGATCTGCTCCTTGGTGTCCTTGACGTACGCGCGCACGGCGTCGAGTATTTCCTTCTTGTAGGCGACGAAGCAAGTCTCGTACTCCTCCGTCGTGTCCGCCTTGAGGAGCTGGTACAGCGCCCTCGACTCTGGGGTCAGGTTGTCTATGGCGGCGGCTCGTCGCTGGGCGGCGAATCGCGTGGCGTGGTGGTGGGGACGAAATTCCAGATCGGGGATCGGGAGTGGCTCTGATACCACTTGTAAGCACCAACTACGATCTACCAAATTCTCTTACCAATTGCCAGATCTAGATTCAGAATTATATATGATTCAGGCCGGATCCTCCCAACCACCCCCGAGCCAGTGTTACACGGCACTGCCGTTCATCCGATTCCTTACAAGCCAAGTTCACGACCAGGACGAGCTCTCACTTAAATAGCACTAGTTCTCTCTCTCACAATACAATCAGGAAGCCCACTTTGGGCCCCTTAGGCAGGCTGGAGCCCGTGGATGCCTCTTGGGCCTTGTCTCCTTCGGCCCGCTTGGAGATGGTGCTTGTTCATCCTGCTCTTCCACGCCAGAGGGAGCCGGGTCGCTGACACAAACACTCTCAAGTGCAAATGGATGTTTTATGCCGGCACAGAGTAGATAAGCATAACCTTGTTACTGAATTGTTCTGAAAATTGATGTTGTTTTGTTTCTTCTTACTGCAGAATCGTCTCGAACCGACTTTATGAAGCTGTTGTGTCTCCATATTTTACGGCAAAGTCGTATGCACGTGTTCATGGAACCAAACAGGTGGTATTAGGAATCAAAATTAGGAGCAAACAACCTTATTGTTCCTTTGCTGTACCTGCTAGTTACACTAGTAGAAAACAAGGGCATTGGTCCCGGTTCCAAAGGGCCTTTGGTCCCGGTTTTCTAACCGGGACTAAAGGGTCGGGACAAAAGGGGGGGGGGGGGCTTTCGTCCCGGTACCTTAAGAACCGGGACCAATGGTCCTCCACGTGGGCGGGGCGGGGGGGCTCCGGGCGGGAACCCTTTGGTCCCGGTTGGTATTACCAACCGGGACCGAGAGTTTTTTTTTAAACCGAATGCTTTTTTTGTTTGTTTTAACCGAATGCTTTTTTTTGTTTTAACCAAATGCTTTATTTTTTGGGGGGGGGGGGGGGGGGGGTTTAAATCAATAGGTGCCGTGTCGCCGTGCCGTGCCGTGTCGTCGTGTCCGATGCCGTGTCGTGTCGTGTCGTGCCGTGTAAGTGGTACTACCATGCATTAATATTTGATTCATATATACATACATAACGTTTCTCACACGTCGAGATCATGTTTCATATATACATACATAACGTCACACGCCGACATAATGTTTCTCACACGTCGAGATGATGTCAATTACATGTCCTCGGGCAAAACAAAATTTGCCGAGTGAAAAAATTCTCCATCTCTCTTCAGGACCGCGGAGTTAAAAAATCCCGCAATTTCCTCTTGAAGTGCTTTTAGGCGCTTCGATGGTATGAGCTGGTCCCGCATTCTCTCCATCTAGATCAATATGAATATGTGAGTTGTTTATAACTATATATATATATATATATATGAAATCATAATAAAATAATTTATGGATGGAAGTCAACACAATATGCATGGTAATAAAAAGTGAGAAGAGTGTATACATTCATCACGCGTTCTTTGTTCTCTATTCCGCTCTAAGACAAAAGAGCGTATGTACTCGCAAACATAGAATCCACATAAATTTGTCCCAGTATCCTGCCTCAGACACCACTTTACAAAAAAATAGAATTTAATCAAATAATAGTGAAGCTTCATAATGGTATTGAAACTAGAATTAAAGAGTTGCTTTATAATGGAGCAATATATATAGTACTACTTACGTTGGTGGTATAAAAATACAGCTCCGGTTTCCACTCCCCTGGAACGATCTTGATGAACCGTTTCCAAACACTGCCCGCCAATAGAAAAATGATTAAAGAAGTTATTGATTAGTTGATATCTGAAAATGAATGACAGAGGTCGATATAGAGCGATAATGATTGAAATTACATCTGGAGCATATCTTGAATGCGTTGGTACTTTTCCATTGGTTTCCTTAGCGAGTCCATGACTTGAACGACTCCTTGGTCAACTCTAATGATTAGCAGAATCCAGTGGAAACTGCGCACGTTTATATGTCAATGACTCATCGGTTACACTAAAGATATGCAAAGCAAAATAGAATTAATGGGTAGAAGGTAACACTCACTTGTTGACGTAAGGAAAAAGTATTTCTCCGCAAGTATTTTGGTTCACTAACCAATTGACCAAGCTATCCTCGGTGGTCTTCCAATTGTATTGTACGGTCACTTCATGAATATAATTTGGGTCAATGAACCCAGTGTCATAGATGCCCTTTTTTCTGCATTCGACAATCATCATTCTACAATACAAAAGAATATAGTGAGATAATTAAAGGCAATGAACGTGCAGAGCTGAAGACTTAATTAAATTGCAGAAATAAATCACTTACAAACAATAGGAACTGACGATGACTTTGTCGAGGGCATCTTGATTGAATAACTGAAATACTTCCGAAAACGGAATATATAACAAGTCATCCGTGAAGTAATGCTTTTTCTTATAACTCACCCAGAAAGCTTCATGCCCGGCCGCTGCAGCTTTCTCGTACCAGTGATGCAATCGACGCAATTGGTATGATAGAGAACTGATCTCCTCAGGTCTGACCAGGGACTTCCCGGGTTTATATGTCCATGCATACTGATACTGTTGCTGTGGTTGTACGAGCTGGGCAACTGTTTTAGTTGAGATCACCTTCAGCGGGGATATCGACTTTTTTGCCTGTTCTCCGAGCTGGGCCACTTGTTTCCCGCGTTTTGCAGCATAGAACTGCTCCTTCTTTAGTCGATCTGCCGCCTCCTTGTCCTCCTTCATCTTCTGCTTCTTTAGGAGATAGGCAGCCTTCTTTTCCTCGGCCTCTTGACTAATTGTCTTCAGCATGACACGATCATAGTCACCTGCCAATGGAGGTGACTTTGGCCGGGGATTGCTGAAATTTTTCAGAAATGTCTCAACTTTTTCTGGATCCAGTTTCTCTCTAGGCGGGGGCCGTTTCGGAGCTAACTGTTCTGTAATATGGGCACGCACCGATTCCTCGAGCTCCTCTGGAGTCAAGTCGTAAGGTCTCTTTGGAAGAGGCTTTAGCAACTCGTGTTCCGCTCGAGATAACTTATCTGCACGCGTCGACGTGAAGGATAGTTTCCGCTTTGACGAGAAGGTCTTTTCCCGGGGCGGAATTGAAGGACGGGACGTCGCGCGCGATGGACTCGCGACGGATGGGGCATCGAGGGATGGATCTTCATGTGAGGAGGATATATCTTGGGGGGATGAATCTTTAGGTGGGGGAGATGGATCTTTAGGCGGGGGAGATGGATCCTTAGGTGGGGGGGATGGATCCTTAGGTGGGAGGGATGGATCCTTAGGTGGGGGGGATGGATCTTGCGGTGGGAGGGATGGATCATGAGGTGGGGGGGATGGATCATTAGGTGGGGGCGATGGATCTTGAGGTGGGGGTCTGCTGGATCGAGGAGTGAAGTTCGGAAACACGATGTTTTCCTTGTTCCAGAGAGCGATACCCTTCTCGACTTCTCCCAGTGTCTTCTCGCCGTCACCTCCGGGAATGTCAAGTTCCAGATTAGCATATAACGGCACAACTTGATCCACCTCGACACGAGCATAGCCCTGTGGAATCCCTTCGAGATGGTAGCTTGCTCCAGCTGGATTAGGTAAAGCATAGCCGACCGCCACCTTGAAAGACATGTTCTTCATTGACATGTGTAGCTCACAGTCTGTCTTCTCCGTGATATCATCCACGGGGTAGTGAGCCGCCGGTTGAAATTGAGAAATTTCCAAATGAGTGGAACCCACGCTGCTTTTCCGCTGATCAGATGGGGCGGCTTGTACATGCAGCTGCTCCTGCTCCTGCACCTGCACCTTGAGTCGAGGATCAGATTCATTTTGCTTACTAATTGAGTCGAGTCGCTGCTGCTGCTCCTGCACCTTGCTTTCCAGTGCTGATAACCGGTCAGACTCCTGCTTCTTTCTTCTCTGACGGCTTCTATAAGTATCAGCGTCTTCCGGAAAACCTTGCTTCAAGGTGACACCGTCTCCATAGCCTCGTAATCGTCCAACGTGTTCAGGATTCCCGAGTGCTAGTGTCAGCTCGTCATTCTCTCTGTCAGGGACGTACTCTCCCCTGCGAACTTTATCTATTGCGTCCTCAAGTTGTTTGGTTATATACTCAATTTTTGCCTTCCATTTTCCCTGAGCAATAATCTTTCCTGTCTGTGGGTCCAACCCTGCCCCATGTGCGAACAACCAAAACTTGGACCTTGGGGGCCAATCCGCTGTCTGTGGAATGATCCCGTTATCAAGCAGTCGTGCTTCAAAGGCTTCCCACTTAGGCACGGCAGCCCTGTAGCCACCTGCCCCCAAATGGTGGTGATATTCCTTCTTCGCAGCATTTAACTTATTTTGAACCGATCGGGCCAGAGCGCCCTCCGATTTTCTTTGCTCCACAAATATGGGCCACTGCTGTTTAATCTTCACTAGTGCTCCAGTGAAATCTGGATCCGTCTCCCCGGCCTTTATATAAGCTTTCCATAAGTTTTTCTTCCACGTCCGGAATTGTTCGGCCATCTTACTAAGCGACCACTCCTTCACTTTGTCCATCAGGGGAACCGGCAGATCTGGCGGTAGGCTGACCTTTGTTAAGAGCGTGTTCCAACACGATGTTTTTAGCCTCTCCTCGACATAAGTAGCTGGGTTGTTTACATCCTTCGGCTTAATCCACTCTTCAAGGTTGATCGGGACAATGTCCCTTACAATAACCCCGCATTGATTAATGTATTTGCGGCGGTTGTCCATGGGTTCCAAAGGTTCCCCACTAGCACTAACTGTGTTGATCACTATCCTACGACCCTCCTTCAACGGCTTCGTCGGGCCTCGTTTCGGCAATGCAGTAGATGTGGATGATCCGGAGGGCTAAAAGAAAAAAATGGTTCGTTAATAACAACAATATACAACTCAAATAATACATCTAGTGTGATCGATGTACATAGGCTTATTATACCTCGCCAGAGTTTGTAATGGGCACTTCTTCCCCCTCTCTATCATTTTCTTCTTCCTGAACCCCCTCACCGGAATCGTTCAGAAATTGGGAGCCGTCATCTTCGCCGGTGAAGGCATCTTCTTCACCGACAGGCGCGGCCGCACGTCCTGCTATAAAATCCATGATTCGCAGTTCGGCCTCCTCATCTCTGTCGATGTCCATCTTCTGCACAAACCTTTCCGAGTCTGTCGCTTGCTAACCTGGAAAATAAAAACCTCTTTATTCATTGGTCATCAAAGTGAAAATAAAATGATATTCATGAAAATACACGATATGTAAAATTAAATGACACTCAAATCCATGGCTCAATTACATCTAAAATTTGCAAAACAAGAAAGACTACAATTGATTTACAAAATCCGCGCGGGCAATTGTAATCTACACATCTAAAATTCATAGCAATTTTATAGCAATTGTAATTCATTGCAATTTTAATCTACACATCTAAAATTCATAGCAATTGTAATCTACACATCTAAAATTCATAGCAATTGTAATCTACACATCTAAAATTCATAGCAATTTTAATCTACACATCTAAAATTCATAGCAATTGTAATCTACACATCTAAAATTTATAGCAATTTTCACCTTGCCAAAATTTGCTAAAAACATGTACACTATTTCATAACACACTAGTACTGATTTTCATAACACACTAACTACCTAAATTTGCTAACACTTTAGCTAAATTTGCTAACACAATATCTCCTAATAAATTTAAACTATGAAAAGATCAAAATGGTATTGAAAATTGCATCTACAAAATTAAACTATGCAAAATTTCTAACCTAAATTTGCTAACACTTTAGCCTAAACTATGCAAAATTAAACGGCGGCGTCGGGGGCAGCACCTCGAGGCAGGGGAGGGGCACGGCGAGGCAAGGGAGGAGGCCAGGAGGCGACGCGGCCGATGCAGGGGAGGGGCATGGCGACGCAGGAGAGGAGGCAGCGGGGAGCAGCCCACGGCCGATGCCGAGGAGGAGGCCGGGCGTCGGCGACGCGGCCAATCCGCAGAGGATGACCGCCGATTTGAGGACGGGGCAGCGGGGCGTCTTCTCCTTCGCAGCACCACGGCACGGCGGACCACGATGGCACGGCGACGGGCGGCGGCGACGGCACGAGGGCGACGGGCACCAGGGCGACGGCGACGGGCGGCGACGACGGCACGATATCGAGAGCGGGCAGGCGGCGGCCTTTGGGGAAGTGTGGAGGGGCGGCGCGGCGGCCTGAGGAGGCGATGGCGGCGGGGCAGCAGCACCACGCGGCGGGGCAGCGGCGTCGGGGAGGGGCGGCGGCGTCGGGGGGAAGGAGAGGCGTCGGGGACTTGTGAAAAAATTTGGGTGGAACCACCCAAATACGCGCGGAAAGGACCTTTGGTCCCGGTTCCAGTCACGAACCGGGACCAAAGACCCTTTGGTCGCGGTTGGTAACACCAACCGGGACCAAAGGTCCCCCCGGGCCGCGAAAATATGAGCGCGAAGCCGAGCGGGCCTTTGGTCCCGGTTGGTGTTACCAACCGCGACCAAAGGCTTTTTTTTCCTTTTTCTGTTTTCTAGGTTCTTTTTCTGTTTTCTTTTTGTTTCCTTTTCTGTTTTCTTTTATAGTTTCTTTTTCTGTTTTTTTGTTTCTTTTTTTGTTTTCTTTTATAGTTTCTTTTTCTGGTTTCTTTTTTGTTTCTTTTTCTGTTTTCTTTTATAGTTTCTTCTTATTATTTAAAAAGTCATATAATTTTCTAGTTTCTTTTAAAATGTTCCAATATTTGAAAATCACTATCTTTTTATTATTTATTTTTCTAGTTTATTTTTATTATTTGAAAATCAATTTTTTTTCTAGTTTCTTTTAAAATGTTCCAATATTTGAAAATCATTATCTTTTTATTATTTATTTTTCTAGTTTCTTTTTATTATTTGAAAATCATATTTAATTATAACACATCACCGAATACAAGTCATACAAGGTTTAATACCGAATATTGTTGTTTATCAGAAATGTATATAATTGTTGATAAAAATGCAATTCAAATATCAAATTGTTGATAAAAATGTAATCTACCTTTAGTCCCGGTTCGTGTTACCAATCGGGACTAAAGAAGCACACGGATCGTGTGTTTCTTTCAAGCGCTTGTGAGCCGTTGGATCAGAGTTGTGTTTCTTTTGAGGGCTTGTGAGCTGTTGGATCGTGTGCACACGGATCGTGTGTTTCCTTCGAGCGCTTGTGAGCCATTGGATCAGAGTTGTGTTTCTTTCGAGTGCTTGTGAGCTGTTGGATCGTGTGCACCGAAAAGGCGCGCGCCAAAATACCCTTTAGTCCCGGTTCGTGGCATGAACTGGGACCAATGCCCGCCTTTAGTCCCGGTTCGTGTTACCAACCGGGACTAAAGAAGCACACGGATCGTGTGTTTCTTTCAAGCGCTTGTGAGCCGTTGGATCAGGGGTGTGTTTCTTTCAAGCGCTTGTGAGCCGTTGGATCAGGGGTGTGTTTCTTTCTGCACTCCCACCTCATCCACAGGTACACCTTCTAATCGCCTATAAATAGCGACGTCCCTGCAGCGAACGGCACACAACGAGCGTCTATCTTTGCCACCGAACCCAATGGTTGGATTTAGCCTACCTGCTGGCATGTTCCCTGGCATTATTGTGTTGTCTTTGTTCACCGGCCAGCCATTGGATCCACCTCCTGTAGGTCGGTGAATAAAGACAATACAACGATGCTGTTGGAAACACAAGCCCTCAGGTAGGTTGAATCCAGTCACTGGATTTGGGTGACACAATAATGAATTGCCGAGGAGGTGGGAGTGGTGGTGGTGGAAGTGGTAGCCATGCCCCTCGGTCGGATCCAAGCAGCTGCAAGGCTCTGTGATGATCTACAACATTCCCAACACTTTTTGGGACGGTCGTTAGATCATCACAGAAGTCTTGCGGCTGCTTGGATCGAAGGTCGATTTGCTGCTCACGACGACGCGAGACGGATGCGCAAGCTTCCGGATGGGAAAAACCAGTGTTGGATCAGCCACATGACCCTATATGCAAATCATTCGGATTCCCGTGCTTCTGATCCAACGGCTCACATATCAACGCTCCTTTAGTCCCGGTTCAATCTACCAACCGGGACTAAAGACGAAGAGTTGCCCTGATCTTTTAGCTATAAATACCAAACATGATCGAGGAGGAGATGAAGAACAAGAGTACGGCAACAGCGGAGAAGAAGCTAGTCAAACTAGTCCGGAAGGCAAAGACCGAATACAAATCATTCGGATTCGCCTGCATACGTCCAACAGTGCATTTTATATGCAGGCACTCACGAGCCACTGTTGGGCTGTATGCAGGTGAAACCGTATGTTTTGTTCTATATCTAGGAATCCTTCAGTTCATCGACCGAATACAAGTCATACAAGTCATTTGATATGCAGGTAATAACAAGTCAGGTGAAACTGTGTGCATTTGATAAAAGGTTTAATACATTATTACACATCACCACCAACATCCCTATCTAGTGTGTGTCCCTTTCTTCTTCCACTACTAGGAAACTAGCTATAGGTGGATCATCATTCTGTGGCGCACCGATTTGCCGTGCGCCACAGAAATTTATCAGTGGCGCACATCAGGTGGTGCGCCACTAATATCTGTGGCGCATTACTGCGCCGTGCGCCACTGAATATGGCATTTCTGTGGCACACTTTGTGCCATGCGCCACAGAAACACGATGGGCCCCACCACCCACGGTTGAACTCGAGGCCCACCACCAATATCTGTGGCGCGTGGATTCTGATGCGCCACAGAAACTAGAATATCTGTGGCGCATGTTTGTGGATGCGCCACAGATATATGCCTTTCTGTGGCGCATCCAGATACATGCGCCACAGATATTGAAGAGATGGACTTATAAGGCCTGCCCCCGCGCGCGCTGCCCTCTCTCTTTCTTCCCCAAATTCTCTCTATTTCGACGACCTCGATCCCCAGCACCACCCCTCGCCGCCGGCAGCCCACCACCTGCACTCGACGGCCTCCCTAGCCACCTGGCACGCCGCCCAAGCCACCACCGCCCCGTCACACCGCCACCCGGCCGCATCGGCGCCGTCGGCACGCGCCCGTGCTCGAGGAGCGCCCGACGGCACGCGCCCGTACGTGCTCGAGGACGACCTGCACCGCCACCCGCACTGGCGCCGCCCACCACGCGCCCGTGCCCCTCCACCATCCCCTCTCCCTCCTCTCCACCATCCCCTCCCCGAGGTACTGCTCCTTTCCTCCCCTCTCCCTCCCCTCCACACCTGCACACAAGGTGTTTGGTCAAATGCCAAACCCAGTTTTCTTACAGAATTTCTATGATTTGTTATTGATTGCTTGCTGCAAGTAGTTGGTAATGCTTCTAGTTGGTGCTAGTGGTGTTAGGAAAATTTTGGAAACCAAAATTTTTTAAGTTTTTTGCTAAGTTAAATATGGTCACTGTTTAAACATGCCTACAAAAATTCCTTCTATTAAGGTTCTCTCCCTCAATGTCATGGTTGTTTGTGCTCCGACCATCGTGTCGTGGAGATGCCGGCCGAAGATGTACATTTTTTATGAAATGATTGCAGGTACCCCGAGAGGCCCTTGAGATTGCCGGAATGTCGATTAACTTCCGTTCCGGCAAATTCGGGTACTCTCCATATATCCTTTTTTTAGCAAAGGTCATGCCGAAATTTTTCGTAAATTTTGGCATGAATTTGCTAAAAAAGGGACATATGGGGTATCTTTATTGTGTTCATATTTCACATTGGTGTTATCTTTATTGTGTTATGCATGCTTTATTTTTGTTTTGTCTTTTTTTCTAAAGCCGATGATTAAAATGTTGTGGCACACTATGTTAATCAGGTAGGTGCTTGCGGACCTTGTGATATGCACAAATAAACATCTTGTGCATACTTTTACTTGGTCCGCTTGCCCCGTACCTGATCAATGTGTGTTCAATCTAAATATGAGGCACAAATCTAAATATGAGGAGCTAGTGAACCTTGTTTTTTCTTTCTCTTTCCGAATGCCGATGATTAAAAATGTTGTGGCACTATGTGGTAACCCTGAAGGTCTGCCGAGCCTTGTGATATGCACAAGTACAAGTCTTGTGCATCCTACTTGGCTCGGCCGATCCTTCAGGGCTACTAATAATTGTGTGTCCGAACTAAGTATGAGGCGCAAAATCTAAGTCATTTTTATTTTGTTTTGTCTGTTTCTTCGAAAGCCGATGATTAAAATGTTGTGGCACTAAGTTGTAAGCCTGCAGGTCTTGTGAGCCTTGTGATATGCACAAGTACCAAGTCTTGTGCATCATACTTGGCTCACAAGATCCTGCAGGTCTACTTGAGTGTCCGACCTAAGTATGAGGCGCAAAATCTAAGTCATTTTTATTTTGTTTTGTTTTTTTCTTCTAAGCCGATGATTAAAATGTTGTGACACTAGGCATTTTAGCCTCCCTGCAGCGAACGGCACACAACGAGCGTCTACCTTTGTCACCGAACCCAATGGCTGGATTTAGCCTACCTGCTGGCATGTTCCCTGGCATTATTGTTTTGTCTTTGTTCACCGGCCAGCCATTGGATCCACCTCCTGTAGGTCGGTGAATAAAGACAAAACAACGATGCTGTTGGAAACACAAGCCCTCAGGTAGGTTGAATCCAGCCACTGGATTTGGGTGACACAATGATGAATTGCCGAGGATCCTGCAGGTCTTCTTGTGTGTCCGACCTAAGTATGAGGCGCAAATTTAAGTCATTTTTATTTTGTTTTGTCTTTTTCTTCTAAGCCGATAATGTGTGTCCAATCTATGTATGAGGCATAAACTCGAATCTTTTTGTTTCTTCTCTATGAATTGACAAAGCCGATGATTTAAACTATGCCACGGTAAAGGCAAGGAGAGTGTCTACAATGCCTTGTAGTATATACAATTGGAGTGTTTATATTAATACATGGTCTTGTACACACTCTTTTTGCCTTGTTTTGCACGGCAATGATATATGAGGCTTTCCATTGTTAACTTCTCGCATTTCGTAAATTTTAATATTACTTTTGTAATAAAATTTTGACTTAAGCATTTTGTACTTAGGTGTTCTCGGTGACGATGTCCATGTTGGACCAGAGGGGCGATGTGCAGGACTGGGCTCCACCGGGCTGGCACTGGGAGGTGCTACCTTCCGGGACGCGCAGCTTGGTGAGGAATCCGGGTGACGTCGTCGACCCTGATCTTCTGTGGTGGCAGTCGTGTGGGCCACGCTCGGTGCAGAGGGAGCCGGCCCCCGAGGAGGAGGTACGTCGCCGTATTAGGGAGGAGGACGAGCACGTCCGTCGATACATGTATCTGCTGGTTAGGCAGTATGATGGTAGGTGGTCGTTTCTTCAGAGGGTTCCTGCTCACGTGAGCTATGACCCTGTGAGGGTTCCTTATCTTTGGATGCGTAGCGCCGCCGTCGACTCAGTACAGGTCGATGAATCAGAAGGTTCATGTTGAAATTAGCTAAGCTTCATGTATTAGCTACTGGATATGTAATAATATGATCGATGAACTATGATTGTGATCAACTTTGTGTAATAATATGATCGATGAACTATGATTGGAAATTATGTATTTGTATTGGTTTATCAAATATTTCTCTCTATATAATATTGGAATATGAATTTCCTGTAATGTGATATATCTGTATTTTCTATAATATACTAGTTTTTTTTTCCTGTAATGATATATCTGTATTTTCTATAATATACCAGTATTTGTACGGCAGCAGAAAAATGAAAATACGTATAATATATTCTGTGGCGCACCGTTCGTGGTTTCTGTGGCGCATGCATTTCTGTGGCGCACGGGAGAAACATGCGCCACAGAAATATTTCTGTGGCGCACCCAGAAAGGTGCGCCACAGAAATATATTTTAGTGGCGAGACTTCTGTGGCGCATACTTCTGTTTCGCGGATGCGCCACAGAAAGTCCTAAAAGGTGCGCCACTAATGACCATTTCCCTAGTAGTGTTCATGTGTGTCTCTTTCTTCTGATTGCGCCGCAACCATGGACAATCTTCATCATTCAACGCGATGGTTGGGTCAGTTTTAACCGTAAAGGGGGGAATTTCATGAAAATTATTGTAATCTTCCGACATGTCCGTCTTGTCCTCCACTCCTACGATGTTTCTTTTTCCTGAAAGAACTATGTGTTGCTTTGGCTCATCGTATGATGTATTCGCTTGCTTATCTTTTCTTTTTTTCGGTCTGGAAGACATGTCCTTCACATAGAAAACCTGAGCCACGTCATTGGCTAGGACGAATGGTTCGGTGTCGTACCCAAGATTTTTTACATCCACCGTAGTCATTCCGTACTTCGGGTCTACATTTACCCCGCCTTCCAGGTTGAACCATTTGCACCTGAACAAAGGTACCTTGAAAGAAGGTCCATAGTCAAGTTCCCATATCTGCTCTATGTAACCATAATATGTGTCCTTTTTCCCATTGTTGTTTGTTGCATCAAAGCGGACACCACTGTTTTGGTTGGTGCTCTTTTTATCTTGGTCGGCCGTGTAAAATGTATTCCCATTTATCTCGTACCCTTGAAAAGTCAATATAGTCGACGATGGTGCTATGGCCAACAAGTATAATTGTTCTTCAACAGTGTTGTCATTAATGAGACGTGTTTGCAACCATCCGCTGAAAGTCTTCATGTGTTCTCTTTCAATCGATTCTCCAGGCTGCTCCGGGCATTTAGAGCGTAAAATATTCATGTGTTCCTGGATATACGGAGCCACCAAGATGGAATTATGTAGAACTGTGTAGTGTGCTTGATTGAAAGAATCCCAGTCCTTACACATTATTGCTTTCTTTCCTAGCGTGCCTATTCCACGCAGTCTCCCCTCATGGCGCGATTGAGGAAAACCGATCGGCTTAAGGTCAGGAATAAAGTCAACACAAAACTCAATTACCTCATCTGTTCCATAGCCCTTGGAGATGCTTCCTTCGGGCCTAGCACGGTTATGAACGTATTTCTTTAAGACTCCCATGAACCTCTCAAAGGGGAACATGTTGTGTAGAAATACAGGACCGAGAACATTAATCTCTTCGACTAGGTGAACTATGAGGTGCGTCATAATATTGAAGAAGGATGGTGGGAACACCAACTCGAAGCTGACAAGACATTGGACCACCTCCCTCTGTAAACCTGGTAGAGTTAATGGATTGATCACCTTCTGAGAAATTGCATTGAGAAATGCACATAGCTTCACAATGGGTACTGGAACATTTTCCGGTAGAAGCCCCCTCAATGCAATCGGAAGTAATTGTGTCATAATCACGTGGCAGTCATGAGACTTTAGGTTCTGGAACTTTTTCTCTGCCATGTTTATTATTCCCTTTATATTCGACGAGAAACCAGACGGGACCTTGATACTGCTCAGGACTTCAAAAAAGATCTCCTTCTCTTCTTTGGTAAGAGCGTAGCTGGCAAGACCTTGATACTTATCTGGATTCAGGTGGTCGTCTCGTTCGTGCATATGTTGGTGGTCCTGTCGTGATTCCGGTGTATCTTTTGTTTTCCCATACACGCCCAAGAAGCTTAGTAGGTTCACGCACAGATTTTTCGTCACGTGCATCACGTCTATTGCAGAGCGAACCTCCAGTATTTTCCAATAGGGTAGCTCCCAAAATATAGAGCACTTCTTCCACATGGGTACGTGTCCATCAGCGTCATTCGAAACAGATAGACTGCCAGGACCCTTTCCAAAGATTACTTTTAAGTCCTTGACCATGTCATATATAACATCACCATTAGGTAATTTAGGATTCGTCTGATGATTTGGCTCACCTTTGAAATGTTTGCCTTTCTTTCTTACGGCATGCCCTTTTGTAAGAAATCGCCGATGCCCCAGGTACACATTCTTGTTTCCCATATGTATACTTTCAGTGTCACCTAAACAGTGCGTGCATGCATTGTATCCCTTGTTTGACTGTCCTGAAATGTTACTAAGTGCAGGCCAATCATTGATGGTTACAAACAGCAACGCTCGTAGGTCAAATTCCTTTTGTTCGTGCTCATCCCACGTAGGTACACCTTCGTCACGCCACAACTGTAAAAGTTCTTCAACCAATGGCCTCAGATACACATCAATGTCGTTGCCCGGTTGCTTCGGGCCTTGGATGAGCACTGGCATCATAATGAACTTCCGCTTCATGCACAACCAAGGAGGAAGGTTATAAATACACAGAGTCACAGGCCAGGTGCTATGACTAGAGCTCTGCTCCCCGAAAGGATTAAAGCCATCTGTACTTAGCCCAAATCTTAAGTTCCTTGCGTCAGCTGCAAATTCCGGGAACTCCCTGTCGATTTTTCTCCACTGCGACCCATCGGCGGGGTGTCTTAACATCAGGTCTTTCAAACGGTCTTCTTTGTGCCATCGTAACAACTTTGCATGCTCTTTGTTTTGGAACAAACGTTTCAATCGTGGTATTATAGGAGCATACCACATCACCTTGGCAGGAACCCTCTTCCTAGGGCACGGCTCACCCTCAACATTACCAGGGTCATCTCGCCTTATTTTATACCGCGATGCACCGCATACCGGGCATGCATTCAAATTCTCGTACTCCTCACCACGGTAGAGGATGCAGTCATTGATGCACGCATGTATCTTCTGCACCTCTAATCCTAGTGGGCAGACAACCTTCTTTGCTTCGTACGTACTGGGGGGCAATACGTTATCTTTTGGAAGCATCTTCTTTATTATTTTCAGCAATTTTTCAAATCCCTTGTCAGAAGTACCTTCCTCTGCCTTCCATTGCAGCAATTCCAGCGTGGTACCAAGCTTTTTCTGGCCATCTTCGCAAGTTGGGTACAACAATTTCTTGTGATCCTCTAACATGCTCTCCAACTTCAACCTCTCGTTTTTAGTTCCGCTGTTTATCTGTGCATCAAGAATGGCCCGACCAAAATCATCATCGTGCTCATCAACAATGGGCTCTTCTTCAGCTTCGTCTTCCCCCATTGCAGTATCACCGTCTTCGGTGAACGTAGGATAGTTGTCATTATCCTCTTCTTCTTCATTTTCTTCCATTATAACCCCTCTTTCTCCGTGCTTGGTCCAACAATTATAACCGGACATGAAACCATGCTGCAACAGGTGGACGTGAATGGTTTTTGAGGTAGAGTAATCCTGCGTATTCTTGCAGACGCTACATGGACAAGAAATAAAACCATTCGACGGCTTGTTTTTCTCAGCCACACGGAGAAAATAATGCATGCCATTAATATAGTCGGGAAATCGTCGGTCACTATACATCCATTGCCGGCTCATCTGCATTATATAAATATATCAAAAACTATTGCACTACATCAAGAGTATATAATAGTGACCAAATTAGTTAATACAAGTTCATCACATTAAAACCAAAGTAAAGTAATTGTAATGCATAGTCCTCATAAAACATACATTAATTGAAACTAACATACAACTATCTAAATAATTTAAATCCAACACCAAATGCGATCAAAATCGCAACTAAGGTAACTACTGAACCAACAACATAATGGTACCAAGCCTCCTGACTAATGGAATATTTTCTAATCTTTTTAATCTTCAAGCGCATTGCATCCATCTTGATCTCATGGGCATGTGCGACGCCGGCAAGCTTGAACTCGTGTTCATCGATGATGTCGGCAAGCTTCAACTCCAATTTCATCTTCTCTTCTAGGCATTGCAGACGAAGATCTTCAC
Organism: Puccinellia tenuiflora; assembly: GCA_012064385.1. Lineage (NCBI taxonomy): Eukaryota > Viridiplantae > Streptophyta > Magnoliopsida > Poales > Poaceae > Puccinellia > Puccinellia tenuiflora. Next base: position 664,266 of record QRDG01000519.1, read on the forward strand.
TTCTTTCCAATTTTGCTTTCAAATCATTGTTTTCTTTTACAAAAAACTCGACAATAGGGTCGGTTGGAATTTCCGGTTCAACTACCTCCTAGATAAAAGTTTCTATGTCAAGTTGGTAGGTATAGTTGTTTTAAACACGAAATGAAACAAATAGTTATGAAAATATACCACATCCGAATCATAGACCGGACAAGGGCCGACGGGGGCGGATATCAAAACCATGACACTATACATATAAAAAAAACATAAGAAAAATATACAAGAAATAAATATGCTTTTAAATCATACATGTCATTTTTCTTAAAATAGAAGATAAAGAAAAAAAGCTCACCGAGGTGGTGCCGGTGACGGGACGACGCGGGCTATCGACGGCGGTGAGGACGGGACGACACTAAAATCCACAAATAATAAATTAATTTGAGCTCAAAATGCATATAAAAAATTAAACTCTCTAGCTAGGCATTTCATCAAACACCTTGCTTGCACTACAAACCATAAAATGAGCTAAACTAGCAATGAAATGAGCTAAAGTTGCAACTTCGGAGAAAAGGATGATGTTGCTAACCCTTGAATATATGGGGTGCCTTCAATCCTCACAAATGGTGAAAAAAAATGGGGATTAACTTGAGTGATGGAGTGGAAATGGAGGAGAAAATGTTGATGAACTCAAGCTAAAAATGGTGGTGGAGCTCGGGTGGAAGATGATATAGGCAGGGAAGAGCCTTTGGTCCCGGTTCGTGGCTGGAACCGGGACCAAAGGGTGCCTGCCAGGGGACCCACGGCCGCCGCGGGCACGTGCGGACCCTTTGGTCCCGGTTCCAGCCACGAACCGGGACCAAAGGTCCCAATTGAACCGGGACCAAAGGTCCCCGGCGCCCCGGCCGATGGAACCGGGACCAATGGGGGCATTGGTCCCGGTTATTTAATGTGCCGGGACAAAAGGGCCGAATGGAAGCCCCTTTTTCCACTAGTGCCGGTTGGGACACCAACCGGGACGAATGGGGAGGCACGTGGCCCGGCCACAGGCAGCAGGGGCGGAGGGCTTTGGTCCCGGTTCGTATTACGAACCGGGACGAATGGGGAGGGTCTTTCGTCCCGGTTCGTAATACGAACCGGGACTATTGTCCCGTCAGATTCTTTCCCTTTTTTCAGAAATTTCAGAAAATTGTTTAAATTTGTAAAATGAATAATGCTTATTCTGTAATTCATAAAAATATGAATAAAATACCAAAATGTGCAGAAAAATAAGACCTATTTAATTATGTCAAATGCATGCATGTTTAAAAAACTTAAATTAAATATTTTTTAGAACTACAAAAATGCCACTACTAGTGAAATATGGTGAACCACTATTACACATATTGTCACAAATATATTACACACGAGTTTCATTCTTATATATATATACATCTCTTTTACACTCACTATTTAATTTCAACCTAGCTTATAGTAGTATTCTCCTTTCGGATTTAGGACCTCTGCATCTAAGAATCCAGCAAATTCCTCTTGAATTGCTCGTATGCGATCATGTGGTAGAAGGCCTTCTCGCAACCGTTCGATCTAATTAAAAAAGGGTCAATATATATGAATGAAACTAATTGGCAATAAACTAAAATTATGAATATTGCATACGCACTTCAAGTTGTTTTAAGATTCTGCCCTTCTCACAGCACGTCTGACGAATGAACTCGCAGACGTAGTATCCACATAAATGATTTCCACTTCCCTGGCTCAAGCACTTTACGGGAACATAATTCAATCAAAATAATAATCAAGAATGGTAATGGTATTGAACTAGAATCAAAGAGATGCGCGGATGTAGGTAGTAATACTTACATTTATTGGTTTAAATGTAAGCTCCTTCGCCCACTCACCCCTAGCCCTGGCGGTGAATCGTTTCCAAGCTCTGCCCGGCAAAGAAAATGAATAAAGGAGTTATATATTAATTACTTGCTATCAGTAAATGAACGGAAAGTTGCCGATATGAAATTATTCTGTAAGAGAAAACACATGATGCACAATCTTTGGTTTACCTTTGATGTTACAAACTTGCGTTAGAGACAATTTTCGAAATGCAATAATACAGTTATATTGCCTCTGCAGTAAGTGCAAAAATGGCACCGTCAAACACATCGCCAATTTCTGGGCTAGCTGCAAAGCAAAGGAGAGGGAAAAAAGGATTACTTAAATAGCTTTTAGGAAGTCAGACAATAATAATGTCTGATGAGACATGATGGCATTAATTGAATCCATATTCTGGGATTTCACATTGTTTCGGTGATTTAATCAGAAGCACTTAAGAAATTAGACAAACACCACTACAGGTAGTGAAACGATGAGCAGGAGCACTGGTCTTTTTTCTTTTTTCTTTTCTAGAACACGGTAATCTAGCTTCTTGTATCATCGTTGTTTGCAACCGTACAAAAAATACCAAACGCTCTTTAAATTTGAGCGACAATCCAGTAATCCACTTATCTACCAAGAGGAAAGGCTGAAGATAGAAAACAAAAGAACCGAAGAAGTTACCGATCTGATCACCCCAACGCGTCACAGTTTCATGATTGCCAATCCTGGTGATGCCGCCAGCCAGATCTGCAAGGCGATGATCAATCCATGAGTAGTAAGTTTGTGTTATGAGACGACGACGGCAGCAGGTCAAGGGAGGCGGCGATTTGTTTAGGTGGAGACGACGGCTCCATATTTTTCCTTCGGTTTTTTCTTTCGAAGCGAAACGGAGAGAGATCAAGGAGAGGACAACTCGTTTATGTGTGTCCTAGTAGTATACGTTCATGATTCAACTTTCCAAAAAAATTGTGTGCGTATAGTTCTTTTCTTTTTGGTACGTGTGGGTTGTCATAAAATTTCATGTTTGAAGTAGATTTTGCACCCTCCTGTATGTGATCAAACTTTACGTAACAATGATCTGCTTTTTAATCTGAACCGTTAGAATTAACATTGATGGGCCTTATATTTTTAGCCTATGTGGAAGCACGTGGTGGCTTTATTTTCTATTGTTTTAAGTATATAATAATAGATAGATAGTAACTCGAACACGAGACCGTTCATGAGTTGATTCAGCCATGCGTACGTGTTGTGCCACTGCGCCACACAATTGGGTTTGCTTATTTACAGCTAGCAATCTACTAGGTCTGCTTCGTAGTAGAAAATGTCCGACATCGCAAATCCGTTCTACTAGTTAGCAAATGTACCTTAACAAGATGAGAGCACGACTTCATTCACATACACTAGAGATGATCTTGTTAAAAAGGCAGCATACCGGTTGATATGATGAACTGATACACGTATTTTAGTTCTGAAACTGAATCATGCATACACTAGTGCTTGTATGGTGTTGTTGCCGTCAGGGTTCGAGGTTCTCAGGGGAATACTCAATTACTGATCCTGTTCTCGGGAGATGCAATAGAAAGCTCTCACAGCCCACCCAAATGATCTGACACATGTATTTTAGTTCTGAAACTGAATCATGCATACACTCGTGCTTGTATTGTGTTGTTGCCGTCAGGGTTCGAGGTTCTTTGGGAAATACTCAATGGCTGATACTGTTCTTAGGGGATGCAATAGAAAGCTCTCTCAGCCCCCCAAATGTTCCTGTCAGCCCATCTATATAGCAATGTGTCCTAGGTTGCCTCTTCAAAAAAAATTGTATCGAACCTCGAAAACGAGACCAACCGAAAGTTGATTCAGCTGTGCGGTGCCACTGCGTTTGGAGTAAAACAAAGCTAATCTGCTTCTTCATAGCCTCTTTAGCAAGCTAAACTAATTTAAAATGCCCGACGTCACAAATCTGTTCTACTAGTTAGCAAATGTACCTTGACCACATGAGAGCACGACTTCGTTCACATACACTAGAGATGATCTTGTTAAAAGGGCAGCCGGCCGGTTGATGATCTCGCAAACGTTTTTTACTTCTGAAACTGAACCATGCATACACTCGTTCTTGTGTTGTGTTGTTGCTGTTAGGGTTTGGACAGAAATAAGTATGATATATAGCTTGTGTTAATATGCCTCTCCTATATATATAAACGAGATTATTGGCAATCCCTCAGTCAGTGAGTGTGTAAACATACAATAGTCAAAGTTGCTACATGTAACTGTTAATTGGAATGTCTTGGCCGGTCTGGTTCACAGGTGATCTGGAGGAAAATAGTCAATGGCTGATCCTGGTATCAGGGATGCAATAGATAGCTCACAACCCCCAAAAGTTGCTCTGGCAGCATACTCGCTACACCTGAAGAGCTTGAACGGTAACCATCTGAAGCTATGCTCCCACCAGGTTGTTTTGCTGATCGAGAAGAGGGGTCACCATAGACACGACTGGAGAACTTGCTTAGGTCGATGGATGATGGACAATTCCTGAGGGTTGTGTCAATTCAAGAAACGAAACAATTGGGTTTTACATGCAAAAGTAAAACTTAAACATAGGCAAACCTACAAAAACAAAGGTTCGAACTATTAAGGTAAACTGGTACTAGTGTTACAACAGCACCCATCCATACTGATATAGAGCAGACAAGGAAATACAATAAACAAAAGTGACTTGCAAAGAGCTTATACAACTAGTTTGGAACAAACTCCAAGGCAGGCATCAAAAGACCGAAGCAAGTCTGAAACTTTGAGCCGGATATACATTCTACATAACACTGATGAGCATGGTTAGTTTGCCCTCCAGCAAATAAAACTGGATGGCCAGAATATCAGATGATACAATGGATGAGGCTTGTACAATCGCTTTCCATCCGTATCTTATTGTCATTGTGCACTTCCAATTCATCCTGTAGCCGCCTGCATACCTAATAATTGGCTCGTGCACTAAAAGCTTCACGTTTCCATCAGCTAGTTGTAGTATACACAATGTTTCGAGTTCTTGTTTAACTTGATCAGGTACTTTCTGGCAAGATACAGATATGTAATTATTAGATGGAAAAACAAACTGTTGTGTTGTGAAAAAAGTCCACTTAGAAGTTTACGTTTGTCTTGATTTCTGTAACGATGGATAAAGGTAGCAATGCAGTGGTCCCAGTTGGACCTAAGAAGCCTCCTAAAGGAGTCCATTTTATCCTAACCCAGAATTAGGCCATTGGTGCAAACAACACTCTCCAATAATGCATCCAGATCATCATAAGAGATGTCTTCCATGGCTGTAGTTAGAACAAACAAGATAAATTTTACATATTTAGCAAGTTGCTTGTCTCAGTTCAAAGTAAAACGAGCCAAAAGTTTAGCGAATACCTGCTGTGACAACATGATCCCTGCTTTCTAATTATCGAGCTCCACTTACTCGAAAAAATGCAGAAACAAACAGTGTGTTTGGTTCTTCTTCATATACACTGAAGCGAACATGGTCCCCAAATTTAAGATTGTAGTGGAGAACAAAGACCTCCCACCCATTCCTACCAATGAAACTGATACTTTCATGTCTAAAAATTGTTGCATGGTACGTGGTAAGCACAATCCCATCATTGGAACTGATTGGATCCTGAGACACAAGTTCAAAATCGCTCCCATTAACATCGATCTCCAACTGCTTCCAGAAATAGCACGGCACAGGCTGCATGATATGAAGAGGTTAAAACAATATGGTTAAATAAATACAATATGCGAAAGAAATACTAAATAGCAATGTAAATCCTTACCACAAAATTCTTATATTCATCATGATTGATCTCAACGGTAAAGAAGGATTTCACCATATCCTTCACAATGCACCCACCTTTCTTGAAGCATATCTCGCATGCTTGAATAGGACAACCATGTGCACAACACTGAAGAAAAAAACACCTTTTAAAGAACAAAAGAAGTAATTCAGAAGTACTCGGCTTACATAGATATAGAAAAGTGAACTTCCTATCCAATCACCAGGAAAACTAATTCAGAAATTCATAATATTAAAGCACTAGGTAGGTAAAGATCGAAACTCAAAAGTAGAGACTATACAAAAATTCATGTTATAGTGAGCAACCTTGGGACGAAATGCACATGATATCTTTCCAGGATGACGATTTCCATGAAAGCCATATGCATCCGGCATTTGAACCTTACCAGATGATTTGTTCTTGTTATCCATCTATAGATGACAGATGAAGAAGAATAGAATCAGAAAAAGAGCAACTGCTACAGACTGAGGTTGGAGATGAAATAGATCTAACTACAGACGATGAAACATAGTAATAACCAAATAAAACAAAGAAGAAATAGATATGATAGTACCAGCTGCTGAAGTACTTCTCGAGCCTTTTGCCGCTAGAAGATGGGTTCGCAAAGGTTTGAGAGTGCTTGGCGGCGAGCAGAAGAGCAAGAAGTTTGAGTTCCTGAGGCTTTTGATGCTCAAGGGAGGGTTGCCTCATGATACATCTCCGACGTATCTATAATTTTTGATGTTCCATGCTTGATTATATATCAGTGCCACATGTTTTTATAATATTTTTATATCATTTTGGCATGATTATGGAACTAACCTATTAACAAGATGCCTAGTACCAGTTTCTGTTTTATGCTGTCTTTTTGTTTTAGAAAAGTTGTTCTGGGAAGTTTCTTGGATTGCGCTGATATTTTACAGGAATTATTTCCAATATGAAACAAATACGGAACCCGAAGGACGCCTGGAGGGGAGCCCAGGGGCTCCAGACGCCACCTGGCCGCGGCCCCCCCTTAGGCCGCGCCTGGACCCCACCTGGGCAGGTGGCCTACCTCCTCGCGTCGCTTCTTCGCCTATAAATTACCCCTCGACGCAAAAACCCTAAGCACCAGATCATATTTCCCAGAAGATGTCCGAGACCTCCGCAATCTCCAACCCTAGTTCGGGAGGGTTCTGTAGCTCTTCCCGGCACCCTGCCAGAGAGGGGAATCGACACCGGAGGCATCTACACCACCATGCCTGCCTCCGGAGTGATGCGTGAGTAGTCCACGATGGGACTACGGATCCATAGCAGTAGCTAGATGGTTGTCTCTCCTCCTTGTACTCCATTGTTTAGATCATGTGAGCTGCCTATCATGATCAAGATTATATTATCTGTAACAGCTACATGATTGTGTTTGCATGGATCCGATGAATTGTGGAAGTCATTGCTTTTGTTCATCTTTGTGTTGTGTTTTATCTATGATCTTGCATGCTCTACGATGCTAGTGGATGATTTGGCCAAGTAATTATTAGTGTTGTATGAGGGTGTATTTATGCTAGATAGTGGGTTCATGCCTCTCTTGTCTGAGCTCGGGCTAACAGAGACGATTAAGACAAGAGATGTGCTGTTGCCACTAGGGAGAAAACAGTGGTGTGATTTCCTTGTGTTATTTACATTGCTTACATTATGCACTTTGCTTATTGCAATGATCTGTTGCTTACAACTTAGTACTTTTGGGTGACATGCTGGATAGCGATCCTAAGGTGGATTAGTAGTCATAGATGCAGTTGGAAGACGTCTATGTATTTTGACGCAATGCCCATATTAGATGAAACGGTGAACTATATTGTTTTATGATAGCCATGCTGTAATTTGTTTACCCATCATGTATATATTTTGAAGAGACACCTATAGTGAACTGTGGATCCCGGTCCTATTTTCCTACATTGCTTACAACCGTTTTCATAGCTTTTTATCATCATTTGCTCGCTGGTCATATTTCACTCTCATCGTATTTTACATCCACACATTTAATTCTTTGTGTTCATCAAGCCGGAGAGATTGACAACCTCTCTGTTTCATTGGGGCAAAGTAGTTTGTTTGTGATTGTGTGCAGATCCACGTCAGCACGCTGGCAACACCTCTTTTTCTTGCACCGTTGACACCTTGCTAAGCCTTCTCCAAGTCCTACTGGTTCGATAACCTTGGTTTTGCAATCAAGGAAAACTGCTGCTTTGCTGCATCATACCTTCCTCTTGGGGTCTCCCAGTGAAAGTGTGATCCACGTCATCAAGCTCTTTTTCTGGTGCCGTTGCCGGGGACTTGGAAGCTTCAGCTAGGGGAGTTTCACACATCCTTTCACTTTACTTTGTTATTGTCTTGCCTAGTATATTTTTTGTTAGTCTTATTTTGCCTTTTGTTTGCTCTAAAACTAAAAAACACAAAAAAATTAAAAATTCCGGCACCTTGTTTAATTCGGTTACCTTCTTATCATGGCTAGTTCCACCCCTTTTTCTCCATCTCCTGAAGTTGAAGTTCGTACTTTTAAGCAGAGAGGGGGAGAAAGTTTAAAAGATGCTTGGTATAGGATTAGTGATTCTCAACACCGTTCCACAAAGAAATATTCAGATACTATCCTTCTCAGAAACTTTTATGTTGGAATCACAAACTGGTATAGGTATGTCCTGGACACTTTAACAGGTGGAAACTTCTTAGGAACTCCATCTGTTGAGGCTAACAACATCATTGAAAGCTTAGTTGGGACTCCATCTACTAATGAACCTAAAACTGAAGCCACAATGGAACATATTGTGGAAAGACTTGATATTTTAGAGAAAAATTTGCCAAGCGTGAATTGGACAACTGAATTAGATAAAAAAACTACTTGCTAGTAGTAGCAAGATTGAGGGGTCCTTAAAACATATAAATAGAAGGATTAATAGTCTTGAGACCAATAAAGGCAAGGATGATCAAAATTTAAGAATTAGCAAATTGGAAGAAATTATGGATACTATAGGCACAACTTTCTCATCTCTCAAAATTAAAAAGAAGGAAGCTCCAGCAGGAAGGGGACCCGAGTTTACTTATGTCCCCAAGGTTTCTGAATTGAAACCAAGTAAAATAAACAAGCCTAGTTCTCCTGTTATCATTGAAAAACTCCCCAATGAACTAAATATAGGAGAAACTAAAAGTTTAAATCCTGTTTTTGAGAATGATGGAATTAAGGGATCAACAAGAAATTCCCTTAGTAGTGCTAGTTCTACCTCTGAAGATGTCCTTGATGAACATGATCTGGAAATTAATAAAACTTGAATTTGCCCTTTTTGCCTAGCTAAAAGGCGTTAAAGAAAACACTTATGGGAGGCAACCCATTTTATTTTACCTTCTGTTTTTTTTTGTTTTTTTTTTTTGAGTTTTGGGTGATGTTAGTTCTGTAACAACTCACTTGTATCTTTTTCTTTTGGTTTTGGTGCCAAGAATAGCCTCTAAAGAGAAGATGACTAATCGGTGTGTTTGCTGTCCAGAAACAGATTTTTGTTCTTCACTGTTCAAAAATCCAACAAATCACAGAACGTCATCTGTGTGTGCAAATTTTTGAAAGAAAGCATGAGGGTTTTGTCTACCTTTCCCTAGTTTTAAGTTTTCTGATTTGAGGTCCATAAGTGTCCCGAAAAGATTCATCTTTACAGCCTATTCTGTTTTTGAGAGATTCTCTCCTTAGTTTTGCATTGCTTCTTTCACGGGCAGAGTGAAGTTCTTTTACAAAGCGGGAGCTTTACTTAGACCTTTGTGACAGTAGCTAATGTTGTAAAAAAAAATAAGTTCATGATATGTGCTTTGGAACTGAAGGAAGATATTGGTTTTGTGGACTAACCCCTCTAATGAAGTTGCTATAAGTTTTGCGTGAAGGAAGTTTTCAAGTATCCAGGTGCGAGGTGATTAAGGAAGATCAAGAAGGGATAAAAGACTAAGCTTGGGGAGGCTCCCATTGGACCCTCCTCTGAAATATTCGAGAAGTCACAAGCGTCTAAGCTTGGGGATGCCCAAGGCATCCCCTTCTTCATCAACATTCATCGGTTTCTCTCATGGTACTATATTTTTATTCCTTTACTCATTATGTGCTGTTTTTGGAGCGTCGGTTTGTTTGTGTGTAGTTCTCTGGTCTTTGCAATAATTTGGATCCATGCATGCTTGTTTGGGAGAGAGACACGCTCCGCTTTTCATTACAGACTCCTGTGGTTCACTTATATCTTGCTTGTTCAGAGTTGTTAGCTTTTGTAGTTAGCAATTGTTGCTTCACCCTATTAGTTTTGTTTCAAATAAGTTGATTGGTGTTTGGTTAAGTGGAAATTATCATGTAGGAAGTGTAAAAGGTGCTACTTAATCTTGTAGATCATTATCTTGAATCTTTGATACTTGTCAATTGTTTAGAGATATGAAGTAGATTAATGCTTAAACTTGTGGATCATCTAGTAAGAATGGATTAGTAAAGAACTACCGTAAGGCTTTAAAATTGTGGTGCTTGTCCTGCTTGGTAGCTCTCAAAGTCTAGATATTCTTTTTTGCAAAGAGTTGGTTTGGCTAACAAGGTAGACGGTGTGAAGTCCAGTGGTTATGCATGATGTATATCTGTAGTCATTCATTGAACCAAGTTGATGTTATGTGTTTGCTTGATATCCTGCTAAGCCAAAAAACTCCGTACTGAGAGGGAATCTCGTGCATCCAACTCCCTGATCCAAATATATTTGTAATTTGTGTCCACCATAACTACCTACATGTGGTATTTCCTTGCCACTCCAAGTAAAATTTTCATGTGCTATCTTTAAAACTTTCAAAATTCTCCTTTTTGTGCCCCTATTTTTAAGCTCATGAGGAAGCAGTGGGAAGCTAGATTTAACCTGTGACAAGCAAGGACATTTCCCCCCTTTCACCTGGTGTTGATGGTTTACGTCCTCACTTGAATCAACCCGAGAGCGGCTTAAGCAAAATATAAATATAACTCACCATTCTCCTCCGCACAACGAAAATCTGAGAAATCAGCTCAAACATTGGTTAGTGGTGAAACAAAGGAGAAAGAGGAATGTACTCGTTCCTCTAAAACCAGCCGCTCTCACAAGTCTAAAAGCCTTGCTTGAAGTGGGGGACTAGCTAGTTTCTTTACTGTGAAGTCGTTGACGAAAGCATGCATAATTCAAAACTGTTTTACTTCTGTCAAAAATCAAAAAAATAATAAAAAGCTCTAGCACATGATTGCTTCCCTCTGCGAAGGGCCTTTCTTTTACTTTTATGTTGAGCCAGTCTTCCTCTTCCTTCTTAACCCCCTCAAGCAATCACTTGGTATCAACTTTGGTTCTTGTTTTACTTCATGTTATCTTTGTGTCTAACTGTGAAAACTTTGTATTGACTTTATCTTGAGATAAACAAGTTGCAAGTTGAAGCTTTATGCTGAAAACTTAAATCTTCCTTTGTGTTGGCCAAACTCCTTTGTTGAACTAATATTGCTTTGTGAGATATCAATCATTATTAAGTGTTATACTTTTAAATCTCCAAGGTACTCTTTTATAGTTAATTCTTGCTTAGATGTTACACCTGGTTAATCATTGTTTGTTTCATTCAATGAACCTTTGTTTTGGATCAATGCATTTAGTTCATATGCTTTACATGATTAAATGATCAAGATTGTGTTTGGTAGCATGTCACTTCAAAAATTATTCTGTTATCACTTACCTACTCGAGGACGAGCAGGAGTTAAGCTTGGGGATGCTGATACGTCTCCGACGTATCTAAAATTTTTGATGTTCCATGGTTGATTATATATCAGTGCCACATGTTTTTATGTCATTTTGGCATGATTTATGGAACTAACCTATTAACAAGATGTCCAGTGCCAGTTCCTGTTTTCTGCTGTCTTTTTGTTTCAGGAAAGTTGTTCTGGGAAGTTTCTCGGATTGCACTGATATTTTACAGGAATTATTTCCAATATGAAACAAATACGGAACCCGAAGGACGCCCGGAGGGGAGCCCCAGGGGCTCCAGACGCCACCTGGCCGCGGCCCCCCTTAGGCCGCGCCTGGACCCCACCTGGGCAGGTGGCCCACCTCCTCGCATCGCCTCTTCGCCTATAAATTCCCCCTCGACGCAAAAACCCTAAGCACCAAATCATATTTCCCAGAAGATGTCCGAGGCCGCCGCCATCTCCAACCCCAGTTCAGGAGGGTTCTGCAACTCTTCCCGGCACCCTGCCGGAGAGGGGAATCGACACCGGAGGCATCTACACCACCATGCCTGCCTCCGGAGTGATGCGTGAGTAGTCCACCACGGGACTACGGATCCATAGCAGTAGCTAGATGATTGTCTCTCCTCCTTGTACTCCATTGTTTAGATCTTGTGAGACACCTATCATGATCAAGATCATATTATCTGTAACTTCTACATGATTGTGTTTGCATGGATCCGATGAATTGTGGAAGTCATTCCTTTTGTTCATCTTTGTGTTGTGTTTTTATCTATGATCTTGCATGCTCTCCGATGCTAGTGGATGCTTAGGCCAAGTAATTATTAGTGTTGTATGAGGGAGTATTTATGCTAGATAGTGGGTTCATGCCTTTCTTGTCTGAGCTCGGGCTGACAGAAATGATTAAGACAAGAGATGTGCTGTTGCCACTAGGGAGAAAACAGCGGTGTGATTTCCTTGTGTTATTTACATTGCTTACATTATGCACTTTTCTTATTACAATGATCTGTTGCTTGCAACTTAATACTTTTGGGTGACATGCTGGATAGCGATCCCAAGGTGGATTATTAGTCATAGATGTAGTTGGAAGACGGCCTATGTATTTTGACGTAATGCCCATATTAGATTAAACGGTGAACTATATTGTTTTATGATAGCCTTGTTGTGCGTCCACAATTTTGTTAATTGCCATGCTATATTTTGTTTACCCATCATGTATATCTTTTGGAGAGACACCTCTAGTGAACTGTGGATCTCGGTCCTATTTTTCTACATTGCTTACAACCGTTTTCATAGTTTTTCATCATCATTTGCTCGCTGGTCATATTTCACTCTCATCATATTTTACATACACACATTTAATTCTTTGTGTTCAACAAGCCGGAGAGATTGACAACCTCTCTGTTTCGTTGGGGTAAAGTAGTTTGTTTGTGATTGTGTGCAGGTCCATGTCAGCATGCCGGCAACACCTCTTTTTCTGGCACCGTTGACACCTTGCTAAGCCTTCTCCAAGTCCTACTGGTTCGATAACCTTGGTTTTGTAATCAAGGGAAACTGCTGCTTTACTGCATCATACCTTCCTCTTGGGGTCTCTCAGCGAACGTGTGATCCACGTCATCACCTCACAACCGATGCTGAAGAGCGGTTCCTTTAGAAAAGGTTGAGAGCTGAGACAGAGCAATAAATTTGGAGGGATACCTTTCACCACGTACCCGAAAAGGTTCACAAGCGAAACAGTGCAATGAGTTGGATAAAATAGTAGTACTCTACTACTACTAGAGTGGATTCCACTTACCAAAGAAATTAAGTGTGAAAGATGTACTATAGTATACCAAAAGGAGAGGCTGCGTCCAGACGTGCACCATGCATGCATGCCCTATGAATTGAACCGGTAGTTCGTATACATGAGTTTCAGAATTCTCCAGTTTTGGTTCTGTATGCAACCTGTACGTGACAAGTACTACTTCCGCATGTGGCGGTACACGATACTATGTGGGCTACGTTCGTGTAGAAATGAAAAGGGAAATCAAGAGCCTCTCTCTGGTCAACTGCACTGCCCATTGATTTGACAAGACAATGGCGAGGCGTGTAGGGATAACCATACATGTCACCTAATGTCATGTCAGTAGTAGTAGCACGTCAGTGGAGACAGTGAAATCCAACTACAGAACGATCAAAATATTTGATATGATGGGGCTATAGCCTATATACAGCTACTCTTGCAGTCTACTCGGGTCACACGGTCCTCGAAATAAGAGGAGATGCAGCAGAGGAGCGCACGCTCATTTTGATTAATTCAGATTTTGCTTGGATTTGGTATACTTACAATGATGTTGTGTGCAGCTTTGTTTCTCAAGTTTTTTGGAATTTTCTCGACTTTCTGCGTTTTATTTCACAACTGGGCCAAATTTGCCCCCATGACCCTCCGTTCGGACTACATACAATAGTACGATTTCATTCTCTCTTTTTTTTCTGGTGATTCACACAAAAATCTCAATTTCTGCACTCGCTAGAGATATGGTATTGCAAGTTAATTCATCAGTCTTGCTTCAATCATGGTACACCAGCCTAAGATGAAGTTTATTTTTTGATTTTTTTGTCGTTTTTTTTTAAACTGGGCCAAATTTGCCCCCACGACCATATATATATGATATACTTTGTGTGTGAATTTCAAAAGTATGATTTTCACTATTTTTGTCCTACCTACTGCTTCACACTGAAATCTCATTTATTCATATCTAGAAAAATGGTATAGCACAAGTTAATATATCAGTCTTGCTTGAATCTTGTACACCAGCCTAGGATGAAGTCATGTGGAGTTTTGTTTCTCAATTTTTTGAATTTTTGTCGATATTCTGCGTTTCTTTCAAAACTGCGCCAAATTTGCCCCCATGACCATATATATATGATATACTTTCTGTTAGAATTTCAAAAGACTAATTTCACTCTTTCTCCGGGTACCTGCTGCTTCACACAGAAATCTCATTTTGAACTAGCCAGAAATATGGAATTGCAAGTTAATTTATCATTCTTGCTTCAATCTTGTACACCAGCCTAAGATATATGAATTTTTTTTGTTTTTTTTTGTTGTTTAAAAAACTGGGTCCAATTTGCCCCCATGACCATACATATATGATATACTTTGTGTGTGAATTTCAAAAGTAAGATTTTCACTCTTTTTTGTGCTACCTACTGCTTCACACAAAAATCTCATTTCTACATATATAGAAATATGCACTAGTTAATATATCAGTCTTGCTTGAATCTTGTACACCGGCTAGCCTAGGATGAAGTCATGTGAAGTTTTGTTTCTCGATTTTTCGAATTTTTGTCGATATTCTGTGTTTCTTTCAAAACTAGGCCAAATGTTATATATATATATATATAGGGTAGGACTATTCTGCACAACCCCTTAAGTGTTTGCTGAATAGGTATTCAGCACAACTTTTTAAATAGCATGGTTTCTTATCCGATCACGTCCCACCCTCGTACCGATCGGGTCAACCAACCTGAACTTACCCCATGCACCCACCCAGCATGACGTCTTGTCCCCATCGACTAGCACGCTATCCCGCCTCCCATGACCGACGGCCTCCTTGCTGCCCCCGCCGCCAGCGCGCCTCCACGAGCTCTGCGTCGCCTCCGGCGTGGCTCCCTCCCCTACTAGCGCGACCCCGCCGTCGGAGCCCTCCCCTGCCATGCGACCCGGCACCGGCTCCCTCCCCTGCCGCACGACCCCGCCGCCGGCTACCTCCCCTGCCGCTCGATCCGCCTGTCCCCTACCTCCGGCACATCTCCGGTCCCTCCACGTCTGGTCGCGAGACGGCAGGGAGCAGCCCAAGCCTCCACTCCCCATCTCTGCTCGCCGCCGCCAGGAGGATCCCGCCCTGCCCCGGCCGCCGCCCCCGTGCGCCTCCTTCTAGTTTGCGCACCGCCCCCGAGCGCCTCCAACCTGCGTCGATCGGAGCGAGTCCACCACCGCTGCGCCTGCTCCTTCCCGCCGGCGCGAGGACCAGCGCTGCCCCTGCTCATCCCCACCGGAGCGAGGACACTGCTCCGACCTTTCTCCTCCTCTACCGACGCGAGGCCACCGCGCGGTCGAATTGACCTCCTCCACCGTCGTACCTCCTTCCTCCCCTCCGGCGCCAGATGGCCTGCTCCCTCCACCACATCTCCGGTCCGGTGCCCCACTCCCTGCCCCTGCTCTAGGGGATGGACCCGCGTCGAGAGGAGATCCTCGAGTCCAGGCTCCGGTGCGGGAGTCCAAACTCCAAAAGGCCGCCGCGAGGAGACCAAATGCTCCCACAGGGGAATCCACGATCTGCTGCAGGCGAGCGTGCGCGTGGAGGCCTTGATGGACCCGGACATCCTGGGGCAGCTGGTCGCGCCGGTGGAGGCGAGGCTGGACACGGAGGACGTCTCCGATTACGCGAGGACGGAGCAGAGATACGCGATGGCCGCGGTGGGTGCCGCGATACTGTTCGACGTAATGACATCGTCGATATTGGCTTGTTTTTTTTACCGTGGTTGACGACAATTAATTCTTTGGGCGCGTGCGTGTAGAGCGGAGCACTACTTCAAGCGGGCGGTGCGGACGGCGGAGCCGGCGGATGCGGAGGCGCTGGGGTGGTACGCGGCGTTCCTGTGGAAGGCGCGGAACGACCTGGCGGCGGCGGAGGAGACGTACCAGGAGGCGATCGCCGCGGAGCCCAGCAACGGGCACCACGCGGCGGCGTACGCGCACTTCCTGTGGAACACGGGCGTCGAGGACACATGCTACCCCCCTCGACTGACGTGTGAGATGAGATCCAGCAAGCACCGCCCCGTCGATATGCGTCCGAGAAAACGAAGAAGAGAGGACACTTACAAAAAAATACGAAGTTCACTTACACATCGCGAGAAGTTCGGACAAATAGTCCACCAAAAATAAATTCGCCTGCGAAAAAAATAGGAAGTTCACTCATGTATCGTGAGAAGTTCAGAAAAAAATGGTCCGACGAGAGGTTCACTTGTGAAATACTCCCTCCGTTCCACAATATAAGATGTTTTAGCATTTCTCTTTCCATCCGTATTTAGACATGTTTTAGTAAAAGATTCATTTGAACCTTACACTAAAACATGTCTAGATACGAATGGAAAGAGAAATGCTAAAACATCTTATATTTAGGAACGGAGGGAGTAGTTAGGAAGTTCACATATGCATCGCGAGAGGTTCAAAAAAATAGTCCGTCAAATAAAGTTCACTATCGAAAAAAAGGAAGTTCACGTATATATCGAAAAAAATAGGAAAAAAATCCCGAAAACACAGTTAGTATATTTAAAACTGCTCTCAAACCATGAAGTATTTCGAGAAATGGTCAACATGAAAAAGATGCGCAATTTCCATACCTTTTCAACGGTATATCATTTGCCTCATTTGGAAAAAGGGTTTGAAAATAACGAGAAAAACAGTGCGCTATATGAAACAAAAAATTCGCGTTAAGAAGTTCACTAACAGATAACTAGAGGTTCATTACCGTATAATTAGGAAGTTCATTATACTCTGTTTTTCGGGGCGGAAATATTATGCATATAAATCGTTCATACGAGATCCGGTTGGCCAAATCTACCGTCCGCGCCTGTAGTTAGGACCGATTTGAATCTAATTTGACTCTCTCATCCACCAATATTCTACCCGAACTCCACAACCGTGTCAATTTCAAATCGTTATCGTGTTGGTTTGCTTATCCGTTTTTTACATTTTTAAAATTATTCATAAAAGGTAAAGAATTGAGAAAACTTATCTTCACAAAAAAGTTGTGTCTCGTCAATATCTTTCCAACGCCGTATCATTTGTTACGTTTCGACAAGCGGTTTGAGAGTAATTGCCAAAAAATAGTCCGCTCCACTTAAAACAGAATTGTTTATTTTAAAAACTGCTCTTAAACCGTAATGAATTTCGAAAATGACCTAAAAATAGAGAAGTTGCGCATTTTCCATAGCTTTCCAACGGTGTATCACTTGCATCAATCCGACAAACGGTTTGGAAATGCCGTCCAAAATACAGTACAGAAACGGAAAAATCCGTGAAAACTATGTTTAGTATAATTAAAATTATTCTAAAACCGTACATAATTTGGAAATCTGGTAGAATAATAAAAGTTGCGCAATTTTCTTACCTATCCAACGGCATATTATTTGCATCAATCCGGCCAGGGGTTTGAAAATGGCGCCCAAAAAACTATACAGAAACGGACAAAATCGTGAAAACTGTGTTTAGTATATTTGAAATTGTTCAAAAACCGTACAGAATTTGGAAACCGTCCAGAAGAGTAAAAGTTGCGCATTTACAATACGAATCCAACGGCATATCGCATGCCTCATTCCGATAAACGGTTTGAAAATGACGGTCGAAATACTATCCGTAAAAACAGAGATTTGGGTGTTCCGCTAAGAGGTTCACTGGTTATTGTCTAGAAAGTTCAGAAAGTTGTACAGAATAGTTATTCTGTAAGGGAGTGCAGAATAGATGGAATATATACATATATATATATATATATATATATATATATATATATATATAGGGCAGGACTAAATAGGAACCTACCTTAAGAGATTCCTATTTAGCTTAAGTAGGAATTATTCTATTTTAGGAAACCAACTACCACGCCCGCACCTCCTCCACTCACACCCAATCCCCGCCCACCTTCTTCCCTGGCAGCGCCCACTCCCCGCCCACCTTCTTCCCCGGCCGCACCCTCCACCTCGCGCGTCGCCGCCGACCTCCCTCCACCACGCGCGCCGCCGCCGACCTCCCTCCACCAAGAGCGCCGCCGTCGACCTCCCTCCACCTCGCGCGCCGGCCCACCTCCATTTGCGCCGGCCGGTACCGCGCCGTTCCCGCCTCCATCCGCGGCGGCGCCTCCCATCCACCACCGGCGGCCGCGGCGGCCCATCTCCTCCCCAACCGGCGGCCGCGGCGGCCCATCTCCTCCCCAACCGGCGGCCACGACGCCCCCCGTCAAACTCGGCCCCCTCCACCCCCGTCGGTGGCCGAGGCGCCCCATCTCCTCCACCATCGGCGGCCGTGGCGCCCCCGCCGGTGAAATCCCCTGCCCCGCCCCTCGATGTGGAGGTCGCCGTGTCCACTCCCGCCGCCGAAATCCCCTGCAGCCTCCCGCCGTGCGACGCCCCGGTGACCTCCCGTCACGCGCTGCCACGGCCACGTCCCGCCGTGCGACGCGCCAGCCACCTCGCGCCGCCCCGACTACCTCCCGCCTCCCGGCGCCCTGGAGACCTCCTGCCGCGCGCCGCAACGGCGACCTCGCACCAGTAGGCCACCACCGCTGGGGCGCCCTCCTCCCTCCACCGCTTGCCGCCGGGCTGGTCTCCTCCCTCGCTGCAGGGGCACCAGTAGGAAGTGAACTTTTAGAAAAAAAGTTCATTTCGTTTAGAAAAACAGTTCACTTCAATCAGAAAAAAAAGTTCACTTCGATTAGAGAAAAAAGTTTCGGAAACATAGTTGACTTCCTTGAGAAAAAAAGTTCATGCGCAGTCAGAAAAAAGTTTGCTTCATCCAGAAAAAAAGTTCACTTTGTTTAGAAAAAAAAGTTCACTTCGTTCAGGAAAAATGAATTTGCAGTTCAGAAAAAAAAGTTCGGGAAAAAAGCTCACTTAGTTCAGAAAAAAAGTTCACTTCGCTCAGAAAAAAGTCTAGGAAAAAGTTCACTTCGTTCAGAAAAAAAGTTCACTCCGTTCAGGGAAAAGGTTCACCTCCAAAAAGTTCACTTCAAGTTCCGTCTGAAGGTTCACATGTCATGCGCGAGAAGGTTCACTTGGTACAGAAAAAGGTTCATGTGCAATTGCGAAAAATATACACTGCGGTTGAAAGTTCACTACATATAAAAAGAAAGTTCACGGCCATATTCAAAACAGTTCACTCCTCTGTTTTTACCGGGGCGGAAATTTTACACATAAAAATCATCCCTACAAGTTTTATTTTTCCAAATCAACCACCTCCGCATGCAATTAGCAACTAGGTGAGTCTAATTTGGCCCTAGTTGCCACCACCCTCTACTCGAGCCTCAAAACGATGTCAATTTCAAAATCTTTCCCGTGATAAGATGTTTTGACGTTTTTGGTAAATAAAAAATTAGTCTCAAATCATATGAAATTTGGAAAAATAATTAAAACAAAAAAGTTGCGCCTTTTCAATACCTTTCCAACGGCATATCATTTGTTAAATTCTGATAAGCGGTTTGAAACTAATTGCCAAATTACTGTCCGCCCGAAATTAAAGTTCAGAAAACCATATCATGTATTTTCAAATCTGCTCTTAATCCGCGACGAATATCGAAAAATGTATAGAGATAGAAAAGTTGCGCAATTTCCGTAGCTTTCCAACGGTGTATAGTTTGTGTCAATCCGACAAAAGGTTTGAAAATGGTGACCGAAATACGGTGCAAAAACGGAAAAGTTCAGGAAAACTATGTTTCGTATATTTAAAATTTTTTTAAATCCATAACGAATTTGGAAAACCTGTAATGATGAAAAAGTTGCGCAATTTCAGTACCTATCCAACGGTATATTGCATGCGTCATTCCGATAAGGGGTTCAAAATTCACGTTAAAAATACTGTCCATGAAAAGAGAAATTTCGTGGGTTCCGTCAGAAGGTTCACATGAAGTAGAGTTAAGGTTCACTTAGCATATCCGAGAAGGTTCAGAAAGTTCCTGTTTAGCTTAAACAGGAATAGGTTCCTTTTTAGCTTAGCATATCCGAGCAGGACTATTCTACAACCCCCTTAAGAGATTGTAGAATACCTATTCTACAACCCCACCCCATAAGAAACCAACTAGGATAGGTTCCTATACCGAACCGTAGACGACCCACCCGGACAGAGTACATCTCTAATAAAAACTTACGCCCGTTCTGAACTTCCCGTACCTCCTCTCCGGCGCGGCCGAGCGAGCGGCGGCGGGAGTCGACGCGAGGGAGGCCACGGCGGAGTCGGCAAGTTCCCTAGGCAGGAGCACCTTCTTCTCCGGCGGGTCGGCGTGGCCGAGCGAGCGGCGGCAGGAGCCGACGCGAGGGAGGCCGCGGCGGAGTCGGCGAGTTCACCCAAGCAGGTGCACCTACTTCCGCGGCGGATCGACGCGACCGAGCTCACGGGCGGCGGGAGCCGACGCGAGGCAAGCCGCGGCGGACACGGCGAGTTCACCTGAGCAGGAGCCACCTACTTCCGTGGCGGATCGACGCGGCCGAGCTCACGGGCGGCGGAAGCCGACGTGAGGCAAGCCGCGGCGGACACGGCGAGTTCACCTGAGCAGGAGCAACCTCCTTCCGTGGCGGATCGACGCTCCCGAGCTCGCGGGCGGCGGAAGCCGACGCGAGGGAGGCCGCGGCGGACACGGCGAGTTCACCCCGAGCAGGAGCCACCTCCTTCCTGAGTTGGCAACGGGATTTAGCGGGCAGCTGTGATACTGTGATGGCTCCAATTCGACGAAGAACTGATTTGCTGGATGAAATCTCAAGCGAGCAACCGTCGTCGAAGAGGATGGCAATGGCAGCCCCGAAGGTTTGAACTGTGAACCTTTGTTGTGTTGAATTCTTAACTGCACTTGAGTTTATTGAATCTGGTCTACTATTAGCTTCAACGCGTGAAAACTTTGAATCAGGTCGATTAGTAACAAAAAGTTCACTTAATTTTATACTGGGGTTCACTGAAATTTGTAGAAAAAGTAAAAAAATTAAATACAAGTGTTCACTGATGATGGTTATCTGTACGAGTTGAAGTCCACATGGATGCATGTTATGGTTTACTTAATAAAATGTATATATAAGTAATAAACACCGGTAAATTTTTGTTGCAGGAATTGCAACCAATTAAACATCCAAAAATGGCATGCTATGTGGTTGGTAAGAGCACACTTGACTACAAAACTGGTATTGGAACTACATAAGAAGATGCAAAATTATATGGAGAAGTCGAGGATGAAATAGCAAGCTGGTCTAGCCCGAAGCAACCTCCAAGTTCTCCATTGAACTATGATTCGCCAATGACAGTTGTTGATCCTGTTATGCGGTTTCCCAAGGGTGGTGGCAAACACCGGAGTGGTGCAAAATCTGCCGCTGTCAAAAACAGTAAGCCTTTGGGGTGTGAAACTGGCAATTCAAGTACTGCAACTTTTGCAGATCAGATGGATGAGCAAACTCAGTATGTGGATGGAATGAGCTATCGCAATGCTGTTGCAGGAAATAACAAAAGGAAGTTCAGTTCCTTCATCGATGCAGTTCCCATACGGACAGTACTGCCAAGCTTCAATCAGGACGAGGAGGAAGAAATACTCTTTTGGTCAGGACCACCAAAGCCTCCGCGCTCTCCGGTTCTGTGCAACGAGAAAATCTTTGTTATAGACCCTGTGTTCCGCCTACCACGCCGAGCAGTGCAGAAAGATGGCAAGATGAAGTCAACAACTGCATCTGAAGGAGTTCATAGAATTGCACGGAATGATGGCATGTTCAGATAAAGGATCCACTGAAGGAGGTATCCCCGAGTCATCAACAGAGAAGTCCATGTCTGAAGAATTTGAGGTTCATACTGAAAACAAGTCCACATAGAGTCCTCCGAAAACAACAGTGAGTCAGATAGGTAACTCGAGGGATAAAAAAAGTACAGACTGGTCCGAACAATGCAAAAAGCAGAGAAGAACTACATCAAACCACATGCCTCCCGTAGATCCTCTGTGCCATGTGCCAAATGTCACACCGCCATGCCCTATCAAGCCTAACGAGGTGCAAACTCCTACAGAGCTCGGGCTGACAGAAACGATTAAGACAAGAGATGTGCTGTTGCCACTAGGGAGAAAACAGCGGTGTGATTTCCTTGTGTTATTTACATTGCTTACATTATGCACTTTTCTTATTGCAATGATCTGTTGCTTGCAACTTAATACTTTTGGGTGAGATGCTGGATAGCGATCCCAAGGTGGATTATTAGTCATAGATGTAGTTGGAAGACGATCTATGTATTTTGACGTAATGCCCATATTAGATGAAACGGTGAACTATATTGTTTTATGATAGCCTTGTTGTGCGCCCACAATTCTGTTAATTGCTATGCTATATTTTGTTTACCCATCATGTATATCTTTTGGAGAGACACCTCTAGTGAACTGTGGATCTCGGTCCTATTTTTCTACATTGCTTACAACCGTTTTCATAGTTTTTCATCATCATTTGCTCGCTGGTCATATTTCACTCTCATCATATTTTACATACACACATTTAATTCTTTGTGTTCAGCAAGCCGGAGAGATTGACAACCTCTCTGTTTCGTTGGGGTAAAGTAGTTTGTTTGTGATTGTGTGCAGGTCCATGTCAGCATGCCGGCAACACCTCTTTTTCTGGCACCGTTGACACCTTGCTAAGCCTTCTCCAAGTCCTACTAGTTCGATAACCTTGGTTTTGTAATCAAGGGAAACTGCTGCTTTGCTGCATCATACCTTCCTCTTGGGGTCTCCCAGCGAACGTGTGATCCACGTCATCACCTCACAACCGATGCTGAAGAGGGGTTCCTTTAGAAAAGGTTGAGAGCTGAGACAGAGCAATAAATTTGGAGGGATACCTTTCACCACGTACCCGAAAAGGTTCACAAGCGAAACAGTGCAATGAGTTGGATAAAATAGTAGTACTCTACTACTACTAGAGTGGATTCCACTTACCAAAGAAATTAAGTGTGAAAGATGTACTATAGTATACCAAAAGGAGAGGCTGCGTCCAGACGTGCACCATGCATGCATGCCCTATGAATTGAACCGGTAGTTCGTATACATGAGTTTCAGAATTCTCCAGTTTTGGTTCTGTATGCAACCTGTACGTGACAAGTACTACTTCCGCATGTGGCGGTACACGATACTATGTGGGCTACGTTCATGTAGAAATGAAAAGGGAAATCAAGAGCGTCTCTCTGGTCAAACTGCACTGCCCATTGATTTGACAAGACAATGGCGAGGCGTGCAGGGATAACCATACATGTCACCTAATGTCATGTCAGTAGTAGTAGCACGTCAGTGGAGACAGTGAAATCCAACTACAGACCGATCAAAATATTTGATATGATAGGGCTATAGCCTATATACAGCTACTCTTGCAGTCTACTCGGGTCACATGGTCCTCGAAACAAGAGGAGATGCAGCAGAGGAGCGCACGCTCATTTTGATTAATTCAGATTTTGCTTGGATTTGGTATACTTACAATGATGTTGTGTGCAGCTTTGTTTCTCAAGTTTTTTGGAATTTTCTCGACTTTCTGCGGTTTTCTTACACAACTGGGCCAAATTTGCCCCCATGACCCTGCGTTCGGACTACATACAAAAGTACGATTTCATTCTCTCTCTTTTCTGGTGCTTCACAAACAAATCTCAATTTTTGCACTCGCTAGAAAAATGGTATTGCAAGTTAATTCATCAGTCTTGCTTCAATCTTGGTACACCAGCCTAAGATGAAGTTTACTTTTTGTTTTTTGTCGTTTTTTTAATGGGCCAAATTTGCCGCCATGACCATATATATATATATGATATACTTTGTGTGTGAATTTCAAAAGTACGATTTTCACTATTTTTTGTGCTACCTACTGCTTGACATAAAAATCTCATTTCTGCATATCTAGGAAAATGGTATAGCACAAGTTAATATATCAGTCTTGCTTGAATCTTGTACACCAGCCTAGGATGAAGTCATGTGGAGTTTTGTTTCTCAATTTTTGAATTTTTGTCGATATTCTGCGTTTCTTTCAAAACTGCGCCAAATTTGCCCCCATGACCATATATATATGATATATATACTTTCTGTTAGAATTTCAAAAGACTAATTTCACTCTTTCTCCGGGGTACCTGCTGCTACACACATAAATCTCATTTTGAACTAGCTAGAAATATGGAATTGCAAGTTAATTTATCATTCTTGCTTCAATCTTGTACACCAGCCTAAGATATATGAATTTTTTTTTGTTTTTTTTGTTGTTTAAAAAACTGGGTCCAATTTGCCCCCATGACCATACATATATGATATACTTTGTGTGTGAATTTCAAAAGTAAGATTTTCACTCTTTTTTGTGCTACCTACTGCTTCACACAAAAATCTCATTTCTACATATATAGAAATATGCACTAGTTAATATATCAGTCTTGCTTGAATCTTGTACACCGGCTAGCCTAGGATGAAGTCATGTGAAGTTTTGTTTCTCGATTTTTCGAATTTTTGTCGATATTCTGTGTTTCTTTCAAAACTAGGCCAAATGTTATATATATATATATATATATAGGGAAAATGCTTCCTACTCCCGGGTGTAGCTACACCCATGTCTAAATACTGCCATAGGGAAGTATTCGTGATACTTTATCGGTTTGAGTATGTTTATATACTATATCTAAGATACTTCATACCAACTTACATAAAAAAAATTGCAAGTGGGTATGTAGTTTGCACTATATTAAAAATACCGTCATATTTGTACGTAAAAAATGATTATGTGAAAAAATTGTACATACTAGCTATAAAGTAGTATATATACCTCCTAAATAATCATATATACTACATACTACATGTACATACTCTTCGGTATGATAGATACCTTCTAAATCGTGAGAAACATATGTGGGTGTAGCTACACCCGGGTGTAGTATGAATATTATATATATATATATAGAGCAGGACTATTCTACAACCCCCTTAAGAGATTGTAGAATACCTATTCTACAACCCCACCCCATAAGAAACCAACTAGGATAGGTTCCTATACCGAACCGTAGACGACCCACCCGGACAGAGAACATCTCTAATAAAAACTTACGCCCCATTCTGAACTTCCCGTACCTCCTCTCCGGCGCGGCCGAGCGAGCGGCGGCGGGAGCCGACGCGAGGGAGGCCGCGGCGTAGTCGGCGAGTTCCCCAGGCAGGAGCACCTTCTTCTCCGGCGGGTCGGCGCGGCCGAGCGAGCGACGGCGGGAGCCGACGCGAGGGAGGCCGCGGCGGAGTCGGCGAGTTCACCCAAGCAGGTGCACCTACTTCCGCGGCGGATCGACGCGACCGAGCTCACGGGCGGCGGGAGCCGATGCGAGGCAAGCCGCGGCGGACACGGCGAGTTCACCTGAGCAGGAGCCACCTACTTCCGTGGCGGATCGACGCAACCGAGCTCACGGGCGGCGGAAGCCGACGCGAGGCAAGCCGCGGCGGACACGGCGAGTTCACCTGAGCAGGAGCCACCTCCTTCCGTGGCGGATCGACGCTCCCGAGCTCGCGGGCGGCGGAAGCCGACGCGAGGGAGGCCGCGGCGGACACGACGAGTTCACCCCGAGCAGGAGCCACCTCCTTCCTGAGTTGGCAACGGGATTTAGCAGGCAGCTGTGATACTGTGATGGCTCCAATTCGACGAAGAACTGATTTGCTGGATGAAATCTCAAGCGAGCAACCGTCGTCGAAGAGGATGGCAATGGCAGCCCCGAAGGTTTGAACTGTGAACCTCTGTTGTGTTGAATTCTGAACTGCACTTGAGTTTATTGAATCTGGTCTACTATTAGCTTCAACGCGTGAAAACTTTGAATCAGGTCGATTAGTAACAAAAAGTTCACTTAATTTTATACTGGGGTTCACTGAAATTTGCAGAAAAAGTAAAAAAATTAAATACAAGTGTTCACTGATGATGGTTATCTGTACGAGTTGAAGTCCACATGGATGCATGTTATGGTTTACTTAATAGAATGTATATATAAGTAATAAACACCGGTACATTTTTGTTGCAGGAATTGCAATCAATTAAACATCCAAAAATGGCATGCTATGTGGTTGGTAAGAGCACACTTGACTACAAAACTGGTATTGGAACTACATAAGAAGATGCAAAATTATATGGAGAAGTTGAGGATGAAATAGCAAGCTGGTCTGGCCCTAAGCAACCTCCAAGTTCTCCATTGAACTATGATTCGCCAATGACAGTTGTTGATCCTGTGATGCGGTTTCCCAAGGGTGGTGGCAAACACCGGAGTGGTGCAAAATCTGCCGCTATCAAAAACAGTAAGCCTTTGGGGTGTGAAACTGGCAATTCAAGTACTGCAACTTTAGCAGATCAGATGGATGAGCAAACTCAGTATGTGGATGGAATGAGCTATCGCAATGATGTTGCAGGAAATAACAAAAGGAAGTTCAGTTCCTTCATCGATGCAGTTCCCATACGGACAGTACCGCCAAGCTTCAATCAGGACGAGGAGGAAGAAATACTCTTTTGGTCAGGACCACCAAAGCCTCCGTGCTCTCCGGTTCTGTGCAACGAGAAAATCTTTGTTATAGTCCCTGTGTTCCGCCTACCACGCCGAGCAGTGCAGAAAGATGGCAAGATGAAGTCAACAACTGCATCTGAAGGAGTTCATAGAATTGCACGGAATGATGGCATGTTCAGAGATAAAGGATCCACTGAAGGAGGTATCCCCGAGTCATCAACAGAGAAGTCCATGTCTGAAGAATTTGAGGTTCATACTGAAAACAAGTCCACACAGAGTCCTCCGAAAACAACAGTGAGTCAGATAGGTAACTCGAGGGATAAAAAAAGTACAGACTAGTCCGAACAATGCAAAAAGCAGAGAAGAACTACATCAAACCACATGCCTCCCGTAGATCCTCTGTGCCATGTGCCAAATGTCACACCGCCATGCCCTATCAAGCCTAACGAGGCGCAAACTCCTACAGAGCTCCGAAAGTACACACATGTAAGTTTGCTGCAGCCACCCAATGAATTATTTTGGAAATTAAAAATAGATAATATCCTTATTCTCACTATGTGTAAAAACACCTCGTAGGCACCAGAGCTTCCAGCCAATCTAATACCATTTATTGGTCAAGAATTTGGAACAGAAACTGAGGCGTATGATTTTTACAACGCATATGCCAAGCACACAGGCTTTGGCATAAAAAAAGGGCAGCTCAACAGAGGCAGGCGGTACCTACAATGTGTGCAAGAAGGTAAATGCAAGCCAAGTGTTGCCGATGCTGACCGACAGCGTGATAAGCTAAGCAAAAGAACTGGCTGCAAGGCGTTGATGAGATTTAAGCAGAGAAGTGATGGTACGTGTGTTGTGAGAAATGTTGAACTTGAGAACAACCACCCTCTTATGTTGAGCCCATCAATGCTCGTGTTCCTGAAATCACACAAGAAGGTGGACACGAATTTGAAGGAATATATAAAGGACCTCCATTCAAGCAACGTCAAGCATGTTAACATAATGGGGCTGCTATCCAAACTGTATAATGGGCGAGGGAACCTTCCTTTTCATGATAAAGATGTGCTGAACATGTATGTAAAAAAGTTCACAGTAGAAAATAATTGAAGTTCACATGTCATGTAAAAGAAAAAGAAGAAAAATTCCTCCACTAACAATTATTATGAACTTTATTGCAGGAAAGCAGAATTTGCTCGTGAGGATAGCAAAGGTGCAGTCCCGAAGATGTTCAAACATTTCGAGGACATGAAGGCTGAGAATTCAAACTTTTTCTATGATGTGCAGGTTGACGAAGAGAACAGAATAAAGAACATATTCTGGGCAAACGCAAGAAGCAGAGCTAAATACATGGATTTTGGCGACTGTGTGACATTTGATACAACCTACAAAACGAACAAGTACCATATGCCACTCGCCGTATTTGTAGGCGTCAACAACCACTTACAGTCATGCATTTTTGGTGTTGCACTCATGGGTGATGAGAGTGTTGAATCTTTCAAATGGGTATTTAGCACCTTCTTGAATTGCATGGGAGGGAAGCAACCTATATGCATACTAACAGGTCTGTCTTATTCCTTCAACCATCAAATAAAAAAAATGACAGATTATATGTAATGATTTTTACAAACTGCAGATCAGTGCCCCTCAATGGCAAAGGCAATAAAAGCAATTTTGACACGCTCTCTCCATAAATTGTGTCGATGGCACATTATGAGGAAGTATAAGAATCCATTGAAGACACTTTATAAATTGTTTCCTGAACTAAAGTATGAGCTTGCTACAGTTCTCAATCATCCACTAATGCTGTCAGAATTCGAAGATGCTTGGCATGCCTTGATGGACAAATACGGTCTACATGATGTCAATGTAATGGTAAACTTGTGGGCTGAGCGGAAATCTTGGATATCAGCTTACTGGAAGGAAGTTTTCTGTGCTCGTATGACATCGACCCAAAGGAGCGAGAGTATGAATTATGTGTTGAAAAGTGGCTTTGTAAAAGAGCGCCATGATCTACATATATTTGCACAGCAGGTGAACAGCTGCATACAGACCAGACATGAAGCCGAGAATGCTGAAACGATTGCCTCTATGGTATGCTTTATCTGATCTTTTTGTGATTATTTAAATGCATACATGAAGTTCAAAAACTCATATCTGATGAAGTTCAAAACTCTTATATGTGAAGTTCACTACTGTATTACTACGAAACAATACACTCCTACCACTGGCAGAAAATACGAAGTTCATTTAAAAATCATCAGAAGTTCACATTTTGGAAAAACATGTTTTGCCTCCATGGTATGCTCTATCTGTGCTGTATGTACTTCAGTTGTGTGGTTGTGTGTGGATTAGGGAAATTGAAGTTCATACATGATAACTTTATAAGTCCAGATCATATCCAAAGGAAGTTAACTGTATGTTGTTTTGTATCGAACATGTGCAGGGGACAGAAAAGGGGCGACACGTTATGGCTTTGAGAAACAATTGATTGAGCAGTACACAAGGGCCGCATATTTAGTATTTCGGGAACGCCTGTATCACAGTAATGCATTCCGCATCAAAAGATCGCACGAAGAACCCACAGATTTCCTTGTGTACCACTACAACCAAAGTAGGGAATTTGCTTGGTCCCGGCATGAGTTCTGTGTATATGCAGATGAAGGTAAAGGCAAATACCAATGCGAGTGCAAGCTATGGGAACACACAGGTACAAAAAAAAAGTTTATTCTTATTATTATGTAAAAACATACATATGAAAAAATAACAAATTCAGCACCTATCCGCAGGATTGTTCTGCCAGCACGTCATAGTAGTGTTTGAACACCTAAGATTGGACAGAATACCAGACGAATATATACTGCAAAGATACACCAAGAATGCCGTGAAGGATCGAAGTTTCAACCGCAGAGACTACAGATCAACAGATTGCAATGGTACATCTCTTGAGAATAGGCGAACAATCCTGTTCAACGAGGCCATGAAGACGGTAAACAGAGGATGCTCGTCGGACCACATGTTTGACATGGCACTCTCTGCTTTGATAGATGTGAATACACGTATGGACTCTGATGAAATCGATGTTAACAATTCAACTAAGAAAACAACGTACGAGGAAACACCGATTGGAATGGCTGGGTCTGATGAGATTCCAGCTACAGAAAATACTGCTCCTCCAGATCCATATGCAGATATCCAGCCGCCGCCAGTGGCAAAGACAAAAGGCAGCAAGAATACAACAACTGGCTCGGAAACTGCAAAAAAGGAAAAATCAGTTGCTCCACGCCCGCGGCCAGAACTTGATGGTAATGGACTTCCAAAGGGTAAGAGGCTGTGCAGCAACTGCAATAAAATTGCAGGACACAATTCCAGGACGTGCAAGAAAAGAGAGCTTGCAGAAAAGCTTTTAGAATCACACCAGAAAGTTTATGGACCTACCAGCTCTATAGAGAATGTAAAGTTGTGCATCAAAAAGATTGTAGCAAAACAGAAAATGGATGGAGAAGAGGAGATAGACACCGATGAAGATGAGGACTATGAAAACGACACAGAAGAGGAAGAAGTGGAAGAGGAGGAAGAAGAAGAAGAAGACGAAGTGGAAGAAGAGGATGAAGAAAAAGAAGACGAAGATGACAGCGAAGGCTCGATTGAACATGGCAAAAATGCAACTGGAGATAGAGAACAACCATGCACAACGGAAGCTCCTAACAGCCATAAACGCGCAGACAATGAGCTGACAAATGTAACTATTCCATCAGGGCAACGTATTTGCGGCATATGCCATGAGAAAGCTGGACACAATTCGCGGACATGCCCCAGGAAAAAAGAGATTCTCGAAAAACAAGTTTTAGAAAGACAGAGTGGTGACAGCAAAAAAATGATGCCGCAAGGAAAAAGGACCTGTGGAAGTTGTGGGAAAATAACAGGACATAATGCGAGAACATGCGAGAGGTTAAAATTGGAGGAGGAACTGGGACAGCAGAAGCTAAACTTGCAAACGCAGCAAGATGCTGACACGAAAAGAACTAGCGCGCAATCAGTGACTCCACAAAGAAGAAGTAGCCGATTTACAAAATGAAGTGTGATTATAATGTTGCTTGTATTAACAGGATATTGTGTGATATTATGCAATACACAAAGATATACCTCATATATAGGTAATGAAGTTCATTTCTGTATGCCCAAAATTAATGTATCAAATACAAAAGGTTCAATGATTTAGATTCTATATGAGGTTGAAGTTCACATGGAGTTCATGATATAGTTCACTTGTTATGTCTGCTGAAGTTCATTTTATATTTATTTAGATGTTCAATTCATATGTTTCAATACTATGAGGTTGAAGTCCACATGGAGTTCATGATATAGTTCACTTGATATGTCTGCTGAAGTTCATATTATAATTATTTTAGGTGTTAATTTCATATGGTTTCAATACTATGAGCAGAACAGACCAGGGTGAACACAGTTTGGGAAGTTCACTACTGCACACAGTAAGGTTCCATTTACTGGGCTACGATTTTTTCACTTATTGGGAGTCCAGTGTTAAAAAAAAATGGTGATGCACCATTCTAGCAACACAAGTGCACACATAAAAGGAACATATAACACAAAAAAATGGAACTACATCTATCCATTTATCCACCCTGTTACATCGCATGCAAAATAGAAACGGAAAAATAAAATAACCCCGGATGGTTTCTTTTTTTCCTGTTGACGTTGTCAGTCCACATGCCATTATCCGTGAAAAACCAGGAAGTTTACTATAAATATTTGTAAAGTTCAGTATATTAGTTGAGTGCAGTTCACTTCATCTTTAAAAAAAAAAAATTGGCTGTTTTGTAAAAAAAATCAGTAGGATAGTTGAGTGCAGTCCACACGTAAATAAAATTGAAAGTCCTCATGTAAAGTAATTTTAAAGTCCACATATAAGTAACTCTGAAGTTCATACATATGTAATTTTGAAGTTCAGCAACACACAAAAAACAAAAACAAAAACAAAAACCTAAGAGGTTAGCAGTCAATATAACACTATGGTGCTGTTACAAATGGTTGAATGACATGAATATCAATGATTTACATAATAGCATAATTATCTATTATTGTGCCTGCAGTTCCCCGCGATCTTTGACTGCTTGTGTTAGCAACTCCTGAGTTGCTTGTGATCCTAGGCCAAGAAGAAGAACAAGGTCTTGGATATCACTGGGCCATTGGAGAGGTGATATCTCATTCTTGGGATGGAACATGAGCTGGTACATGTATTCAGCCTTCCAGTCCTCGACACGAGCCTACATACAGGATATATGAGATGTTTAAGAGAACAAAATAATAATAGTAAACAGCTGGTTTTTTGAACATAAAATGATGATGCCATTGAAAGAAAAAGGGACTCACATCTTTATTTTTTATTTTCTCCACCAGTCTGTTACCATCGAATGTGTATGCAACCCTCAGAGCATAGAAGCCGCACTCATTTGCGCCCTGCTCTGGCATGGCCACGTAATTGCACCTATCAGCAGCTACCTCCCAATGATGTACATTATGCTTGTTGTAGGCTGCTGTCCCATAAACTTCCTTCATAAGTGACACCATCCTTCTCACCTGAAGAAATACATGGACAGAAGCTGACAGATAACTATATTGAGTAAAAAAAAGAACACATCTTGATCACACAAAAAAGGAAAAATACACATGTACAATTTCTACACGATCAGCATGGTACTTCGTCCTGGATGTGTGTGTCAGCTTAGAATACCTCCTCGAGTCAAAAATGTCCAACGAACCAGTGTATCTGTGTTCATCACGTAAACCGTGTGGTGACACTGCTTGAAATGAGGGATAATGATCTGTTTGAAACAAAGGAAGTTCAGATAGAAACAAGAAAAAGAACTACATTATGGATTTTGAAAAATTGATTTTCAAATCAAGATAGAAACCTAAAAGTTAAAAAACAATTACCAGCTTTGCCCTCAGTAGGTTTTCATTTTCCCTCACATAGTACTTGAAATATTTAGCAGCTTGTTTCACATCAAATGGATCCCTTTTCACCTCAACACCACTACTATCTTTCGGCAAAAATGGTGCAAAATCAAGAAGGTACTGTGAAAAAAAAACCAAAAAGTTGAGTATGACTATGTTTTGCAGTTCACTACAAAAAATTTAATCTAAAAAAGTGCATTAAAAATAGAGAATCTATTGTCGACAGACAACAAAAATATAAAAAAGGTAGTTCAGTATGCTTTGCGGTTCACCCTAAAAAAAAATCAAAAAGGTTCATTACTGTTATATACTGCAGTTCAGCATATGTATTAAATGATAGGTTCACAACTTTATTTCAATGCAGTTCACCAGTAACATAGTTTGCAGTTCACTATCACAAAAAATATGAAACTGAAAAGTTGCATTACACAAAATGATTGATTGTAAGCAGTTTAATAAGAGGTTCACTACTACATGCATTGCTGTTCAGAAATGAACATAGTTGAATAAAAATATTAGAAGGAAGTTCAATATGGATAACAATTCAGCATAACCTGTTTAAAAAAGAAGTTCACTACTACAATGCAGTGCAGTTCATCATGTGATTATATGAGATGTTCACTACTGCATTACAGTTCAGACTAAAAAATATAATTGAAATAAAAATCAAAATAAACGCCACAGGTTGTGAAAAAACATACAGGGATCGTATAAGGTCCAAGCACAACCCGATCACCAATATCTGGGTGATCCTTCCAATAAGATATTATGAAGTCCATTACATCAGATTCCATCATTTCTCCGCGGCCGAAAAGTTTGAACATAAACTTGCCATCGATACATAAGGTATCTTCTTCTGCGCACATAAACTTGACAAGGGGTACACTGTAGGTGCGGGGAAAAAGAATAGGAAATCCGAGAAAAAAAATAAGCACAGTAACCTATTTTGAACACCATAAAAAATAAAGAGATTAAGTTGTAGTTTACTCACTCGCCATGGTCGCGGATGTAATCCTGGCTTAGTATTAGCTGTTTTATGTCCTTTGCCTTAGATAAATGAGGGAACTGGTAAGGGATGAAAGTTGGCACCACAGGTCTGAACCTCTTCGTGACTTTGGATGGCCTCTTGTTCGAAAGAACAAGATTTTCCGTAGGTGTGCGTCTAGGCTTCTGTGTAGCAAAGTCATCACTACTACCAGCACTGCAGACCTGCGTATCCTTTGCCTTAGCCTTAGCTGCAAGCTTCCATGGTACCTGGCTGACAAAATCATCGTCATCATCATCGAGCTCAATGACATCTGCCTTTGCGTTAACTCCATTTGAAGAAGCCATCTTGGCCTGTCTTGTTTTCACCGAGTGATGGAGCTGCGCGATAACCTTCTTAGCTTCACTTTGAATATTTGGAACTTCTTCACTGATGATGTGAACCTCAGGTGTGTAGCACTGGGTCTCGAAGAGACAAAAGTTATCTTCCTCTATGCCAAGAGGTGGCCCTGTCTCACAATAAAAAGAAAATGAAAAAGGTTGATACAATGCATTAAAAAAGCAAAACAAACATGAAGTTCACTTAGCTATGTATTGGGGTTCTAGCATATATAAAGAAATATGTTTAGATGATAGCATAAAAGTCGCACAACAAACAAAGTAACTAAAAAAGGTTGGTACCTGGTTCAATGCCTAAGACAGCTTTTAGGTCGATGTTAAAATCACTAGAAGTTAGCCAACTGTAGAGTAAGGTCATCCTGATGTGAAGGATGTCATTTTGGTTAAATATTAACATGCCATAACCATCATTTGATTGCAAAGTTTGGAGCATAAAAAACCCACAATCATGCCTGCATAAATACATTGAAAAAACAAACAAAATAACAAAATATATATATAAATGGTTCATGTAACTGTCATGTACAATAAGTAAAAAAAGGGTGACAACTGTTGGATAGTTACTTACGAAGTCCTCTGTTTTGGCACATTAACATAATTCAACCTAAAATGATCAATCGATCTTGGTTGAAGCGAATCCCCATTAGAGTTTGAGGCTGACCTCCAACACTTCTTAATATTGCATGCCATCAAGTGTATAACCCTCTTGCCATCAGGATCGTTAGGTCCACGTTGAGAATCAAGCAGCTCGAAACATTCCTTCTTGAGATTAAGAGCAACTACACAGAAATGCCCCGGTACCCCCTGTGCTGGAGGGTCGGGTGGATCGAATGTAGCGAAAAGGATCTGCAATAAGAAATAAAAAATTGATGGAAATATAAGAAAACAACTTGGCATTAAAAAAAGACAATGTGTATAAAGATAGACAGACAGTTTTCAACATACAATTTCTTTCTGGTCCAAGCGATCTTCGGAATCAGGACTAAAAAATCTCCTCACACGCCTACTATTTAAATTTCCTTGAAATATCTGGCACTTTTAAAATTAAACAAGTAATACATCAAAACATAATAGACCATGAACTTATCAGCACAAAAAAAACACATGGAAGTTCACACCAGCAAAAAAGAAAGGTGCACATACACAGACAAAATATGGTACAATCAGCCTTTCTGAATTCTTGAACTTTTGTCCAAGCAGATATGTTCCAACAGACACTGTGAATGAGCAAAGAAATCCAGTAGGCATAAGTGCATTTGCAATATGTCCTATTGTGCATTCACACTCATCGTTTCTGAAAAGAGTGTTGTTCATGCGAAGAAAACATTCAGCAAAACAAAGTTATGTTGTGAAAAAGAAGTACATGATCTACATTAAGAAGTAGAAGGGGGTGGACATAAAAATACATTCTCGTCTTATCTCTCCTCATCGCACAAAATGTATAATATACTTCCTTAATTCTCTTCATGACTGGCAGAGCAGATAACGGAGGAGTTAAACATTCACTGGACACTGGGAGAAAAAAAATACAAATAAAAAGTAAGAAGTCAACTTCAGACACACAAGAAAGTTGTAACAGCCCCAGATTAGCACCATAAAATATGGGCCAAATTTTCACTTTTTGTTTTGCATTGCATCATGGCATCCATATAAAATTTGCTAATCTAAATGAAGCAATACTTGCAAATTAAAGGCTAGGGAGCAAAACCCTTCCTCACACTTCCAAACTAAATGCATTGCCCAAAATGGCCAAACCAAATGCAAAGCTCAAGTTGGCAAAATACTTTATTCCTGAACTTCCAAATGGTTTAGGAAGTTCCACCTTTGCTTCTTATCCCCAATTCTCATTTTCCAAATTTAGTCAATTGAGAAATAAATATGAGGATTTAAATTGGTTTAATTCAATTTCTATTTTTGGAACCAAGTTAAGTTTCCAAAAATTCAAACTAAAATTATGGGGTGCTTCAATATTATTGTGAGAGCCTCCATGAATATTTTCATTATTTTTGGAAATACTAAAGTGCTTCAAATAAATGTATTTTGCAAATTGTCCAAAATGACCATAATGCAACACCTGAACAAACCTGGACCTAAGCATTTTATTTTGGGGAACCAAATTTTGTGGGGCTCCTACATGTCATGGGGAAGCTTTACAAATTTTTACAAAATTTATAAAATCATTTAATGGCCCCAATTAAACTGCAAATACTACTGCAGGACCTTTTTGCAATTAAATTAAATCAGCCAGGAGGGCATCCACAAGTCTCCCCTTTTCTTTTTCCCCACCGTGACCATGGCACTGGCGCCATCCCTGGCGCCATGCCAACGCCGCACGCCTGCCCCCCCCCTCGTGGCCACTCTCCCCTGCTCTGAGGATAAGGAGGCCCCCAAGATGCTTGCCTCTCTCTCCCGCTCCTACTCCCTGGCTTTTTCCCCTGGAAACCCTAGCCGAGCTCCATGTCCACCGTGGCCGCCGCCGCCCCCCCTTCAAGTCGCCGGTGACCGTGGCCGCCCCGGAGCAATTGGACCATGCCGTCGTCTCCGCGTCATCGACCTCTACCTCCCCCTCGAGCTGTGCGTGCTAGGGAGCCTCCGGTCGCGCGAATCGCTCCCGCTCCTTCGACTCTGTCCGCCACCGTCCGCGCGTGATTCCGTCGCGGTTCGAGCTCCTCCGCCTTCACCGAGCGTGCCATTGAGCTCAGGGTGAGATGCTCGTCCTCCAGGACACCGTGCTTCTCCTCCTCTCCCTCTAGATCCTGCTGACGCCGTTGCCTGTTTTCGGCCTCCGCTGCGGCTCACCGTCGGAGCTCCTCCCCGACGACCACTTGGTCCCTAGTGCCGCCTCTGGCCTCCACGTAAACACGCGCCGCGTATGCCCTGTCTAGCTAGTCCTCGTTCGCGCCCTGTCTCCGAAACCGTGCGAGACGTCACCGTGCTGCGCACTCACCGCCGCCGTCCGCGTGGTCACCACGCCAGTCGTGGCACTTGACCGGCCGCACGAAAATGTGCTCGCCCGGCCTGCACCCCGGCCTTGGGCCGACCCAGAGGCCGGCCGGTTCGGGTGGTGCCCCGGCCTGCACGCCAGCCTGGGCCGGCCACAGGCCGGTTGCCTCGGGTCACTGCCCGGCCCATGGCCCGGCCTGGCCGGCAGTGAGGCCGGCCTGTCTGCCCCTTTGTGGTTTCTCCTTTTTATGAAATAGAGTTAATTCAAATAATTCATATCTTGTTAAATAATGATCCAAATTGGGCAAATCAAATTTCAAAATGTTCAGGAAAACAAACTCCACCAATTGGAATCATTGTAACTTTCTTTTGGAATTATATTATTTTTGTTATTTAAGAATTCCTAAAATGGGTTAAATAATACCAAATTGGGAAAAATCATAACTAATTAAATATTTGTCAAAAAATTATGAATTAAATATCAAAGTGATCAACATGTCAAATGCTATCAAACCATGCACATATCACATCATGATCACAAATTCTTATTTGATGTTATTCATAATGTGCTCAAATGAATTAAATTCAATTATTTAAATTAATTTGCTATTTATTCATCGGTGCTCCGAAAATTATAATTAAATTACCGGAATGATCGGAAGAACAAACCCTATCCATTCATGTCATGTTCATGCGTATTTGAGCCACTTCTCTAATAATTTGATAATTTATAAAGAATTGTGGTCACTAAGATAATTATGGGGTTGTATCCAAATAATTGCACTAATTATTTTGGCTCCCCATTTAATTTTGCTTTTAATATATATGATGGTATCTTTGCATCAATTGGACATGTCATCATGTGATTGAGCATTGCATTTTGTGTTCGTGTGATTTATGTGTTCTTTGTGTTTCTTTTGGGTATCAATAGATTCCGGAGTCGAGGTTAACGCTACTTACCCCGACGAGCAATACTACACGCCCGGGCAGCAAGGCAAGAGATAACCTAACCTTCTTGGCATTCTAGCATCCTATGTTTTTATCAACTTATTTTATCCACCATAATATTGCATGCAGTTCAAATGTCTCTTTTGGTAACTATTAGAGTATCCTATGAATGCATGTTCTTCCCCGAGACAATCACATGTATCCCTACCTATGAAACCTAGGGTTGAAGTGTTGGCCCGAGATAAAGATAGAATTGATGTATTTATATGCTTAGCCATGCTTAGATAAATGCTTTATGTCCGTTGTAAATTCCATAATTGTTGATGTTGATGGAATGATTCGGGCATGGTGGATAATGGTGATGCTTAATTAAAATGCTAAGACGGCTTGGGTGAGTTGCCATCGGGGATGGTGTTTTGCCTCACTCTAGCCCCTAGGTGCGAGTTCTTTACCTCTTGAACCAAGACGAGCGTGCTGCCATTGGTGGGTGTATGGGCACCTTACTGACCGAATAATTTGTGAGGGGCTTGTCAAGGGTCCTCTAGTTCGAGTTTTCCATTTGCCGTGTGTGTGAGCGGAAAAAGAATTGACGAGGATGGTGGTGTTTAGGATGTGATGGTGGGGCAGGGCGCTGGGAGCGCTGAACCTGTCCTTCCGCCACTGATGGTCCTTGAGTAAGCCTCATGCTTTGTAAAGGTCTAACCGCGCCCGCTCGCCGGCCTTCCCCGGAAGAGGGTCAACTAGGTGAGCCGGACGGTACCAATGGGTAAAATAGTACACCCCTGCAGGGTTAATCTTTTCGAAAAGCCGTGTCCACGGTTATGGACAACTTGGGAATAGACGATAAGATCATAGAGAACCTTAATCTAATTGATATGGCAGCTAAAGGTTGCATAATCAACGTGTGGCAAAGGTTCACTTCCTCGAGGGTGATTCGAGGGGGTGCCTTGGTGTAGATGAGTGGGTTTGGCTACAAGTAGGTTCGCCGAGAACCGAAGATGACAATGTTACTCTCTTACCCCTTTTATGAAAATATTCTGAATAGACGGTGCCATGTGTCAATTACGTCATGTTTATGAAAATCTGGCTTTATGCAAAAAGAAATACATATACAGCTTTAGAGCCTCCGTCAGTCATTGGGCCTATATCGCCCTACTAAACTTGCGAGTACATCGTACTCAGACTCTCTTTGCTGCCTCTATGATTTTGTATTACAGAGGAGGACGACACCGAGCAGCTAGGTGGGTTCTTCGTTGACGTCGACTACTAGTCTGGGGTTCCCAGGTGGCAGCTTGGGACCGTGGAACAAGCTGGCTTGGGTGATGTTTATTTGTAGGCCTCTTAGGCCATATATTTGTTTCTTGTTGTTAGACAACACTACCCGCTTCCGCTTGTTGAATTGATGGTCTGTGACCTTTTGTTGTGTAACATTTGTATTCTTCTCATTATATGAGTTGCTATATGTTTTGTGTCGTAGAGTCATGCGATGTGCCAGTTTGTTCCACAAGTCTCGATCTCTGTGTTATACCTTGATGGTTGTGCCAATTACATAGCCTCTCTGTATAATTCCGGGGTCGGGGCGTTACAAGTTGGTATCAGAGCAGGACTGCCTATAGGAAACCCTTTCTTTTGGTCGATGTCGAGTCTAGTTCATGAAAAATTATTTTTAACCTAAAAATGAGTTGTGAAAACCTTCCTAGGATTCTTTTTACTCCTTATCCAATTCACTCTGATCTCGGTGTCATCTTACCTCTATTTGATTTAGCGGTGTTTCTGATCGTCGGCAAATTCTAAATCTTTAGGATCATGGGGTTGGGTTCTACCTTTAGTTACTGGTTAACTTGGCTTGTCTGCAAATTCTAAATTCCGAAGAGAAGAAGTATTGCAGATCTTCAAGAAATTCCTTTGCTTTAGCCCAAGATCTGAACCGAAGGTCCCGGATTGTGCTAGGGCTCAGGTGTAATGTTTCATGAGGGTTGTCACCCTTGTGAGCATTATGCTATTGTGGGTCCCAGTGCAAGAAGCTGATCTTTAACCCAAGATATTTTCCGTTGAACCCTGGGGTTAATTGTCAAACCCTGCCTCAGGTTGGCAAAATCTAAAGTTAATCCTCGAGCTCGAGCTTGCAGCCGTAATTGTCTTGCTCAGTCATGCTCTTCTTTGCCACTAGCTTTATCTAGACTGCTGTCAGGGAACCATCTGAATCACGACGGGATTGCTCTTAGCGAGCCTTTCCATCGATAATTGTGTTTCCTCTACTAACACCCGTTCATGAAACCCTTTCGGCACTAGTTGTCGGAAAAGTATTAATCAAGAGCTTCTGCAATATCCTAAATTGTTGTTAGCCCGTTCCTTAATCCACATTTGTTATCAATCCTCTATCTGCATGCAGACAGTCAAGTGTATCGTGCATTGGGGTGTTCTGATGTATGTTATTCTTGTGGTTTGTCAAGGCATTCCACCTCGGGAT
Source organism: Puccinellia tenuiflora (assembly GCA_012064385.1). Classification (NCBI taxonomy): domain Eukaryota; kingdom Viridiplantae; phylum Streptophyta; class Magnoliopsida; order Poales; family Poaceae; genus Puccinellia; species Puccinellia tenuiflora. Next base: position 704,609 of record QRDG01000519.1, read on the forward strand.
GTCAGGAGAAACAAACTCCGGTACCTCGTCCATGTCTTGGACTAGGTCAAAGTATTGTAACTCGCGGAGTAAGAGCTTGACTAGTTTTTGTTCCGTTCCACCTTGGAGTATCACACTCTTTTATATCGAGAGGTCGTGCTTAGTCTCATGACGTACTGGATGAAGTGATGCTCCTACCCTTCCTTATCCATCTACCTCCGAGCTACTAGGGCTTGAGAATGTTGAGAATGCATATCGTGGTGGTAATCGGAATTTCTTAGCAATTGTATTTGCTTTGAACTCCAAGGACCTTGGTGGCCCTCTTAGCCTGACTGGTAATCCAATCATCGAGCTGAGTTGTCTGTGTTGCCAAGTCCTTTCTTCCAGGTGCACCCTTCGGTCAATGAGTTAGATTCATTTCGAAACTCCCAAGACCGCATCCTTTCCCTTGAAGAGCAGGTTTTCTCTCGCAACCAGTGACGTTTGTCGCTGTGGATCCTAGTGGAGTTCACTTTGTCTCCTCGGGTTAAATCGTAAGTTGGGTATGCGTACGTGCATTATTGAGCTGGTAGGTTGTTACCTCCCGTTCGCTGATTAAGCCATGTGTGCACACCAAGCCCTGACCGAGTCGCTCCTAAAATAAGAATAAGTTGTCAAATCTCGTCCGCTTACCGGTGTTTCCCAATCCTAAATCAGATGGGCCTCATTGTTGGAGTCATGCTGGATCAATTTCCCTTTTCGTAATCATGAACCAATGGAACCCCCAATCTACCTCATGTTTTGGAGCTTGTCACTATAGCCCTTGTCTCGGGAATCTAGTTGCCTTACCTTGCAGCTAACTTTCGCAAACCCCTTCCTCGGACTTGTCAAGTCTGAATCATTCTCACGCCTAACCAAATCTGAATCTCAAGCAAAAGTGATGCTTGGAGTTTATCAAGAGCATAACCTAAGCTTACTAGCAACCCCGACAAGTCCGATGTTGTGGCTCATTCACCTCACCGGAAGGCCTATTGACGAGATCTCTCAAATCTTTAACCTCAACCACTATCCCTGAGGGTAATGTATAATTTACCCTGGTAGTTTTTCCGTATGGTCTGTTCTCTATCTCGTGGTAATAGCTCTATATCAGGTTTTACCTCTCCGTCTAAAATGTGGGTCAATGCCATATCTATCCTTCCTAGGTGAGCCCAAAGTTATGCCCAATCACACTGACATTGTAGAAATCCTTCAGTTTCGTTAGGGCCAAGATTTTAATCTTATGGAAGCGTCTGGTAGGTCAAAAGCGTGGAGTCCGGAAGGTGTACTTTCTCCTCGCGGTGCTTCAAGTTTCTATGATCTACGCCTCCTGGTGGTTTGAAATAATGTCTTGGTCTTGGACGAAAATCCTGAACAAAGTGATCGGTTGTCCTATCATCGGCTCGACCTTTGTTTGGTCAAGTCGTTCCTTGTTCTCTCAATAGCCTATGGTTGTGAGCAAGAGTCATTTTGCCTACTACCTTAAGTTATCTCCTGTTCTTTCCGCCTTTTGGCATGTCATGTTAGTTAGCCAAATCTCTGCAACGAGGAAGATGTGTGTTGTCATGTTCCCCTCATCCCTATTTCTACTCTAGAATCTCGGGACGAGATTCCTGTAAGGGGGGTAGAATTGTAACAGCCCCAGTTTAGTACCCTAAAATATGGGCCAAATTTTCACTTTTTGTTTTGCATTGCATCATGGCATCCAATTAAAATTTGCTAATCTAAATGAATCAATACTTGCAAATTAAAGGCTAGGGAAGGCAAAACCCTTCCTCACTTTTCCAAACTAAATGCATTGCCCAAAATGGCCAAACCAAATGCAAAGCTCAAGTTGGCAAAATACTTTATTCCTGAACTTCCAAATGGTTTAGGAAGTTCCACCTTTGCTTCTTATCCCCAATTCTCATTTTCCAAATTTAGTCAATTGAGAAATAAATATGAGGATTTAAATAGGCTTAATTCAATTTCTATTTTTGGAACCAAGTTAAGTTTCCAAAAATTCAAACTAAAATTATGGGGTGCTTCAATATTATTGTGAGAGCCTCCATGAATATTTTCATTATTTTTGGAAATACTAAAGTGCTTCAAATAAATGTATTTTGCAAATTGTCAAAAATGACCATAATGCAACACCTGAACAAACCTGGACCTAAGCATTTTATTTTGGGGAACCAAATTTTGTGGGGCTCCTACATGTCATGGGGAGGATTTACAAATTTTTACAGAATTTATAAAATCATTTAATGGCCCCAATTAAACTGCAAATACTACTGCAGGACCTTTTTGCAATTAAATTAAATCAGCCAGGGGGGCATCCACAAGTCTCCCCTTTTCTTTTTCCCCACCGTGACCATGGCACTGGCGCCATCCCTGGCGCCATGCCGACGCCGCACGCCTGCCCCCCCCCCCCCCTCGTGGCCACTCTCCCCTACTCCGAGGATAAGGAGGCCCCCAAGATGCTTGCCTCTCTCTCCCGCTCCTACTCCCTGGCTTTTTCCCCTGGAAACCCTAGCCGAGCTCCATGTCCACCGTGGCCGCCGCCGCCCCCCCTTCAAGTCGCCGGTGACCGTGGCCGCCCCGGAGCAAATGGACGACGCCGTCGTCTCCGCGTCATCGACCTCTACCTCCCACTCGAGCTGTGCGTGCTAGGGAGCCTCCGGTCGCGCGAATCGCTCCCGCTCCTCCGACTCTGTCCGCCACCGTCCGCGCGCGATTCCGTCGCCGTTCGAGCTCCTCCGCCTTCACCGAGCGTGCCATTGAGCTCAGGGTGAGATGCTCGTCCTCCAGGACACCGTGCTTCTTCTCCTCTGCCTCTAGATCCTACTGACGTCGTTGCCTGTTTTCGGCCTCCGCTGCGGCACACCGTCGAAGCTCCTCCCCGACGACCACTTGGTCCCTAGCGCCGCCTCTGGCCTCCACGTAAACACCCGCCGCGTATGCCCTGTCTAGCTAGTCCTCGTTCGCGCCCTGTCTCCGAAACCGTGCGAGACGTCGCCGTGCTGCGCGCTCACCGCCGCCGTCCGCGTGGTCACCACGCCAGTCGTGGCACTTGACCGGCCACACGAAAATGTGCTCGCCCGGCCTGCACCCCGGCCTTGGGCCGACCCAGAGGCCGGCCGGTTCGGGTGGTGCCCCGGCCTGCACGCCAGCCTGGGCCAGCCACAGACCGGTTGCCTCGGGTCACTGCCCGGCCCATGGCCCGGCCTGGCCGGCAGTGAGGCCGGCCTGTCTGCCCCTTTGTGGTTTCTCCTTTTTATGAAATAGAGTTAATTCAAATAATTCATATCTTGTTAAATAATGATCCAAATTGGGCAAATCAAATTTCAAAATGTTCAGGAAAACAAACTCCACCAATTGGAATCATTGTAACTTTCTTTTGGAATTATATTATTTTTGTTATTTAAGAATTCCTAAAATGGGTTAAATAATACCAAATTGGGAAAAATCATAACTAATTAAATATTTGTCAAAAAATTATGAATTAAATATCAAAGTGATCAACATGTCAAATGCTATCAAACCATGCACATATCACATCATGATCACAAATTCTTATTTGATGTTATTCATAATGTGCTCAAATGAATTAAATTCAATTATTTAAATTAATTTGCTATTTATTCATCGGTGCTCCGAAAATTATAATTAAATTACCGGAATGATCGGAAGAACAAACCCTATCCATTCATGTCATGTTCATGCGTATTTGAGCCACTTCTCTAATAATTTGATAATTTATAAAGAATTGTGGTCACTAAGATAATTATGGGGTTGTATCCAAATAATTGCACTAATTATTTTGGCTCCCCATTTAATTTTGCTTTTAATATATATGATGGTATCTTTGCATCAATTGGACATGTCATCATGTGATTGAGCATTGCATTTTGTGTTCGTGTGATTTATGTGTTCTTTGTATTTCTTTTGGGTATCAATAGATTCCGGAGTCGAGGTTAACGCTACTTACCCCGACGAGCAATACTACACGCCCGGGCAGCAAGGCAAGAGATAACCTAACCTTCTTGGCATTCTAGCATCCTATGTTTTTATCAACTTATTTTATCCACCATAATATTGCATGCAGTTCAAATGTCTCTTTTGGTAACTATTAGAGTATCCTATGAATGCATGTTCTTCCCCGAGACAATCACATGTATCCCTACCTATGAAACCTAGGGTTGAAGTGTTGGCCCGAGATAAAGATAGAATTGATGTATTTATATGCTTAGCCATGCTTAGATAAATGCTTTATGTCCGTTGTAAATTCCATAATTGTTGATGTTGATGGAATGATTCGGGCATGGTGGATAATTGTGATGCTTAATTAAAATGCTAAGACGGCTTGGGTGAGTTGCCATCGGGGATGGTGTTTTGCCTCACTCTAGCCCCTAGGTGCGAGTTCTTTACCTCTTGAACCAAGACGAGCGTGCTGCCATTGGTGGGTGTATGGGCACCTTACTGACCGAATAATTTGTGAGGGGCTTGTCAAGGGTCCTCTAGTTTGAGTTTTCCATTTGCCGTGTGTGTGAGCGGAAAAAGAATTGACGAGGATGGTGGTGTTTAGGATGTGATGGTGGGGCAGGGCGCTGGGAGCGCTGAACCTGTCCTTCCGCCACTGATGGTCCTTGAGTAAGCCTCATGCTTTGTAAAGGTCTAACCGCGCCCGCTCGCCGGCCTTCCCCGGAAGAGGGCCAACAAGGTGAGCCGGACGGTACCAATGGGTAAAATAGTACACCCCTGCAGGGTTAATCTTTTCGAAAAGCCGTGTCCACGGTTATGGACAACTTGGGAATAGACGATAAGATCACAGAGAACCTTAATCTAATTGATATGGCAGCTAAAGGTTGCATAATCAACGTGTGGCAAAGGTTCACTTCCTCGAGGGTGATTCGAGGGGGTGCCTTGGTGTAGATGAGTGGGTTTGGCTACAAGTAGGTTCGCCGAGAACCGAAGATGACAATGTTACTCTCTTACCCCTTTTATGAAAATATTCTGAATAGACGGTGCCATGTGTCAATTACGTCCTGTTTATGAAAATCTGGCTTTATGCAAAAATAAATACATATACAGCTTTAGAGCCTCCGTCAATCATTGGGCCTATATCGCCCTACTAAACTTGCGAGTACATCGTACTCAGTCTCTCTTTGTTGCCTCTATGATTTTGTATTTCAGAGGAGGACGACACCGAGCAGCTAGGTGGGTTCTTCGTTGATGTCGACTACTAGTCTGGGGTTCCCAGGTGGCAGCTTGGGACCGTGGAACAAGCTGGCTTGGGTGATGTTTATTTGTAGGCCTCTTAGGCCATATATTTGCTTCTTGTTGTTAGACAACACTACCCGCTTCCGCTTGTTGAATTGATGGTCTGTGACCTTTTGTTGTGTAACATTTGTATTCTTCTCATTATATGAGTTGCTATATGTTTTGTGTCGTAGAGTCATGCGATGTGCCAGTTTGTTCCACAAGTCTCGATCTCTGTGTTATACCTTGATGGTTGTGCCAATTACATAGCCTCTCTGTATAATTCCGGGGTCGGGGCGTTACAAAAGTTCATTTCACAACAAAAAGGAAGTTCAGATAATCTTCCCTTATATAAAAATTGAAAAAAGTTGTGTACAGCAGGTCACTCTTTCATACGAAAAAAGTATGAAAACAGGGAAAGAAATTCATATATATTAAACAAGAGTAGTTTATTTTACATTAGATCCCTTGACAAACCAAAATAACTAAGTGGTCCATGGGAAACGAAATAGAGCAGATGAGGAGTAAAAGATAAACAAAATATATTTGGGAGGGGAATTGGAGGGAGGGAAGGAGGGAGAGAGAAGCAGGAATGCTTCTAATCAGGTATCCTTGCCTATTTCTTGAGTGCTTTCTTCCGACCAATTGCGCAATTTGTCAGCACAAAAAGTAACGACATCGGGCTGTATCTCTTCATCTGACTTACCGCTTCTTGCTTCTTCCATTTCTTCAGCTGCACCAGGGGCTACATTAACTTGAACAGCAGGGGGGTCATCAACCTGGGCAGCATGGGCTCCATTGACCTTGACATCTTCCTGTGATTCACTGATGATAGAATTGTCATGCAAGCATACAACTTCTTCGAGGATGGAGTCTTTGCTTGAAACAAAAGCTCGATCACTGGATGTACCATAGACATCATCAACATGTCCTTGCCCTGCAACCACATGATCTTTAGCAATGTCACATTGAAAAGGAATATAATCATCAGCCTTCCCAGCTTCACTATCTTCTCCTTCAATATAATTGTGCGGAGGGGTCACAGGAGTGGGCGCAGGATTCACAACATTTTCACGTTCATCCCAGGATCTTTCATCAGCTTTTTCATCAGATTCCTCACAATCCTGCTCGGCTTGTTTTGCTTCATCCTAAAAATAAATAAGAAATAACAAAAAGAATCAGAAGAAAGTTCATACGTATTTAGCATAAAAAGATCATATAGAAGAGGTCCCACAAAAAAATTACCTCTGCGTGAGATGCTGATTGGTCTAAACCTAAGTCATGTAAATAAGCAGCTTTTCCAGGACGGCAAAAAGGATCTGCATCTTCCTCAAGGATCTGCTTTTCTATAGTAGAAGCTTCTCTTTCATACTGCTTGCATACGGAATCCTGTTTCAAGCGGTACTCAACTAAACCTGTCTGTATATGATATATGGCAGACCTAAATCTGTCAAGCAATTTAGTCTCATGTTCTGTCTCCTCTTTGACAGCTTCTGCACTAGGGCCGTGGCCAGGAGGAAAAAGACCCGAAATACGACTCAAACGCTCAGCAGTTGTAGGGGCATTGTGTGAAAGAGTTTTAACTTTCTCCAGCAGCTCTCCAATTTCCCCAATGGCTGAATCAGAAGAAGATCCATCCATATCTGAAGGACGGTAAGGTTTAAATTTGTATATTATAGGTGGCTGCTGGGAAAGGATCAATTCGAGCTGAGAACTAGCACAAGGTTTAGGATTGGCTTCAGGATGACTCTGAAGTTCCTCAATAGGCAAACGGTACGAGTAAGCAATTTGGTTACGACCTTTCCACTGTAAAAATAATAATAACAGAATAAGTTAAACATAAAAACAGTTGCAGTTCACTACAGAATTGCTACAAAAAACAAAAATTATGAAAGTAGTTGCAGTTCACTACTACATGCACTATAGTTCAGCATTGAAAAACTAAGAGGTTCACTACTATATATATTATAGTTCATAATGAAAACATATTGCAGTTCACTACAAAAGAAATTAAAAAGTTTAGCATTTGTATAACTGCTTAGTTCAGTAATGTTTGCATTGCAGTTCAGTATGTACACATCTTGCAGTTTACTTATAAATGAATACATCCAACAGAAAAATCACAAGCAAAAGAACATAACAAAAAAAAAATCAAAAGGTAAAAATTAGAAGTTCACTACTTCATGATGAGAGGTCCACAAGTAAAAAAGAACCTGATAAAAAAATAACCATAGAACATGGAAAAGGGGAAAAAGTTTTACTGACCCCAAGTTTGCCAAACTTGTAATCTGACAATTCACTTCCCCCATGCTTTTCCATATCGAGTAGAAAAATATCTCTCAGAGGTTTCTCGCGCAAGTAGTTCAAGCGTGGTGTCTGTATGTGCATTACAGAATACATTGGAGAGTAATAGCGTCAAGCTACATAACTGTGGGGACTAGACCACACCCTTCAGGGCCAGCTTGCGGGATTGATCTATCCTGGTACTTAGTAGCAGCTCTTTTGATCTCGTCAACTACGAGCTGGCAGAAGTCCATCTTAGCCATTTTTTTGTAGTCCATGTTAACAAGCATAGCAGCCTCCCTGCCAATTCGAACTGCAGAACCAGGACATAAAAGCTTGTTATACAATATGGCAAAGAAGACCTTAACAGCTAGGTCAACCTTCTCAGGATCTTGAACCAAAGTTCCTAAAATCTTCCGCAAGTCTTTAGTATCGATGCTACACTTGCTGTAAATACCGATTTCTCTCTTTAAAATGCCAAGAGACTCATCGTGACCAGAGTCGGCAGGCCTAGGTGCAGTGTCACCTCCCATTGGAAAACCAAAAACTTGGTGAATAGCCTCTCTATTCACATGAAGAACCTTGTCAGATCCACACTAAATTTTCATTGTTGATGTGTCAATAATCATCAAGAGATGGCACATGAGTACACGGGTGACATTGCCCTCAAGAACCCAATCAAACACACACCCGAAACCAGCCTCCACAACCTTAGCCCTGTGAGGCTCCTTCAGCAATTTGGCGGCAGCAAGAACTTCCCCAAGAGAACAACGGATAGTTTGCTGGAAACGTTTCTTCTCATGGTCTTCGTCAGCAACAAATTTCTTTTTCTGACCCCGTGACTTCTTCAACGACGCTGCTGATTTCTTGCTCACATTATGCTTCTTCGTTTTTGGAGCGCAAGCTGGCACAGCTTCCATATGGGTCTTCTTCTTCTTACACTGCACAGCAACAAAAAAAAGAGAACAAAGGAATATTAAGAATGATGTCTACTAAAAAAGGTGAAGAAGTTCAGTACTGACAGCAAGGATAGTTCACATTAAGCATGATAACATAAAAACATTTACACCCACACTACATAAAGAATATCACCTTGTCAGTGGGAGCCTGGAAATCTGAAGCATCATCGTCCAACGCAACTACATCAACAGGGTCTGGGACATAAGTCTTGTCAGCACCACGTTTGCGCTTGGCATGCCTCAATTTGCTGGGAGAGTGTGATTGATGAGAGTTGGTCGTAACATGTGAGCCTGAATAAAAATGAGGGCTGCGCCGAGGGCTTTCCAATAATACTTCTTTCTTCTTGGAAACAGCCACCCTCTGTTTCTTATGTGGTGAAACCAATCCACAAACTTCTTCAGTAGGGTCATATGGACAAACAACATCGCTTCCATTGTCACTCTTAAACCTCTATGGGTATTTTCTGTAATATAATTTCAAGTTCTCCTGATGCTTAGCTTGCTTAGCAGATTGATGCTCAGCATACTTGGCCAACTGTTCCTGGACATTATGTTCCTGCGTAACCTCCTCAGTACCATCCACGGTTTACGAAGGAGTATCCTACAACACAGGGGTAGAATCCAAAACAGGAGACTCGTCTGCAATTGATGGCTCAATGTTGTCATTCTGGAACGGCGTCGAGTCAAATATAGGACCAGGTGCCCGTTCACCATTGTCAACATTCCCATCACCAGTATCAGAACGGCGCAGAAGTGGCGTACGGTCAAAAATAAGGTGGTCGGTTTCATAAGGCATGGCCTTCCCAAGATTTACAGGTGAATCAGGTGCAGGGTACTCAATATGAAGCTTATATAAAGATTCCATTATTGATGAATCAACACCAGCTGTTTCAAGGATAGAAAATTTATCCAACCCAGATACATTTTCATCAAAATGAACAGATTTCGTATTTCCTTACAAAAAAAAATAGACAAACGTATAAGAAAACAATGATAGTATGCATAAGATGAAAAATACACATGTGAATGGAAAATCATATAATATTATGCTTCTACTATCGAAAATCATAATGTCCATTCATTTTACAGAGGTATGCATAAAAAAAGTTCAGAAACATAATACATAGAAGTTCACATAAAAATAAAATAACAGTTCACATGAAGCTACAATCTAGTGAAGATAAGCAATAAAGTTTCAGAAACAATAAAGTTCAGAAACATATAACATAGAAGTTCACATAAAACTAAAATAACAGTTCACATGAAGCTACGATCTAGTGAACTAACATTGAAGTTCGTTTCATGTGAAAACAAAAAAAACATATGAATTGTGTGTACAACAAGTAAGGTATCAGGACACAAAAAAAACACTAGGAGTAACTCACTCATCACAGTACGTAAAAAGTAAAACAGGAAAAATAAACTAAGAAATTCTAAAAAAAACATAGATCACACAGAAATAGCACAAACCTCCAATGTCAGACGGAGAAACAGGATCCATTGATGTAAAAACGAAATCGATCTGGGCGGTGAAAAGATGACGGAGAGGACCTGAGGTGGGGGGGGGGGGGGTAGGAGACGGGCGATATGTCGGGGAAGGATCTGCCTCTACCAGCTATTGAATCTTGGACCAGATTGAGCGAATCCCTCACAGAGTAAACCCTAAAAAAAAGGGCAACGAGCATCACCCCGCCGCAGTAAAACGATGAGCAGATTTTGCGATTCGGGGGAGCGCCGTGGGTATGGAGGTCTTCGCGAGCGGGGAAGCACCGTTGGGATGGAGATCTTCGCGAGCACGAGAGCGGCGTGGGGATGTAGGTCGGGGTAGAGTGGGAGGAGGGGTTAGAGACGGGGAGCGCGTGCCGTCGCAGACCGCGGGTGCGGGAAACTCTCCTCGGGGAAATGGTGGTCCAGACCAATCGGGAGAGAGAGGAGAAGGAAAATTAATGCTCAAGCGGGGGAAGTGGGTCTGCGGTAATGGGGTGGGTGGTTGTACGTTTGATTGTGAATCGGTAAATTAAGAAGTTTAGATTGGAAATTAAGAAAAGTTCAGTTGGGACAAATATTAATATACCAGATACAGAAAAAAATCATATACAAACGGAAGTTCATATATACTTGATGCGAGGTTAACTTAATAAAAGAAAAACCACGAAAAAAAAACACTCCCTACCACTGTCAGATACGAAGTTCATTTTAAAAACATCCGAAGTTCACATTCCGAAACGGCGGAAGTTCAAAAGTGTTGTAGAATAGTTATTCTACATATATATATATATATATATCTAAAAAAATTCGTATGAACACACATTGGGGAGAGACCAATCCGTGCCGTCCAATTGCATCACAATCGTCCTTTCTAGGTGGTCCATACCTTTCCCTTCAAATGTTTTCCGGTTTTCGGAAGCGTTCCACTTATTTCCCCTTTGATTAGTGGTCCACCTGCGTGTCCTGGTCGTAGCTCCCATAGCCTCGTTCTATAGCTTGTACTCTCCGTTTCACAGCCAACGACAGAGCAATTTTCGGTGCCACCTTCCTCTCCGTTCATTGTCTCCATAGCGTTTGCTATTTCCTCTCCCCCATCGCAGTAGCAGCGATTCCAGCCCGGTATCCATGGCCGCCGGCGAGGTCCCCATATATATTTGCAACTGCGACGAGTCGGTCGTCACTCGTCAGGTGCTGGTTGACCTATTTCTTTGCGACTTCCGACTCGAGGAAGGATGCGCTGCTGCTCCGGCATAGGAAACCGCGGGCGCTGGAGCCTCCATGCCCTCGGGTCGTCTGACACAGCCGCTCATCGACCTTTCCTCCGGCTCCTACGGTGTCCGCCCCCGGTGATCCGAGGTCCATCATGGCCCGACCCCGACCTCCGCACGTCTCGCCATTGTCAGGTCAGCCCTCGCCATGGTCGGGCTATCCCGTGTGGTTGAAGGCGTCGTCAGGGAGGGAGCTAAGCTACTCCGTCGTCACCGCGCCGGGCGTGAAGGGGAAGCGCGGCGGGAGCTCTGGCGAGGCCATGGTGCGCCACCCGCTCCTCACACTTGCTGCAGGCTCGCGGGAGGGTGTCCGGCCGTGGCGTGCGGTGAGGAGAGAGAAGGCCTCCTCCAGCCGTGGCGCCTGCTCCGGCCTTCTCCGCAATCTATGGTCATGCCCCGTTTGCAATTATATTAGGCACTATTCTTGTGATTTATTAGCACCGAATGATGGAGCACGGGCTCAGTTTCTTACAAGATCGGTGATTTGGGTATAGCATTTATAAGTTCTAGGATATGTTCCAAGTTTCATTAATGTTTGTAAAGAGGAATTTCGTTCATGCTTTGCACAAGCACAAGCACCGTTTCTGCCTCTTCTGCACAAACACTTGTTTGCGTTATGCCCACAACCTGTTTGCGTTAAACGCAAATGCAGTGAGATGGCTTCATGCCCATAACCTGTTTGCGTTAATGCTTGCCTGTTTTTCAACGGGAACAAACGTCCAATCTCGTGTTTCTTTCAATGGATTTATGTATCTGTTGCAGCGGTCGTGCAATGGGGAGGCCGGAATCCCATGGTTCCTCATACCTCGCTGGAGCACTCCGTCCCGGCCACCGCCCCGTGCCCCAGCCCCACGCTCTAGGCGTCGCCCAGTGTTGATGTGCTGAGCTGCTGGCCTTGCGGATGAGTCGAGTCCGCGACAGTCGTGTAGGACGTCTACACATCTCCACGAGCACCGTCGTGTAGTAGTGCTACGTAGCACTGCACTTCATGGTGGTTGCTGAAGTCGTGCCTGCTAATCTCCACCGGAGACATAAAATCATCGATGATAGTTGCAGAAGCAGAAACTTGTGTGTGGGCTGCGTGGTGTTCAAAGCGTGTTGTAGCGCCCTTGCTTAGAAAAGCAATGACATTCTGTGAAATATGCTATTCCCTGGATCGAGTATGGATAGCAATTCACAAATAGATGTAATACCATGCATCAATGTTAAATAATTATTACATCGCGAGATCCATAATTAAAATATTCTTTACAAATTGCATAGCCAAAGGCTAGCTTGAATGCAAAGTTTGGCAGCGGAAACATAAGTAGCATAGAGAGCTTCATCATCTTCATGTGCCACTGGCATTCATGTTGATTGCAAGCTCAAAAGGTAGACGTCCTCACTCGTCATCGTAATAACCTGCAACATTAACGTTGCACCCCAGGGAATTTGGGTCAATACCTTGTGACAGGCCGGCGAGTGGTACTTTGGTGGAATATAAAATGACAAGTCTAAATCTATATGCATGTTTGGCTGGTGGAGTTTAAGGCTATTGCATAAAGCCAATTTTTCTACTTTTCATAAGATTTTTCATTTCTCAACTTTCTATAAGACGAACTGGCATGAAAACCAGTGTCTCTTCTACTCTTGTTCACCATCAAATTTTATTTATGAAATTGGAATGAGGAGATTTTCCATCGACATCCTTGTCCAGCTGCTCAGAATTGTCCGTAACCGGGGACACGGCTATGATCATAGTTTTACACTCTCGAGAGGTTGTGCACTTTCACCACGAGACTCAGTCAACCCATTCATACCTTAACCCTCATTTAGTGAAAAGGAAAGGAGAAGACTGAGACGAGACCTTTGGGAAACAGTCCCCTGTTCCTCTGGGCAGACCCATACCAGGGGGTCATCACCTGAAATCTGCCGGAATCAGGTTCCTAGAACTTACTTAGTCAAGATAGAGCCATAATATCAAGTGGCTGCACTGGAAGCAATCTAAACTTGGAGTGACTTAAATCTCTTTGTTCCTGGGTGGCCGTTCACAAGTGCACGTACTCAGGTACCCGCAGAACTGGGCCTGAGCAGCCACTCAACTTTAAACCACCAATAGAGCAAAACCAATTGCCACCCAGGTAGTTCATTAACTTAGTAGAATTTTTATTCTTTCATACTACAATAAAACATTTCAGCATTGCAGTTCTAACTTCTACCAAGTGAATGGGTTCCTAAATCAATAGGAATAAAGGGTGATATACTAAACAGGTCTGCATAGCAATATAGTAGTACACCTATCATGCATACTACTTAAATAGTCTACAATGCATATATAATAAATAGTAGGTCTTTCATGAAAGGTGTATGCACTTGCCTTTTGGAACTTGCCGTTGCTCACACACTCTTTTTCAACGTAGCTCATAGCTCTCCGTTCATCTATACAATACAAACATATGGCAATAAGCAACAATACACCAATCCAAAGAAACAAACATAACACAAACATGGATAGAAACAAACATATCTAGTGTCGGCACAGTGGAAACCAGGGTACCACGGGCCGGCCTGCCAGGGCCCACAAGGTTCTTCGGGTGATTTTCGCTAAGGACTAGGCTCTCCAAGCCTGGCGAGCCTCGCGAGGGGTTTTTCCTCGCGAGGCATCTTTTCTCCTCGCCGAGGGTTCTCTCCCTTGGCGAGGGATCGCACCTCGACAAGGCGTCTCCGAGGCCACCCGCAATTCTGCTAAGGACCAAGCCGAAGGGCTCGGCGAGGTTTTTTGCCTCGCGAGGCTCCTTCCTCGCCGAGCCATCTCTGCCTCTGCGGCAGAGCGCACATGGGCTCTGCGCCATGTGCAGAGTGACGCGCGCGCCTGCGCGCGATGACGACGACGCCGCAGTTGCTGTTTCCATGTATAAAGCAGTCAACAAAGCGGCACCAAGCAAAGCGGACAACGAGTATTGCCTCTTTGGTGACTAAGGGAACCGTCTGCAGCTACGCTCCAAGGACGACGTCACCGTGGGTCACATCCCACCTCAGCAAGCGCCAGCCCACCGTCCGGCTGGCCGGTGGCCTTTTTCAGCTTTGGTGACGCCGCTCCCCTGCCGTGGACTGCGTCCACGAGCTTTACCTTTATGGTGGACTCCGCCTTTATCGTGCACCCTGCCTCCTTCCGTGTCGTGATGTGGTAACCCTTCCCGCCCAAATGTTTGGGCAGAATAGGTCCAAGACGCCTATACAAGGAGGGGGAGCACGCCCAAGCAAAGGGTTCGATTTTTGGCAGGCATTCTGGGTTCACAAGTTCATCATCTCGGAGCTCAGGCAAAACCCTAGCCATTGTAGCCACCTCGAGCTCGCCAAGCTCACTCTGTATTAAAACCTCTCCAAGCAAGTGCAATACAACTTGAAGCAGGACGTAGGGGTTTTACCTCACCTAGAGGGCCCTGAACCTAGGTAATACCGCACGTTCCTCTCTGCAGTGCTTCCCCGCAGCGATCCAGGCGAGCACCGTCGTCGAGGCACATTGAGGATTGTTTGATTCCGTGTTCAGCTCCTTACTCGATCCTTCGTGAGACACACCCAGTTCCTGGGGCAGTTCCCCGACATTTGGTGCGCCAGGTAGGGGGCTGAGGCGCATCTTCAACCTCGACACCGCCATGGTCGGCCCTTCTCGCGCCGAACGACTCGCTCGCCGGACGGCTAGTGCTGCCACCGCTCCTCCTGCCGGCAGCCCGCGCGGCCACCCGCGTGGGAGTGCTGCTCCGGAGCGCCACGTCGACCCCGAGCCCCGCATCGAGCACCCGGAGGACGACGACATCGACCACGCTGAGGACGACCTCGGTGAAGAGGAGGCCTCCTCTTGCACCCGTCGCAGGACTGTGCTGCCTCCTCGCTGGGCCGCCCTGCGCCCAGCCCGGCGACTGCGCTCATCATGGCGTAGGAGCTGTTGCAGTACCGCCCCACGCCGGAGGCCCAGGAGGCCTGGCTCAATCGCGTCTCCGAGCTCATCAGCGCCGCTCGCGCCGCCGCTCCCGCACCGTCTCGCTCGCTGGTCCTCTGTGCCCGCGCAGGGGACGTGGCGCACGGTGCGCCTCACGCTCCCCTGATTCCTACTCGTCACCCCGCGCCTGCTCCCGCTCCGGCTCCACCGCAGCCTGCTCCTGGGGCTCCTCCTCGCGACAACCGCACCGCGTCGCACGCGTCGTCGCCGCACGACTGCCAAATCGTGCAGCGAGCCCCAGATGACGCACGCGTGAGCATCGAGCGCAACCAGGATCGCCACAACCGCGCCGTCCATGACGTCGCCACCGCCGGGCACCACCTCTGCGCCACCCTCGCCAATGGCACGGTCACCTACGGCACGACGGCTGCGTTCACTCGTAGCCTCCGTCGCGTCGTATGGCCGGTCAAGTTCCGGCCGGACCTTACTCCGCGCTACGATGGCAAGAACAACCCCCTGGAGTTCCTGCAGCTCTACACTCTGGCCATCCAGGCCGCCGGGGGCGACGACAAGGTCATGGCGAACTGGTTCCCCATGGCCCTCAAGGACTCCGCGTCCTCATGGCTCACCAACCTCCCCGCCGAGTCCATCAACACTTGGGAGGACCTCTGCCGGTGCTTCGTCGCCAACTTCAAGGGCACATACGAGCGCGGCCTCACGTACAACGACCTCCGCGCCGTGCATCAGAAGCCTGGCGAGACCCTCCGCAAGTACATCCAGCGCTTCAGCCAAGTGCGCAACAAAATCCCCAACGCCACCGACGCCCAGGTCATTTCGGCTTTCCAGGCTGGAGTCACGGATGTGCGGATGCTCGAGAAGCTCGGCATCCACGACAACATCACCACCGTCGTCAAGCTTTTCGACTTGGCGGACAAGTGCGCCAAGGCTGAGGAGGGCCGCTTGTTCGTCAAGAACGAGCCAGGGGATCCCGCTGAGGGGTCCAAGAAGAAGAAATCCGCCGAGAAATGCAAGACCACTGCGGTCCTCGCGGCTGAGCCCGACGCCAAGCAGCCTCGCCAAGCTGCCACTCCAGCCGCAGGACCCGAGAAGAAGGACGATCGCCCTTTCTGCATCTACCACAACAGGCACTCCCACGCCACCGAGGACTGCTACGACCTCAAGAGGCTTTGCGAGGCTCGCGAGGGAAATGATCGGCAGCAGTGCCGCGGAGGCCGCGGCGGCGGCCGCGGCAGCCGCGGGGGGGCAGCCGCGGGGGGCGACGTTGGAACAACTACAACGACAACTACCAGCAAAACCCCCAGGCCAACGCCGTCCAACCCGCGAACGACAACCTGCCTGCCGAGGCTGACGAGGGCTACCAGGTGCCTCGTGGAGCTGCTTGCATCCTTGGCGGGGCTCAGGCCCCTCGCTCCAATCGCCACTTCAAGCAACTCGCTCGCGAGGTCGCGGCAGCCCTTCCTGGAGTTGAGGCCTCCAGGCCCCTCAAGTGGTCCCAGTGCCCCATCACCTTTGACTCCACCGACCACCCCAAGTCCACCTCAACCGTCGGCACCATCCCGCTGGTCTGCACTCCCACCATCAACAACATCGCCGTCTCTAAGACGCTCATTGATGGGGGTGCCGGCCTCAACGTCATCTCTGTCGAGACTTTCGAGAAGCTGCAGGTGCCCTACGAGCGGCTCATGCCCACCAGGCCCTTCTCGGGGGTGACAGAGGGTCTCACCACCCCTTTGGGGCAGGTGAGGCTCGCCGTCACTTTCGGCACCCAGGCCAACTACCGCACCAAGCTGATCGACTTCGACGTCGCGCACATCGGCCTGCCCTACAACGCCATCCTCGGTTATCCCGCCCTCGCCAAGTTCATGGCGGTGACCCACCACGCCTACAACCTCGTCAAGCTCCCTGGCTCGGGTGGCACCATCGTCGTCCGCGGCGTGGTCTCGGACGCCCTGTACGCTGTGCAAGCGGCCTACAAGGCTGCCACGGTGGCGTCACCCGCTGACGAGGACGAGGAACCCCTCCCGAGGCCCCCCGCAAAGAAGAAGCAGTTGTTCTCTCAGGAGAAGGCTGCGATGAAGCAAGTGCCTCTCCAGGCAAACGTCTCGGGGGCTAGCGTCACCATCGGCGCCAACCTGCCTCCCAAATAGGAAAGCACGCTCGTCGCCTTCCTCATGGCAAACTCTGACATGTTCGCATGGACACCGTCAGATATGTCCGGAGTACCGAGGGAGGTGATCGAGCACCACTTAGCCGTGTGTCCAAACGCACGCCCCGTCAAGCAAAAAGCGCGGCGCCAGGCGCCAGAGAAACAAGACTTCATCGTCAAGGAGGTGGAAAAGCTGAAGAAGGCCAGCATCATCAAGGAAGTGGTCCACCCCACTTGGCTCGCCAACGGTGTGGTCGTCCCCAAGCACACCGGAGGAAGCCGCCTCTGCATCGACTTCACCGACCTCAACAAGGCCTGCCCAAGGACCCCTATCCCCTCCCGAGGATCGACCAGATCGTGGACTCCACCGCCGAATGCGCGCTCCTCTGTTTTCTGGATGCCTTCTCTGGTTACCACCAGATCAAGATGGCGAAGGAGGACGAGGAGAAGACAGCATTTCTCACCCCTTGTGGTGTGTTCTGCTACGGTTGCATGCCCTTCGGCTTGAAGAACGCCGGCGCCACCTTCCAGCGCCTCATGAGGATCACCTTGGGGGCTCAAATGGGGAGGAATGCAGAGGCCTACGTCGACGATATCGTGGTCAAGACTCGCGAAGAAAACACGCTCATCCAGGACCTCGAGGAAACCTTTGCCAACCTACGCAAGGCCAACATCAAGCTGAACCCTGCCAAGTGCGTCTTCGAGGTCCCTTCAGGCAAGCTCCTCGGGTTCCTGGTATCCCACCGCGGCATCGAGGCCAACCCCGACAAGATCAAGGCCATAAAGCAGATGCAGCCTCCTCGTCGCCTCAAGGAAATGCAACGCTTGGCGGGATGCATGGCTAGCCTTGGCCGTTTCATCTCCAAGTTCATCAGCGGCGCCTTCAAGTCATACTGCGGCAGCCTCGGCGCCCAAATCTGCTACGCCTCGGTGGCGCACCCACGAAGCAACGGGCAAGCCGAGCGAGCCAACACCGAGGTGCTCAAGGGCCTCAAGACGAGAAGCTTCAACCGCCTCAAGGCTAGCGGCAAGCACTGGATCGATGAGCTCCCCTCGGTGCTCTGGTCCATCCGCACCACGCCAACAAAGCCAACTGGTGAGATGCCGTTCTCCCTCGTCTATGGTGCTGAAGCCGTCCTCCCCAGCGAGATCACCCATGGCTCTCCACGAGTCTTGGCTTTCAAGGAGGCCGAGCTGGACGAACTCCGCAACGACGACCTGCTGCTGCTTGAAGGGCTCCGCCGAAATGCGGCCCTAAGAGCGGCAAGGTACCAGCAAGACCTCCGTCGCTACCACAGCCGCCACATCCGTCCGCGCACTCTTGAAGCAGGAGACCTTGTCCTGAGGAGAATCCTCTCCAGGGCAGGCCTCCACAAGCTCTCACCAATGTGGGAAGGCCCCTACAGAGTCGTGCACATCGCCAGGCCTGGCTCTACGTGGCTCGAGACGGAGGACGGCGTTCCTGTCGCCAACCCCTGGAACATCCAGCACCTGCGCAAGTTCTACCCCTGATCGCCCTCGGCGAGCAATTTTTTGCATCAAGGGAGAGCCACGCGCCATCATCCTCCACGAGGAAAAACATCGGGCTCCCCTCTGTACTATACGTTGCCGCGGGCCGTTCGAGAAGACTCCCAAGCCACCAAGCCTCGGCAAGGTAACCTCTTCAGGCACCATGCCTTGGCAAGGTGGATCCCCATGCCGGTCATGGTGGAACGCAGGCTCCAAGCCACCCCCGCATAGGGGCCCCCTCTGAGCTCTCCCTACATGCGTCGCCACGAGCACGCCCCCTCGAGAGTCTCAGCCACAGCATGTGGAACCCCATGCCTGACATGGTGGATTTTTTGTGTTTCTGGCCACGCCAGTGTAATGAACATCTGTTTCAGGTCATTTTGAACCTTTGCGCATCGCGCCAGCATATTTCGTTGCTTCGGTAAGCTGCTATGTTATTGCTGTTTATTCTCGCTCGTATGATCCCTCCTGTGTATCTCACGAGCGGGGGCTAGCATGGTGCCATGCCACGGGAGCATCCCGGCAGCGCCTCAAACCCAAGGGATCCGAGCTCTGAACTTGCGGGTCAGCTCTCATGCATGTCAACTCCCAAGGAGCTCTGAACTCATGGGTCAGCTCCCGCGTACGTCAACTCACCAAGGATCACCAAAAACCTTGGTGCCTGTTCTCCTCGCGAGACACACATGAAGGAACCTACGAGCACCATGAGTTATCTAGCTATCTATTGCTTGTGGGTATGCCTATCTGTCCAAGTGCAGGAAACAAGCCTCAGGCACCCTCTCCAAGGCAACAACGCCTCGCCAGGGAACCAACACCCTCTCCAAGGCGAAAACGCCTCGTCAAGCTAGTCTAAACACTTGTTTGATTTTCCTCTCGCTGGTTTTTGCCCCTCGAGTCTCTTTTCTCTCTCCTATGCCTCATGGGCTGCTTGCACGTCGAAGGGGGGCCCCAAGCATCGCGCTTCGAGGAGCTCTTACTTCTTGAGGCCTCACACACCCCCCGGCCTTGTGGAGCCCTGACTCTCACATACCGAAGCGGCGGTGGTGTAGCGCTAAGAGAGGGTCCTAAGACGTAGAGCGAAAAAGACATGAAGGGGAAAGACAAAAGCCTCCCGAGGGACGTCCACAAGCACATTCCAATAAGCTTAACGAGTCTTTACAAAGTCTTACAACCAAAATGACTAAGGTAAAATGTGCCCCATGCACGTCCAGCTACAGGAAGGAGTTTAAGCTGTCGCGCCTCCTGAGGTGCCCGCTCCGTCCACGGCAGCCTCCGCCTCCAGGGCATCTTCCTCGCCGTCGCCTTCGTCTTCATCGACCAAGACTTGGTCGTATTTCCTGGCGAGCACCTCAGCGGCTTCCCGCGCCTTGCCGCGGATATCGACCGGCGCCATCACGGCCTCGAGGTCGAGCGAGGGCTGGAGCCTCAGGAGGTTGCTGAAGACGCGGCTGGTGGCGAGGACGAGGAGATCGCGGCTCTCCTCCACGACGCGCTCGTCGAAGCGCTTCGCGACCTCTTCAAGCTTCTCGAGGAATTGCCCGAAGAAGAGCGTGTACGCGGCCTTGTCGTCGCTCCCTCCTGAGGAAAAGTGGGGGACCTCGATCCTCATGTCGTCCCCGACGGCGTTCGCGCGGAGCACTTGGTCGTGGAGCATGCGCTGGCGCTGGCGCGTCATGGCCCGGCCGTGCTGCGCGGTGTCTCGCGCCTGCTCCGCGAGGTCCGCGGCCGGCCCCACCTACTGCTGGAGGTCGCTCAGGTCCGCCTTCAGGGCGGCAATCTCCCTCTCCGCGCGAGTCTGCGCCTCCTTGGCGCGCTGGAGGCAGGAGGTCATCTCTTTCTCCTGCTTCTGGAGCCCCTCGACCTGGTGCAGAAGCTCATTGCGCTTTGTTGTGAAGCGCTCCTCTTGCTTCTTGGCCTTGGCCTTGGCATCGTAGTCGTCGGCGAGGCTTTGGCGGATGCGTTCGACCCTGGCGTCGGCCTCCTCCTGGACCCTTTTCTGCTTCAGCGCGAAGTCAGCGTTGGCCTTGTCGTGACGCTCCTTGTGGGTGGCCTCGCTCCTGGCCACCGAGTTCTCCCGCTCCTGCAGCTGCCCCTCGCGGGTGGCCTGGGCCCCCTCCAGCAGATGGACCTGCTCCTCGCGCTGGTCCAGCTCCTTCTCCCGGAGGGAGAGCTCTTCCTCGCGCCGCTTCAGCTCTGCCTCGCGAGGCGCCAGCTGCCCCTCGCGGGCGTCTAGCAGCTCGCGGAGCTCCTTCAGGCTGGCCCTTGCGACCTCGGACTCGGCGGCAAGTTTCTGCTCGGCGGCCGCTAGCTCCTGGTGCTTGGCGTCGGTCTCCGCCTCCAGCGCCTCCCGGGCGGCGTCCAGCTGGTCCATGACCTCCGCCGCCTCCCGCTTGACGCTGTCGCGGGTCTCCTTGGTGAAGCGCATCGCCTCTTTGCGCGCCGCTTGGGCCATCGCATCCTGCCGGCGGCACATCTCCACCCTCTCGTGGAGGAGGGCCCAGGCGTCGGCAAGCTTTGCCCGCTCCTCCTCCCGGGCGCGTTCTTCCTCGGCGTATTGCACCTCCAGCTCGTCAAGCGCCTGCCGCGCTTGGCCGAAGACAACCCTGCGGCGGGCCGCGCGAGGGCGCGGCTCCTGCAGCGCCAAGGTCCCCGCGTCGTCGCGGGGCGCAGAGGCCTCGACGCTCGTCGAGGCACCCGGGGCCTCCTGCCTCGGGCTCACGGCCGTTTCTGGTACGGCCTGGGGGCTGGCGCGGGTGCCTCCCTCGCTGCCCAAGGCAAGAGCCCTCAGGGGGCTGGGCGTCCTCTCACCCCCGGCTCCGCCGTTCGGGGGCTCCAGAGGCGCCTCCACCTCCGGCTCTTCAGGGGCGCTCCCCGCCCCTTCCGTGGTGGCCGCGTCCGTCGCGGCCTCGGGCGCGTCCGCCCTCCTTGTGGGAGCCTCCTCCACCTCTGGAGGCGGCTCCATGACGATCTCCTCATCCACTGCTTCCTCTTCCGCGCGGTGCTCGGCCGCAGGAGGAGTAACAGCCCGAGTTGGCGGAGGCGTCGCCACTTCAATCACCTCCTCCGCGCGGTGCTCAACCGCGGGGGGAGAAGCAGCCCTAGCTAGAGGCGACATCGCCTCTTCAACCGCCACCACCTCCGTGCGGTGCTCACCCGCGGGAGGAACGGCCACTAGATGTGGCTCGTCAGCCGCCTGCTGCGGCTCGTCGGCCGCCTGCTGTGGCTCATCGGCCACAGGCGTCTCCTCGGCGGCGCTGGCGGTCTCCCCAAGCTTGCGGAGACGCCGCCTCTTCGGCGCCGCGGGTACGCTGAAGAAACACAAACAAGCAAAGACCCTTCAGGAGGGGATTCTCAGAAGCAAAATGCTGAAAGAAAGGAAAGGATCAAAACTTACTCGTCGGCCGCTCTCCACACCCTCTTCTTCCCCTTGGGTGGCTGGAGGGTGCTCGCTCCGGCCTCTTCGAGAGGGCCTCCTGCACCCTCTTGGGGGCGTCCCTCCCTGCTGAGGCGTTCCTGTCGTGGAGGGCCTTGGTGCGGGGCTCGCGGCGTCCCCCTGTGTCGCTGCTTCTCTCCCCCTCCGTGGGGCGCTGGGAGCGAACCACGCGGAAGACGTCCTCGTCGCTGCTGGAGGAGATCTCTTGGAGGTCCCCGCCAGGCGGCGCGTTCCTTGAGCCTGCGTCGCCCCCCGAGGGGTCGGCACCTCTCGAGGCCTCGTCCTCGCCAGAGGGGTTGGCGCCTCTTGAAGCCTCATCCTCGCCAGACTCTTCGTCCTCGTCCGGCTCCAGCGCGTCGCCCACCTGCTCCTGTTCCGCAGCCCACGGGTTGCTGCGGGACCCGACAAGCCTTGCGGGCCTGATGCCCCATTCATCGAAGAGGGGCAGGAGCTCACGGGCTTCGCGCACGTTCTCCTCCACGTAGGCGAACAGCGGCAAGGCGTCGTCGTTGCTTGGGGACGGAATGGACGCCGTGGCGAAGAGGACCTTCATGATCTGCTTCAGCTCGCCTGGGGTAAGGTCGTCGGTGCTGAGGCGCATCCTATCATCCGGGCCAGAATAGGTCCACATCGGCTCTGAATGCCACTAGAGAGGAGCAATGCGGCGTGCAACGAAATCCATCGCCACCATCCGGCCGGTGAGCCCGGCCTCGCGGAGCACCAGAATGCGCTCGTACACTGCCTCAAGCTTGGGGCCCTCGAAGTCGCCGCTCGCCCAGCGCGCCCACTTCCTCGGGGGCGCCACGGGTACCTCCAGGTGGCGGTTCGACGACTTGGTGCCAACGAAAAGCCATTTCTGGCGGAACTTCTCCACCTTCTTCATCACTTCGGTGATGGCGTTCTCACCCAGCCACGCGATGGGGATGTAGTCTTCACTTCTGGCGGCGGTGATGCGGAAGGAGACGCATCCGAACCGCTCGTTCGACGCGGTGCTCCGGAGGGAGTAGAAGCTGCGGAAGAGAGCCACCGAGGGGTGGACACCGACGTACGCCTCGCAGAGATAGGCGAAGATGGCAAGAATGAGCACGGAGTTTGGGTGGAGGTGAAGGAGTTGGATCCGGTACGCTTCAAGGATCCCCATGAGAAAGCTGGAGAAGGGAGGAACGAGGCCGGCGTAGAGGGTGTGAAGATGGGATAGTACCCCGCGCCGACCTTGCTACTACCAGGCGCTATGCTGGTGGCGCCGAGCTCATGGGTGTTGGCGGCCACCAGGTGCCGCACGTTGGAAATCGTCGTCGCGCCGACGAGGGACTCTGGCATCGCCCCCTGGGGCGCGGCACCCCGCGCCGCCGCCGCCGACGTGCCGGCTTGCACCGTGGCCTTCCCCTTCGGGTCAGCTGCTGCTCTCTTGGGTGCCATGGATGCTTGAAGACGAAGACCTCGCGAGCAATGCGCTCTGGGAAGAAGGAGAATGTTCTGAAGAAGAGGGCGGCGGAGTAATGGGAGAAGTGATGGGCGCAGTCTGCGCGCCAGGCTTTATTGACCGGTTGCCCCGGACGTGGCGGGCCCCACCGGGTTGCCGTTGAAGCCGAGGAGATCGTGGCCGCGGGCGCAACCGCTGCGCTCCACGTGTCGCGGCCCTGTCAGGCATCTTTGGCCCCTCGACGCTTCGCCTGCATCCATGGGCCTTGGCGTGCCCATCGCGGGCCCGGGGGCTACTGTCGGCACAGTGGAAACCAGGGTACCACGGGCAGGCCTGCCAGGGCCCACAAGGTTCTTCGGATGATTTTCGCTAAGGACCAGGCTCTCCAAGCCTGGCGAGCCTCGCGAGGGTTCTCTCCCTTGGCGAGGGACCACACCTCGACAAGGCGTCTCCGACGCCACCCGCAATTCTGCTAAGGACCAAGCCGAAGGGCTCGGCGAGGCTTTTTGCCTCGCGAGGCTCCTTCCTCGCGAAGCCATCTCTGCCTCCGCGGCACTGCGCGCGATGACGACGACGCCGCAGTTGTCGTTTGCATGTATAATGCAGTCAACAAAGCGGCACCAAGCAAAGCGGACAACGAGTATTGCCTCTTTGGTGACAAGGGAACCGTCTGCAGCTACGCTCCAAGGATGACATCACCATGGGTCACATCCCACCTCAGCAAGCGCCAGCCCACCGTCCGGCTAGCCGGTGGCCTTTTTCAGCTTTGGTGACGCCGCTCCCCTGCCGTGGACCGCGTCCACGAGCTTTACCTTTATGGTGGACTTCGCCTTTATCGTGCACTCTGCCTCCATCCGCGTCGTCATGTGGTAACCCTTCCCGCCCAAATGTTTGGGCAGAAGAGGTCCAAAACGCATATAAAAGGAGGGGGAGCACGCCCAAGCAAAGGGTTCGATCTTTGGTAGGCACTCTGGGTTCGGGTTCGGAATCTAGAGCTTAGACGAAACCCTAGATCTGAAGACTAGCAAGTAGCCATTGTTAGCCACCCCGAGCTCGACAAGCTCTCCTTGTACTGTAGACCTCTCCAAGCAGTGCAATACACCATAGCAGGACGTAGGGGTTTTACCTCCCAAAGAGGGCCCTGAACCTGGGTAAGATCTTGTGTCCATCTCTGCAGTGTGTCCCGCAGCGAGTCCGACGAGCACCGTCGCCAGAGCAAGTTGAGTGTTGTTTGACTCCGCGTTCAGCCCCTTACACGATACCTTGAGAGACATCCCTAGTTCCTGGGACGGATCTCCGACAGCCACCTATACCAGTGTTGGGCCTCATCCTGGGGGATCGAAGGTGGGACGTTCCATAGCATCCATGAGGGAAAAGAAATGGAACATCCCAGAAAATCCCAATAAGAGCAAGGGATAAAACAAAGGCGTTATTATACAATGGAGAGTTGGGTTACATGGCATACATTACATGATATAATACAAGATACAAGCCATAACCACTACATTATTCTTGCACGCGTTTGACTACGCGGTCATCGACTACGATACATGACTAAGATACACGCGCTATCGCTCCTGAGGCTAGCGCCTAAAACTCCATCTCGAGCGGAGTTGCTGGTGCAATGATGTCGAGGCTATCGTCGCTCTCTTCCTTGACGTCGGCGTTTGTCGTAGAAGGCGCCCCGGGGGTGTACGTGGGAGTTGGCGGGGCGGCGGTGGCGCGGCGGTGCTGGGCAGGAGGCGCTGGTGGAAGCTCGGTGGAGGTGCGGGGCCTGAAGCGAGGAGTGGAGGTGGAACTATGGAACGGGGCGGCTCGGACAGGAGCGATAACAAGACTCGCCCTAAGCTGATCAAGGGTACTACGGGGGTGAGGGATGGGACGAGGAGGAACAACTCCTGGCGTCCTAGCGGCCTTGGCGGCAGTGAGGTTGGCACGAAGAACAGACATCTGGAAAAGGGCATCCTACAGAGACTGGTGGAGGGATGTGTACCGGAGAAGGGAGGTGAGCGCAGGGGTGGTGCCTCGGGGGTTGGGAAAGAGAACATCCCCGTTGCTCAGGTCCAACCTTGGGAAGTAGACGTAGTAGGTGCACACCTTCATGACAGGGTCATGGGTGCGAAGGAAGACGAGGGTGTCTCCTGAGACCTCCTGGAGGGCGCGGGTCACCAGGTTGGTGATGCCAGAGGAGATGACGTAGGAGGTGTAACATCCCAAATTTATAATAAGAATTTAACAAGACCCAAAATTCAGAACCAACAAAAACTTTTTGAAATACTTCACTATTGATTGTGTTTTTCTGTATATTGATCTGTTTGACCTTGTGTGACTTGATGTATATGCTTGTTTGACTGGTAAATATCAACCCAAGAATCCAACCAAGATAAAAACATATTAAACTTTGGTGATCATGTTATGACAAGAGTAAATTCCATATATCTTTTCCAATCTTATTTTGGCCAAAGTTTATTTCAATGATGTTTGATTTCAGCTACAACTAAAATACCCTTTAGTTGAGAAAGTAAAAGTATTTCCAAAATTATGTGTTCCCAAAAATATGGAGATCTATATGTTATCTCCTATCTAAAGCCAACCATGATATTTTGCATGTATATGCAACTCCCATTTTATAAACCCTGATTTCCACTCCATTTGAAAACAACTCTAGTGGGAAATATATTACCCCACATATTTCCTTTCTCAAACCTTTTTGAAAACAATTAAGTTGTGAGTTGAGATATTTCTTAAACCTCATCTTGTCATAATTGAGTGTGATCATTTTTTTTTTAAGATAGTATTGTGAATTATGGAATTGGTGGTGTGATTAATTCTTGTGGTTTGAATTGTGTGGTCATGGTTGTGAATATGAATATTATTGTGTTTTGATGTGTGTGTTTGCTAAATAAAATTGGGAAGGAAGGAAAAGAAGCAAAATAAAAACATTAACACATGAAATCATGGGGCAAGTGCCACACCAATTTCTCTAAAATGAGAAATTAATATTTTCTCTTAAAACCAAAAATCAGTGGGGTGACATAGTGCTCACTCCCACTTTGCTCTAATATTTCTTCCCTCTTCAAATTATAGTTTCAGAATTTAAAAATTACATTTCTATTTCTCTCTTTAATTTTACCAAATCACAAAATGTGCTATGATGCACTTGTCAATTAATTTCCATCATGGCACCAAAAATCCCAAACACCCATGCTTAATTCCCACAGCAATTGCACACTTGCACTTCCTCTTTTTCCTTTGCATTAAAATGCCTAATAGTGGCAAATAGTGCAAAATGGTGCCCCTACCCTATATTCAAATGGCAGCCCCACACTTGCCCTAATCTTGTCTCTCTCATGTCCAGCACTCACCCAGCACCCCCATCCACGTTCTGGACAATCCCCAAGCAACCCATACCCTACACCCTAGCCCTAACCAGCCATGGCATGGACATGTCACCACCATGCCAACTTGTCCCAAACCGGCAGCAAAGCAGCACCCCACCATGTCTAGGAGCTTGCCCGTGCCACCCTGATGCTCCCCAACTCGACCCCTCGCACCAGGACCCCCTCCCCCGCCCGCAATCGGCGGTGCTCTGCCGGCCGACCGAGTGTCGAACACCCTGCGTGCACGCACCGCACCGGAGCCACCCCGCCCGACCAGCATCCTCCCGAGCGCGCCCGACCCTGCCCCGACCGCCAGCAGCATGCCCACGCCACCCTTGCACCCCCAGAGACCGCGCCCGTGCCTCCCTCGCCCTGCACGTCGCCGACCACGGACGGCCGCACGCCGCCCTTGCCGTCCGCACCATGGCCGGACCCCCACACCATCCTCTCGCCCCCGAGCCTCTCCACGGCTATAAAAGGAACCCCACGGCCGAGAGCAAGCACCACACCGCCACTTCCCCTCTCACCCTCGCCTAGGAGCCACCAGAGGAGGAGCTCGGGAGCTCCATTTCAAGCAGCTCGGCCACCGAGCTGTGCCGCCACTGCGGTGTTTCCCCGGCGACTCCACCGCCACCCAGCTGCAGCCCCGACCACCCGCAGCTGACCCCGGCCCTCGCCGCCGCCCCTCGCCGCCGGCAGGTAGCCCTCCGGCGAGCCCCGCCCTCTTCCTTCTCTCCCCGCTCTCTGATCCGTCGGGAGGCAGACGACGGCTGTGCGCCGTCGATCTGGCGATCAACGGCCACAGTGCGTTCCCGCCCGTTTTCGATTTTCTGCTGAATCTGCTAAGTGCTGGAATCTGTTTAGAGTAGCCACCTTTGCATGCAATTTCTGAGCAATATAGTCCACCAAA
Source organism: Puccinellia tenuiflora (assembly GCA_012064385.1). Lineage (NCBI taxonomy): Eukaryota > Viridiplantae > Streptophyta > Magnoliopsida > Poales > Poaceae > Puccinellia > Puccinellia tenuiflora. The sequence goes on from QRDG01000519.1 coordinate 732,583, forward strand.
ATTTGAGATCTTTGCATGGTTAGAAAGAACAAGTTACATAGATTCAGATGCAACTTTTAGATTTCCAAAATAATTAGTCTAGCTTGATGGAAACATGAGGCAAAGTAGCTATGTTCTGTCTGTTTTCAGAAACTTCTGAAAACAGATTACTGCTTAGGATTTTGATCTGATCATAGTAATTATTCTAGATTTATTTAGATGTTAGCATTGACATGTGATGTTAGTATTGTTAGAGTACTAACATGACCAAGTGGTGTGACCTCAAAATAAAATTTTATACAGAAGATATAATCTGAGGAAATTGGCTAAGCAATAATTCCCACCACATGAAATAACAGAGATAGCCCCTTTTCCCATGCAAATTCCTATTCAACCAGAGGCCTAAAAATAGCAAACTAAAATGTTGTAGCTAATATAACATGCCATCTTCACATAGATGCAGGCCATGATCCTTGTTGGACATATTTCCCATTTGAAATAAAAATGACAAAGGTGTTAGTTTTAACTGAAAACTCAGAAAGGTTATATTGGTACCAACTTTGGGAGATGCTTCCCAGAGATTGGTTTAACCAAAATTATCAAACTAAAATGTTATTAAAAGTATATCAACTAGTGAACCCAATGCCACTGGTTTGAATCCATTTGATGTTGTGGTCAAGTCAGAATGAAATTATCAAATCAGCTAGTTGTTAACACTTAAAATGATAAAAACTTCTGTCAGAAATTTGATTAGAATTTGAAAACCAATAACTTGAGATCTAAGAATCTAAAAATAGCAAATGAAAATGTTCTGGAAAGCTTATGAAATTATCTAACTAACTAAAGTGGTTTCACCCCATTTAGATTAATAAATAAATAATGATATTCAAAATGCCACAGAAGGTATAAAATCTAAACTTGTTTGTTTCTAATACTCTACTAATCCAAATGAGGTCAAACCAATTTTGTTAGCTCACACTTAAGAAATACTAGCTACCCCTAAAAGGACTTAATTTTTGAATACAATTAACTTGAGTTGTAGCAAAAACAAGAAAACCAACATTCTGGATTAAAACATTTATACAGGGAGTTTAATAACTCAAATTGAATTAAATCCAATTGGGTTAGCTTCTACACATCAGTAGCTATCCACAGAATTTTAGTTCACATTTTTGTGACCAACAGAACACAAATTATGCAATTAAACATGAAACCATAGTTTCTGCCATAATTGTGACACAATTAAATAATGGTTAATTCAATTAAATCGAACTCAAACTGTGTTGCTTTGTGAGTGCAGTAGCTATGTGTGATGTTTGAGATTGGTTGTGATGCTTGATTGAGTAGTTTGATAATGTATGTATTGCTTGTTTATTCTTAGGTTAGATTATTTCTGTGTAATTAATATGACTACCTTGCTTGATAAACTTGGTTGTCTTAAGTGAGTACTAGCTTGAGTATCTAGCAATATCTCTACCATAGCTTGGTAAGATATTTAGAATTAAAGAAAGTAATTAGTGGATTAACTTTTGTCTGAAGTATTTCCTAATTGGATAAAGATGCTTCATCACAACTTTAAACATAACTTTTTAACATGAGTAGTGTTGGTGATTGCCAAACTTGATTGTTAAATAATAATCTTCTCTCGTGATTGTTGTTTGTTAGTATTGCTTGATGTTTGTTAGAGTGTTGTACTGTATGTTGATTATGTTCTTTCCTTTTTACGACGCTAGATGCAAACGCTATCGGAGTGAACTTTGGAAAGGATTTATTGGATAAGCACCGGAGTTTATTTCTTTGATCAGTAAGGAGAAGTCCAGGGACATTATGCTGAAAACAGGCAAGCTACTTCACTGAGCTTGCATTTATATTTATTTACTTTGAGCACCTGAATTAGTCAAAAGTATTAAGGACTTTGAAAACCTTTATACAAATACATGAAAACTATTTTTGCCACCCTATGTAGAAATATAGAGGAGATATTTAAAACTATAGGATGGGACAAATATGGTTTATTCCAAACTCCTTTTTAAAAGTACCTGGTGATTATGACATGCCGAACTATCGGCGTTGAAGTGGAGCAATGGTGAATGGTGATGTTTATGAAAAATTGCACATTGTGTCCTAGTACTATGACGACCAGCCGATAATCTGTGCGACCACATCTACCCAAATATGGGAACGGGCATAGTCATATAGTTTGCTCATATTAGTATGGGATACCTCATCGACGGAGATGACTCCGTTATGCATGAGGGGAGGGTCATTGCGACCTAACCCCTGACCCGGGTCTCGGCAATCTGATGGATTGAGGGATTGAAGACGCCACCTTTGGGTCGCCGGAGAAAACTACGAGTCCTCACATCTAGGTTCCTCGACGGGGGATCCTGTACTAGGTGTCGGAGGAATGATGAATTCGTAAGGGTAGGGTCCTATACTAGCATGAGCAAAGGACAGGCTATGGTCGGTAGCTCAACTTCGCATACACCTTGTATGGCGGGACGTGGCAGACACGATGAGTTACCGGATGGGTGTGGGAAAAGCGTGCTACCTCTGCAGAGGGTAAAACTATTCGAATAGCCGAGTCCTCGGATATGGACAGTTGGGAGGCTGTACCAGGCCATGTGCAAAGTTTTACAAAGATGTGCAAGTTTTGGAAAAGTTTAAGAAAAGGAAACAAAAGTGGAGATGCTGTTACCCAACTATACCAAAGAGAGTGGTATGAGTTGTTGGAAAATAAATGGACCATGATGAGACATGGTAGGGAAAAAGGAGGAGTTCTGGATAAATAAGCAAAATGGTGATTTTTCGTGAAAAACGTTTTTAAAAAGGGACTTCTTACTTTTTTTTACAAACATCTATTTTCGGGAAAAACACTTTTAAAAGAAACTCTTTACAAAGACAATTTTATGGGAAAAAGATCTAAAAGCCTTCTTTTCTTTTCCAACAAAGGCTATAGATGTTTTCGAAAAATATACAAGGGTCACGAAAAGCTATAAAATTCTTCTTGTTTTTTTTCAAATAAAGTTATAGAGTTTTCAAACACAGTTTTATTAAACAAAAGTCTATCCTTCTCTTTTCAACAAAGATATAGAGGTCTTTTTCAACAGAGATGTAGAGATAGAGTAATAACTAAAAGTGCTATAGGCAACAACTTAAAATTGGTGCATACTCAGTAGAGGAGTAGTTTGCGAGTACAATTCCCATTGTACTCATAATGGTTTCGTCCCTGGCTATTGTCTTAGCCAGATTTTAAAGAAGAGCAGCTTGAAGAAGGAGACGGAACTGACGTCAATGCGAACTAGGGCGCTTCCCAGTCAGTTGCCTGTAGGGTTAAGGCGAATGACTTGGGCTCCACGCTGTATGGTGATTTTCCGCTGCAAGTACCTATTGAAGAGTATGACTTCAATCAAGTAAGTATATTCCTTCGGTAATTATGGATGTTCCTTGATTACCAGTTTGATTGTGCTCAGCGACACACTGATCATGGGATCGCTGATGTAGGCACAAGGGTATTTCGGACTGCTAGTCCGGGGTCCCCACAGACTTGGTATCAGAGCAATCCTGACTGTAGGAGACCTTAGTTAGCATGGACGTTAGTTAGGAAAGCAAATACTTTTGTTAAAAAAATATATTTCTACCAAAATAATTTTTATCTAGAGAAGTCTAAAAATGGCTTCGCTCTTCTCATCTTCTCAAATATTTCAAAGTCTTACCCCTCTATTTTAAGATTTTCAAAGGCATTCTTCTATTATCTTACCTTCATTCAAAACCTACATACCTACTCGACGATGAACCCAAGTGAGACCTAACTGACCAGTAGCCAGAAGGAGAAGAAGGTTCCATCCCAAATCCTCGACATTCAACATCAAGGTGATTGATTTGCCAAGATCGTCAATGTCAACAAAGCAAGAGACTTCCGAAGACCTCAGCTCAACATCAACAATTCTACTCAAGTTGCAACTTCGACGATCTAAATTTCTCCAGCAGAAGACTAAGGCGATAAAATGAAGACTTCACCAACCATGTTTACCCACGACCCATAGGAAAACTTATGATAGGAACTTTGGTTACCCCGACTACCACGAGTATTAGGTGTCCAGTGGTACTAAAGGTACCTTGTGCATCGTTGGTTGTAAGTTCTCTGCTGGTGTTTTGATTCTCCTGTGTGTTTTGCAAATCACGCCTAGTTAACAAGCCCCTAATGCTTACCTATTAAAAAAAAAAAAAAAAAAATCAGGTATCCTAATCACGGTAGTCTTGTTGCGTGAAATATATCTATATATATTTTGTTTTAAGTTATCTCTACAAAAATTGGTTTAACTCAATTGCGGCAACCATAGTTCCCCAGACGGAAATGTCATGGGCGCACCCCTACATCGGTTCCGGTTTTGAAGCAACTCAAGGTCCTCCGATCGAAGCCGCTCCAGGAACCCACTTGACCACCTTTGAAAGAGAAGAGTCACATGCTTCTAAGATCTGCCCAAGAAAATTAGAGAGGACATCATCGGAAGTCAAAGGAACGGACCCTAAGGCCATAGAACAACGTCGGTGTTACACTTGCAAAGAACGCGGACATCTGCCTAGGAAATGCCCCCTTAGGTACATCAAAAGGAGAAAACCACCCAAAGGAAAGGCTTGTAGTCAGTGCGGAAAGGGTGGGCACCAGGCAAGTCAATGCCCCGGCAGTTGCCCAAACTGTTTTCATTTTCATCCCCATGACAAGTGCCCCACCGCTAGCGTCACATGTTACCTATGTGAAGGAAATGACCATGTTCCGGCTAAGTGTCCTCTGGAGTTCCTAGTAGGTGCAGTGAATGAAGCTCATGAGAAGATTGCTCAAGACGCCATCCACGCGCCGACAAGACTGCTCACCCCCAAGGAGCCAGCACCACCCTTAGAAACATATCACCAGTTGTGCCTACGCTCTGGAAGAACCCTTCGTAGGAAGAAGCCCTACACTATTCAGCAAGCCCCCAAGCTTTCCTACCGAACCCCGCAAGTCCCACAACCCACCTTTCCTAACCACCCAAGCAACTCCAACCGCGTCAATGTTGTCTGCTTTGAATGCGGCTTCAAAGGTCATTACGCAAGAGAATGCCCCAATCTCTAAGAAACGATTCAGCACCCCTTAGAGAAATGCAGTGTTTCCATGGCAAAGGAAGGTTAGCACCAAGGAAGATTAGGCCTTTGAAGATCATAAGCCGTCAGGGAGAAGTATGAGTCCTATTTACTTAGCAGTATTCGGGTTCAATGTAAGGTCCGACTCTTTTAATGAAATCCTTTTTAGACTCCTGAAGGAAAAGAGATGTTAATATGTCTAAACACGAGCCTCACGTTGAAATTACTGTTGAAATTACAGGTATACCATCACTAACTTAACTTACCAAACTCTAGATTAACGTCTGACCCCAGGTTATGACGGTACTAACTGGCCTTATCTAACCACAAATTTTGACAAAAAGAGAGGTGTTATAGAAAGAATCACATATAGTTGGTAGTAAGAAGATCGCCATCATCAAGGCCGAAGTCGATCTACAAGAAGACCCCAAACGTCGAAACTACCTGCAGTTGACAACACCAACTACCCAACAAGCTGGGAATCGAATAGGAGTTTTAGTGTTCTTCTACTCATTAGAAACCGGAGATAGTTGAGTACGCAGACTCGACGCATCCTGAAAACCACGCGTCCCCATCTGCGACCCCGTAAAAAAAAAAAAAAAAAAAAAAATAGTACGAAGTTATATCTGCACCGACCCCAAGCACCAAGGAGTGACAACCGAGATGAAGATCATCAAGAAGAACAAATGCCTCCAAGTCAACTCCAGCTGCAAACTTCGGCAAGACCGATTAGAAAACCCCTTTTTATGGGGGGAAGACCTGCAATGGGTATACAAGAACGTGGTAGTAATTAGTTCCTTGCGCCTCAGCCCTGTAGAAACTGGAAACAGCCAACCAAGCCTATCCATCAGCATCGATCGTCAAGTCAATCCTATCATCCAGGATCTGAACCCATCAGGGAAAATTATCGACAAGGAACGACCTCGCAACATCAATTTGTCAAGATCTCACCTGGCGACCTCACTGAAGAAGCCACGACCTCGGAAGTATAGCCAGCCCGAAACCCGTGCCCTCGTACTCCCCTGTACCCCCGGGCAAATCTCGGGACGAGATTTATTTTAAGGGGGGAAGGATTTGTAACATCCCAAATTTATAATAAGAATTTAACAAGACCCAAAATTCAGAACCAACAAAAACTTTTTGAAATACTTCACTATTGATTGTGTTTTTCTGTATATTGATCTGTTTGACCTTGTGTGACTTGATGTATATGCTTGTTTGACTGGTAAATATCAACCCAAGAATCCAACCAAGATAAAAACATATTAAACTTTGGTGATCATGTTATGACAAGAGTAAATTCCATATATCTTTTCCAATCTTATTTTGGCCAAAGTTTATTTCAATGATGTTTGATTTCAGCTACAACTAAAATACCCTTTAGTTGAGAAAGTAAAAGTATTTCCAAAATTATGTGTTCCCAAAAATATGGAGATCTATATGTTATCTCCTATCTAAAGCCAACCATGATATTTTGCATGTATATGCAACTCCCATTTTATAAACCCTGATTTCCACTCCATTTGAAAACAACTCTAGTGGGAAATATATTACCCCACATATTTCCTTTCTCAAACCTTTTTGAAAACAATTAAGTTGTGAGTTGAGATATTTCTTAAACCTCATCTTGTCATAATTGAGTGTGATCTTTTTTTAAGATAGTATTGTGAATTATGGAATTGGTGGTGTGATTAATTCTTGTGGTTTGAATTGTGTGGTCATGGTTGTGAATATGAATATTATTGTGTTTTGATGTGTGTGTTTGCTAAATAAAATTGGGAAGGAAGGAAAAGAAGCAAAATAAAAACATTAACACATGAAATCATGGGGCAAGTGCCACACCAATTTCTCTAAAATGAGAAATTAATATTTTCTCTTAAAACCAAAAATCAGTGGGGTGACATAGTGCTCACTCCCACTTTGCTCTAATATTTCTTCCCTCTTCAAATTATAGTTTCAGAATTTAAAAATTACATTTCTATTTCTCTCTTTAATTTTACCAAATCACAAAATGTGCTATGATGCACTTGTCAATTAATTTCCATCATGGCACCAAAAATCCCAAACACCCATGCTTAATTCCCACAGCAATTGCACACTTGCACTTCCTCTTTTTCCTTTGCATTAAAATGCCTAATAGTGGGAAATAGTGCAAAATGGTGCCCCTACCCTATATTCAAATGGCAGCCCCACACTTGCCCTAATCTTGTCTCTCTCATGTCCAGCACTCACCCAGCACCCCCATCCACGTTCTGGACAATCCCCAAGCAACCCATACCCTACACCCTAGCCCTAACCAGCCATGGCATGGACATGTCACCACCATGCCAACTTGTCCCAAACCGGCAGCAAAGCAGCACCCCACCATGTCTAGGAGCTTGCCCGTGTCCCCCTGATGCTCCCCAACTCGACCCCTCGCACCAGGACCCCCTCCCCTGCCCGCAATCGGCGGTGCTCTGCCGGCCGACCGAGTGTCGAACACCCTGCGTGCACGCACCGCACCGGAGCCACCCCGCCCGACCAGCATCCTCCCGAGCGCGCCCGACCCGGCCCCGACCGCCAGCAGCATGCCCACGCCACCCTTGCACCCCCAGAGACCGCGCCCGTGCCTCCCTCGCCCTGCACGTCGCCGACCACGGACGGCCGCACGCCGCCCTTGCCGTCCGCACCATGGCCGGACCCCCACACCATCCTCTCGCCCCCGAGCCTCTCCACGGCTATAAAAGGAACCCCACGGCCGAGAGCAAGCACCACACCGCCACTTCCCCTCTCACCCTCGCCTAGGAGCCACCAGAGGAGGAGCTCGGGAGCTCCATTTCAAGCAGCTCGGCCACCGAGCCGTGCCGCCACTGCGGTGTTTCCCCGGCGACTCCACCGCCACCCAGCTGCAGCCCCGACCACCCGCAGCCGACCCCGGCCCTCGCCGCCGCCCCTCGCCGCCGGCAGGTAGCCCTCCGGCGAGCCCCGCCCTCTTCCTTCTCTCCCCGCTCTCTGATCCGTCGGGAGGCAGACGACGGCTGTGCGCCGTCGATCTGGCGATCAACGGCCACAGTGCGTTCCCGCCCGTTTTCGATTTTCTGCTGAATCTGCTAAGTGCTGGAATCTGTTTAGAGTAGCCACCTTTGCATGCAATTTCTGAGCAATATAGTCCACCAAAATTTGAGATCTTTGCATGGTTAGAAAGAACAAGTTACATAGATTCAGATGCAACTTTTAGATTTCCAAAATAATTAGTCTAGCTTGATGGAAACATGAGGCAAAGTAGCTATGTTCTGTCTGTTTTCAGAAACTTCTGAAAACAGATTACTGCTTAGGATTTTGATCTGATCATAGTAATTATTCTAGATTTATTTAGATGTTAGCATTGACATGTGATGTTAGTATTGTTAGAGTACTAACATGACCAAGTGGTGTGACCTCAAAATAAAATTTTATACAGAAGATATAATCTGAGGAAATTGGCTAAGCAATAATTCCCACCACATGAAATAACAGAGATAGCCCCTTTTCCCATGCAAATTCCTATTCAACCAGAGGCCTAAAAATAGCAAACTAAAATGTTGTAGCTAATATAACATGCCATCTTCACATAGATGCAGGCCATGATCCTTGTTGGACATATTTCCCATTTGAAATAAAAATGACAAAGGTGTTAGTTTTAACTGAAAACTCAGAAAGGTTATATTGGTACCAACTTTGGGAGATGCTTCCCAGAGATTGGTTTAACCAAAATTATCAAACTAAAATGTTATTAAAAGTATATCAACTAGTGAACCCAATGCCACTGGTTTGAATCCATTTGATGTTGTGGTCAAGTCAGAATGAAATTATCAAATCAGCTAGTTGTTAACACTTAAAATGATAAAAACTTCTGTCAGAAATTTGATTAGAATTTGAAAACCAATAACTTGAGATCTAAGAATCTAAAAATATCAAATGAAAATGTTCTGGAAAGCTTATGAAATTATCTAACTAACTAAAGTGGTTTCACCCCATTTAGATTAATAGGTAAATAATGATATTCAAAATGCCACAGAAGGTATAAAATCTAAACTTGTTTGTTTCTAATACTCTACTAATCCAAATGAGGTCAAACCAATTTTGTTAGCTCACATTTAAGAAATACTAGCTACCCCTAAAAGGGCTTAATTTTTGAATACAATTAACTTGAGTTGTAGCAAAAACAAGAAAACCAACATTCTGGATTAACACATTTATACAGGGAGTTTAGTAACTCAAATTGAATTAAATCCAATTGGGTTAGCTTCTACACATTAGTAGCTATCCATAGAATTTTAGTTCACATTTTTGTGACCAACAGAACACAAATTATGCAATTAAACATGAAACCATAGTTTCTGCCATAATTGTGACACAATTAAATAATGGTTAATTCAATTAAATCGAACTCAAATTGTGTTGCTTTGTGAGTGCAGTAGCTATGTGTGATGTTTGAGATTGGTTGTGATGCTTGATTGAGTAGTTTGATAATGTATGTATTGCTTGTTTATTCTTAGGTTAGATTATTTCTGTGTAATTAATATGACTACCTTGCTTGATAAACTTGGTTGTCTTAAGTGAGTACTAGCTTGAGTATCTAGCAATATCTCTACCATAGCTTGGTAAGATATTTAGAATTAAAGAAAGTAATTAGTGGATTAACTTTTGTCTGAAGTATTTCCTAATTGGATAAAGATGCTTCATCACAACTTTAAACATAACTTTTTAACATGAGTAGTGTTGGTGATTGCCAAACTTGATTGTTAAATAATAATCTTCTCTCGTGATTGTTGTTTGTTAGTATTGCTTGATGTTTGTTAGAGTGTTGTACTGTATGTTGATTATGTTCTTTCCTTTTTACGACGCTAGATGCAAACGCTATCGGAGTGAACTTTGGAAAGGATTTATTGGATAAGCACCGGAGTTTATTTCTTTGATCAGTAAGGAGAAGTCCAGGGACATTATGCTGAAAACAGGCAAGCTACTTCACTGAGCTTGCATTTATATTTATTTACTTTGAGCACCTGAATTAGTCAAAAGTATTAAGGACTTTGAAAACCTTTATACAAATACATGAAAACTATTTTTGCCACCCTATGTAGAAATATAGAGGAGATATTTAAAACTATAGGATGGGACAAATATGGTTTATTCCAAACTCCTTTTTAAAAGTACCTGGTGATTATGACATGCCGAACTATCGACGTTGAAGTGGAGCAATGGTGAATGGTGATGTTTATGAAAAATTGCACATTGTGTCCTAGTACTATGACGACCAGCCGATAATCTGTGCGACCACATCTACCCAAATATGGGAACGGGCATAGTCATATAGTTTGCTCATATTAGTATGGGATACCTCATCGACGGAGATGACTCCGTTATGCATGAGGGGAGGGTCATTGCGACCTAACCCCTGACCCGGGTCTCGGCAATCTGATGGATTGAGGGATTGAAGACGCCACCTTTGGGTCGCCGGAGAAAACTACGAGTCCTCACATCTAGGTTCCTCGACGGGGGATCCTGTACTAGGTGTCGGAGGAATGATGAATTCGTAAGGGTAGGGTCCTATACTAGCATGAGCAAAGGACAGGCTATGGTCGGTAGCTCAACTTCGCATACACCTTGTATGGCGGGACGTGGCAGACACGATGAGTTACCGGATGGGTGTGGGAAAAGCGTGCTACCTCTGCAGAGGGTAAAACTATTCGAATAGCCGAGTCCTCGGATATGGACAGTTGGGAGGCTGTACCAGGCCATGTGCAAAGTTTTACAAAGATGTGCAAGTTTTGGAAAAGTTTAAGAAAAGGAAACAAAAGTGGAGATGCTGTTACCCAACTATACCAAAGAGAGTGGTATGAGTTGTTGGAAAATAAATGGACCATGATGAGACATGGTAGGGAAAAAGGAGGAGTTTTGGACAAACAAGCAAAATGGTGATTTTTCGTGAAAAACGTTTTTAAAAAGGGACTTCTTACTTTTTTTTTTTACAAACATCTATTTTCGGGAAAAACACTTTTAAAAGAAACTCTTTACAAAGACAATTTTATGGGAAAAAGATCTAAAAGCCTTCTTTTCTTTTCCAACAAAGGCTATAGATGTTTTCGAAAAATATACAAGGGTCACGAAAAGCTATAAAATTCTTCTTGTTTTTTTTCAAATAAAGTTATAGAGTTTTCAAACACAGTTTTATTAAACAAAAGTCTATCCTTCTCTTTTCAACAAAGATATAGAGGTCTTTTTCAACAGAGATGTAGAGATAGAGTAATAACTAAAAGTGCTATAGGCAACAACTTAAAATTGGTGCATACTCAGTAGAGGAGTAGTTTGCGAGTACAATTCCCATTGTACTCATAATGGTTTCGTCCCTGGCTATTGTCTTAGCCAGATTTTAAAGAAGAGCAGCTTGAAGAAGGAGACGGAACTGACGTCAATGCGAACTAGGGCGCTTCCCAGTCAGTTGCCTGTAGGGTTAAGGCGAATGACTTGGGCTCCACGCTGTATGGTGATTTTCCGCTGCAAGTACCTATTGAAGAGTATGACTTCAATCAAGTAAGTATATTCCTTCGGTAATTATGGATGTTCCTTGATTACCAGTTTGATTGTGCTCAGCGACACACTGATCATGGGATCGCTGATGTAGGCACAAGGGTATTTCGGACTGCTAGTCCGGGGTCCCCACAGGAGGGTCCATGTTCTCCAGGTCTGGTGTCCAGATAGATGATGACCCACAAGTGTAGGGGATCGCAACAGTCTTCGCGGGTAGTTTGACCCTAATTTATTGATTCGACAGAAGGGCCAAAGAATATTTATAAGCCTTAGCAGTTGAGTTGTCAATTCAACCACACCTGAAAAGGATTTCTCTCGAAGCAATTTATCAGTAGTAACAGTGATTTGATGGCAGCAGTGGAATAGTAACAGCGGTAATAAAATAAAGACAACAATGATTACAGTAAAAGTAATGATTGTAAACAGCAGGATTAAAGCACCGTAGGCATAGGGACAGATAGACGGGCGTTGCATGAATAAGATAGCCCATGAAATGAATATAACTAAGCACGAAGCAAATAAATATATAAATAGCATCCAAGTATCAAACAGTCATAGGCATGTATTCCTAATTTAGCCGTACATGCTTACAATAAGAACTTGCACGTCATCTTTTGTCCTGCCATCCGGTTTCAGCCGGGCCAATTAATGAACAAATGGCAATTAAGGTGTTCCTTTTAATAGAACAACGGATCAAAGCATTAACACACAATGAATACATGTAACCCTCGAGTTGCCAACCATTCCCATCGATGTCCCCGTTTCTGTCACTCAGGGTCTCCGGTTTCGGTTGACAACAAGTGCATACAACTAGTAGATAGGATCCAAACAACAATTATACTCATGCAAACATAAGTGTTCAGATCTGAAAACATGGCACCCGGGCCCAAAGTGACAAGCATTAAGCATAACTAGTTGCACCAATGATGATTAACACAAATAGAGGATACTAGGCATCGTGCCCTAACAATTTGGCATCGAATTACATGAGCAATCTTATTCAATCCCTTCTATCCCCTTGCCTACAGCAGGGAACTACTGACACATGGAGGGGGACGACATGGATGGTTGATGGAGAGGCGTTGGCGGTGATGATGGCGGCGATCTCCACTCCGGCAGGGTGCCAGAACAGCGATCCTGGACCGCGAATTTAGGGTTCGTGATGGCGGCGGAGCTCCGTAAGGTTTCTGGAAAAAGTGTTCGGGGGCTCGTCGTTTTAGGTCGAGAGGGAGCTTATAAGCGAAGGGGAATCGCCATAGGAGGTCCCAGGGGCAGGGGCGCCCCCTGCCGCGGCATAGGGGCCACCCGCGGGTGGGGCCCGCCCCTGCTCCTGGGGTGGCCCCCCTTCGGGGTGTTCCGCTTTCGAGGCTTATTCTTCTTCAAAAATCCTTTTTATAAATTTTTGGAATTTTCCGCGAACTTTTGAACCCTGCACAAAAGAAAGACACCAAATGCAATTCTGCTGAAAACAGCGTCAGTTCGGGTTAGTTCCAAACAAATTCATTAATAATCAGAGGCAAAAAAATAGCAAAGTGTTTGGAAAAGTAGATACGTTTGCGACGTATCAATAGACCATGGCGGTGAACTCGGTGCGAGGCCCATGAGAGTGGGAGTAGAGCACGCGAAACTTTGGGGGTGGCGCGGATGGGTTGAGGTGACCCCAAGTCTCATGGAGGAACTTGACAATGCCAGGCTCGTGCACAACGGTGGTTTCTACGAGGAGTTCGAATGTCATCTGTACCATAGATAAGAAGGGTGAGTGACAAGGTTAAATAAGCACAAACAGGTAGAGAAACAATTGAAAAAAGCAAGGCAACGTTCGTTGTCCAGGGTTCCCGCTAGAACTAGGGTATCCTACGGGCAGTTAGGCTCTGATACCAAGCTCTGTGGCACCCCGATCCGGAGATCGAGACATCCCATATATCAGTCCCAGGAGCACTGAATATATGACAACTTGATAACAGAACATAACCACTTTATTTAAGGGGTCGGGGACCGACGATAGATTACAAGGGTCTCATTACAAGGCTGCTCCCTAGCGCACACAACAGTTTGTACATTATTTATCAAACAAGACTTCATCAGAGGGCGTCAGCGGAATGGCGGAAGCGTGCGACGAAGAGGGCATAACTCCATGGGGCTCTGCCTGGATACCGGATCTAGTTCTCGTATAAGGGGTACTCGGCAACAGGGGTAGGAGTATCTGGCCACATGAAAAGCCAGGTGAGTACATGGAATGTACTCGCAAGACATCAATCCACAATCAACCGTAACCAACGATCCTATATGGCATGGCATGGGTGCAGTAGGGTAAGGTGCGAGTCCAAGCTTAACGGTTGGACTTAACTTACCTACTTACCTGTGACGAAACCGTGGATTATGAGAACGAGCCTCATCTCCACACAACGACATTCTCAATACTTAGGTTCTCAAGCTTGACCAACTCTGGTCCAACTCGAGGGTCAGCTTTTGACCAACTATGGTCCACTTTTCAGCTCATTCAACTCTAGCCAATTCTAACCACTTAGTGAGTTTGGTTCTCCGTGTTCGACTAGACTAACTCTAGTGTGACTGGACCCAACACCGTTCCTTAGGTAGGAACAATACTAGATTCTAGATTTGATACTCTCGAGAGGTTGCAACTTTTATCCACACGTTGGGGTCTAATCTTGTACCGCCGGTATCGAAGTACTATACCCATCATGGCGACAGCACAAACCTATTCCCCCGTAGCCGTTCGCTCTACCAAGACACTCCTTGTGTAGCTACCGAATTACCACTCGGGCTAAGTCTTATGACGAAGTGAATCCGGCACGTCCCCAACTCATGAGCAACGCCTAGCTCCGGAACCTTCACAAGACTAGCCCAGACCACAACTATGCAGTAACCGACTAGACTTGCCAAGTGGGTAGCATCAAAAGAGACTTGATACGCTACTAAGCTACGGTCTGCCCATTTTAACGACGCATGGTTGTGCGGGTGGTGTTTGGCGAGTGGCACTATATGACTCAATCTAGTCGACGGAGGGGATTACTCACTTAGCACGATTCATACTTAGTGACCAAACAAGAAACAAACATTAGTCCACAGGTTATAATGGACAATAATAATCACATAATAATCCAGCAAAGGTGAATAAATTCAACCGGGCGATGGCGGAGATACCTCCGACCAGTGACAGCCACAGGTCGAGTAAAAGAAAATAAAATCGCACAATCAACCGGGCGATGGCGGAGATACCTCCGACCAGTGACAGGCATAGGTCGAGTAAAGGAAAATAAAATAGCACAATCAACCGGGCGATGGCGAAGATACCTCCGACCAGTGACAGCCACAGGTCAAGTAAAAGAAAATAAAGTAGCACAATCAACCGGGCGATGGCGGAGATACCTCCGACCAGTGACAGCCAGAGGTCGAGTAAAAGAAAGTAAAACGGCACAGTTGGTTAGCGTCAACCGGGCGATGGTGGAGATACCTCCGACCAGTGATAGCCACAGATCGACTACAAAGGTTAGTGGAGGCGTCCATGCGATCCCGTTCCACCATTCCATTGACTGCGGCGGTTCCCCCTGTCCATTGTCGCCGGAATGGGGAGTGGTGCATGGTACCATCCCACGCAACGCCACAACTCTACAGAAAAGTAGCCGGTTCAATCCACTTGGGCAGGACCCAACGTGTATTTAGTCGGGGTACAGGAACTCAACCCACGTGAGATGGGTTTATCGTATTGCAGGAAATAAATAGCAATAGTAGATCACATGGAATAATAAGCAGGCAATATGACATGTGAGATGCAAGCTAATGTTCAAGCGGGCAACAAATATCGCAAACACGGCATAGACAACTTGCAAACAGATGGCTGGAGGCTGATGGCTTTCCTTCAGGGACAGGTTCAACTTCCACTTCGAAAGGGGGGTTGCAATCTATTAAAGAAATTCAAAAATAGGGTTAAAACCTTCCACAAGGCATTCAAAAGTTCAGTAGGCAAATTAACTTCAAATAAATTGAAACCAGTGGCATTGGATAGATATTTTTAAAACAAAGCCAGTGCAAAAAGATTCAAATTTTTTTGACTATTTTTGAGTGAGATATGAATTTCCAAAGATAGCTCCAGAATCAGTTTTTTTTCCAAAACAGAAAAAAAACAGGAAAACGTTTCGGTTAAAGATGAAAAATCTGACGGGTGGGGCCCATCCTTTAAAACCCAAAACGGTATGCGGGGAAGGAAAATAAAAAAACAGGACGGGTCGCCGTCGCCGGCGTGCTCACCGTCGAGGACGGGGACGGCGGTTCAGTCCATCCTGGGCTCCGGTGAGGGTGTCTACGGCTTGCTGGTGGACTGGATTCGAGTACGGGGTGAGGGGATGGTGCGGGGAAGGGCTAGGGAGAGGGAATCGTCCGAAGGCCGAGCGGTGGGGGCGTGCTCGTCGCCGGCGCTCTATTGCTCCTAGGGAGCGGATACTAGATAGGGAGGGGGTTCAGGGGTAGGGGGAGGTGGTGTGGTGCTTTGCTGCTGCCGAGAGGCTCCTTTTATAGCTCTCCGCGGTGGGGGTCCGGACGGGGCTCGCGGCGAGGTGTCGAGGCATGGATGTCGGGCAGGGGGAGACGACGGGCGGTGCGTCGATGGTGTAGCGGCAGGGCGTCATTGGACAACGGAATTGCGCGCCCGTGGATAGGCACGGGGTGGCGTGGCGCTTGCGGGCGGTGAGGGGTCCGGGCGGCCATGGCGAGGTGGCGGGACGGGGAGTCCGGGGCAGAGGGAGACGACGGACGGCGTGTCGATGGTGTAGAAGCAGGGCGTTGCTGTGCGGGTGGATCCTCCGCTAGACGACGGGATTCTTGGGGCGAGCGGCCTGTGGAGTACTGTGAGGTGGGGGTCCCGCGGCGGTGCTGTGCGTGCGGCGCGTCGTCTAGCGGACGGCGGCGCACAAGAGAGGATGGGGAGCGTGGAGGTGCGATGGTGGTCGTGTAAGAGGTGGGGAAGCTGGGGGACACGAGGACAAGTGGCGGGGAGGTTACCGGCGACGACCAAGTACTGGCGGCGCCGCCGGGCACGACCGTGCCCACGGTCCTGGCCATGCCGACATCGGCATCAGGATGATTCTCTCATCCTAGGGCCCAAAAAGGAAAACTGAACGTGTCATTTGGTGCCAAATTCAAAATCCTACAACTTTGTAGCTATGAGGTTTTGCTGGTTTCCAACTTGGGCTATACAAAAATTTCAACAAACACTTCTGGTCAAAAAGGGGAATCAGGTTTTGGGGCTTTAAACTAAAAGATATTTGGACAGGAAAAATCCCTGATGTAGGTAGTGGTTAGGAGCATATACCCTGAGGTTTTCATAATTTTTGGAAAAGGTTTAGTAGGGTTTGAAAAATACTTGGGGTTTTAGGCAGAAAACAAATCAGGGAAAATGTCCAATCTTTTCTTAACAAGGTGCTCAATATTTTTGCATATTTGGGTTACCTACTAGTTAGGGAGCCTTCATGAATTTTTGGGGAATTTTTAAGGTCACCCTTGATATACTTCCTTTGGAAGGCTAGGGTTTTGGGATTTTTCCATTTGAAGGAATAGATAAATATTTTGAGAATTTGGGGTTTTGGAAATGTAGAAGAATAGAGGTGCCAAAAATCAGAAGATCCATATCCAAATCCAAATGTTGGTTTTGTCAAAGCAATTTTTTTTAAAGGACCAAAATTCGGGATGTTACAGTTTGACGGTTTCTCCCAAAAATGTTAAACCTCAAAAATCAGAATCAACTAGATGATGAGGAAAATGATGGTCATGACGGTCAGCTTCTCTCTTATTTAGTGAAGTAGGTGATGAAAGTGGATATTGGGGAGACAGAGCTTGGAGGCTTTTATGCTATCACAAAGGCACCTACTACAAATCCAAATCTGCTTCCTCAAAGAAAAGTTCCAGACCTACAAAAAAGGTCAAAATCCAACTCAACCAAAATAATTTCTGAATGAATGGCATGTATATAATAGCAGATGTTTTGGAGACTTGGCTAAACTAGATTTGTGGGAATTTTTGAAGCTAGGAAAGCAGACTCTCTAACGTATATTTTGGATAGCCTTGTAGGAGGCCTATATCTGGGGGAATTTGCTCCTAAAGGGAAATCCAGGAGAATTTGCCCCCAAAGGGAGATCTGAGGGAACTTTTTTAGGTACATCTACGAACGTGTTAGCCATTCATGAATGTGATTTTCATATTAAATTTCGAATACATAATAAGGTCGAAAATTCTATGTGGAGCCTCGTTGCGGTTTGTGGTGCTGCAAAAGATACCTTTAAGGCTTACTTCCTATTGTAGAGATAATTTGTATTCTATGATAATCGGTTGGGATTTTAATATATTTTGATATCATCAGGGCAAAAATAATGATGGGTTTTTTAATAGATAGCCCTTTCTCTTCAGTATTGTGACTGACAGTTTTGATTTAAGAGATGTAGCGGTGTTTGGCTGACAATATACTTGAGCAAACAATTTGCGAACTTCGAGTTTTGAGAAGCTTGACTGGATACTGATGATGACTAAGAAGTTCCCTTTGGTCTCTATACATGCCCTAGAAAGAATTGATTCTCTATCAGAACATGCCCCCTTGGTTACTTAATTCGGGTGAAACTTTTAGATGTTCCAGCAATGGAAGAATAAAATCTGCCATGTGCGTCAATTCATGGATGGGCTGTAAATACAAGTGGGATTTGTAAGAAAGAGGTCTCTTATAATTGATGAGCTTGACAAGACAGCTGAAAGTAGTGTTATCTAAATATGAGATTGAGGTGAAAAACCAATCGAATGAGTAGATAGCGAAACTGCTACGTGAGGACAAGCTCAAATGGTATCAACATATAAGGTATGTATGGAGAAAAAGTGGGTTATTTGCCTTTTTAGATTCATATTTTATCGTTTTACTTGGGGAACAATATAACACGTTATTTATCAGAAACTTACAGATATGGTGAGAAGATTTGTATTCATCCATGAAAACCATTCCATGTTTTTTTGCAACTTCTAAATAACATTTTCAATTTCTCAAAATTCCAGTCTCATTTGTATTGAGGAGCAGTACGTGCGAGCTTTCCATGTTGCCCTCACTTGTACCGAGGGGCAGTACATGTGAGCTATTCCATGTTGCCCTGCAAATTGTGCTGGTCGAAGGCATGAAGGATTCCATTAGCTGGAAATGGATCGAGGAGGGGGGTCTATACGTCCATGACAGCATATAGGATCCAATTCGCATATCAAGTCTCCATGCGACACCCAAGGCCAAGGTTTTTGCCCGACTGCCATCCTGGGGAAGTATCTGACTGCTGATGCCCTGACTCGGCGTCGCATCCACCATTATCCAATGTGAAGCTTTTCAAGGGAGAACTAGAGACAAAAACCCATGTTCTAGGTAGCTGCCTCATCCTTATGGAGGTTTGGAGAAAGGTTACTCATTGGTTAGGTGCGCATTTCACTCAGCTTAGGCTTGACCCAGGCGACTCCCTTCGCTCACAATGGGAGATGCAGCCTTCAGACCTGGGTAAGGAGGAGCACGAGACCTTAGCGTCGGCGAAGATCATAGCCCGGTGGCAGTTATGGAGGGAAAGGAATGTGAGAGTTTTCTGAGGTCATAGATGCAACGTGAAGGGGTCGTTGCATAGAAAACAAAAAATTTCCTACGTAACAAGCGGAAGAAACCCCACAGTCTATATCTATTAGACGAAGGTAGCGAAGGTGAGATCCAATCTCTTAACCTTGAAGATCAAACAAACGCGTTTTGTCGTTGCAGGGGTTGGCTAGTCGATCACCGCAACTAGACTTGTCTAGTCGCGAGGATATGTATTATCCACGCGACCCAATTCGATGAAGCCCCGCACGAGCAGCACCTCTGCGGTATCCACATGTACGGCTCGACGTAGACTTCTCCTTCTGGATCCCGCAAGCAAGGTGGAAGTGGCTAGATGGATCACAGCAGCACAACGGTGTGGTGGTGTTGATGGTGGAGATCTCTCGCGGGCAGGGCTTCGCCAAGCCATACGCAAGGGAGAGGAGAGGAGGTAGGAGGGGTGCAGCTAGGGCTTGGACTTGGGCTACCTAGGGTGTGCTGCACCCCCCCTTTATATAGGCGGAGGGAGGCCAAGGGGAGGGGGCGCACCAGCCCTAGGGCCGGGCCGGCCGGCTTGGGGCTTGATTGCCTCCCTAGTATGCCAAGGAAACTTGGCCTTCAAGTAGAATCCCTTAGGGATTCAGCCTCCCTCCCTTTCCTTCCTTGTGGTGGCCGGATTGGCCCATGTGGGCTGGTGCGGCTGGCCCAAGTTGGCTGCCGCATCACCACATTGGCCCATGTGGGTCCACACGCAGGTGGGTGATTGCTAGTGATTAAGAGTTGGGTGGTGCCCCAAGCGAAGGCGGAGATGTAGCAAGCAGCAGTTTTCCCTCGATAACGAACCAAGGTTTATCGAACCAGTAGGACCTTGAAATCAACAACAAATTGAATGTTGAAGATCTCTGGCGCTTAATCTTCAACAGAAATGGACCTGCACACACTCAACCAAAATACTTTGCCCCCAACGGCGGAAAGGTTGCCAATCTTTCCGGTCTCCTAGAAAACAAAGCGGTTAATTGTATAGTGAAATATATGAATTATGAAAATGGACTAGAGGAGTAATGATGGTGAAAAGTGGTAAATAAAGGTTGCAATCAATGTAAAAAGATGGATCGGGGGCCATGGGTTCACTAGTGGAGTCTCTCAAGTAAATAGAACATTCATATGATGGGTAAACAAATTACAGCTGGGCAATTGACAAGATTATAACACAAACTTAATCTAGCTATGACAAAGAGAACATGATAATATTTAAGTAGCATCACGACAATGAACAAAGACCGTTGAGTCCAACTGCATCTTTGTCTAAAAAGTCCACCGTGGGATCGCTATCCAACCTGTCACCCATCAGTATTAAGTAAAGCAACAGACATTTGCATTAAGTAAACAGACATTAAGTAAAGCACATGAAGTAAGCAATATTAAATATCAAAATAGACTTTAACACCACTGTTTTACCCTTAGTAGCAACAGCACACCCTCGCCCTTAGACGTTTCTGTCACTCGTGCCCAGGAACAAAAGGGGGCATGAACCCACTATCTAGCATAAATACTCTCTCTTGGAGATACACACAATCACTTGGCCAAAGTAACTACGCACATCGGAGAGCATGCAAGAACATAAATCAACATATAAGAATCATGCACAATCTGATCATAACTTTATAATCCATCGGATCCCAGCAAACACATCACATAGCATTACAATAACCGATCTTGATCATGTTAGGCAGCTCACAAGATCATAAGTCATGAAGCACAAGAGAGAGAGACTACCATCTAGCTACTGCCATGGACCCAAGGTCCAAGGTGGGACTACTCACAAATCGTCCCGGAGGAAGGCATGGCGATGAAGAGCCTTCCGGGATCGATCTCCCCTCCGGCAAGGTGCCAGGATTTGGTTCAGAATCACCCCCGAATTAGGGTTTGAGGTGACGGCACCTCGGGATGACTTTTCTGGAAAATAATGGCCGCCCCGTCGTTTTTAGGGTTTTTAGGATTTTATAGGTGTCGGAGGGGGCCGAGGCGGTGCCGAGGGGGCAGGGGCGGGCCCCACCCACGGGTCCAGGGGGCGCGGCAGGCACCCGTCTGTGGCCCCTAGGTGGCCCCCCAGGTCGCCCTTCGGTCTCCGTCTTCGTCTTGGCGTAAAAATAATCTCCGTAAATTTTGGTCCGATTCCGAGAATATTTCCAGAAGTAAATTTCTGAATCACAAAAACAACAAAAACAGGGAACTGGCACTGGGCATCTTGTCAATAGGTTAGTCCAACAAAATGCATAAAAATGATGTGATATGATAATAGAAACATGTGACAACATCATAAAATTACCATGGATGACTCAAAAATTATAGATACGTTTGACACGTATCAGCATCCCCAAGCTTAACTCCTACTCGTCCTCGAGTAGGTAAGTGATAATAAAATAATTTTTGATGAGACACGCAACCAACATAATCTTGATCGAGATAGTAATGCAAAGGACATGATGTGAATAAGGTGATCCAAAACAATTGTCTATAGTTGACATTAAGCAAACAATGATTAACAAACGCTAGCTAACAAATGCTAAAAACTTTTCATGAATAAGTGCGTTGGAGACATGGAACCATACATAAGGTTCAGAAAGAAGAATTGCAAATTATGTCTCCAATGTAAAGTATCAATCATTCTTCAAAGCATCTAATTAGTCATTCATGAAAATAGCCAAGCTCAAGTCAAGTGTTCTAATCCATCTACTACACAAATCAACTGTTTTGAAGTCTACTCAACTAGTGCAAGTAAGAAGTGGCTTTGGCAACAAGATTTTATGGCAAAGAGAACAATGATGGAGGTTTGAATAAAAATACACAGTAAGCCACCAGGCTGAATAAAAATACACGGTAAGCCAACAGGCTGATGGAGCACCCGCATAATTCATTCGAGTGCAACAAAAATACAGTAAGCTTCAAGAGCTGAGTAGACTCGACAAGTCCATTCGAGTGGAAAAGAAATTCAGTAAGCTCCATGAGCTGAGTAAAACTCAAAGCAGTAAGCCAAACCGGCTGAGTACAAAGTAAGTCATGCAAAGTCAGTTGCGACTCCGTTAGCTCGAGTCTCTTCTTTACTCCCATCGGGAGCGGGCTTTTCGACTGAAGGAAAAATTGAGTTTAACCTCAATTGCAAGCAATTCAGCTTAATCTCGGGGGCTACTCCCATCGGGAGCGCTGTCGCGCCCCCGATAGCATGAGATCAATATTCAGTCGAAGCGTTACTGACTAAACCATCCTCTGTAAGCCCTCAACGGCCGGAGTCGAATCATTTTTTACTTGTCTCTTTCAGGAACAAGACGGCGCACCCGTCGGAACAGTGATACCCGACATACCCGCATCTGCTTCGACTTCATCGACTGCGTCTCCATCGACTGTGTCTCCATTGACTGCGTCTCCGTCGACTAAGACGATCGCACCTTCTTCGACTATGCCTGCTCGACATGCTGCTCTTAGTCTCTGCCCGATTCTTCGAATCAACTAGACACTCGGGGGCTACTGACGGGGATATACCCTTCGGGTCCCCTATCATTGGTATACCTGGTGCGATCAGATCTACGGCCCACCTGGCAGGCCCAAAGAAGCCCATGAAGCACGACTTGGAGTACAATACAAGAAAACATGTAAACCCTACCGGGCTCCCTTTATAAAGCCAGGCAGGGGCACCCCACGGGGGACAGAGAGAGGCATAGCCCTAGCGAGACCACGTCTCACACCATTGCCCTTGCGGCCACCATGTAACTTCACATCATCATCTATACAGATCAGACAAGCAGGGTGTAGGTCTTTACCTCACCACGAGGGGCCGAACCTGGGTAAATCCTTACTTGTCAGCCGACGGAACTACCAGCGCGCACCTCTCTCCCCCTCAATCAACCCGGGGTACTCGACCCAGGGATTTGCCGAGCCCTAACCTCGACAATTGGCGCCGTCTGTGGGAAAAAACGCGTGCTGGATTCAATGTTTCGGCGGCTCCAATCTTCATCAACAACGTCTGCTAGATCGCATCCGATTCAACGCCGTCGCGATTGCTTCGCTGCCACGGACCAATGCTTTTCGGTCCACGCGGATCTAGAAGAGCAGATGGATGGCGGCGGACTCTGAGGAGAATCGCCGGATGATCTCAGGTCCGATCCACACAGCTACACGTAAGTACGGGTGTAGATCGATTTCCCAGGTCCAACGATCCTATGCGGCCGTGACTGGTTTTTCTAACCCAATCAGACTAACCTCTCTTTTTATCTTACGCATTGATTACTCTATCAATCAATTTTTTATTTGGACATAATCCTTTGCATGCATATTGTGGGCATGTACGCACTGTTTGGAGAAACGAAACATGGAGACAAGCCGCGAATCGCTCTGACGTGCTACCAGACGGCAGGGAGGTCTACTTTGCGACTACGTCCGGCCGCGAATTGTTGTCGCGACTCCGTCTGACGCTGGTCTTCATCGCCGTGACTCCGTTCGGCTAAAAAGTCCAACCAACTCCGACTCCCTCGACCTCCTCACGACTGTCGCGTAACAAGCATGCGAACATGGAGAACGATGCCGCTGCTGCGATCACGCGCGGTTTATCAGACCGCGTCTCATTCAGCAGGCACAGCTCCATCTCGCCTACGGCGCTAGGTGGAAGTCGCGACCATCGTCGACCCACCTCGAGCATCTTCCACGACTCGACTACTACGGCGACGATCGACATCGACCCGTCGCGGACAATTTCGGCATCGCCAACATCCTCTTCCACTGCACCGACTCCGTCGTGGATATCAACAACACGTTGTTCCGGCTTAACCGCTTTCGTCGACTCCGCCTCCAACACTCGGGGGCTACCGGCCACGCCTTCGTCGACCCCGCCTTTGTCGGCTCCGCTTCCGACACTCGGGGGCTGGCGACTCCGCTTTCGTCAACTCCGCGTTCGTCGACTCCGCCTCCGACACTCGTGGGCTGGCGGCCCCACCATCGTCGACTCCGTCTCCAATACTCGGGGGCTGTCGGCCTCGCCTTCATCGGCCCGTCTCCGACGCTCGGAGGCTGATGCTTCACCTTCATTCACTTCCGCCGCGTGGACTACTTCCTCCGCGTCGACTCCGGTCCGCCGCGTCGACTACTTCCGCCGCGTCGACTCCGGTCCGCCGCGTCGACTACCTCCGCGCGTTGACTCCGGTCCGCTGCGACAACAAAATCGCCTTGGCCGCACCCGATGCTCTCCCGGGTGCTGCGCCACACAGGCCACAGCATACTCGTCTCGGCCGCATCCGATGCTCTTCCGGGTGTTGCGCCGCACAGGCCACAAACAAATTTGCCTAGGCCGTCACCCGACGCGCTCGGGGGCTTGCGCCATACAGGTCTAAGTTAAAACCTAGGCCGTCACCCGACGCACTCGGGGGCTGCGCCATACAGGTTCCACTCGAAAATCCTAGGCCGTCACCCGACGCACTCGGGGGCTTGCGCCATACAGGTCTAAGTTAAAACCTAGGCCGTCACCCGACGCACTCGGGGGCTGCGCCATACAGGTTCCACTCGAAAATCCTAGGCCGTCACCCGACGCACTCGGGGGCTTGCGCCATACAGGTCTAAGTTAAAACCTAGGCCATCACCCGACGCACCCGGGGGCTGCGCCATACAGGTTCCACTCGAAAATCCTAGGCCGTCACCCGACGCACTCGGGGGCTTGCGCCATACAGGTCTAAGTTAAAACCTAGGCCGTCACCCGACGCACCCGGGGGCTGCGCCATACAGGTTCCACTCGAAAATCCTAGGCCGCACTCGAACACTCGGGGGCTGCGCCATACAGGTCCAACAACACAGTAGGCCGTTCGGCTGAGCAAATACTCGATATGTTTGTCGAGTCCACCAAGTAGGCCGCCAGGCTGAATGAACACTCGAACCCTTTCGAGTCACACAAGTAGGCCGCCAGGCTGAATGAACACTCGAACCCTTTCGAGTCACACGAGTAAGCCGTCGGGCTGAGCATACACTCGAACCCATTCGAGTCACACGAGTAAGCCGTCGGGCTGAGCATACACTCGAACGCATTCGAGTCACACGAGTAAGCCGTCAGGCTGAGCAAGCACTCGAAAAGTGCAAATACACAGTAAGCCACTAGGCTGAATAAAAATACACAATAAGCCACCAGGCTGAATAAAAATACACGGTAAGCCAACAGGCTGATGGAGCACCCGGATAATTCATTCGAATGCAACAAAAATACAGTAAGCTTCAAGAGCTGAGTAGACTCGACAAGTCCATTCGAGTGGAAAAGAAATTCAGTAAGCTCCATGAGCTGAGTAAAACTCAAAGCAGTAAGCCAAACCGGCTGAGTACAAAGTAAGTCATGCAAAGTCAGTTGCGACTCCGTTAGCTCGAGTCTCTTCTTTACTCCCATCGGGAGCGGGCTTTTCGACTGAAGGAAAAATTGAGTTTAACTTCAATTGCAAGCAATTCAGCTTAATCTCGGGGACTACTCCCATCGGGAGCGCTGTCGTGCCCCCGATAGCATGAGATCAATATTCAGTCGAAGCGTTACTGACTAAACCATCCTCTGTAAGCCCTCAACGGCCGGAGTCGAATCATTTTTTACTTGTCTCTTTCAGGAACACGACGGCGCACCCGTTGGAACAGTGATACCCGACATACCCGCATCTGCTTCGACTACATCGACTGCGTCTCCATCGACTGTGTCTCCATTGACTGCGTCTCCGTCGACTAAGACGATCGCACCTTCTTCGACTATGCCTGCTCGACATGCTGCTCTTAGTCTCTGCCCGATTCTTCTAATCAACCAGACACTCGGGGGCTACTGACGGGGATATACCCTTCGGGTCCCCTATCATTGGTATACCTGGTGCGATCAGATCTACGGCCCACCTGGCAGGCCCAAAGAAGCCCATGAAGCACGACTTGGAGTACAATACAAGAAAACATGTAAACCCTACCGGGCTCCCTTGATAAAGCCAGGCAGGGGCACCCCACGGGGGACAGAGAGAGGCATAGCCCTAGCGAGACCACGTCTCACACCATTGCCCTTGCGGCCACCATGTAACTTCACATCATCATCTATACAGATCAGACAAGCAGGATGTAGGTCTTTACCTCACCACGAGGGGCCGAACCTGGGTAAATCCTTACTTGTCAGCCGACGGAACTACCAGCGCGCACCTCTCTCCCCCTCAATCAACCCGGGGTACTCGACCCAGGGATTTGCCGAGCCCTAACCTCGACAATTGGCGCCGTCTGTGGGAAAAAACGCGTGCTGGATTCAACGTTTCGGCGGCTCCAATCTTCATCAACAACGTCTGCTAGATCGCATCCGATTCAACGCCGTCGCGATTGCTTCGCTGCCACGGACCAACGCTTTTCGGTCCACGCGGATCTAGAAGAGCAGATGGATGGCGGCGGACTCTGAGGAGAATCGCCGGATGATCTCAGGTCCGATCCACACAGCTACACGTAAGTACGGGTGTAGATCGATTTCCCAGGTCCAACGATCCTATGCGGCCGTGACTGGTTTTTCTAACCCAATCAGACTAACCTCTCTTTTTATCTTACGCATTGATTACTCTATCAATCAATTTTTTATTTGGACATAATCCTTTGCATGCATATTGTGGGCATGTACGCACTGTTTGGAGAAACGAAACATGGAGACAAGCCGCGAATCGCTCTGACGTGCTACCAAACGGCAGGGAAGTCTACTTTGCGACTACGTCCGGCCGCGAATTGTTGTCGCGACTCCGTCTGACGCTGGTCTTCATCGCCGTGACTCCGTTCGGCTAAAAAGTCCAACCAACTCCGACTCCCTCGACCTCCTCACGACTGTCGCGTAACAAGCATGCGAACATGGAGAACGATGCCGCTGCTGCGATCACGCGCGGTTTATCAGACCGCGTCTCATTCAGCAGGCACAACTCCATCTCGCCTACGGCGCTAGGTGGAAGTCGCGACCATCGTCGACCCACCTCGAGCATCTTCCACGACTCGACTACTACGGCGACGATCGACATCGACCCGTCGCGGACAATTTCGGCATCGCCAACATCCTCTTCCACTGCACCGACTCCGTCGTGGATATCAACAACACGTTGTTCCGGCTTAACCGCTTTCGTCGACTCCGCCTCCAACACTCGGGGGCTGCCGGCCACGCCTTCGTCGACCCCGCCTTCGTCGGCTCCGCTTCCGACACTCGGGGGCTGGCGACTCCGCTTTCGTCAACTCCGCGTTCGTCGACTCCGCCTCCGACACTCGTGGGCTGGCGGCCCCACCTTCGTCGACTCCGTCTCCAATACTCGGGGGCTGTCGGCCTCGCCTTCATCGGCCCGTCTCCGACGCTCGGAGGCTGATGCTTCACCTTCATCACTTCCGCCGCGTGGACTACTTCCGCCGCGTCGACTCCGGTCCGCCGCGTCGACTACTTCCGCCGCGTCGACTCCGGTCCGCCGCGTCGACTACCTCCGCGCGTTGACTCCGATCCGCTGCGACAACAAAATCGCCTTGGCCGCACCCGATGCTCTCCCGGGTGCTGCGCCACACAGGCCACAGCATACTCGCCTCGGCCGCATCCGATGCTCTTCCGGGTGTTGCGCCGCACAGGCCACAAACAAATTTGCCTAGGCCGTCACCCGACGCGCTCGGGGGCTTGCGCCATACAGGTCTAAGTTAAAACCTAGGCCGTCACCCGACGCACTCGGGGGCTGCGCCATACAGGTTCCACTCGAAAATCCTAGGCCGTCACCCGACGCACTCAGGGGCTTGCGCCATACAGGTCTAAGTTAAAACCTAGGCCATCACCCGACGCACTCGGGGGCTGCGCCATACAGGTTCCACTCGAAAATCCTAGGCCGTCACCCGACGCACTCGGGGGCTTGCGCCATACAGGTCTAAGTTAAAACCTAGGCCGTCACCCGACGCACCCGGGGGCTGCGCCATACAGGTTCCACTCGAAAATCCTAGGCCGTCACCCGACGCACTTGGGGGCTTGCGCCATACAGGTCTAAGTTAAAACCTAGGCCGTCACCCGACGCACCCGGGGGCTGCGCCATACAGGTTCCACTCGAAAATCCTAGGCCGCACTCGAACACTCAGGGGCTGCGCCATACAGGTCCAACAACACAGTAGGCCGTTCGGCTGAGCAAATACTCGATATGTTTGTCGAGTCCACCAAGTAGGCCGCCAGGCTGAATGAACACTCGAACCCTTTCGAGTCACACAAGTAGGCCGCCAGGCTGAATGAACACTCGAACCCTTTCGAGTCACACGAGTAAGCCGTCGGGCTGAGCATACACTCGAACCCATTCGAGTCACACGAGTAAGCCGTCGGGCTGAGCATACACTCGAACGCATTCGAGTCACACGAGGAAGCCGTCAGGCTGAGCAAGCACTCGAAAAGTGCAAATACACAGTAAGCCACCAGGCTGAATAAAAATACACAGTAAGCCACCAGGCTGAATAAAAATACACGGTAAGCCAACAGGCTGATGGAGCACCCGGATAATTCATTCGAGTGCAACAAAAATACAGTAAGCTTCAAGAGCTGAGTAGACTCGACAAGTCCATTCGAGTGGAAAAGAAATTCAGTAAGCTCCATGAGCTGAGTAAAACTCAAAGCAGTAAGCCAAACCGGCTGAGTACAAAGTAAGTCATGCAAAGTCAGTTGCGACTCCGTTAGCTCGAGTCTCTTCTTTACTCCCATCGGGAGCGGGCTTTTCGACTGAAGGAAAAATTGAGTTTAACCTCAATTGCAAGCAATTCAGCTTAATCTCGGGGGCTACTCCCATCGGGAGCGCTGTCGTGCCCCCGATAGCATGAGATCAATATTCAGTCGAAGCGTTACTGACTAAACCATCCTCTGTAAGCCCTCAACGGCCGGAGTCGAATCATTTTTTACTTGTCTCTTTCAGGAACAAGACGGCGCACCCGTCGGAACAGTGATACCCGACATACCCGCATCTGCTTCGACTACATCGACTGCGTCTCCATCGACTGTGTCTCCATTGACTGCGTCTCCGTCGACTAAGACGATCGCACCTTCTTCGACTATGCCTGCTCGACATGCTGCTCTTAGTCTCTGCCCGATTCTTCGAATCAACCAGACACTCGGGGGCTACTGACGGGGATATACCCTTCGGGTCCCCTATCATTGGTATACCTGGTGCGATCAGATCTACGGCCCACCTGGCAGGCCCAAAGAAGCCCATGAAGCACGACTTGGAGTACAATACAAGAAAACATGTAAACCCTACCGGGCTCCCTTTATAAAGCCAGGCAGGGGCACCCCACGGGGGACAGAGAGAGGCATAGCCCTAGCGAGACCACGTCTCACACCATTGCCCTTGCGGCCACCATGTAACTTCACATCATCATCTATACAGATCAGACAAGCAGGATGTAGGTCTTTACCTCACCACGAGGGGCCGAACCTGGGTAAATCCTTACTTGTCAGCCGACGGAACTACCGGCGCGCACCTCTCTCCCCCTCAATCAACCCGGGGTACTCGACCCAGGGATTTGCCGAGCCCTAACCTCGACAATTGGCGCCGTCTGTGGGAAAAAATGCGTGCTGGATTCAACGTTTCGGCGGCTCCAATCTTCATCAACAACATCTGCTAGATCGCATCTGGTTCAACGCCGTCGCGATTGCTTCGCTGCCACGGACCAACGCTTTTCGGTCCACGCGGATCTAGAAGAGCAGATGGATGGCGGCCGACTCTGAGGAGAATCGCCGGATGATCTCAGGTCCGATCCACACAGCTACACGTAAGTACGGGTGTAGATCGATTTCCCAGGTCCAACGATCCTATGCGGCCGTGACTGGTTTTTCTAACCCAATCAGACTAACCTCTCTTTTTATCTTACGCATTGATTACTCTATCAATCAATTTTTTATTTGGACATAATCCTTTGCATGCATATTGTGGGCATGTACGCATTGTTTGGAGAAACGAAACATGGAGGCAAGCCGCGAATCGCTCTGACGTGCTACCAGCCTGCGTAGACACGGCAGGGAGGTCTACTTTGCGACTACGTCCGGCCGCGAATTGCTGTCGCGACTCCGTCTGACGCTGGTCTTCATCGCCGTGACTCCGTTCGGCTAAAAAGTCCAACCAACTCCGACTCCCTCGACCTCCTCACGACTGTCGCGTAACAAGCATGCGAACATGGAGAACGATGCCGCTGCTGCGATCACGCGCGGTTTATCAGACCGCGTCTCATTCAGCAGGCACAGCTCCATCTCGCCTACGGCGCTAGGTGGAAGTCGCGACCATCGTCGACCCACCTCGAGCATCTTCCACGACTCGACTACTACGGCGACGATCGACATCGACCCGTCGCGGACAATTTCGGCATTGCCAACATCCTCTTCCACTGCACTGACTCCGTCGTGGATATCAACAACATGTTGTTCCGGCTTAACCGCTTTCGTCGACTCCGCCTCCAACACTCGGGGGCTGCCGGCCACGCCTTCGTCGACCCCGCCTTCGTCGGCTCCGCTTCCGACACTCGGGGGCTGGCGACTCCGCTTTCGTCAACTCCGCGTTCGTCGACTCCGCCTCCGACACTCGTGGGCTGGCGGCCCCACCTTCGTCGACTCCGTCTCCAATACTCGGGGGCTGTCGGCCTCGCCTTCATCGGCCTGTTTCCGACGCTCGGAGGCTGATGCTTCACCTTCATCACTTCCGCCGCGTGGACTACTTCCGCCGCGTCGACTCCGGTCCGCCGCGTCGACTACTTCCGCCGCGTCGACTCCAGTCCGCCGCGTCAACTACCTCCGCGCGTTGACTCCGGTCCGCTGCGACAACAAAATCGCCTTGGCCGCACCCGATGCTCTCCCGGGTGCTGCGCCACACAGGCCACAGCATACTCGCCTCGGCCGCATCCGATGCTCTTCCGGGTGTTGCGCCGCACAGGCCACAAACAAATTTGCCTAGGCCGTCACCCGACGCGCTCGGGGGCTTGCGCCATACAGGTCTAAGTTAAAACCTAGGCCGTCACCCGACGCACTCGGGGGCTGCGCCATACAGGTTCCACTCGAAAATCCTAGGCCGTCACCCGACGCACTCGGGGGCTTGCGCCATATAGGTCTAAGTTAAAACCTAGGCCGTCACCCGACGCACTCGGGGGCTGCGCCATACAGGTTCCACTCGAAAATCCTAGGCCGTCACCCGACGCACTCGGGGGCTTGCGCCATACAGGTCTAAGTTAAAACCTAGGCCGTCACCCGACGCACCCGGGGGCTGCGCCATACAGGTTCCACTCGAAAATCCTAGGCCGTCACCCGACGCACTCGGGGGCTTGCGCCATACAGGTCTAAGTTAAAACCTAGGCCGTCACCCGACGCACCCGGGGGCTGCGCCATACAGGTTCCACTCGAAAATCCTAGGCCGCACTCGAACACTCGGGGGCTGCGCCATACAGGTCCAACAACACAGTAGGCCGTTCGGCTGAGCAAATACTCGATATGTTTGTCGAGTCCACCAAGTAGGCCGCCAGGCTGAATGAACACTCGAACCCTTTCGAGTCACACAAGTAGGCCGCCAGGCTGAATGAACACTCGAACCCTTTCGAGTCACACGAGTAAGCCGTCGGGCTGAGCATACACTCGAACCCATTCGAGTCACACGAGTAAGCCGTCGGGCTGAGCATACACTCGAACGCATTCGAGTCACACGAGTAAGCCGTCAGGCTGAGCAAGCACTCGAAAAGTGCAAATACACAGTAAGCCACCAGGCTGAATAAAAATACACAGTAAGCCACCAGGCTGAATAAAAATACACGGTAAGCCAACAGGCTGATGGAGCACCCGGATAATTCATTCGAGTGCAACAAAAATACAGTAAGCTTCAAGAGCTGAGTAGACTCGACAAGTCCATTCGAGTGGAAAAGAAATTCAGTAAGCTCCATGAGCTGAGTAAAACTCAAAGCAGTAAGCCAAACCGGCTGAGTACAAAGTAAGTCATGCAAAGTCAGTTGCGACTCCGTTAGCTCGAGTCTCTTCTTTACTCCCATCGGGAGCGGGCTTTTCGACTGAAGGAAAAATTGAGTTTAACTTCAATTGCAAGCAATTCAGCTTAATCTCGGGGACTACTCCCATCGGGAGCGCTGTCGTGCCCCCGATAGCATGAGATCAATATTCAGTCGAAGCGTTACTGACTAAACCATCCTCTGTAAGCCCTCAACGGCCGGAGTCGAATCATTTTTTACTTGTCTCTTTCAGGAACAAGACGGCGCACCCGTCGGAACAGTGATACCCGATATACCCACATCTTCTTCGACTACATCGACTGCGTCTCCATCGACTGTGTCTCCATTGACTGCGTCTCCGTCGACTAAGACGATCGCACCTTCTTCGACTATGCCTGCTCGACATGCTGCTCTTAGTCTCTGCCCGATTCTTCGAATCAACCAGACACTCGGGGGCTACTGACGGGGATATACCCTTCGGGTCCCCTATCATTGGTATACCTGGTGCGATCAGATCTACGGCCCACCTGGCAGGCCCAAAGAAGCCCATGAAGCACGACTTGGAGTACAATACAAGAAAACATGTAAACCCTACCGGGCTCCCTTTATAAAGCCAGGCAGGGGCACCCCACGGGGGACAGAGAGAGGCATAGCCCTAGCGAGACCACGTCTCACACCATTGCCCTTGCGGCCACCATGTAACTTCACATCATCATCTATACAGATCAGACAAGCAGGATGTAGGTCTTTACCTCACCACGAGGGGCCGAACCTGGGTAAATCCTTACTTGTCAGCCGACGGAACTACCAGCGCGCACCTCTCTCCCCCTCAATCAACCCGGGGTACTCGACCCAGGGATTTGCCGAGCCCTAACCTCGACAATTGACTTGGTATACCTGGGTATATCCCCGTCAGTTTGAGGGCTTACAGAGGATGGTTTAGTCAGTTTGACGGGGATATACCCTTCGGGTCCCCTATCATTGGTATACCTGGTGCGATCAGATCTACGGCCCACCTGGCAGGCCCAAAGAAGCCCATGAAGCACGACTTGGAGTACAATACAAGAAAACATGTAAACCCTACCGGGCTCCCTTTATAAAGCCAGGCAGGGGCACCCCACGGGGGACAGAGAGAGGCATAGCCCTAGCGAGACCACGTCTCACACCATTGCCCTTGCGGCCACCATGTAACTTCACATCATCATCTATACAGATCAGACAAGCAGGATGTAGGTCTTTACCTCACCACGAGGGGCCGAACCTGGGTAAATCCTTACTTGTCAGCCGACGGAACTACCAGCGCGCACCTCTCTCCCCCTCAATCAACCCGGGGTCGAGTACCCCCGTGGGGTGCCCCTGCCTGGCTTTATAAAGGGAGCCCGGTAGGGTTTACATGTTTTCTTGTATTGTACTCCAAGTCGTGCTTCATGGGCTTCTTTGGGCCTGCCAGGTGGGCCGTAGATCTGATCGCACCAGGTATACCAATGATAGGGGACCCGAAGGGTATATCCCCGTCAGAAGGTCAAAAAGAAAGGCTCAAACAGTAGAGAAGGTAACCACAAGACAGAAGGAAGTCCCGTAGTTGACACTATATGAGGAGTAGTGATTGCCATGCAACGGATGCACATAGAGCTATATGTGTATGAAAGCTCTCCAATGGAACTAGTGGGGGTGCATCCAACTTGCTTGCTCATGAAGAATAATAAATCATGTATAAAAGGAGATATGCATGATCGAGCGTAGTGTGGAAAATATGTAGAACATGTGGCAAGCCACGCAGCACACTAACTCAATGATCAAGCAAACTATATGGTAATGAAGAACGACATCAAGTCATGTAATGTAATGATGGATGTTGCATGGCAATGTATCTCGGAACAGCTATGGAAATGCCGTGATAGGTAGGTATGGTGGCTGTTTTGAGGGAGATAGTTGGCTTATGTGTAGGAGAAGAGGATGAAGTTCTCCCACGGAGTTGGATGTACTCGCGAAGTATGCACCAATCTCAATGTGAGAGAGGGCATTGCGCAGCACCAAAGAGGCTAGCAAAATATGGAAGTGGAAGTGCCTAAAAACCAAAACTCACAATGCATTTCGTATATTGCAAACAACTAGCAGTTTCAATGTTTCACAAATGGTTAGAGACACCCCGAGAGGGATCGTGGCGGCGACACAAGTGCCTCGTTAGCTTCCCCGACCGTTGCAGTAAATACCCACTAGGAACTTATTTTCAACTGAGGAGAATTCATGACACATTAGCATTGTTGACTTAGGTTGTTTAGTTCAGAAAAGTATAGCTGCACGCTTTACTAACACATCTCCACTAATCAGCTAACACCATTAACCAACACATTTTAACCATTAGTTATTTTAATGTCTCAAAACAATTGAAAAGTATCAAATTATCCACATAGTGATCTACAAGACTATGCAGGTTTTTTCTACTTCATACCACTACCACATGCATAGCATTTTACCGATCTAACACATTAACCAAGCAACCAATACAACACTCTAACAAATATAAGTGAAGAACAAGAGAGTTTAATTACAACTACTAGCAGCTCTAAATAAGATAAAAGCTAAAAGCGAGAGCTTACTAGCAAACAAACAGTAGCTAAGAATACTCAACAAAATATAAGCGAAGCACAGGAGTATTCAAATGAAAAAGCGGAGCGTGTCTCTCTCCCACACAAATAAAGCAAGGATCAAACAAGCATATGACCACCAAAATAACAAACAAAACTGAAAGTAAAAAAGACGCTCCAAGTATAGCACATAATATGTAAAGTGATAAAAACTTAGTTCAACGAAGACGACCTCATGTTAGTCGATGAAGAAGAGGGGATGCCTTGGGCATCCCCAAGCTTTGACGCTTGATAGTTCTTGATATTCAGAGGGGGTGCCATGGGGGCTTCCCCAAGCTTGACCTCTGATCCATCTTCAATTTTTTTCATTATCCTCTCCTTTGGAACTTAAAAACTCCCTTCACACAAAACTTCTCATAAACTGATTAGAGGGTTAGTGCTCATAAATTAAAATGCACATGTGTTCAACTCAAGACAAATTGCAAACAACTTTATTAGGCATTGGATACTGTTCACTAAGTCTCATTGTGGCACTCCACCTCTAGAGTATCACATTTAACGATAGTAAAGAGACGAATGCAAAATAAAAGCAGAATCTGTCAAAATCTGAGCAGTCTGTAAAGATCAAATTTTTTGAGGCATTTCTGTAGCTAAAATCAGAAAACTCAAAACAAACGAAAGATAGATAAAAGTATCAGGCTTGCTATCTAAAAATTTCAGAAAAATATAAAATTCAGAGAGTTTTTAGATTTTCAAACAGTGAAGGACAGAAATCTGTTTCTGGACAGCAAAACAACACCTCGCACTTTCAATGCATTAGAGGCTAAACTTGGCACAAAAAACCAAAAGAAAAAGATGAAATAAAGTTGCTACAGGGGAAACAACTTCAAGACTCAAGAAAAGTAAAAAGCAAACTGAAAGTAAAAGATGGGTTGCCTCCCAACAAGTGCTTTTCTTTAACGCATTTTAGCTAGGCGCAATGCCAAATATCACGTTTTTTCGGAGGCCTTTGAAACATGAAGAGCATAGCTTGACCTTATGATTGATTAAAAAGGAAGCTTTTTTCTCTTTCTAGAGAAGTGCTCCATCCCTCTTCTGAGGGGGAACTGAAATCTTATATTTCCCTCTTTCATATCAATAATGGCACCAACGGTTCTCAAAAACAGTCTCCCCAAAATAATAGGACAAGAAGCATTGCACTCATTGTCCATGACAATAAAATCAACGGGAACATAGTTATCATTAACAACAATAAGGATATCATCAACTCTACCCGAAGGTTCTTTTTAGAAGAATCAGCAAGATGAACATTTAAATAGCACTCTTCCAAAGGATTTAAATTGAGCATATCATAGAAACTTTTAGTCATAACAGAAACACTAGCACCAAGATCACACAAAGAATTACAATCAAAGTCATTTATTTTCATCTTAATAGTGGGTTCCCATCCATCTTCCAGTTTTCTAGGAATAGAAGTTTCTAGCTTAAGCTTTTCTTCCCTAGCCTTGATAAGAGCATCGGTAATATGTTTGGTGAAGGCAATATTTAATTTACTAGCGTCCGGTGACTTAGCAAGTTTTTGTAGAAACTTTATGACTTCAGTAAGATTGAAATTATCAAAATCAATTTCATCATCTTTAAATAGGCTAGGAGGTTCCTCATTAGTAGTTTGGATAGTATAAACTTTAACAATTTTCCTATTCATTTCAGCAATTCTAGCTTCTTCTTTCTCTCTAGCCCACCTAGCTTTCAAGCGAGCCATCATCCTTTAATTCTCATTAATTTGAATAGAAATAGCATTTAAAGATTCAGCAGGATTGTCTTGAAGAGGAGTGGTTCTAATTTTTAAAATTTCAACATCATGAGCAAGATCTTCCACTTCAGAGACAAGTCTATCCAATTTTTCAAGTTTCTCTTCGACAGTTTTGTTGAAAGCTTTTTGTGAAGTGATAAATTCTTTTAAAACATTTTCAAGATCAGAGGACACATTCTTATTAGGATTATAAGAATTACCATAGGAATTGCCATAAGAGTTGCCATTATTGGGAGGATAAGGCTTATAGTTGTTACTACCAAAATTATTTCCATAAGCATTATTGTTGAAGTTACTTCTATTAAGAAAATTAACATCAACCTGATCCTTTTCTTGGGAAATTAATGAAGCAAGTGGGAAATTAGTAGGATCAATATGGGACTGATTGGTAGCAAGCATAGACATAATCATATCAACCTTATCACTCAAAGAGGAAATTTCCTCGACAGAATTTACCTTATTACCACTTGGAGCTCTTTCGGTATGCCATTGCAAATAATTTGTCATCATCTCATCCAAGAGTTTAGTTGATGCACCTAATGTTGTGGACATGAAGGTACCTCCCGCTGCCGAATCCAAGAGATTCCTTGAAGAAAAATTAAATCCTGCATAAAAGGTTTGGATAACCATCTACATAGTTAATCCATGCGTGGGACAATTTTTAACCATAAATTTCATTCTCTCCCAAGCTTGAGCAACATGTTCATTATCAAATTGTCTAAAGTTCATAATGTTACTCCTTAATTGTATGATTTTAGCAGGTGGATAATATTTTCCAATAAAAGCATCTTTGCATTTAATCCAAGAATCAATGCTATTTCTAGGCAAAGACAATAACCATTCTTTTGCTCTCCCTCTCAAAGAGAAAGGGAAAAGCTTCAGTTTTATGATGTCACTTTCTACCTCTTTATACCTTTTCATATCACATAACTCAACAAAGTTATTTAAATGAGAGACGGCATCATCAGTACTAGCACTAGAAAATTGCTCTTTCATAACAAGATTTAACAAGGCAGGCTTTATTTCATAAGATTCCGCTTTAGTAGCGGGTGGAGCAATTGGAGAGAATATGAAATCATTGTTATTAGTGCTAGTAAAGTCACACAACTTGGTGTTTTCAGTGGAAGACATAATGATAAAACAAAATAACAAGACAGGAATAAAGTCTACACTAATTTTTTGTGGGTTTTAAAATTTTGCAACAAGAAAAATAAGCTAACGAGAAATAAAACAAGCAAGACAAAAACAAAGTAAAGTGATTGAGAGTGTGAGACTCCCCTTTCTGTAGCTCCAAGATCCCCGGCAACGGCGCCAGAAAACAGCTTGATTGCTACTGATGAAGAGTTGGGTGGTGCCCCAAGCGAAGGCGGAGATGTAGCAAGCAGCAGTTTTCCCTCGATAACGAACCGAGGTTTATCGAACCAGTAGGAACTTGAAATCAACAACAAAGTGAATGTTGAAGATCTCTAGCGCTTAATCTTCAACAGACGTGGACCTGCACACACTCAACCAAAATACTTTGCCCCCAACGGCGGAAAGGTTGTCAATCTTTCCGGTCTCGCAGAAAACATAGCGGTTAATTGTATAGTGAAATAGATGAATTATGAAAATGGACCAGAGGAGTAATGATGGTGAAAAGTGGTGAATAAAGGTTGCAATCAATGTAAAAAGATGGACCGTGGGCCATGGGTTCACTAGTGGAGTCTCTCAAGTAAATAGAACATTCATATGATGGGTAAACAAATTACAGCTAGGCAATTGACAAGATTATAACACAACCTTAATCTAGCTATGACAAAGAGAACATCATAATATTTAAGTAGACATCACGACAATGAACAAAGACCATTGAGTCCAACTGCATCTTTGTCTAAAAAGTCCACTGTGGGATCGCTATCCAGCCTGTCACCCATCGGTATCAAGTTGCAAGCAACAGACATTTGCATTAAGTAAAGCGCATGAAGTAAGCAATATTAAATATCAAAATAGACTTCAACACCGCTGTTTTACCCTTAGTAGCAACAGCACACCCTCGCTCTTAGACGTTTCTGTCACTCGTGCCCAGGAACAAAAGGGGGAATGAACCCACTATTTAGCATAAATACTCTCTCTTGGAGATACACACAATCACTTGGCCAAAGTAACTACACACATGGAAGAGCATGCAAGAACATAAATCAACATATAAGAATCATGCACAATCTGATCATAACTTTATAATCCATCGGATCCCAGAAAACACATCACATAGCATTATAATAATCGATCTTGATCATGTTAGGCAGCTCAGAAGATCATAAGACATGAAGCACAAGAGAGAGAGACTACCATCTAGCTTCTACCATGAACCCAAGGTCCAAGGTGGGACTACTCACAAATCATCTCGGAGGAAGGCATGCCGATGAAGAGCCCTCCGAGATCGATCTCCCCTCCGACAGGGTGCCGGGATTTGCTTCAGAATCACCCCCGAATTAGGGTTTGAGGTGACGGTGCCTCGGGATGACTTTTCTAGAAAATAATGGCCGCCCCGTCGTTTTTATGGTTTTTAGGATTTTATAGGCATCGGAGGGGACCGAGGCGGCGCCCATGGAGCAGGGGCGGGCCCCACCCGCGGGTCCAGGGGGCCGCGGCAAGCACCCGCCTGTGGCCCCTGGGTGGCCCCCAGGTTGCCCTTCGGTCTCCGTCTTCGTCTTGGCGTAAAAACAATCTCCGTAAATTTTGGTCCAATTCCGAGAAAATTTCCAGAAGTAAATTTCTGAAACACAAAAACAGCAAAAGCAGGGAACTGGCACTGGGCATCTTGTCAATAGGTTAGTCCAACAAAATGCATAAAAATGATGTGATATGATAATAGAAACATGTGACAACATCACAAAATTAGCATGGATCACTCAAAAATTATAGATACGTTTGACACGTATCAGTGGGCCCCACTTCTAGACTCTTCTAGAACCTTCTAGAAAATTCCGGTACCCTACCGGAAAATTCTGGAACCTTTCCGACACCTCCGGAAACTACTTTCCTTATATGAATCTTATTCTTCGGACTCTTCCGGATCTCCTCGTGACGTCTAGGATCTCATCCGAGACTCCGAATCACCATTCGTTCATTCCATAAATTATCTCATCGCAAACCTTAGCTACATCGGAGCATTAAGTGTGTGACCATACGGGTTTGAGAACATGTAGACATGATCCGATCAATAATCAATAGCGGGACCGGGATGCCCATATTGACTCCTACATATTCAACGAAGTTCTTTATCGATTGAACCACAATACCGGAGATTCTTAATCTCGTATATGATTCCCTTTGTCTCACGATATTTTACTTGCCCGAGATTTGATCGTCGATATCCCCATATCTAGTTTAATCTCGTTACCCGGCAAGTTCTCTTTACTCGACCATAATATAGGATCTCCGTGATTACCAC
Organism: Puccinellia tenuiflora; assembly: GCA_012064385.1. NCBI lineage: Eukaryota > Viridiplantae > Streptophyta > Magnoliopsida > Poales > Poaceae > Puccinellia > Puccinellia tenuiflora. Next base: position 772,650 of record QRDG01000519.1, read on the forward strand.
TTAATCACATATTTGCAAACTTTATGATGCTATATTACCGAGAAGGCTGGAGATATCTTCTCTGTCACATGGAGGGACAAATCACACTCTCGATACATGTCACCCAACAACTTACCATCAGAGATACCTGAAAGCCATCTTTATAATCACCCAGTCCGAAGCGACGTTTGATGTCCCCAAAATAATCCTCTGGTAAATGGGAGTGACATAATCTCATGGTCTCAGGAAACTGTACTTGGCATATACTAAAAGCGTTGGTAATGAAACTATGTGACACAATCAATTGAAACTCTTTATTATTGGGTCTTGTCCATCACATCATTCTCCCAATGATTGACTCCGTTATCAAGTGACTGTAACAAGTCCATGGTTAGGAAACTCTAACCATCTCTTAACTAACGAACTAGTCCGGTAGAGGCTTACTAGGGACACCTGTTTGTTTATATTCCACACATGTATTATGTTTCCAATTAATACAATTATAGCATGGATAATAAACTATTATCATAAACATGAATATGTTAATAAACCATTTTATTATTGCCTCTAGGGCATATTCCCAACAGTCTCCCACTTGCACTAGAGTCAATAATCTAGTTTACATTTTCTCGATCCAACACCTATGGAGTCTCAGTGCTGATCATGTTTGCTCGTGGAAGAGGTTATGTCCGTGCTCTGTACTATACAGTTCTCTATGTTCTTTGCAAAACGTCAATGTCACCTACTTTGACATTACTTTTATCATCATATGATAAACCTCATATCATCACATGATAAACCTCATCATCATATGACGAATATAATATATTTGGTTACAGAGTGAGACTTTCGTTTCCCTTTTATGCCTACATGACGTATGATTAGTCAAAAGAACTTTCACATAGCATGTGCACCCGGAACTCACTCAATCTTGAAACTAAATTTCTCAAACCAAAATATTATATCTTTTAATCCTTGAATTAATCATATACTCCTATATGTTGTAGACTCAACAAATCGACAGTGCAATCCAAGTCACTTTGATATTTTCGATCACGCTTTCGCTGCGCTTCTGCCTTCATGAGATCTCCAATCTAGTTTAGTGTCATGACTGCAACCAAGTCTACCATTCTCTAGATTCAATTATCTCATCTCCATGCTGAAATGACTCCTCATTCCTAACACGTTCTTCTAACCAATAACTTGGGTCACATTTCGTCAAATACAAGCTTATGGTTCTTATATGTTTAGTCCTATGAACAATTCATAGCGAACACCAACATATACTCCAACCATTATTTCTGTACTGAGTTATCAACTCAATGTTTCACCTATTTCTTACAAGTAAATGAACATTTCTTTTCTTGTTCCATTTTGAACTCCTTCAAAATCTTACTTAGGTTAAACATTCTGACATAATGCTTTATCAAATACATCTATCTCCATAGATATTTGATGCTCAAACTAACTTCATAAGTTATACATTGGTTCCTGACTTATTTACAACATTTATGAAATATCTATTTCACACAAACAGGATGTTGTAAACTCCCACTCAAATATACACCATACACATATTAAATTGTGAAACCACTTTGGCTCCCACTCAGAAATATGTTGTCCTTATATTTGACCATGATTAAATAGCTCCCACTCAAACATATGTCACCACATATTTTGATCGTGGAAAATAGTTTCTGCTCTAACTTAATATATGTCACCACATATTTTAATTAGATCCCACTCAGTTCTTTATGCATTTTCTCGATACCTTGGACACCTCCAAAATCTTAATTAACTTTTAAATCGAGAACTCATATACGAACACTAGTACTTTGCTAGCTTTAAGTTTTATTTATTCTCTACAAAACTCCTTCTGAGGAATAAATATGTGAAACATCACTTTCACAAAATCAAGTAACAATTACTTTGTGATTTGAACTTAACATAGGATGACTCTTAGTCACTTTCGTATTTAAGGCTTCTATTTCTTCTTTATAGTTTCGTATGTATGTCTTGTTTCTTAAACATGACAAGTAAATCATGAACATTATTTTGCAACATGACAAAATTATATATTCTTGAATCCCACTATTCTTAGAAAAACTGAATTCAAATTCAATGATCATCATCATTAATTCCTGCTTTCATGTGTCAAGTAAAACCCTAACAGAAACACTTTCCGCTGTGTTACTCGATACATTAAAGTCAAGGTCAATAACCTTATTTATGTTTCTCATTTATTGTAGCAACTCTTTTATCAATGAAACCCTTTCATGATAAACCACTAAAATACTTAGCACAACCAACAATTTGGTCAGCCCCTTTTAGTCTCATGTTGTGGAAACCTTATCCATAGTCACATATGAATAAACACTACAAAATACTTATTCTCATTGGCTTCCAACTATTTCATAATTACCACAACATCACATATCTCATATGGAATCGTTTATGCGAATCATTAAATAGATCCTTATTTAATTTGAGTGTTTTCTGTCTTACAGATATATCTAAATGTTTTTCTTAAACCCTGAAAATAAATCCCTTTCTGCTAGACCACACAATATCTAATAGAGTGTGATTACAAAATTTCAGGATATATCAAACACCTTTGAAACAATTCTAAAATTATGTAATTTGTGACAACACTTTGCACAAGTCTCCATACTAAACAATAACTCAAATGTCAGTCCCTTTTCATCAAATCAAAAAGACTTAATTATCTTGTCAACTTAATATCCGTATGTTCCAAAATTTATTTGATCTTATCAAATATCATAATTCAAAATAAATACAACTTATTTACTCTTGTTATTTATGATGGAGAGCACAAAATAATGATACTTAACATTTTCTGAAAACATACCAAACACTTGTGTTTTTCCAGCAATTCACGGCACACTTCTAAAGTAGTGGCGATTTTAGTCATACTACTTCAACAAGGCGCATGTGTTAAACATGTTCTTCACAATACTTAGCATGAAAAAAATTGTCATTATTAAGTTTTAGACATCCTTTTAGTATGTTTCTTATTTATAAATGTTCAACCAATTTATCATCTAGATTACAATAAGAATAATACACTCATAATCGAAACTTGTGATTTCCAAGAGGGACTACTCATGAAAATAGAACAACCATTGTCTTTAACATGAATAACCATCTCACATAAGCAAAACATACTAATTAAAATCACACTTAATTTGATTACAAAACTTATTCAAATTCTCTAATAAAAAAGGATAAATGTAGAGATAGATCGTCGCCAGCATCAACTCCTTGATTGCCACCATTCCGCAACGTCTTCCCAGATCCTCTATGCAAATCTCAAGTAGCAGGTCCTGTTTTCATAAAACAAAATAAGTATCAAATACTTATCAGAACAGCCATAATTGCAATTTGGACTTAAACATTTATAACTTGTATATCACTATATACCTTCTGTATTGTCAACTTCTCCTGCTATGGGTTCCACTTTGACATGACGTAGCCAAGACACAAACTCACAGAATTTATCAAATCCCTTCCCATGAAATAGTCTCTGACATAATTCTTGAAGCTGGGGGGAAGCGAGCGCAGCACCACATCTATCGCGAAATCGTCATTCATCTCATAGTTCCAAACATCCACCAGAGTATAATATATCTTATGCATTTTCCTCAGGTGTTGTTCCAAGCAAGAGTTTTCTTCCATCTTAGTTGAAAGAAATTCATTCAGACAATCAAACCTTGCAATTCTGACTTGTGCTAAGAACCTATTCTTCATCTCAGCGACAATCTCATTGGCACTCAAGTCGGTGAATTGTCTACTTAGGTCAGAATTCATGAATGTGCACATCATCCACTCGACTTTCAAGTGTGTGGTCCTCTGTTTGAGCCACTCCATGTGATCCTCATATCTTGCAGAAGTATCGGGTTTATCTTCTAAAGGTTCATCTAACACGTAGAGCTCAGCATGGGTGTGGAGGACTTCTCTCAGAGGCAGTTACCACTCGACAAAGTTTGACCCATCGAGACGCAGCTCTTCAGCAAGGAAGAGTTGGTCATAGTCGGCCATGATCTACAAGGATTTTTGCAAAGACGTCTTAGGACTTTTGTTTATGATAATTTTAGTTCATCTTAATCGAAATTACTACATGAACTCCCACTAAACTCAACAACTCTTGGATTGTTTAGTGACACACGATCCAAATCCACTACACCACAACCGATCATCACGTAAGATGATGTAGCTTCAAAGTTGAACATCACCATGTTGATCATATCGTCCATATGTTCGTGTTTAACCTTTCGGTTCTTGTGTTCCGAGGCCATGTCTGTACATGCTAGGCTTGTCAAGGAAACCATAGTATTTCCGCGTGTGTAAATCTGGCTTACACCCGTTGTATGCGAACGTAGAGTCTATCACACCCGATCATCACGTGGTGTCTCAAAACGACGAACTTTCGCAACGGTGCATACTAGGGGAGAACACATCTTGATATTAACTAGAGAGATCACCTTATCATGCTACCGTCGCGATCATATCTAAGCATAACAATAAGGTGCATAAAAGGATTAACATCACATGCAATTCATAATTGTGATATGATATGGCCTTTTCTTCTTGTTCCTTTGATCTCCATCTCCAAAGCACCGGCATGATCTCCATCATCACCGACATTATGGCGCCTCTTCCATGGTTGCCATCACCGACTATTGCAACTACAATTATTTCTACTCTTAGCGATAATGTAAAGCAATTACATGGTGATTCAATGACACGCAGGTCACATAAAATAATAGACAACCATATGGCTCCTGCTGGTTGCCGTACTCATCGTATACATGATCATTGCATACATTATCACAAATCACACATTGGCCATACCACATCACAAACCCTGCAAAAACAAGTTAGACGTCCTCTAATTTGTTTATGCAATTTTTACGTGGCTTGGGTCAATGAGATAGAACCGTTCTAATCTACGCAAAAACCACAACGGTGATATAAAAGTGGCTTATTTACTCATCCTTTTTAAAGGCCTCCCATTGCAGATTGCATCTCACCATTGCTAGAGAAACAGACACCCGCCAGCCACTTATGCAATACAAGTTGCATGTCAATCATGGAACCGGTCTCTCGTGTGTGGACGAGTAAAGTTGGTCCAGGCCGCTTCAATCCAACCATCCAATAAGATACAAAATACACGCAAGAAGGTAGCAACAAAATATCAATGCCCACAACTTCTTGTGTTCTAATCGCACCGATATCTACGCATAGATCTTGGCTCTGATACCACTGAAGGGGTCGTTGCATAGAAAACAAAAAATTTCCTACGTAACAAGCGGAAGAAACCCCACGATCTAGATCTATTAGATGAAGGTAGCGAAGATGAGATCAAATCTCTTACCCTTGAAGATCGAACAAACACGTTTTGTCGTTGTAGGGGTTGGCTAGTCGATCCCCGCAACTAGACTTGTCTAGTCGCGAGGAGATATATTATCCACGCGATCCAATCCGATAAAGCGCCGCACGAGCAGCACCTCCGCGGTATCCACACGTACGGCTCGATGTAGACTTCTCCTTCTTGATCCCGCAAGCAAGGTGGAAGTGGCTAGATGGATCTCAGCAGCACGACGGTGTGGTGGTGTTGATGGTGGAGATCTCCCGCGGGCAGGGCTTCGCCAAGCTGTACGCGAGGGAGAGGAGAGGAGGTAGGAGGGGTGCAGCTAGGGCTTGTACTTGGGCTACCTAGGGTGTGCCGCACCCCCCTTTATATAGGTGGAGGGAGGCCCACCAGCCCTAGGGCCGGCCAGCTTGGGGCTCGATTGCCTCCCAAGTTTGCCAAGGAAACTTGGCCTCCAAGTAGAATCCCTTAGGGATGCGGCCTCCCTCCCTTTCCTTCCTTGTGGTGGCCTGATTGGCCCATGTGGGCTGGTGCGGCTAGCCCAAGTTGGCTGCTGCATCACCACATTGGCCAATGTGGGTCCACACGAAGGTGGGCCCCACTTCTAGACTCTTCTAGAACCTTCCAGAAAATGCCGGTACCTGCTGGAAAATTTGGAACCTTTCCGACACCTCCGGAAACCACTTTGTGTCGCAATAGTGGAACATGGGGTTCCCCTGATGCGGTCAAAGTGGGTCCATCGCACATGGGCCCACCAAGGAGGCACTCAAGGCCAACGCACAAGACTGGCAGATGGCCCCCCATCTGCCCCACGGCGTCCCGACGCGCGCGGCATCGACAACCAAGGCAAGGACACGAGGACCCTCCAGGGCCCCCTTGACCCGGAAGCAGGCATGGAGGTCCTGGGACCCCGACGCCCGGCAGGAGGCCAGGCTCAACCCCGGGAACCCACCTCCAGTGCGCAAAGAGGATAAGCTTGCCATCCCTAGCTGGAGGCTCCTAGAAGACTTGGGCGCCAAGAAGATGGAGGCGCCAAAGGGGGGCAGAGGCGGAAATGTTGTCAGCCTCTGTCCGCCCTCCCTGGAAAAGGTGGGCGACCTCACCTACCCCTTCTGAGAAGAATACTTGGATGAGAGGAGGCCACGTCGCCTCATAAGGAGAACCCGGAGGGGTTTTCCCACCAAAACCCTTCCTGCCCCAAGGGTGCACCTGTGGTATCCCCTTAGCCTATAAAAGGAGGACCGAGGCACCCAGGCGGAAGGGGACAAGTTCCAGGAGGATTTCCAGAGAGTCGGAGGCTAGGCTAGATAGCGCACAAGACGAAGAGTAGCATAGGTGAGAGGTGATCTCCTCCGGGCCTGGATCTGCTCGTCTTCAACCTCTAGCCAGCACCTACTGGGTTCTCACCCGCGACCACCATTGTAAAGCTACACCATGATACACCTCTCAATCCAGACATGCAGGAGTAGGGCTGTTAGCCTCCGGGTGGCCCGAACCTGGGTAAACTCCTTGTGTCTCTGTGATGCTTGCTAGTACGTAGATCTCGAGCGTAGACGAAGCCCCCGGGCGGAAGATGTTCTTCAGCCTCCTTCGCGCCCCATACCGAATATAAAAAGGGGGTATCCTTTATCCCGGTGTCTGTGATCCAAGACATGACATCTGGCGCGCCAGGTAGGGGGCGCAAGTGCTAATTTCTTCTTCATCGGCTTCGTGTTCTTCATCGAGATCTTCCTCAAGTTCTTCATCGGCTTCAAGATCTTCGAGGAGATCTGCGTCAAGTTCTTCGTCGACCATGGCGCCAAAGAAGAGGCCTGACGCCCAGACGTCCAAGGCGGCCTCCCCTACGTGCTCTCAGGCTACCGGCGAGCGTCGCGCTGCTGCGGCAAACCGGGCTTCTCCTCCTCCACCTCCGGAGAAGGACGCTCTGGGCAGGGCAGGCGGCCCAACCCGGAGCGGCAAAGATGGTGGCGCGGAGAAGAGCATGGGCGGCAACATCGGCAAGGACCTCTCTGTCGGTGAAAAGAGAGAGGGTGCCCGCGCTGGCAAGGGTCAGCAGGTCACCAAGAGCAAGTCCTGCACTCTACTCTCGGACGACGTGTAGGCCCGCCACGACGCCCTCATCACCGCCAAGGCTCTGATCCAGTGTCCACCCAGCACCGACAACCCCAAGGTCTACCAGGAGTGGCGGACCCATGTGGAGGAACTCCTCCACTTCGCCGACGGCGGTCCCAGGTGTGAGCCCGTTCACTTCCCCACCGTCGACAGCCCCAGAGCCAAGGGAGCAGAGGCGCGGGAACCCCGGGACCCTTCTCGGGGAGATCGCCCAGGTGAAGCCGTGCCTCCTCAAGCAAACCCTCCTGCGGCGGGTTGGGCAAACCGCAACAGCGGCCCGGCCATCTCCATTGGTTCATCCTCCACGCGCAACCTGGATCTGCGCAACGACGTCAACAACCGTCTCCACGAGGATGAACGCACCCGCATCGAACGTCGTCGAGAGCGCCATCGACGGGAAGATCGGGATGACGACATCGCCGAGGGCTACCTCGCCCTCTTCCCTGAGTTTCGTCAGGCCACCTGGCCCAAGAAGTTCAAGATCGACGTCCTCCGCTACGATGGCACTACCAACCCTCGAGACTTCCTGCAGCTATACTCGCTGGCTGCGGTGGTCGCCGGGGCCGACGAGGTCATGATGGCCAACTAGTTCCCATTGGCCCTGAAGGGAGACGCTCAGTCATGGCTCCTCAACCTCCCCAAGTGCTCCATCCGATCCTGGTGGGCACTAAAGGAGGCATTCCTGGGGGTTTTCCAGGGCGGCTACCAGCGCCCAGGAGTTCCCAGCGACCTGCACGACTTCAAGCAGCTTCCGGGTGAAACTCTCCGCAAGTTCATCCAATGCTGCACCCAGAAGATGAACACCATCCCAAGCATCAAGCAGGAGCTAGTGATTCAGTCCTTTCACGCCAACGTTCGGCATACCCGGATGCGCGAGAAGTTGAGCACTCATCGCATTGAGACTACCCGCGAGCTATGGGAGCTCGTGGACCGCTGCGCCGTGCAGAAGATGGGGTCAGAATCCCCGGGGAGGAGGAACCCGAGGACAAGGCCACCCCCGCCAAGATCAAGAAGTGGGACCCCGGTCCCGACAAGCGCGTCTTCCTCACCGAGCCTCTCCCCAAGAAGGTCAAGCCAGCCTTGACTTCTGAGGGCGATGAAGATCCATGGTGCCATGTCCACGCCGACGGCAATCACCTGCTCAAGGACTGCCGCCAAGTAAACGGCCTCGCTGCGCGCACGTAACGTCAAGGAGGCGGGACCGGCCCAGGTGCTTGCTACAGCTGCGGACTCCACGGGGACTACTCCCGGAACTGTCCCACAGGTCGCCAAGGCGGTGACGGCCGGGGATGGGGGCATGGTGGAGGACGCGGAGGCCGTGGCGGAGGGCGCGGTGGCCAAGGCGGACGTGGGCCAAACAATGCGGAGTTCGCCTACAACGGGGACGCTCCGGCTCCTCAGGGCGCCGGCCTCGGGCAATTCCAAATAGTCAATGCATCGTCGGGTGCATTCACGGGGGAGCCTCCCTGCCTCCCTCCAACAACACCGGCAAGAGACTCGTCCGGGAGCTGAACGCGGTCGCCCCGGCGCCGTTAAAGCCTCCTTCGACCCAGAAGATCACCCTGACAACACCGTCGGGGTAGGGACACTGCCCCTAGTCGTGTCGCCCATCATCCACAACTTCAAGGTCACTAAGATGCTGGTCGACGGAGGCTCCAGCCTCAACTTGCTGAGGGCAAAGGTCCTGGCCACTTTGCAAATCCCTTTCTCCCGCCTGCAAGACACCGGCGTGTTCCAAGGCGTGAACGGGAGTATCACACGGCCTCTGGGGAAGATCTCTCTTCCGGTCATGTTTGGTGGCTCCGAGAACTTCTACACCGAGGAGTTCGTCTTCGACATCGCCGACACGCCGCTCCCCTACAACGGCATACTCGGCCGACCCGCGCTGGCCAAGTTCATGGCCGTCTCCCATTTCGCCTACAACATGATGAAAATCCTGGCGGCTTGGGGTGTGATCAGGATCAAGGCCGACATCGACGACGCCATCTACTACGTCTAGAGACTGAACCAGATGGTGGCCGCAACGGCGGACACCCGACAAGACATGCAAGACGCTGGTGCTGATGCTGCTCTCGGGGGCGGAGGGGACCCCGGGAGCTCGGCACCCATGGCCCCCAAGAGGGCGCCATTCCACGGCGACCCGCAGATGACCAAGAAGGTGGCACTCACGAGTGACGACTCTCGCACCATCACCATCGGTGCCCACCTCATCGACAAATAGGAAAGCGCGCTCGTCGCCTTCCTTCAGGAAAATTCTGATGTCTTCGCATGGGAAGCGTCAGGTTTACCTGTTGTACCAAGGGAGGTGATCGAGTACAAGCTGGCGGTGAACACGGACACCCGCCCCGTGAAGCAAGTTCTGCGGAAGCAGAGCAAGCAAAAGTTGGAGTTCATCGTCTCCGAAACCGACAAGCTACTGGAAGCTGGTGTCATCAAGGTGGTGCCTCATCCCACCTGGGTAGCCAACCCAGTGTTGGTGCCAAAGCCGAATTCCTACAAGCTGCGACTCTGCGTCGACTTCATAGACTTGAACAAGGCCTGCCCCAAGGACCCGTTCCCTCTGCCGCGCATCGATCAGATCGTGGACTCCACAGCCGGTTGCGAGTCACTGTGTTTCCTGGATGCCTTCTCGGGGTACCACCAGATCCTGATGGCGGTCGAGGACCAGGAGAAGACGACTTTCATTACCCCAAGGGCTGCTACCGCTACACCCGGATGCCTTTCGGCCTCCGGAACGCTGGCGCTACCTTCCAGCGCGCGATGCAAGCGTGCCTTGGGACCCAGCTGGGCCGCAACGTTGAAGGCTACATCGACCACATCGTAGTCAAGACAAGGTTCCAGGACTCCCTTGTCCAGGACCTGCACGAGACTTTCGACAACCTCCGCCGGGTCAACTTCAAGCTCAACCCCAACAAGTGCGTGTTCGGGGTCCCATCCGGCAAGCTGTTGGGTTTCCTGATCTCCCACCGGGAGATTGAGGCGAACCCTGACAAGATCAAGGCCATCGAATGAATGGAAGCGCCCCGGCGAGTCAAGGACGTGCAGCGCTTCAACGGGTGCATCACTGCACTCAGGCGCTTCATCTCAAGGCTTGGAGAGCAGGCTTTGCCGTTCTTCAAGTTGCTCAAGAAATCGGGCCCCGTGGAGTGGAACCCCGAGGCTGAGGAAGGTCTCCAATCACTCAAGAGCTACCTCGCCTCGCCACCCGTCCTCGTGGCCCCAATGGAGAATGAGCCCCTACTGCTGTACATCGCGGCCACTAACCAAGTTATCAGCGCCGTGCTGGTGGCCGAGCGCGACGCGTCTCCAACGAAGCCAAACAAGGGCAAGCGTCCCGGGGACCCATTCCCAGGGCAGCCAAGCAAGAAGGGGCGGCCAGGTGTTCAGGGGTTCGAAGATCCCAGCACCCCGCCCCCTCCCGTCATCGTCGAGCCACACGTTGTGGACGAAGGAATACACTCCAAGGCGACGCAGCCGGAGGCTACTCCGACAACACCCCGGAGTGCCAAGGACGTAGAGGACGTCGAACCCGCCAAAGGATCGGCGACCCACAAGGTGCAGCACCCGGTCTACTTCTTCAGCTCAATGTTGTGCGACGCCCTGGAGCGGTATCCCATGATGCAGAAGCTACTGCTAGCGATCCTTATCGCCTCCCGCAAGATGAGGCCATACTTCGAGGGGCACCCAATCACAGTGGTGTCCAAGTACAACCTAAGGAGTCCTCTAGAGAACCCGCTGGCCACCGGACGCATCTCGGCGTGGGCCATGGAACTCCAGGGCTTCGGGCTCAAGTTCGAGCACACGGACAACATCAAGAGCCAAGCACTGGCTGACTTCACAGCCGAGTGGACCGAGACGGCGATCAACAACCCGGAGGAGGAGACGAGCCTTCCCGGGAAGGAGGATCCTGACACCTGGACCATGCACTTTGACGGCTCCTACACCAAGGGGCAAGGAGATGCCGGGTTCGTCCTCACTTCACCAACCGGTGAGCGCTTGAAGTACGTCGTCCAAATGCACTACCAAGGAAACATCTCCAACAACACGATGGCGTACGAAGGTCTGCTCACGGGACTTCGTGCTGCCATCGGCCTCGGCATCGGCAAGATCATCATCAAGGGTGACTCTCAGCTAGTCATCAAGCAATTCAACAAAGAGTACGCCTGTCCTCAGATGGAGCCGTACGTCGAAGAAGTGTGAAAACTTCAGCGGCGCTTCAGTAGCTTCAGAGCTGCTTACGTTCTGCGGGAGGAAAACACATCTGCGGATGAGCTATCACAACTGGCGTCCAAGAGAGAACCGGTACCTCCCGGGATCTACATCGAGGTGCTCAAGCAGCCTTCAGTCTCTCCCGAGAGGCTGAAGCCAAGCTCTTCAGCGACAATGGAGGCTGGCAACCCTTCTACACCAACAACACGGGTAGCCAGCCCGGAAGCACAAGACCCGGCAGTGCCCGCGGCCGAAGAAGCTATGCTTCCTTCTGGCCAGGAGGTACTGCTGGTGGAACGGACCCACCCACCCTGGGCCCAGGACATCATCAAGTACATGGTTGAACACACCCTCCCGGAGGATGACCACAAAGCCGAGCAAGTGGCCCGTCGGGCAAAGCTCTACGTCCTAATCGACGGCGAGCTCTACCGGCAGCATGAAAACGGAGTCAAGCTTCGGTGCATATCGCAAGAACAAGGCCGAGAACTACTGAGGGACATACACGAGGGGATATGCTCAAGTCATGTGGCTTCAAGATCGTTGGCGGGGAAGGTTTTCCGCCAATGGTTCTACTGGCCAGCGGTACTTCATGACGCGGAGCAGCTAGTCAAGACCTGTGAAGCTTGCCAGTGTGAACAAATTACAGTTGGGCAGTTGACAGAATTGTGACACAAACTTAATATAGCTATGCTATAGAGAATTCATATGTGGCATTCATGTAGGCATCACGTCAAACATACATAGACCATTATCCAACTGTATCTATAACTATAAATCCACCTAGGGATCGCTATCGATCCTGTCACCCATCGGTATTATGTTGCAAGCAACCGACAATTGCATTAAGCATAGTACATGATGTAAGCAATGTTCATGATCACGAAGACATGAACGTCGCTGTTTTACCCCTAGTAGCAACATGACACCCTCGTCCTTACATGTTTCTGTCACTCGAGCACAGGCATGAACCTACCATCTAGCATAAATACTCCCTCTTGGAGATACAAACAATCACTTGGCCAAAGTAACCACTAACATCGGAGAGCATGCAAGAGCATAAATAACACATAAAGATATCATGAATAATCTAATCATAACTTCACAATTCATCGGATCCCAACAAACATAACATGTAGCATTACATAATATTGATCTCGATCATGTAGGGCAGCTCACGAGATCATAAGCATCAAAGCACAAAGAAAGAGACACCATATAGCTACTACTATGGACCCATAGTCCAACGGGGACTACTCACGCATCATCCTGGTTGTGGCCATGTCGATGAAGAGCCCTCCAGGATCAATCTCCCCTCCGGAAGGGTGCCGGAAGAGCTTCAGAACCCTCCCGAATTACGGTTGAAGATGGAGGCAGCTTCGGGAGCATTTCCGTGGAAAATAATCGTCGCCATTTGCGTTTTAGGGTTAATGGGAATTAATAGGCGTCGGAGGGGGCCGGTGGGGACTCCCAAGCGCAAGGGCGGGTCCCGCCCGTGGGTGGGCCCTAGGTCACGGCTACAGGCCACACCATCTTTGTTTTGTTCTAAAAATAATTCCCGTAAAGTTTCGTCCAATTCTGAGGAGTTTTCCTGAAAAAGATTTTGTGAAATACAAAACAACAGAAAACAGGGAACTGGCACTGGGCATCTTTTCAATAGGTTAGTATAATAAAATGCCCCAAAATCACAAGTGAACATGGTAGAAACATGTGATAATGATATAAAACAAGCATAGACCAATCAAAATTAAAGATACGTTTGACACGTATCAGCATCCCCAAGTTTAACTCTTACTCGTCCTCGAGTAGGTAAGTGATAAATAAATAATTTTTGATGGGACATGCTACCAACATAATCTTGATCAAGATAGTAATGCAAAGCACATGAAGTGAATAAAGTGATCCAAAACAATTGTATATAGTTGACATTAAGCAAACAATGATTAACACATACTAGCTATCAATGTTAGAAACTTTTCATGAATAAGTGTGTTGGAGACATGAAACCATACATAAGGTTTAGAAAGAAGAATTGTAATCACTAGTAGAGAACGGGGCATTTATCCCCGCTCGTGAGGGCCTCTAGTCCCGGATCTGCACCCGGGACTGCGTAATTGGGACTAGAGGCCCCCCTCTAGTCCCGGTTCAGTTACGACCCGGGACAAAAGGCCATCGCTACCAGAGCGCGTGGTCGAGAACCTTTAGTCTCGGTTCGTAATACGACCCGGGACTAGATATGTCCCCACCTGGCAGCCCGTCTATTCAATTACATGGAGATCATGCGTTCAAATTGTATTTTCCCTTTGGGTCTATGACATTCTCCATAAAAAATCCCGCAATTTCCTCTTGAAGTGCTTGAAAGCGCTCCTTTGATTGTAGTTTGCTCCACATTTCATCCAACTATAGAAGAAGGAGATCAATATGAATATCAATGACCATAACCAAAATTATGAATGACACTCAACACAATTGATGCTAATAAAATAAAATTGTGAATATATTTGTTCGCGTACTTCTAAAAATTTCACCGGATTCCGCTCACTAACCTCCCCGCGAATCCACTCGCAAACGAAGTATCCACACAAATGGGTCCTCTCTGGCTGCCTCTCGCACTTTAAGAGAATAGAATTCAATCAAATAATAATCAAGCATGATATAATGATATTGAAATTATAATTAAAGAGATGCGCGGACCTAGCTCATACTACTTACCTTGACTGCATGAAAACTAAGCTCCTTTTTAAATTCACCCTGTGTCCTCTTGATGAAAAGTTTCCAAATCCTGCCAGGAAAAAAAATGAATAAATGAGTTATTAGTTACTTGATATCTCAGGAAATGAACAAAAGAGACCGATATAGTGCGTAATGATTGAAATTACCTTTGGAGCACATCTATAATGCTTTTGTAGTACTTCGCTTCGTTGTTCTTCGCATCGTCTTTCGCCAATGAGTCGTAGATTTCAGCTCTTCCAGCGTCAACTTCAATGATTAGCCGAATGTAATGGAAGCTGCGCATGTCTATATACGTGAGTAACTCATCAGTTACACTTAACATCGAGTAAGCAAAAATTATTCATTACAAGACAGTAACACTCTTACTTGAAGTTGTAAAGAAACAATATCCTATTTTTGTAATGTTGCTTTTTTATGAACCTTAGCAAGTTGGCCTCCGTTTCCTTGGGGAAGTCCACCAGCAATTTTTCATTAATTCGTTTTGGGTCACGAACCCAATGTCGAAGATTCCTTTTCGGTCACATTCATCACTCCTCATTCTGCATAATAGCGTAGTGGGTATAATTACAGGCAATGAACGAGCTGAGCTAGAGACTTTATTATAGAAATAAATGAATTGAATCACTTAGAGACAATAGGTACTGACAAGACTCAAATTGAGGGACTCAAGCTTGTATAACATATAGAGTTCTTCAAAATAAATTGGTACCTGGTCTTCACCTATGTAATGCTACTTTGTAACTTTCACAATGATCATTATTCGATCTTCCTTTGTGACTTGCTAGTACCAGTCATGCAGTTTTCGCATTTGTGTTGGTAGAAGCTTGATCTGATCAGGTGGCACCAGAGACTTCCCGTGCTCCCATTTCCATGAGTCTTCTTCCAACAAGGGGATTTCTTGGCCTTACTGAGCCGCCGGCGCTGTGCATTGCGTAGTTTGCAGTTGAGAAAGAGTAATATCAGCTTCCGCAGCAAATTGCGCAGCTTGAGTGGGGAGATTGACCGTTTTGCCTATTCTCCGAGCTGGGCAACATCTCTTTTCCCGCTGGCACTACTACTTCTCGTCGTGGTGGAGCTAGCTGGTTTCCTCAAACAGCGTAAATAGTCATCTCGCTTAGTTATCTCAAATTGCGATGGCTGCTCAATAAAGTTCTTAGCCCACTTTTTGCTTTTCGCATGAAATTTTTGCTTTGGCTCGGGCTTTTTCGGTGCTAAGTGTCTTTTCACATCGACATCCATGATCATGGCGTTTTCGTCAATAGTCCGGTCGTAAGCTCGGACGGGAGGAGCCGGCGGTACTCTTGGGAGGGGCTCCTATCGGGGTCCGCGTCGGTTATCCATTGACGAAGCGGTGCGCTTCCCCTTTTGGCCCTGAGCCTTAGTGGGCGGAGGCGGCGAAGTCGGCTGAGGAGTCGGCTGATGTGGCAGCGGAGATCAAGATGGACTCGTGTTGTGGTGGTCGTCCCTCTCGTCATCATGTGGACTTGGAGGTGGGGAATCGCGACTCGGAGGAGACGGTGGTTGCCTTGGCGCTGAGCCTGGAAGCACGATGTATTTCTTGCGCCATAGAATGATACCACCCCCGACGTCTCCCAGTGTCCTCTCATAATTAGCTCCAGGGATTTCAATCTCAAGTGATTCATATCCCGGTATAACTTTATCCACGCTGACACGACCATAGCCATCTGGAATCGCATTGCAACGCCACAGTGCTGTAGATTCACAAGTTAAAGCATAGCCGTCCGCCACCTTGAAAGATAAGTTCATCACTCCCACATGTAGCTCACAACTTGCCTTCTCCGTGATATCATCCACGGGGTAGCGATCCATCAGTGCCTCATCAGCACCCACCGCCGTGGAAGCCACGCTGCTTCTCCGCTGAGATGGGCCGCCTTGTTGACTATCTTGCTGCAGCTGATGAGGTGGCCCTTGCTCGCGCAATTCCTCTATTTCCTTCTGTTGGCGCGCTACCATGGCAAGTATTTGCTCATTCGCTTTTTCTAGGTTGTTTAACCGGTCTTCCTCCTCCTGCTCCTTCCTCTTCTTTGCTCTCGCTCGGCTTCTATAAGATTCACACTAGGTCCAAAGCCTCGTGTTCATCCTAGTTTTTCAGGATTCTCGAGGGCCTTTGTGAGCACGTCTTTCTCTCTGTCGGGAATAAACTTTCCCTTTTGAACCTCGTCGATCACTTCAACAATTGCTTTCTGGGGTACAGAAATTCCTTTTGTTTCATCATTTTTTAACTGCCCTGTTTCCATGTCATACTCCGCCCCATGATCAAGTACCCAATTTCTTGCCCTATGGGGCCAGGAATCTGTAGCTGGAATGATCTCTTTTTCGCGCATGGCAGCCTTAGTTTGATCCCACTTAGGCTCGGCAGTTCTGTAGCCACCTGTCCCCATCTTATGGTGATATATCTTTTTCTTTGCATTTTCCTTATGCTTTTCCGACCTTTGCTTAGCTACTTCCGAATTCTTGTACTCCAAAAATGAGTCCCAGTGAGCCCGCTGCCTCTCTAGTGTGCTAGTGAAATCTGGAGCTTTCTTATCCTTGACATACACATGGTATAATCTGTTCTTGTACTTATTGAATTGTTCAGCCATCTTCTTAAGACCGAAATGCTTGACTGCGTCCCTTATGGCTTTTGTCTTTACTTCATCATCATCAAAGACCGGTAGGGTGAAATGTGCAATGAGCTTCTCCCAAAGTATCTCCTTCGTTCTGTCGTTGACATAACTAACTCCCTCTACCATTTTTGGCTTAACCCATTCCTAAACGCTGATCATGACGTTGTCCCTAACAACAACTCCGCATTGATGCACAAACTTATTTGCGTTCGTCTCGGGAAGCAACGGTTTGCCCTCTGGAGAGACGAGCTCAATTCGGAGATGCATATCTTTGTCCAACCCTTTCGCATGGCCTCGTTTACTTTTACCAGATTGGGTCGATGCGGAGGTCTAAAATAAGAAACATTCGTTAATACATATATATACAAATCAATTATTGCATCTGATCACCAGAGGCTTAGTATACCTCGCCAGACTATGGATGTCCACCAAATTGGGAGTCGTCATCGCACTCGATGCTTATTTGTGCTTCATTTTCCAGCTCCATTCCCTAACCGGACTCGTTCAAAAACTGTGAGCCGTCTTCTGCTCCATTATCTTCTGCTTGACCCTCGGGTTGTCGTATAAGGGCGAACATGTCCTCTTCATGGTGTCTGCTGTTGAAGTCATCCATTGCTTAACTAATACAAAACAATGTTAGCATTAGCAGAATAATTCAAAGTAGGGAACATTATTTTCCTCACTTTAGAAGCCCCTAATGGAATTACATATGATGTCGGAGTTATGGAGAAGATGAACAGAACAATCCTCAAGTCTGCATGGCCGGCATTTGTTCATGGCAATTAAATAGAAGAAAATTATTCTATGATGTTTCGATACCTTGGAAATGCCCGCTTGAAATTTTCTTCTATTTGATTGGCTTGAACAAATGCCGGCCATGAAGACTTGAGGATTGTTATGTTCATCTTCTCCATAACTCCGACATCATATGTAATTCCATTAGGGGCTTCTAATTTGACAGTTCCTGAAATATTTCCCCCTAAATTTAAACCCTAAAGTATCACTAATACATCTCCCGTGAACCAAACTCCCATTGACATCGTCGCCGAGAACAATAAACTAAAAACAAATTGTTTTTGTTGTATGTCAATTAATATGGGACTTAGAATTATTATTGGGGCTTAGCAAAATTTCTGTTAAATCATCTAGCTAATAAATTATCATTTGGACTTAGCAAATTTATATTAAATCATCTAGCATTATTAACCTAAATTTGCTAACCTAATTTTGCTAACCTAAATTTGCTAACTGTACACTAACCTAAATTACAAAAATGCTAAAAATGCTAAAAATTACCAAGGGGACGGCGGCTCGAGGCGGCGACGGCGCGCGGCGGGTGCGGATCGATGGCGGCGTGCGGCTGCGGAGGAGGGCGCGGTGGGCGCGGCGGCGGCAGCCTGACGGCGTCGATTTCATCGCGGCGGCCTCCTTCTCTCTTCTCCCGGTACGTGGCTCGAACTGGGGAGGAAGCCGTGGTATTTATACCTAGGGACCTCTAGTCCCGGTTGGTGCTACGAGCCGGGACTAGAGGGTACCCTCTAGTCCCAGTTCGTGGCACCAACCAGGACTAGAGGTATTTTCGGCGCAGCCGAAAAGAGCGCGCGCAAAAGACACCTCTAGTCCCGGTTGGTGGCACGAACCGGGACTAGAGGTGTTTTTTTTTGCGCGCGAAGGCCCAAAATTTTCTATGACAAGTGTTTGAAAGTGAATTTAAAAAGTGTTTGAATATGAATTTGAATAACTTCTGCATACTTTTGAATCTGACAAATATTTTAACTTGAAAAGTGTTTGAATTTGAATAACTAATCCAAAAACATTTTATGTTTTCTAAAATAATTATTATAACTCTTAAAACTATTAACCATTTTGCCATTTTCAATTAAAAATGCATTAACTAATTTTTTTTGCATATTTTTTAATCTGACAAAAATGTCAACATGAAAAGTGTTTGTAATTGAATAAATAATCCAAAACCATTTTCTGTTTTCTAAAATAATTAATGTAGCTCTTCAAACTATTAATCATTTTGCCATTTTCTCTCAGGGCTAAGAGGGTTCATACTGTAGTCAAGCTAGTCCGAAAGATGTAGACAGAGGACTCCTCTACGCCACAGCTTCTCGAAGATGTCCTAGGTACAAGTTCATCACATTAAAACAAAAGTAGAATAGTGACTAAATGTAATACATAGTTCTCATTATTAAAACATACATAGAAACTAACATACAAACTATCTAATGCATTTAAATGCAACAACACATGCGATCAAAATCGCAACTAAGGTAACCATTGATCCAACAGCATAATGATACCAAGCCTCTTTATGAATAACATATTTTCTAGTGTTTCTAATCTTCAAGCCCATTGCATCCATCTTGATCTTGTGATCATCGACGGCATCGGCAAGATACAACTCCAATTTCATCTTCTCTTCTTCAAATTTTTTTCAATTTTTCTTTCAAATCATCATTTTATTTTTCAACTAAATTTAACTTCTCGACAAGAGGGTCGGTTGGAATTTCCGGTTCATATATCTCCTAGATAAAAATATCTATGTCAAGTGTTGCTCAGCATAATTGTTATAAACATGAAATTAAACAAATTGTTATAAAAGATAATATACCACATCCGAATCATAGATCGGACGAGGCTGACGGGGGATATCAAAACCATGGCACCATACATATAACAAATAGTCATAGAAGTAAAAAATATTATACAAGTACTTATGTAAATCATACAAATAAGAATTTGTTTTTTACAAATAAGAACAAGAGGCTCACCAAAGTGGTGCCGGCGATGGGGCGGCGCGGGCGATCCACGGCGGTGAGGACAACGATAGGGACGGGACGACACTAAAAGCCACAAATCATACTTTAATTTGTGCTCAAATTGCATATAAAACAAATAAACTAGCAATGGGCATTACACAAATAACCTAGAATTTGAGTTGAACTAACTTAGCCATTTCATCAAACACCTAGCTAGCAATAGCAATGAAATGAGGAGCAAAACTAGCAATGGGGATGAACTCGAGCTCCGTGAGGATAAAGTTTCTAACCTATTAGAATCCTTGGATATATGAGGTGCCCTTACCTATTAGAATTGTGGAGAAAAATGTGGATGAATTCGAGCTAGTGAGGAGATAGAGAGGAGAAAAATGGTGATATGAACTCTGAGCTTGGGATGGAAGAAGTGTAACAGCCCTAACTTGGTAATAAAAAAATACGAAGGATTTTTCCACTTTTTGCATTCATGTTTGCATCATGGCATATCTTTAAATTGCTTTTGTGACAAACCACAAATGGGAAATAATAAAAAGAGTGAAGCCAAACTTCCCAAAACCTTTACTTACTTGAAATGCAAACTATGGTGCAACCTTTAACATGACAGGTGACCATATGGTTCAACAAGTTCCCCAAGTTCACCTTAATGCACAAGAACCAAATGGAGGGGTTCCAATTTGCTTCCAACTTCCTTAGGCCCTAAAGTGTGGCTTAAAGCTTTTGTCTATTTGTGAGCCATGCCACCTTGCTCAAGAGGCTAGATAAAGATGTGCTGAGCCTGTTTTACCTTGTGGAGAAGCTCCCAGATTTTTACAGGTTTTTCTGGAATTGTTTTGATGCCCAAAATCAATCTAGCCTTTCTGCCAAATTTTAGTCATCCGGAATGACCCGGATTTTTCCGGATCCATTCCGAGTGGCCCGGAATATTCCGGACCTATCCGGAAAATTCCGAACGAAGCACAGTGGCGACAGGAAGCACTGGCGCCATGCCGCTCGCGCCCATGCCGTTGCCGCCGTGGCCTCGCCTACCCCTCGACGCCGTGGCCCCCCTTGAGGTCAAAGACGACCAACACGACGCCCTCGACCTCACCTGCCCCTTTTTCCCCTGCTGTCCCTCTCTCGTCTCCCTCCCGAGCTCCCTAGGACGCCATCCGTAGTGCCGCCGCCATCGCCGTCGATTCGCCGCACTGGGAGCTTCCCGAGACAAACCGAAGCCACCACCAGCTCCGCCGGCTCCTCCTCAACCTCCACCACCGAAGGACTCTTGCTGGGAGGCCTCGAGTCGAGCTAATCGAGCTCGGTTTCCCGAGGTTGGACCGCCGCACCTCGTGACCGTCCTAGTCAAAATCCGGCCACCGCGGTCCTCCCCGTCCTCACCGACCGCGCCTACGTGCCCCTGGTGAGCCACACGTCCTCCTGGACATGCTCCCGTTTCCCCTCTCTCCCTTTTTCTTGCTCGCCCGTGCGCAACCGCCGCCGCCGTTGTTTTTCTGTCCAGGATTCGGGTCGTCCGGAATCACCCGGATTATTCCGGATCGATTCCGGGTCGACCGGAAAATTCCGGACCTTTCCGGACGAATTCCGAAACTCTAACAGAAGGATTTTGAGGTCACCTCGGATTTGGTTCGGATTTAGCCCGGATTATTCCGGACCATCCAGAATATTCCGGACCAATCCGGATGAATTCCGGGCCAGCTGAAAAACTTGTGAACTTTGCAATTTGACTTCTTTTCGTTAAATCTTGCAATTGGTATACCAATCTGATCAGTGTTTCAAATGCTATCTAAATATGCTAGTATCACCCCATGACAACAACTTGCCCTTCTATATAAATCCTTACTTGGTTAAAGGATATAAATCCAAATAATCTTTAAATTGCTAATTATCCATCGGTACTCCGAAAACTACTAATAAGGCACCGAAGTAAACATAAGAACCAAACCTCTTTAATCATGTCATGTTCATGCATTTTGAGCCACTTCTATAATAATTTGATAATTTATGAAGAATGTGGTCACTAAGATAAATATGGAGTGGTGTCCAAATAATTGCACTAACCATTTGGAACTCCATTTAATTTGTTAAATAAATTAAATGATATTATCCTTGCATCAATTGGACATGTCATCATGTGTTTGCGCATTGCACCTTGTGATCGTGTGATTTATGTGTTCTTTGTATTTCTCTTTTGGGTATCGATAGATTCCGGAGTCGAGGGTCTCTCTACTTACCCCGACGAGCACCACTTCGCGCCCGGGCAGCAAGGCAAGAGATAACCTAACCTTCTTGGCATATAGCATCCTATGTTTTGATCAAATTATTTTATCCACCATAATATTGCATGCGGTTCAAAGGTCTCTTTTGGTAAACATAGAATCCTATGAATGCATGTCTCTTCCCCGAGCCAATCACATGTATCCCTACCTATGAACCCTAGTGTTGATGTGTTGGCCGGATACGAATTATAATTGTCGGTTATATGCTTATCCATGCTTAGACATGCTTAGTTGCAATACTAGTTGTGTCCGTTGTTTATTTCCATAATTGTTGTTGAAGATGGAATGATGCGGACTTGGTGGATGAATGTGATGCTAAATTAAAATGCTAAGACGGCTTGGGTGAGTTGCCATCGGGGATGGTGTTTTGCCTCACTCTAGCCCCTAGGTGCGAGTTCTTTACCTCTTGAACCAAGACGAGCGTGCTGCCATTGGTGGGTGTATGGGCGCCTTACTGACCGAATAATTTGTGCGGGCGTATCCAAGGGTCCTCTAGTTTGCTATTTCCATTTGCCGTCTGTGTGAGCGGAAAAAAGGATGATGAGGATGGTGGTGTTAGGATGTGGCGATGGGGCAGGGGCTGAGGCTGGGTAAACTTGTCCTGTGGCCACAGATGACTCTTGGATAGTCTCATGCATTGTAAAGGTCTAACCGCGCCCGCTTGCCGGCCTTCCCCGGAAGAGGGCCACTCAGGTGAGCCGGACGGTACCAATGGGTAAATTAGTACACCCCTGCAGGGTTAATCTTTTCGAAAAGCCGTGTCCACGGTTATGGACAACTTGGGAATAGACGATAAGATCATAGATAATCTTAACCTAATTGATATGGCAGCTAAAGGTTGCATAATCAACGTGTGATAAAGGTTCACTTCCTCGAGGGTGATTCGAGGGGGTGCCTTGGTGGAGATGAGTGTTGTTGGTGACAAAAGGGTTCTATGAGAACCTACGTTGACAAATGTTACTCTCTTATCCCCTTTATAAAATTGCTCTGAGTAGACGAATGCCAAGTGTCCTTATGTTTCGGTTTATGCAAGTTAGCTTTATGCAAAAGAACTACATATACAGCTTTAGAGCCTCCGTCAGTCATTGGGCCTATATCGCCCTACTAAACTTGCGAGTACGTCGTACTCAGTCTCTCTTTGCTGCCTCTATGATTTTGTATTTCAGAGGAGGACGACGCCGAGCGACTAGGTGGTTTCTTCGTTGACGTCGACTACTAGTCTGGGGTTCCCAGGTGGCAGCTTGGGACCGTGGAACAAGCTGGCTGGGAGATGTTTATTGTAGGCCTCTTAGGCCATATTTTGCTTCTTGTTGTTAGACAACACTACCCGTTTCCGCTTGTTGAATTGTTGGATCTGTGATCCTTTTGCTTGTAATATTTGTATTCTTCTCGTTATATGAGTTGCTATACTTTTGTGTCGTAGAGTCATGCTTTGTGCCAGTTCTGTTCCACAAGTCTCGATCTTTGTTTTATACATTGATGGTTGTGTCGGAACCATAGCCTCTCTGTATAATTCCGGGGTCGGGGCGTTACAAGTTGGTATCAGAGCAGGACTGCCTGTAGGAAACCCGTTCTTTTGGTCGATGTCGAGTCTAGTTCGTGAAAATTATTTTCAACCTAAAAAAATGAGTTGTGAAAACCCTCCTAGGATTCTTTTTACTCCTCATCCAATTCACTCTGATCTCGGTGTCATCTTACCTCTATTTGATTTTAACGGTTCTTCTGATCGTCGGCAAAGTTCTAAATCTTTAGGATCACGGGGTTGGGTTTCTACCTCTAGTTACTAGTTATAGCTACTCGTCTGCCAAAGCTAAAACATGAAGGAAGAAAGTATAGTGGTTCGTCAAGATATTTCTTGCCTTAGCCCAAGATCTTGAACCGAAGGTCCCGGATTGTGCTAGGGCTCCGGTGTAATGTTTCATGAGGGTTGTCACCCTTGTGGGCATTATGCTATTGTGGGTCCCAGTACATGAAGCTGATCTTTAACCCAAGATCTTTTCTATTGAACCCTGATGTTAATTCAATATATATATCCGGAAGTACTCTAATGATCTACCCTATCCATCGGAGTTGGTTACTAAGCTTTGTTCATTGTTCAAATTCTCCAGAATGGCTCCTACCCGTCGTGGGGAATCAGGCAACCCTGATCCTCCACCGCCACCCTCAATGGCGGAGGTTATGATGGCTATCGAACAAAACCGCCTGCGCAATGAGCTGTTGCTCGAGCAGCTGGTCCAGCAAGGGGCCAGGAGGAACACGGACTGCACCACCCTCAATCAGTTCTTGCGGTCCCAACCTCCCACTTTCTCCGAGGCTAAGGAGCCGCTTGATGCGGATGATTGGCTTCGGGCTATCGAGCGCAAGTTTGCCGCTCTTCATGTTCCTGCGGCAGAACACGTCAACTTCGCCACCTACCTTCTGGAAGGAGCCGCCGGCTCCTGGTGGGAGAGCCACGTGGCCATGGTTGCCGCGGGCCATGTTATCACTTGGGAGGAGTTCCGCACCGCCTTCCGTGCGGCGTACATCCCCAAGCCCATCCTCGAGCTCAAGAGGCGGGAGTTCCTGGACTTAACCCAGGGATGCATGGACGTCCAGTCCTATGGACGGGAGTTCAACCACCTCTCCCGTTACGCCCCTCGGGACGTGACGAATGACGAAGACAAGCAATACCTCTTCCGCAAGGGGCTCGCACCTCGTCTCCGATACGAGCTCCTACCCTTCAAGTTCACCTCCTACCAAGAGCTCTACAACCAGGCTCTCACCATGGAGCAAGGCAGGAAGGATCTGGAGGCTTTTAAGAGGCCAGCTCCAGCTGATCACCAGAGCTCCTCCTCGGAGGGCAAGAAGCGCAAGGTCTTCGTGCCTTTCAGCGCCGTGCCAAAGGCGCCCTTCGCGCCGAAGCCCACCGGGTACTTGCCACCTCCGCCCCGCCTAGCTACTTCAACCTTGGGTGCGGATGGAAGTGGGTACCACCCTCAGCTGCCTCCACCACCGCAGAGGCCCACTTGTTTCAGCTGTGGCCAGCCGGGGCACTTCTCCAGGGAGTGTCCCCAGAAGGCACCGGCTACCTCAGCACCTGCACCTGCTCCCTCTACACCAGCCGCCAAGGCCGTGCCCATCAGCCGTGGTCGCCTAAACCACGTCTCGGCTGAAGGAGTTGAACGGGACCCCCGTGTTCTCATGGGTATGCTTCAAATCAATGATTCTCCAGCTTCAGTCTTATTTGATTCTGGAGCATCGCATTCATTCATATCCATATCGTATGCACTCAACCATCAAGTACCGTTTGAGGATATGGACTCCCGGTTAGTGGTCAAGACCCCTGGCTCTAGTTGGCACACTCACTGGATGTCTCCGGAGGTTCAGATTTCTATAGCGACAATTCCTTTCCCGTTTTCGTTGATAGCACTAAAGTCAGTGGGGTTAGATGTCATTTTGGGCATGGATTGGCTAGTCACGTATCAGGCCAAACTAGATTGTGTTGCCAAGACTATCACAGTAAACCACCCAACCTATGGACTAGTGCGTTACTGGTCCCCTACTTCCATAACTCCGTCCACTGCCACTCCCCACTCTCCGAAGATCAGTCCTATTTTCCTGGAGGGTGTCACCCCACCTAAGATACATGAGGTGGTTGTGGTGTGTGATTTCCCCGATATCTTTCCTGAAGAATTGCCTGGCACGCCACCTGATCGAAGTGTGGAATTCGTCATTGAATTGGTTCCGGTAACCGCACCAATTTTCAGAAGGCTCTACCGCATGTCAGCGGAAGAGCTAACCGAATTGGAGAAGCAACTTGATGAGCTGTTGGAAAAGGAATTCGACCGGCCGAGTAGCTCACCTTGGGGCTGCCCGGTCATCTTTGTCAAAGAAAGGAATACCAAGGATCCTCGACTGGTTGTTGATTGCCGCCCCTTGACTGCGGTGGCCATCAAGGACAAGTATCCTATTCCTCGAATAACTGACCTATTCGATCATCTAGCCAGTGCAATGGTATTCTCCAAGATGGATCTGAGGTCAGGATACCATCAGATCAAAATTAGAAAGGAGGATATTCCGAAGACGACTTTCACTACTCAATATGGCTTATATGAGTATACCCCGGCAGAAAAATTACTATGACAAACACCGTCAGAAAGTTCATTATGAAATTGGTGATAAGCTTATCCTCGAGTCTCTCCTCTCCGAGGTGTTCGTCGCTTCGGAATCAAGGGCAAATTAGCTCCCCGCTATGTGGGCCCTTTCACCGTCCTAGCCAAGAGAGGAGATCTCTCCTATCGACTTGAGTTGCCTACCAATTTCCCGGATGTTCCTGATGTGCTCCATGTTTCCCTCTTCCCTCTTCCTACTCTAGGAATCTCGGGGCGAGATTCTTGTAAGGGGGGTAGATTTGTAACAGCCCTAACTTGGTAATAAAAAAATACGAAGGATTTTTCCACTTTTTTCATTCATGTTTGCATCATGGCATATCTTTAAATTGCTTTTGTGACAAACCACAAATGGGAAATAATAAAAAGAGTGAAGCCAAACTTCCCAAAACCTTTACTTACTTGAAATGCAAACTATGGTGCAACCTTTAACATGACAGGTGACCATATGGTTCAACAAGTTCCCCAAGTTCACCTTAATGCACAAGAACCAAATGGAGGGGTTCCAATTTGCTTCCAACTTCCTTAGGCCCTAAAGTGTGGCTTAAAGCTTTTGTCTATTTGTGAGCCATGCCACCTTGCTCAAGAGGCTAGATAAAGATGTGCTGAGCCTGTTTTACCTTGTGGAGAAGCTCCCAGATTTTTACAGGTTTTTCTGGAATTGTTTTGATGCCCAAAATCAATCTAGCCTTTCTGCCAAATTTTAGTCATCCGGAATGACCCGGATTTTTCCGGATCCATTCCGAGTGGCCCGGAATATTCCGGACCTATCCGGAAAATTCCGAACGAAGCACAGTGGCGACAGGAAGCACTGGCGCCATGCCGCTCGCGCCCATGCCGTTGCCGCCGTGGCCTCGCCTACCCCTCGACGCCGTGGCCCCCCTTGAGGTCAAAGACGACCAACACGACGCCCTCGACCTCACCTGCCCCTTTTTCCCCTGCTGTCCCTCTCTCGTCTCCCTCCCGAGCTCCCTAGGACGCCGTCCGTAGTGCCGCCGCCATCGCCGTCGATTCGCCGCACTGGGAGCTTCCCGAGACAAACCGAAGCCACCACCAGCTCCGCCGGCTCCTCCTCAACCTCCACCACCGAAGGACTCTTGCTGGGAGGCCTCGAGTCGAGCTAATCGAGCTCGGTTTCCCGAGGTTGGACCGCCGCACCTCGTGACCGTCCTAGTCAAAATCCGGCCACCGCGGTCCTCCCCGTCCTCACCGACCGCGCCTACGTGCCCCTGGTGAGCCACACGTCCTCCTGGACATGCTCCCGTTTCCCCTCTCTCCCTTTTTCTTGCTCGCCCGTGCGCAACCGCCGCCACCGTTGTTTTTCTGTCCAGGATTCGGGTCGTCCGGAATCACCCGGATTATTCCGGATCGATTCCGGGTCGACCGGAAAATTCCGGACCTTTCCGGACGAATTCCGAAACTCTAACAGAAGGATTTTGAGGTCACCTCGGATTTGGTTCGGATTTAGCCCGGATTATTCCGGACCATCCGGAATATTCCGGACCAATCTGGATGAATTCCGGGCCAGCTGAAAAACTTGTGAACTTTGCAATTTGACTTCTTTTCGTTAAATCTTGCAATTGGTATACCAATCTGATCAGTGTTTCAAATGCTATCTAAATATGCTAGTATCACCCCATGACAACAACTTGCCCTTCTATATAAATCCTTACTTGGTTAAAGGATATAAATCCAAATAATCTTTAAATTGCTAATTATCCATCGGTACTCCGAAAACTACTAATAAGGCACCGAAGTAAACATAAGAACCAAACCTCTTTAATCATGTCATGTTCATGCATTTTGAGCCACTTCTATAATAATTTGATAATTTATGAAGAATGTGGTCACTAAGATAAATATGGAGTGGTGTCCAAATAATTGCACTAACCATTTGGAACTCCATTTAATTTGTTAAATAAATTAAATGATATTATCCTTGCATCAATTGGACATGTCATCATGTGTTTGCGCATTGCACCTTGTGATCGTGTGATTTATGTGTTCTTTGTATTTCTCTTTTGGGTATCGATAGATTCCGGAGTCGAGGGTCTCTCTACTTACCCCGACGAGCACCACTTCGCGCCCGGGCAGCAAGGCAAGAGATAACCTAACCTTCTTGGCATATAGCATCCTATGTTTTGATCAAATTATTTTATCCACCATAATATTGCATGCGGTTCAAAGGTCTCTTTTGGTAAACATAGAATCCTATGAATGCATGTCTCTTCCCCGAGCCAATCACATGTATCCCTACCTATGAACCCTAGTGTTGATGTGTTGGCCGGATACGAATTATAATTGTCGGTTATATGCTTATCCATGCTTAGACATGCTTAGTTGCAATACTAGTTGTGTCCGTTGTTTATTTCCATAATTGTTGTTGAAGATGGAATGATGCGGACTTGGTGGATGAATGTGATGCTAAATTAAAATGCTAAGACGGCTTGGGTGAGTTGCCATCGGGGATGGTGTTTTGCCTCACTCTAGCCCCTAGGTGCGAGTTCTTTACCTCTTGAACCAAGACGAGCGTGCTGCCATTGGTGGGTGTATGGGCGCCTTACTGACCGAATAATTTGTGCGGGCGTATCCAAGGGTCCTCTAGTTTGCTATTTCCATTTGCCGTGTGTGTGAGCGGAAAAAAGGATGATGAGGATGGTGGTGTTAGGATGTGGCGATGGGGCAGGGGCTGAGGCTGGGTAAACTTGTCCTGTGGCCACAGATGACTCTTGGATAGTCTCATGCATTGTAAAGGTCTAACCGCGCCCGCTTGCCGGCCTTCCCCGGAAGAGGGCCACTCAGGTGAGCCGGACGGTACCAATGGGTAAATTAGTACACCCCTGCAGGGTTAATCTTTTCGAAAAGCCGTGTCCACGGTTATGGACAACTTGGGAATAGACGATAAGATCATAGATAATCTTAACCTAATTGATATGGCAGCTAAAGGTTGCATAATCAACGTGTGATAAAGGTTCACTTCCTCGAGGGTGATTCGAGGGGGTGCCTTGGTGGAGATGAGTGTTGTTGGTGACAAAAGGGTTCTATGAGAACCTACGTTGACAAATGTTACTCTCTTATCCCCTTTATAAAATTGCTCTGAGTAGACGAATGCCAAGTGTCCTTATGTTTCGGTTTATGCAAGTTAGCTTTATGCAAAAGAACTACATATACAGCTTTAGAGCCTCCGTCAGTCATTGGGCCTATATCGCCCTACTAAACTT
Organism: Puccinellia tenuiflora; assembly: GCA_012064385.1. Taxonomy (NCBI): domain Eukaryota; kingdom Viridiplantae; phylum Streptophyta; class Magnoliopsida; order Poales; family Poaceae; genus Puccinellia; species Puccinellia tenuiflora. The sequence continues at coordinate 802,127 of QRDG01000519.1, forward strand.
ACGAGTACGTCGTACTCAGTCTCTCTTTGCTGCCTCTATGATTTTGTATTTCAGAGGAGGACGACGCCGAGCGACTAGGTGGTTTCTTCGTTGACGTCGACTACTAGTCTGGGGTTCCCAGGTGGCAGCTTGGGACCGTGGAACAAGCTGGCTGGGAGATGTTTATTGTAGGCCTCTTAGGCCATATTTTGCTTCTTGTTGTTAGACAACACTACCCGTTTCCGCTTGTTGAATTGTTGGATCTGTGATCCTTTTGCTTGTAATATTTGTATTCTTCTCGTTATATGAGTTGCTATACTTTTGTGTCGTAGAGTCATGCTTTGTGCCAGTTCTGTTCCACAAGTCTCGATCTTTGTTTTATACATTGATGGTTGTGTCGGAACCATAGCCTCTCTGTATAATTCCGGGGTCGGGGCGTTACAAGAAGATGATATAGGAATGAGACCTCTAGTCCCGGTTCGTGATACGAACCGGCAATAAAGGGTCTCACGCTGGCCCCCACCTCAATTGCGGCCTGCCAAGAACCTTTAGTCCCGGTTCGTATCACAAACCGGGACTAAAGCTCGCCCATGACCCGGGACTAGAGGCTTCCGGCCTCGTAGCCAATGAACCGGGACTAGAGCCCCCCTCTAGTCCCGGTCCAAAACATATCTGGGACTAGAGCCTAGTCTGGCTCTAGACAAAAGCCCCGTTCTCTACTACTGAATTGTGTCTCCAATATGAAGCATCAATTCTTCTACAAAGCATCAAGTAATCATTCATGAAATAGTCAGATCCAATGAAGTGATCTAATTCAGTTGCTTCCCGCATCAATTGTTTCTCAGTCTACTCAACTAGTCCATGTGAGACTCAAAGTTTTGGCACCAAGATTTATGGCAAAGAGAATAATGATGGGGGTTTGGAAGGTCAAAAAGAAAGGCTCAAACAGTGGAAAGGGTAACCACAAGACAAGAGGAAGTCTTGTAGTTGAAACTGTAAGAGGAGTAGAGATTGCCAAGCAACGAATACACATAGAGCTAAAAGTATATGAAAGCTCTTCAATGGAACTAGTGAGGGTGCATCCAACTTGATTGCTCATAAAGATCTAGAGCTCGCTTGAGGAGGCTCATGCTTGGAATAGGCAAGTCAAATTCTATAATGAAAAGATCTCCACATAGTTATGTAAGTAAAACATGAAAACTCTCTAAAACTAAAATGCGGGTGCTCACATGAGCACAAGTGTGGAATAAAGGATAGTAGTACTGCTCCCTCTCTCTTTTTCTATTTTATTTTTATGTTTTCTTTGTGGCCTCCACGGCTCTTTCCAATATACTCTCATTTGGCCTCTTGGGTTCTTTTTTTCTCTTTTCTTATTTTATCCTCACCGGTAGGAGCAACACTCTGGATATGCAAGGAATCACACACTTTTGGTACTAATAACTCATAAAGAATAAAGCATGATGTATGAAAATGAATGCCTCTGCCAGAGTAGTGGGATGTGCAATGATCAAGCGTAACATTGAATAAATAAACAAAAGGGCAAAGCGTCAAAACCATCATGTCAGCTGTATATGATCACGCAAAGCAATATAAAAATGAAGAATGACACCAAGTCATGTAATATAAAATGGATGTTGCATGGAAATGTATCTCGGAACGGCTATGTAAATGCCGTGGTAGGTAGGTATGGTGGATGTTTTGAGGAAGATGTTGGCCTATATGTAGGAGAACAAGATGAAGTCCTCCCACGGGGTTGGATGTACTGGCGAAGTATGCAGCAAGTCTCAATGAGAGAGAAGGCATTGCACAGTACCGAAGAGGCTAGCAAAATATGGAGGTGGAAGTGCCAAAACGAAAAGCTCAACAATGCATTTCGTATATTTTAAAGAACTAGCAATTTCGATGTTCCACAAGTGATTAAAACAATCCAAGACGGATCGCGGCGACGACAAAAGGTCCCGTTGGCTTCCCCGACCTTAGCATTAACTAATCCACTAGGAACTACTTTCAACTGAGCAGAGTTCATGACACAAAAACATTATTGACTTAGTTTGTTTAGTTCAGAAAAGTACGGCTCCATACTCTACTAACACGTCTCAACTATTCAGTTATAATATAAATAACCAACATACTTTAACCAGTAGTCCAGTTAATACCTCAAAATAATTGATAAGTATCAAATTATCACAACCGTGATCTACAAGAGTATGCAAGTTTTTCACCATACCACTACCACATGCACGACATCTTTTTCTTCTAAAACACCAACCAAGCATCAAACAATTTCAAATAACTCTCCAAACAAGTATATGTGAAGCAAGAGAGTAATTTCTACAAAAGAAACTAGCAGCTCCTAAGAAGATATAAGAGAAAAGCGAGAGCTTACTTGATGATACGTGTCAAACATATATATAATTTTTGATTGTTTCATGATTGTTTTATACCATTGTTATATGTTTTTACTATGTTTCATAGCATTTTCTGGACTAACATATTAACCCAGTGCCTAGTGCCAGTTTCTGTCTGTTTTGTCTATGCATTGCAGAAAATACCCAAAAATGAAAGTGCTCGGACAATTCTGAAAAAATTAAATAACTTCTAATTTGCCAGAAAACTCCGAGAGCCAGAAGGAAAAGTCTAGGGGAGGCCCAGAATACCCAGGGCGGGCTCCAGCTGCGGAACAAGGTCGCCCCTGGCCCTCGGGGACCTCCTGGTGACGCCCTTTGGACTATATATTTGTCCTGACGAGAAAACCCTAACCCCCAGAGGATTTTTACAGAAACGCAACAGAGCTCCACCGCCATTGAAAACACTAATTCGAGGGACAGAAATTCGTGTTTCGACACCTTGCCGGGATGGGGATCGACCTCCGGAGCCATCTTCATCGACGTTGCTGCCTCCCATGATGATGCGGGAGTAGTCCCTCATCGGGGCTGTGGCTTGTACAAGTAGCTATGTGGTTATCTCTCTCTCCCATGATGTGATCTTGTTGTGATCATGAGCATTTTGAATCTACTTGAATTCATATGATGTTTCCCCCTTCTTCTTTTTTTGAGAGAACCCTGCGCTTTATTGATCACATAATCATAATGTCATTACAAATATACTCCCGAATTGAATCAGGAGGCACACCACGCCATACGGAATCAGCAGAAAACTCACATTGTCTAGCCAAATTGTGTGCAACCACATTGAGCGTACGATAAACATGCTGGAAAACACAAGACTGAAAGGATTTAGCCATCCGTTTCACATCTTCAATCACTGGGCCGCACAACGAGGGGAGATCCAGTACGTTGTATCACTGTCAAACAATCAGAATCGAAGATTACCTTGGAGAAACCTTCATCCAGAGTGAAGGAAACAGCTCGTCGGACCGCTAGAGGCTCTGCCATCTTCGGGATCACCACATCATCATATCGCTCACCGCAAGCAGCAAGGAACGCACCTGTATGATCGCGGATGACAATGCCCAGTCCCAGCTGCTTCATAAGCAAACATAGCAGCATCAACATTAACCATTAACGTACCTCCCGGTGGCAGAACCCATTTTGTTGTTGAAGAAGATAGTTCACGTCTGTGGTTGGTACTAGGTTTGTAGAGATGCACCACGATCATATCAATATAAGCTTTGATTTTGGCTGCAACCACCGAGGGTGCAGCATGCCTTTCCCTTCACGGACATTGTAATGCCCGAGGTTTTTCCCCAAATTAGATTTTTGTTTGTTTTCCTTTTTGCATCATCATGACATCAGCAACATCGCATCGCATGTTTTTGGCAACAAAAATTATTTTTATTAAACCCTATTTTATTTTTCTAAAGTTGTCGGAAAATATTTTACCGAGACAGTCGTCTCCGTTTTCTAAAATTATTTGCCAAATTAATTTGCAAAATAAATATAAAATTCGAGTGCGCGAGAGAGAAGCACAAAACCTGGCCCAAGCCCATCTAGCCTCCAAACCCTAGGGTTTGCCCTAGTTCCCCCTGGCAGTTTTGTTTTCCCACCCCCTGGCATCCTGCAGCCACCCTCCTCCTTTTTCGTCGAATCGCGGAGACGCCCTTCCACCTTCCTTTTTCTCTTTTTCCCCCTCCTTCTTTTCTCTCTCCTCCTCTTTTTCTTTTCTTCCTTTCTTTTTTCCCTTTTCCTCTTATTCTTTCCCCATCTCTCCCGAGCTTCTCCTCCACCCGGCTCCCCCGCGCGCGTGCTCCTCCCCGTCGACCGAGCCGGCCGCCTCCACCCGCGCCCGCACCCTGCCTTCCTCCTCTCCCTCCTCCTATCCTCCTTCCCCCGGCCGGCCCCCTTCTTCTCCCTCTCCCTCTTCTCCTCCACCTCTCTCCTCTCCCCGCGCGCGGCCGTCGCTTCCTCGTCCTTCCTTCGAGCTCGCCTGGCTGCCGCTCGGCCGCGGCCAGCTTCTCCGGCCCGTCCTCCACCGTGAGCCCTCCGGCCCCGCATCCGCGTCGCCCTTCCTCCTCCGCTCCGCCATCCTCGTCGCCCGCGTGTCCGTCGTCCCCGCCTCTCCTCCGGCTCCTCCCGCCGAGCTCGCCATGGCAGGTTCTCCTCCCGGCCGCCGCTCCCTCCTCCCGCCGTTGACCTCCGCCTCCCTGCTGCTCCGCCCCGCCTCTCCTCCCGCACCATCTCTCCACGCTAGTGCCCCTCCTCTATCTGCCTTGGCCGTCGAGCTGCTGCACGGCTCGGTCGCCGTCGACATCGTTGCCGCGTTTCTCTGTTGACATCTCTGTGTGGTGTCCCGGTGCTGCTCTTCCTGTGTCCGAGTTGTGTTCGTCCCTGAAGACGTGTTCCGGATGCCCGCCCGCAACGTGTTTGACACAATTCCCGCAAGGAACCGGTGCCCTTTCGTTGTCGTGACGTGCTCGTGCTGCTGCTGCTGCGGTCCGTCCGCGTCGTGTTTCCTGTCGTGTACTCTCCGTTTCCGCTCCAGTCATGAAGCATCCCCGTTTCCTAGTTGTTTCCCGGTTGTCCCCGTCGGGAAGCCGTCCCCGATGTTCACGTTTTGAGTTTCCCCGGAGCCTCTCGACAAGTTTCCCCGATGTTTCCCGATGTCGTGGAATGTTCCCCGACGCTCCCGTTTCCGTCCTCGTTCCCGATCCCCGACACCGTGTCTTCATGCTCCCTTGTTTCCCGGTGCCTTCGTGAAGCCCGATCCCCGTCCCCGTTGTGGAGTTGCTTCCCGATGTCTCCGGTGCGCGAGTTCTCCGTCCGTGATCCCCGATGACGCCGACAAGATCTTCCTCGACGACCGTGTGGATACGACAAGGTCTACCCCGACCGGAACCCGCCAAGTTCTCCTATGCCGAGTACCCCGACCACCGTGAACCCCGTCGACCCCGAAGCCCGGAACGACAAGGTCCGCAACGACGACGACCCGAGTACGACTACTTCCACGACGTCGACTACCTCGACTACTCCGACTCCGGATGAACGACTACCTCGACTACTTCGACTACAACGACTACTTCGACTACTTCCGCCCCGAATCCGAAGTTCCTCGATCCGATGTGTGACCCCAACCCTAACCCTATACCATATATGCGTATCTTATAAAATCATGCATGCCTAATTAACATCGCACCTTTATCCATTTAGTCGAATTAAATCAATTTAATTATGGGGTTTGTCCGGTGCCATCTATATTATGCACCGATCCCATTTAAAATGCTTTGCCATGTGTTAGGGAATAAAATTGGACAACCTATAATTTGTCATGCATCATGTCATCAACATGCTGGTTCTTTTGCCGTAGAGTAAAATGCATCCTTTCCGTTGTCCAGTGTTTCTTGCTTCTTCGGGAATAGGACGATGAGTTGATGTGAGCAACGACAAGTTCTGCTACCTCTACCGGATTGCAGGCAAGTGATACTCCCTTGCTATCTTTGCTTGTTTTCTGTCTCTTACTCGTCCTATCTTTTGTTTCTTGCTAGCCTTATGTCACGATGCTTGTGTTCCGATCCTATTTGCATGTTTCCCTTGCAGCCATGATATGCCCCACCCCACATCCTATTACCCTGTTGCTTGTTTACCTTGTTGGCCCTGCGAGTCGTAGTGCATGCTTAGGTGCTTTGCTTAAGTCCTGTTATCTCTTTATCTAGTCTTGTTGATAACATGATAGCTAGGCTCAAACTAAAATGGTAATCTTTAATTTCTGTTGCGATGGGAATAACTTAATAAAGATAAGGCACCGGCGGAAGGCCAATCGTGGTGATTTGTTCTGCTAGTGTCGCCTAGGACCCGAGTTCTTTTCCGCTGATCCAAGACTGAGCGCACTAACAACATGTGGGAGTTCTATGGGCCTCCCCGCAATCTATTACCGGATCCTCAAACTTGTCCAGGATGCCACAAGTAGTTCGGGTGTTTCTACGGTTACAAGCGCGGATGATATGGTAAGATGGATACGTGGTTACTTACGGTAGGGCTTGCGGTATGATGCGAAGTGACCAACTCATGGTAGTTTGTGTCACCTAGCCGTAGTCGCAAACGGTTAGGCCCACCTTGAAGCTTCGGCCGGACTCTCAAGGTGGATCAGTCCTAGCTAGGTGGCTCCCTGGACTTGTTTGTAGTGAAGGGAAGTATTGCGTCGAAACCTCCACCGGTACACCTCTAAGCGAGAGTTTCGATGCGTGTGGGTTCATTGGTGCATCCCTGCAGGGTGAAATCTTTTCGAAAAGCCGTGTCCGCGGTTATGGACGACTTGGTGAAATGCGCTGGCTAAAAAGATCATAGACAACTTGCACCTTATGATGATAATAACTTGACTAGTAAGATAGATTACTTGAATAATAACCCATAAAACTTGTCCACCGTGTGAGTGCCCGGACTTCTTCCTCGTGGGTTGAGGATACGAGGGAGTCGTTTTAGGGCGGGTTTGTTTGGTGTGTAGTATAGTTGGCTCCTCATGCGCTCTCTTACCTTGTCTCTGATAGACGAAAGTTGTAGTGTGTCTCTATAAGTTGTTAGTGCTGCTTGCCGCCTCAATCGCTAACCCTCTTTCCCCAGAATTCCAGCTCTGATATCTTGTGAGTATTACTTGCCAGTACTTCTACTAGTACTAACCCCTTCGGGGCTGCTATTCCAATGCAGCCAAACAGGTTTGAAGTCTGACGACGTTAGCTTGGGAATCCCTCCGGCTTGGCCTGGGCAGGGATATGGTGCCTTCGTTTATCTTTAGGACTCTTAGTCCAATTTGTATCTTGTCCGTAGTCGGACGCTACCCGCTTCCGTTGTTATTCTGAATCTTTGTATTGTATCTTGCTCTTGACTCTGTGAGTCGTTGTTGTATATATGTTCTTTTGTGGGTTCCATCGAGAACAGTTGTAATGTTATCACAATTCCACCCGCATAACGTGTGTGTTGCGACGTGCACGTTATGCCTGGTGGGCGTCCTTTAGGATCGTTATTATGCGGATTTGGCTGGAACGCTCAAGTCTGCATAGTACCGATCTTGGGGCGTTACAAAGTGGTATCAGAGCTCTGGTTCTTCGATACCCCGCGGGTCCAGTCAGCCTGTAGGATAACCTAGCTAACGGTCGTTGTTTGTAGAGTGTCCAAAACTATTTTACTAAAACTTATTTGAAAATATCTCAATAGGACTCTTGTTTATTCCTTACCTCTATTCTATTCCTCCTCTTACCTATATGTGATTTAAATATTCTCTCTTATCTATCTTCCGGTCATAGCACCTACGTGGGTTGGACGATATCTATCCTTTTATCCTAATAGGTTCGATCTTCGGAAGGATCTTGACGGAAGGTCATCGTCATCAGTGTGAGCAAGAACCTCCTGTTAGTGGTGTCGAGACGATCTACACGCTGCTCGAAGATTTGATAGTTTACCTTGCTCTTCTTCTCCCTTACGACAGCATGGATCTCGAGGCGAGATCCCTTGTTAGTGGTGTCGGTTGTAATGCCCGGGGTTTTTCCCCAAATTAGATTTTTGTTTATTTTCCTTTTTGCATCATCATGACATCAGCAACATCGCATCGCATGTTTTTTGCAACAAAAATTATTTTTATTAAACCCTATTTTATTTTTCTAAAGTTGTCGGAAAATATTTTACCGAGACAGTCGTCTCCGTTTTCGAAAATTATTTTCCAAATTAATTTGCAAAATAAAAATAAAATTCGAGTGCGCGAGAAAGAAGCCCAAAACCTGGCCCAAGCCCATCTAGCCTCCAAACCCTAGGGTTTGCCCTAGTTCCCCCTGGCAGTTTTGTTTTCCCACCCCCTGGCATCCTGCAGCCACCCTCCTCCTTCTTCGTCGAATCGCGGAGATGCCCGTCCACCTTCCTTTTTCTCTTTTCCCCCCTCCTTCTTTTCTCTCTCCTCCTCTTTTTCTTTTCTTCCTTTCTTTTTTTCCCTTTTCCTCTTATTCTTTCCCCATCTCTCCCGAGCTTCTCCTCCACCCGGCTCCCCCGCGCGCGTGCTCCTCCCCGTCGACCGAGCCGGCCGCCTCCACCCGCGCCCGCACCCTGCCTTCCTCCTCTCCCTCCTCCTATCCTCCTTCCCCCGGCCGGCCCCCTTCTTCTCCCTCTCCCTCTTCTCCTCCACCTCTCTCCTCTCCCCGCGCGCGGCCGTCGCTTCCTCGTCCTTCCTTCGAGCTCGCCTGGCTGCCGCTCGGCCGCGGCCAGCTTCTCCGGCCCGTCCTCCACCGCGAGCCCTCCGGCCCCGCATCCGCATCGCCCTTCCTCCTCCGCTCCGCCATCCTCGTCGCCCGCATGTCCGCCGTCCCCGCCTCTCCTCCGGCTCCTCCCGCCGAGCTCGCCATGGCAGGTTCTCCTCCCGGCCGCCGCTCCCTCCTCCCGCCGTTGACCTCCGCCTCCCTGCTGCTCCGCCCCGCCTCTCCTCCCGCACCATCTCTCCACGCTAGTGCCCCTCCTCTATCTGCCTTGGCCGCCGAGCTGCTGCACGGCTCGGTCGCCGTCGACATCGTTGCCGCGTCTCTCTGTTGACATCTCTGTGTGGTGTCCCGGTGCTGCTCTTCCTGTGTCCGAGTCGTGTTCGTCCCTGAAGATGTGTTCCGGATGCCCACCCGCAATGTGTTTGACACAATTCCCGCAAGGAACCGGTGCCCTTTCGTTGTCGTGACGTGCTCGTGCTGCTGCTGCTGCGGTCCGTCCGCGTCGTGTTTCCCGTCGTGTACTCTCCGTTTCCGCTCCCGTCGTGAAGCGTCCCCGTTTCCCGGTTGTTTCCCGGTTGTCCCCGTCGGGAAGCCGTCCCCGATGTTCACGTTTTGAGTTTCCCCGGAGCCTCTCGACAAGTTTCCCCGATGTTTCCCGATGTCGTGGAATGTTCCCCGACGCTCCCGTTTCCGTCCTCGTTCCCGATCCCCGACACCGTGTCTTCGTGCTCCCTTGTTTCCCGGTGCCTTCGTGAAGCCCGATCCCCGTCCCCGTTGTGGAGTTGCTTCCCGATGTCTCCGGTGCGCGAGTTCTCCGTCCGTGATCCCCGATGACGCCGACAAGATCTTCCTCGACGACCGTGTGGATATGACAAGGTCTACCCCGACCGGAACCCGCCAAGTTCTCCGATGCCGAGTACCCCGACCACCGTGAACCCCGTCGACCCCGAAGCCCGGAACGACAAGGTCCGCAACGACGACGACCCGAGTACGACTACTTCCACGACGTCGACTACCTCGACTACTCCGACTCCGGATGAACGACTACCTCGACTACTTCGACTACAACGACTACTTTGACTACTTCCGCCCCGAATCCGAAGTTCCTCGATCCGATGTGTGACCCCAACCCTAACCCTATACCATATATGCGTATCTTATAAAATCATGCATGCCTAATTAACATCGCACCTTTATCCATTTAGTCGAATTAAATCAATTTAATTATGGGGTTTGTCCGGTGCCATCTATATTATGCACCGATCCCATTTAAAATGCTTTGCCATGTGTTAGGGAATAAAATTGGACAACCTATAATTTGTCATGCATCATGTCATCAACATGCTGGTTCTTTTGCCGTAGAGTAAAATGCATCCTTTCCGTTGTCCAGTGTTTCTTGCTTCTTCGGGAATAGGACGATGAGTTGATGTGAGCAACGACAGGTTCTGCTACCTCTACCGGATTGCAGGCAAGTGATACTCCCTTGCTATCTTTGCTTGTTTTCTGTCTCTTACTCGTCCTATCTTTTGTTCCTTGCTAGCCTTATGTCACGATGCTTGTGTTTCGATCCTATTTGCATGTTTCCCTTGCAGCCATGATATGCCCCACCCCACATCCTATTACCCTGTTGCTTGTTTACCTTGTTGGCCCTGCGAGTCGTAGTGCATGCTTAGGTGCTTTGCTTAAGTCTTGTTATCTCTTTATCTAGTCTTGTTGATAACATGATAGCTAGGCTCAAACTAAAATGGTAATCTTTAATTTCTGTTGCGATGGGAATAACTTAATAAAGATAAGGCACCGGCGGAAGGCCAATTGTGGTGATTTGTTCTGCTAGTGTCGCCTAGGACCCGAGTTCTTTTCCGCTGATCCAAGACTGAGCGCACTAACCACATGTGGGAGTTCTATGGGCCTCCCCGCAATCTATTACCGGATCCTCAAACTTGTCCAGGATGCCACAAGTAGTTCGGGTGTTTCTACGGTTACAAGCGCGGATGATATGGTAAGATGGATACGTGGTTACTTACGGTAGGGCTTGCGGTATGATGCGAAGTGACCAACTCATGGTAGTTTGTGTCACCTAGCCGTAGTCGCAAACGGTTAGGCCCACCTCGAAGCTTCGGCCGGACTCTCAAGGTGGATCAGTCCTAGCTAGGTGGCTCCCTGGACTTGTTTGTAGTGAAGGGAAGTATTGCGTCGAAACCTCCACCGGTACACCTCTAAGCGAGAGTTTCGATGCGTGTGGGTTCATTGGTGCATCCCTGCAGGGTGAAATCTTTTCGAAAAGCCGTGTCCGCGGTTATGGACGACTTGGTGAAATGCGCTGGCTAAAAAGATCATAGACAACTTGCACCTTATGATGACAATAACTTGACTAGTAAGATAGATTACTTGAATAATAACCCATAAAACTTGTCCACCATGTGAGTGCCCGGACTTCTTCCTCGTGGGCTAAGGATACGAGGGAGTCGTTTTAGGGCGGGTTTGTTTGGTGTGTAGTATAGTTGGCTCCTCATGCGCTCTCTTACCTTGTCTCTGATAGACGAAAGTTGTAGTGTGTCTCTATAAGTTGTTAGTGCTGCTTGCCGCCTCAATCGCTAACCCTCTTTCCCCAGAATTCCAGCTTTGATATCTTGTGAGTATTACTTGCCAGTACTTCTACTAGTACTGACCCCTTCGGGGCTGCTATTCCAATGCAGCCAAACAGGTTTGAAGTCTGACGACGTTAGCTTGGGAATCCCTCTGGCTTGGCCTGGGCAGGGATATGGTGCCTTCGTTTATCTTTAGGACTCTTAGTCCAATTTGTATCTTGTCCGTAGTCGGACGCTACCCGCTTTCGTTGTTATTCTGAATCTTTGTATTGTATCTTGCTCTTGACTCTGTGAGTCGTTGTTGTATATATGTTCTTTTGTGGGTTCCATCGAGAACTGTTGTAATGTTATCACAATTCCACCCGCATAACGTGTGTGTTGCGACGTGCACGTTATGCCTGGTGGGCGTCCTTTAGGATCGTTATTGTGCGGATTTGGCTGGAACGCTCAAGTCTGCATAGTACCGATCTTGGGGCGTTACAGACATTGTTCCTCGCATCCCAGATGTGCCACATCGCGACCATGAGGCAGGTTTCCCCCTTCTTTATGTAATGGATACGATGTTGCTCCATTGATGATATCTAGTATAATTTCTGGAGTCACCGTTGTGATCACGGTGCCACAGTGACAGTGCAGGTGCCTTGTGTGACTCTGTGGATAATAGATTACAGGGATATTTATCATGAGTTTGTTCTTCTTGTCGGATTTAATAATGGAATTATGAGGTTTCTTGATGCTTGTGTTTAGTATAATCTCTATAGTGCCAAGGTGACAGTGCAGGTGTCGTGGATGTATTAGAAAGAGACTATTCAATAAATTTATTGTGGTGTTTGTTAGTACTATCTTTGGATGCTTAAACTGACAGCATGTAGTGTCCCTAGATGTGGAATACGAACTTTAAGTTGTGCTTTCGTAGCCCTACGCGATTCTCATCTTGCTTTGATCCACATTGGAATGATCTCCGAGTAACGTCTACAATGCATGCTTTTGTAGGAAATATCATGTGTTTAATTATGTTAATGATGTGGGAGTAGTCACTACAGAATGTATGAAGCCTAGGCCATGTTTCCAACCATTGAAACACTGTTTTTTAGTCAGTTTTGGCACTTTTTTGCTTGCTGCCATTTTATTACATAATTACAAAACCTTGTTTTACCATCGACATTGTTCGTATTTTATCATCTCTTCGCTGAACTAGTGCACCTACACAACTGACAATTGTATTAGGTGTGTTGGGGACATAAGAGACTTCTTGTATCTTGATTGCAGGATTGCTTGAGAGGGATACATTCACCTTTGTCGGATTTGTGGGTTCCGATGGACCTATGTTCTTCCATGGGGTTGAGAGCTAGCCTGCCGACGTGATCTTCGCTAGGTTCTGAATGACCACGGCAAGAACACACACACGGGGTTTACCCAGGTTCAGGCCACAATTGCGGTGTAAAACCCTACTCCTGCTTGTTTGGTTGTATTACTGGTGTTGATTGTTGGAGTCTCGAACCGTGAGGTGTTTGACTTGTCCTCCTTGAGACTGGACCAAGATCCGACCCCCTACAATGGAAGCAGTGATCCTACTTTTATAGTGACCCGGGCCTCTTCCTCTTGGCGGGAAGGGTAACCACAATTGGCCAGGAGAAGACAAAGGAGGGTGCGTGGCTCGCTACCATCGTCCTCCAGAATGGGTCCCTCGATGGGAGCTTTAAGCATCAAAGAGGGAAGAGTCCTCTCGTCCTTGGTCCGGTCTTGCACCGTCCCAATCTTTAATCACCAAAATGGGCAGACCACCCCATACATAGCTCTGTTGTGTCCTTTTGGCGTCATCTCCTCCCTCCGCGGGGTAGCCGCAGTGGGCATTCATTCGGATGCCTCGCGAGGCGGGCTTGGCGCAGTCCTTTGGTCTTGATACTCATGACAGCTGGGACAGGGGACCCTGGTTCCCATAGTCCCGACAGTAGCCCCCGGGCCCACGGCCCGAGCACGTTCGCCGCTGGAGTCGAGGAGGTGGAGTCTAGACAACGAAGACGAGGCGGCGGAGGTGAAGAGGCGGGGGGACCTAAATGCTGTCAGGCACGGCCGTGCCACGCGTCCGATCCTTCCGCTGCACGCCCCCACGATCTCTTCATCGTGGCATTGTACCTGTCCCATCCTCACTTATAAAGAGGGGAGAACTGCATCGGTCCTCATCTTCTGCACCTCCAGCCTTCACCTGCATGCCAGCCACCTCTCTTCTTCCTTGCGACCTCTAATCCCTCCTTCAAAGCTTCTTCCCGCCGCCATGTCTCCCACCAGGTCCTCCATTGGCTGGGGTAAGAACGCGGTGGAGGAGACGGAGGCGTACACGTCCATGACGCTCGGGGTCTCGCGCTTCCGTAGCAAGGAGGCCCTCGCTAAAGTCCGCGGCTTGGTCGCCGATAGCTTCAACGAACACGGCTCGACGGAGGTCAGAGCCGGGTCCAACGAAGCAGAATGGCGCGGCAGGCCGCCGCAGCCGGTTTTTACCCACGCGCTGATGGCAGGACTAATTCCGCCATTCTCCGCCTTCCTCCTGGAAATCCTTCGTCATTACCAGATTCACCTCCTACACCTCCATCTATCCTCGGTCACCATTCTCTCCGCCTTCACATATCTCTGCAAAGCTTTTCTTGGCGTAGAGCCGTCGGTGGCCTTCTTCTGCCACTTCTACAGTCTTCGGGTGAGCTCGCCTGACATCACCGACTGCATCTCCTTCCGCTTGGAGCCCAAAGTGTCGGGGGACATTATCTCCATGGCAGTAACCAGAAGGCTAGAAGGCTTCCGCCGTGACTGTGTGTACATGGACGTCGGTCAGAGCGATGTGGCGCTGCTTGAGCTCCCCACGGAGCAGCCACAGAAGATCCCGGCGGCGTGGAGCAGCTCTCACCTATGCGGGGGCGAGGTGACGAAGCCCCTCATGGAGCGACCCGCCCTCCTGAAGCAGAAGGGCCTCACGGGGCAGATGGTAGTGGCGGAATTCCTGCGGCAGAGCATTGCACCGCTGCATGAGCATTCAAGGCCGATGTGGACATTGGCCCACTCGGCGGATGACATCCGACTGTCGAGCAGGGGCTCAACGCCGCGTCGGTCGACACTACTACTCACGCGCCCTTCGGAGCGGGGGGCATTGGGAAACCCACCGGGGAAATCCGCCCGCTGCACCAGAGGAAGCAGAGCTTGCGGGACCAAATCCGGCAAGAGATGCCGGTCTTCAATGAGCAGGGCCTGGTGGGGGTCGAGCGTCCTCAGGAGGAGGAGGCCGATGCGGATGCAATGGCCGGGAACGTCGGTGCTGAAGAAGAGACGTCCCAGGCAAGGGCCGCCCGTGAGGTGGTCGTGCTTGACGGCGATGACGAGGGGAGGGCGCCTTCCCCCTAGTCGCTGGTCGCCTACGGCCCGCTCGAAGACTCCGATGCCGAGGGAGAGACGGTGCCTCTGGAGGCACGGCTGAGGAGGCGCGTTGTGTACTCAGACGAGGTACACGGAGGGGGCGATGGTGGCGACGACGGCAGGGCGACGTCCCTGTGAAGGCACCACTCGGAGGAGGCGGTGCAGGTGGGATCCTCCACCCCAGGTGGCACAACCCCGCGGATCGGGGCGATGAAGAGGCCGTGGCTGTTCATCAGCCCATAAGCACTGCGCTGCCTTCCTTTGTTTTCTTCACATTGATCCTTGTCCTGACGCCCACAGTTGCTTGTAGGGCTATGCCGCCGAAGGTGTCGCGGAGCGACGCGGTTGCCACCGCGCCGTCCGCTGCAAGGAGGCTGGTGCCAGAGGCCCGGGCAACCGCGGCCAAGAGTGCGGCAACCGAGCTGACGGGAGCCACCACTGTGGCGGCAGCAAGTACTGCCACGGAGGGGACTAAACCAGGGCCTTCTGCAGAGGCCCAGGTCGTCGTTTCTCCTGAGGCAGCGCCTCAGGAAGACGCGCCGAGGACAATGCCTGAAGGAGGTGCCGCAGGGGCGGGCAGCTCGTCCCTGGCCTGGGGGGGCTCTCGACGAAAGGGGAGCTTCCCGACCAGCCCGTCGTGATGGGCTGGGACATTGTGTTATTCGGGAGCGCGCGGGTAGCAAGCCATCTGGATAGTAGCTTGCTAGCGCGCGCCCACCATGCCATCGACAGGCTTAGAGGGACCCTTGCGGCGGGGCTCGCCGAGCTTGAGGCCGAGCCTCGACGCCTCGCGGCGGAACGCGCCGCGCATGAGGCGGAGTGTCGGCGCCTTGCGGCATCGCGGTGTGAGGTCCAGGAGACGCGTCCGGCGGTCGAGGAAGGAGAGCGGCACGCAGCGGCAGCCCTGCAGGCCGCGGCGGCAAAGAAGGCGGAGGCGTGCCTCCTGGCCGCTGCGGACACGGAGAGGGAGCTCGCACCGCGCGAGCGCGAGTCTGCGCGCACCGCTGTGGAGTAGCAGACGGAGAGGGCTCACCAGGAGCAGCTCGAGGAGGTCCTGGTCTCCCGTCAGGAGACTCTTGACGGGAGGGAGAGTAATCTCCATGCCGAGGCAGATGCGCGCCTTGTCAAGAAGCAGAACGCTCTGGATGAGGAGTTCGCCCAGAAGGCCAAGGACTTCAATGCCCAGGAGTGCGACACCTACAACCAGAAGATCCCGGCACAGGAGTCGCGCCATGCGGACAAGGTCCGTGGGCTGAAGAAGGAGCTGGACCTCGCGAAGCAAGAGGACCAGCGGCTTCGTGGGGAGCGCAACTCAACCCGTGAGGAGGCTGGCGCCCTACAGGAGGAGCGCAAATTGGTGCTGGTGGACCTAGAGAGGGTGCGCAAGGAGCGTGATCGATCCCCTCTTGAAGCAGGTGGAAGAGCTCAAGCTGGAGAGGGAGACCTCCATCACCCCTGGCAGGTAGCGGCAGGCTATGATGCTGGAGCTTGTCCAGCGCGCCCGGCGGGCTTATTCGTGCCTCAGCGGGGAGAACCTTGGTCTTCATGGCACGTTACAGCCCGAGGCGCCCGCAAGCCACGTCTTCTTCTACCTCAGCTTGGTGGAGCACTTGGAGAAGGTGGTCGGCGAGGTGGACGCGGTCGCGGAGGGCGAGTGCCGCGACTTGCTCACCCAGGCGGGCAAGATGATTTTCACCAACCTCTGCCTACTCCGCAACTCTGGTGCGCTCGGCCAGGCGGGCCTCCACCTCGACGCGGTCCTGGAGCCGGCACCAGCCGACGACGTGGAGTGTACAGAGGCCTTGCAGGAGGAGGTGGACGAGCTCATGGACATCGTCTGCGACCGCTTTCAGCGCGGTCCTGGTGCTGACGGAGGCGCCGGACCCTCGGGAGAGGACGTGGAGGACGAGGCTCGCAACGCTGCGGAGTAGACCCCTGAGGCCATCCTTTTGTATCTGCATGTTCATTTTAATGTAATGAAGTACTCTGTCGCTTGCAAGTATATGCGCATGTTTGCCTATTGCAGTATTTTGTGATTTTCTAGTTCCCGCGAGGGCCTTTTCCTTCATTCTCCGAATGTCGTGCTATCGTTCTGCGTCTCAGGTCCCAACCCGTAGTCCACAGACACCAGTCAATGCTCGTGGCCAGCACGGAAGATGGCTGGTGTTGTGAAAATAGGTTAGCAAGATCCTCGAGTGCGATACTCGGTTGGTCCCCTTTGGCGCGCAAACGTGGCACATGGGATTTTCAAGAATAGGTCCCCGCGGCGTTCTGGAATCTGAACGGAGGGCGGTGGATAGCGAGATAACTGGAAGTCGTTTTGAATTAGCTGTTTTTCACGGCTGAGGGCTTCTTGAGGCCCCGCGACGTGCTTTTCCAACGCTCCTTCGAGAGGACAGTCCTGCATTGCGACGAGGCATAGGACAAAGGTTTTGTGCACCGACTGGGCATGCACGACTCGTTAGTTTGAGCCTGGGTGCCGAGCGAGGAGAGACAACTGCCAAGTTTCACGGGGAGGTGCCGTGCATGGGGACTGGCCCGTGAGGTAGAGATCATTGTCGTACTTGGGCTTATGCTTGTGGGTCGGGCCCGGCATAGGCAGCATGTCCTGGCCCCCGCTCGCGTGGCGCGCAGGAAAAACTGTAGAGGACGTGAAGCCAGCGGTGATGCGTCAGCAAGAAAGGAGTAAAAAACTGGCGGAGCTGGGCCGCATAGAAAGTCGTGCGAAGCCTGGCGTGTCGTCCGCTCGGCTTCCGCTTTGTCAGCAGGAATCCTGGTGGTCATCATTTACTCCCTTGCGTGTCATGTCAGTGAAGAGGCCGCGACGACGGGATATGACGCGGCGTGCCGTGGGTGCAGGCGAATCCTGGGGGGTGATGCATGTAAAATGCATACATGAACTTTGCATTATAATACTCATATTTCAATCATATTCGCATCATATAAGGGTTATATCATTGTTTTATAAGGATTTTGGGAAGATTTCACAGTTTTCCTATTTTTCTGGAATTAACCCTGCACTGCCAGAAAACCCTGTTTTCTCTATTTTGATGTTTCAGGGACCCAAACGACGTCCAAATGACCTAATATTTTGCGGGGATCATTTTTTTTGGAAGGAACGAAGCGTAGGAGCGAAGGAAGCGAACAAACGAAGACCCGAGGGCAGGAAGAGGTGGGCCCATGTGGCCAGATTCCTTGGCCGCGTGGGCCCCCTATCCTGGGCCTCGAACCTCCGATGCCGTCGATCTTCATCCCAGTGCCTTCGTCTTGACCTAAAACTGACTATAAAAATAGTCCCCCAAGGAGTTTTGCGAGGAGGCGGCAGAGAAACAAAAAACCACGAAATAGGAGATAGAAGGCTGCCGCCGGAGAAGATCGGAGGGGGGAAACGCCACCGGAATCACCTCCAGAAGGCTCCTCCATCCCCCCTCCGGAGTCTCCATCAACACCACCGTCAATACCCGCACCATCTCCATCACCATCTTCGTGATCCACTTCATCCCCCTCATAGTTTGAGATAGTTCGAACCCAAGCTATTGTCTAAGTACTATTCTACATGCTTGTGAATTACTACTTGTCATTGTTTTGTGGGGAGATTATGTTGTATCACTTATACCATTGAATCATGTCATGTCTTCGCGTCGTGAGTAGTTCTATCATGTTCCTCGGGGCATAGGATGGATTGACAATAATTTTCACTTAACTTGTGTTGAGTATTTGGTTAAGTTTTTATCTTTTATGATTTTCTTGATGTACAATGTATGAAGTGCACCATATATTGAGTAATGCATGAAGGTGCTATCACACTAGTGTGATGGAATGGGTAGGACCTAGGAGGACACGTAAACCTTGGTCTAATACATGAAGTTACATTAGGAGGGGATTTATATCGGGGACCTTAGAGTGTAATTCTATGGTGGGACTTTATGTCTTAATAATTCTTGTGCAGTCATTTACTTGGCCACATGATCCATCATAAAGGGTTTAGTTTATTTATTTAACTACACCTAATTATGGCTCCGTCCAAAGAAGATTAAAACTTGACAAAATGTTTACCTTGCCATGAAATCCATGTAGCCCTTGGGAACGTTTTGCACCTATAAGAAACACACCACTCAAGCTTGTCCTCTTGCTGCATAGAGGATTGGGCTTTCTCTCTTTGAGAGCTTTCACTTATCATATTTTATTTTCAGCTTTTTACTTCATTGCAAACTCTACACCAAAAATCCAAAAACACTTGCATCATTTAATCATTTTAGTTTGTCTAGTGCATAGATAATAAGAGAAGTGACACTCTTATTTGAGAGGATCAATACTTATACCTTCTAATCCTCGTGGGATCGATACTAATACTTACACATCAAAGATTTCAACGATCCCCTATACTTGTGGGTATGAGGGGGCGGGTGGCCCCACCACACTTACGGCGTCGATGGTTTGTGTAAGCCCCACTTAGCGGAAATGAACATTTCGCCAAGTAGAACCACAATTGGATTACATCACATGCACAAAAAGATAAATAAACATAGTTCGAAATACTTTTATTATATCACAGGGGATCATACGTCCTGAATATAGCGGACGCAATCACTCGTCTGAGTACAGACTACATCAAAGGCCAAAGGCCGGAAAATAAAAGAGGGGACCTGCCCACGGTGGTCTCAGGCTGCCGCCTAGGATCTCGATCTACTCGTCGTAGTCAGCGTCGAACTCTACGTAGTATCCACCATCTGGATCCTCGAACTCTGCTGTCACTCCTGCATCGGTGAAAACACGGGCACCGGACACCCGATGGTATGAGTACGGGGGTACTCAGCAAGTCTAACGCACAAGAGGAAAAGAAAGGTACGATGCACGTGCATTGGGGTTAAAAGGGGCTGTATGTGGACTTGCAGCAGCAGCACCTAATATCTACAGAAGACACGCTACAACTTGCGTCTAATTAGAATAAGGGAAGAGAGCGCTTGCGCTACTGGGCTAAACTACTCACCAAGCAATACCCGTCCTGAGACAACTCCATCGTATCATATACCCACGAGGAAGAAGTCCGGACACTCACACGTTGATCAAATTTTAGCAGATTATTATTTGAATATGGCTATTTACTAGTCAATTTAGCTATTTAAGATATACGGTGATGTCTATGATCTTTTTAGCCAGCACATTACCCAAGTCGTCCATAACCGCGGACTCGGCTTTTCGAAAAGATTTAACCCTGCAAGGGTGCCCAAATGTAACCATACACGTTCGATCAACCACTTGCCACAGAGGCATTTAGGTATCTCAACACGACCTTCCCCTTCACTACTACATTGGATAGGGAGCCACCTATCTGAGACTGATCCACGTGGGGAGCCTGGCCGAAACTCCTTTGCGGGCCCAAACGTTGCGAGGATGGCTTCGGGAGGAAAACACTCATACGATTGCTCCTCCTTCCACACTCGATAAACAAATATACCCCAAACCTATATGCAGTTTTAATTCATCTTTCATTATTATTATGCTCCAAATGGTAAACGCCCGAACTAGTTTGTGGCTCCCTAACCAATATAGCAGATCCGGTACTGAGTTGCGGGGGGTTCCATAAGTCTTCCCACATGTGGGTAGGGCGCTCATTCTTGGATAAGCGGAAAAGAACGGTTTTTCCTAGGCGACACTAGCAGAACAAATCACCATAGCTGGCCTTCCGCCGGTGCCTTATCTTTAATATAATAAAGTGATTCCCACATAGCATGTCTTCAATTATTAAGATATACCAGCTAAACATGTGATAGACCACAAACAACTCCTGAGCATGCTAGTAGAAGTAACTGGAAAACAAGCATAGGATATAGGCAGGCATATCAGGAATAACTGGACTTCTATCAGGCTATGCAATTCTAGTAGGAATCGTAAGACACAACAGAACGGAAGTCCTAAAGCATGCAAGATAGGAATAGGCATCACACGACAAAGTTGGGCAGGGGCTGCTTGCATGTTGGCTCAGTAGGCTGGTACGAGGCTAGATCCTCGGAGGTGTCGGGGTACTCAGCAACGTCGTCGTCTACGGTAACCCCAAAACATAACAAAAGAAAAATCAATACAAATGCATTCAAACAAGCATGATGACATGACAATTTAAATATGCAGCAATTTAAGTGCTAAACATTTTATTAGGCAAGTTAAAATTAGGGTTTAGCAATTTAATAAACAATTGAGGCATTTTGGGTATTTTATTAATTCAATTTAATTGAATTTTCAATTTACCCGAAAGTTAAATTAATTAAAACATGCATGCAAAATTAGATTCAAACAGATTACATTTTTAGCTTTAATTTGATATAAAATTCATAATTTATGGAATTGTAAAACAAAAGTTATGGATTTTGCAAGATTAATTAATTAGCAAAAGATTTATTTATTTTAGCCATTTAAATTTATTCCAAAAATCAAACAAAATTTATATTTGAACAGATTACATTTTATGATTTCAAAACATATTTTTATTACAATTTTTGAATTCGGAAAGGTCAAAAATTAAATGTTTTCAAAACTGGACAGAAACATATAAAAAGGACCTAGTTGTAAAAAGATTTGAAAACTGGGCTTTTCTGGAAAAGTTCTAGATCTGGATCTGAAACGAACTGCACCGTGGTGAGGTCTACACCTGTGTATGACATCTGGGACCCACTGGCCCACATGTCAGTGGCTGTTGAAGAAGGAAAAAGGGGGGTTTTTAATTTGCCCAAAGGGGGACTCGAACCCGGGGTGGATATTGGTGTGCAGGGAACGGACCGGAAGGGCTGTTGCTGTGTTGGTGATAGAAAGGGGGTGTGATGCTAGTTGAAGTAGATCTGCTGCTAACTGAAACTGTTAACTGAAACTGAACATGAACCCAAGGTTCAGAAGCTGGCCGACGGCGGTGTGCACGCGGCCGGCGACGACCAACCCGTGGCGGCGATCAACGTGCTCGTGCGCGTGCAGTGCAAGGTGGCGAGCTGCAGGAAGCGTGCGTGCATGTGCAGGGCATGTGCAAGTGCATGGACGTGCAGGGGAGCTCGGGGTGGAGGAGCCCGAGCTCGTGCTCGACGGCGACCTACGGCTACCGGCGCTCGATGGCGTCCACAGAGCAAGGGGAGAGGAAGAAGAGAGTCACCCGAGGGCGCCTGCTCACTGAGAGGAAGGAGAGGGCGAGGTCGAGCTAGGGGGCGACGGAGAGCGGCCGGAGTAGAGGAAGAAGACGGCGTCAGGTTGAAGAGGTCGTAGACGTAGCCGACCGTGCAGCTCCGGTCCGGCTCCTGCTCTAGCTACTCGTGGCGACGACGACGAAGTGCTCCTCCGCAGCTAGCCCGGCGTAACATCTCCCATGGCGACGTCGGCAGTGACCTCCTCCGGCTGATTTTGTGGTGGCTCTCGGGGGGAGAAGAAACGGAGGGGAAGAGGAGATGGTGGCGGCGGAGAGGAAAAGGAAGGTGGCTAGGGTTGGATAGGCACGGGAGGCGCCCTGGTGGCTGCTTTTGTAGGAGGAGCGGGGCAGGTGGAGCCGGTGGTGCGGTGGCGGAAGTGGCGTGGGGTGGCGATGGCGCTAAAAGGGTGAGGGCGACGTACGTGAGAGAGGGTGCGGGGAGGAAGGAAAAAGGCAAAAGGCCGGGGAAGGTGGGCCTTAGGTGGGCTGCTCCGGGAAGAAGGAAGAGGGAGGAGAGAAGAGAGGGGAGCTGGGCTTCGGCCCAGCTCTGTTTTTTTTTGTTTTCCTGATTTTGCGAAAGAGAAGAGAAGAAAGAGATAAAAACCAAAGTAAATTTTAGGGTTTTGATTTTTCCCAAAATATTTTGTTAATTTGCAAATTCAAAATAACATTAAGGTTTGCTTTGTCCAAAATAATTTTGGTTTTTTAATTATTTTGTTTTGCAATTTAGAAATTAGGTATTGCATGTGATAACACATAAAAACACAAATTCTTTTGTTTGTTTTTCTTTTATTTTGCAAAACCACAAATGCAACAACAATGATGATGTCATGATTATGCAACAAATTAAATTCACAAACAAAGAAATTAAAAGGGGATTACTTTTGGGATGTTACGGTTGGGAGACGAGCGGGCACTGGTGCTTCTTCTCCATTAACTCCCCTCCTACCACTCCGGCAGTATAAAAAGGGGAGCGATGGGGGCGGAAGGAGACACCAGAGCGCAACCTTCCTTCCTCCAAGTCTTGCATCTTCGTCTCGGTAGTTTGTTGGTGTAGAGAGACGCATCCCATGGCAGCGACCATGCAGGGCGGCAGGCGTGGCGGTGGTGGCGAGGCCGTTGTTGCGGATGAAGACGGCGGGCCCGAGTCTCCCTCGGTGGACAGCTAGGCAACCGGAGCTGCCCACAATCCAAAGCAGGGCGTCGCTGCCTCGTCTTGCATAGTTGTCGACAAGGTCGGCGGCGTCGGCCCTTCCGGCCGGGCTGGAAGGGCACTGCAGATGAGGGAAGCGCGCTCTTCTCCCCTTGGCTTGACGACAAGGCGCAGGAGGCGCCGGACTTGCGGCGCGGCCACGGAGGTGGTGGAAAGCACCTAGGCTTCCCCGACGAGTTTCCGGCGCGGGCGCACGGGAGAGGCTGGAGATGTTGTCGTCGTTCCACCACGATGCCGGCGTCGTGCTTCTTCATCAGATCTCCAGGAGAGGTTGCCGACATGTGCGCTGTGCTCTCCACTGGCCGGCTCGCCTTGCACTTGACGAGACCGTGGAGCTATTGCCTACGGTCTTGATCTGCTCCTGCCTCCACGACGCAGGGGCGAAGAGCCGAGACCGGCAAGCCTGGAGGTGCATGCTCTCGTCGAGACTTCCATGCCGTAGGAGCGAGGTGCCGGGACCTATGAGCTTGGGGTGCAGATCTTTATCTTCAGGGTCCTCTGCGGGGTCTTCCCCTATCGGGAAGAAGGACTAGGGGTCATCCCTACCGTTGACGGCAGCGACCGAAGCCAGAGTCTCCTCACGACGCCCTTGTACTTTTTCTTGTTGTAAACCGGCGCCGGAGGCATGTTGTAATGTGATTGGACTTAATGAAAAGATGGTTTTCTTCTTGCTTTATGAGCTTGTTCTTCTTGCTTGACTTGATGCTTCGATTTGTTGTTGACGATGATGTCGGCGCCAGGTCTTCGAGCCGCGTGAACAGCAGCGAGAGTAGCCCCCGAGCACTTGGTGCGTGCCAGGAGCCCCTTCAGGCCTCCTCTGTCGAGAGTCTGCTTGAGGAGCATCCTCACGCGAAGCCCCCGGGCCGACGAAAGAGGGTCCCTGCCGGGATCTGGACCGCCACAGGTGCCATGGCGGGCTTGGAGGGTGTGGTGGTTACACCAACGCGGCCCTTCGGCAGAGATTGGAGTGGTGAAGATGGCGTGGTAGTAAGGCGACGCTCGTTGCTGCGCAAGGAACTTGCGGTCGCCGAGAAAGAGGTGGCGGAGGTAGCACGGGCTGCGCCGCCGGAGAGGCTGGGGACGGGGTCCCTGCGGTGGCGGTGCCACGACCGTGCTCCGTCAGCAGAGGCGATGCGAGGAGATCCGTCGAGGAGGATCCAGATCTGTCGAGGAAGAGCGAGCCTCAACCCATACCTTGCGCGCCAAATGTCGGATTTGTGGCTTCCGATGGACCAATGTTCTTCCACGAGGTTGAGAGCTAGCCTACCGACGAAATCTGCGCTAGGGTCTGAACGAGCACGACAAGAATACACACACAGGGTTTACCTAGGTTCAGGCCACCATTGCTGTGTAAAACCCGACTCCTGCTTGTCTGGTTGTATTACTGGTGTTGATTGTTGGAAGTCTCGAATCGTGAGGTGTTCGAGTTCTGCTCCTTGAGACTGGACCAAGATCCGACCCCCTACAATGGAGGCAGTGATCCTACTTTTATAGTGACCCGGGCCTCTTCCTCTTGGCAGGAAGGGAAACCACTATTGGCCAGGAGAAGACAAAGGAGGGTGCGTGGCTTGCTGACATCGTCCTCCAGAACGGGTCCCTCGACGGGAGCTTTAAGCATCAAAGAGGGAAGAGTACTCTCGTCCTTGGTCCGGTCTTGCACCGTCCCAGTCTTTAATCACCAAAATGGGCAAACCGCCCCGTACGTAGCTCTGCTGTGTCCTTTTGGCGTCATCTCCTCCCTCCGCGGGGTAGCTGTGGTGGGGCCTTCATTCGGATGCCTCGCGAGGCGGGCTTGGCGCAATCCTTTGGTCTTGATCCTCACGGGAGCATGGTCCCTCACGAGGTGCTTGATGATCCTTTGTAACGGCACGAAGCGTTCGGGCCGCTGATAGCTGGGACAGGGGACCCTGGTTCCCATAGTCCCGACAACCTTACACCTCCATGTGTTCGATGAACCTTGTTGTTGTCCTGGCCATCCATCGAAGAGAAGGATACGCTTCTGGGGACACATCAATTCCTTGGGTTTCGCGCCATCCTTCGAAGAGAACGATCCGCTCCTGGGCGTTGATGTAGGATGGACGAACCAGATTGCTTAACACGGATGTGGGCCAACCCTTGGTATGAATGGTCATGTCCACCATTTTGGATGGCCATATTCATACCTTTTTTCATCATCTGAGATTCGGCCGAATATCGAGAATTAACTCGGATTTTCATAACATCCCATTTTTCATAAAATAAAGTTTCAAGCATGGCATGCATCATTTCTTTGCATTGTTCCATTTGCACCCCCTGGTTTTCAAAAGTTTCAAAAGAAATAAAACTATTTTATTTAAAACATGGGAAATAGCAACAATTACCTTTTTAATACCCAGGGGTATTTTGGTAAATAAATTTGTGTAAAAGTGATCCCAAACAGCATATATTGGTAAAGGTTAATCTTACAATTTTGTTTTAATCCATTTGGTTACATATTTCAAAAGTTAGAAAAGTTCACAGAAAATAAAAATGGAAAAAGGTTCAAAAAAAGGAAAGGGCCATCCGGCCGAGCCAGCCCAGCCGCGACCCATCTCCTCCTCGCGCGCGCTCAGCCCAGCAAGCAGGCCACACCCCCTTTCTTTTTTCTTTTCTCTCCCGCTCGCTGACATCCGGGCCCCACCAGTCAGCACCGACGCGTCGTCGTCTTCCCCAAAATCACGCTCCCGTCCATGGCAGGTGACACCCGAAGATTCTCCTCATCAATTCAGGCCATTAAAGCCAAGATCGACTCGGACGTCCCCTCCTTCAAATACCCCTCGCCGCCCTCTCTCTTTTTCCCCAAGAAGCAAAGCTCGAGAGCCCCCAAGCTGCTCGCAAACCACCCTCGAGCTCCGCCGCTGCCGCCGGCGAGCTTCATCATTTCCTATGAACGTCGATGACCCCGAGCCCCGTCTCCACTCTCTTTCTCTCTATTTTCTTTTGGCGCTTCTTTTTGACATAGTTTTGCTTCTTTGCGCGCCTCAGATCGTCCTGCCCGTGCTCGACCGACGACCACCGCCGCGGGAGCTAACTCCACCAAGCAATTTCTGGAGGAGTAGGACACGCCTGAGGCCGCCGTCTCGCCATCGACCTCGCCTAGTCCTCCTGCATCGGGTGGTAACAAAAGCCCTCTCCCTTTCCCTTTGTTCTCGCCGAAACCTGCTTCGGAGTGCCGTCGCCGCCGTCGGCCGACACGCACCGGTGACCTAGTGCCGCCCGTTCTAGGTCTTTTAGATCTGGTACATTTTGATCTCGGACGTTCTTTTGAGTTAGATCTAACGGCTCCTGTAGCGATCTGCACCAAACCGGTACCAGCCAATAAGAAGCAGCCACGTAGCCATATATATTTTCTGTTTTTCTGTTTTTAAACAGATTTTCACCAAATCTTGTAAATTCAATAACTTTAGTTCTATTTGGCCAAATTTGATATAGTTTATATATTTGAGATCCTCTGGATCTGTAGTTTATTTTAGATCTGTTAGTTTTCTGTTTTGACAAGTTTAGATTTATTCAAATTTTCAAATGTGTTGTTTATGTAAATTTGACATAAGTTTATTTCTGTAAAGTATTTTGGAGTGTTTTAAATTGCAGAAAGTTTGTTCAGATGCCCTCTACCCAGTAGTACTGTTTTCGGATTTTATAAAATGTTTAAATACAAAAAACTTCATTCTTGTGTTAATTATCAATTTGGTTGACTTAATAAAATGCTTTTGTTTATTTTAAAAAAATTAAATAAAACTTGTCATGTGGCATCATGCATATAATAATAACAGAAAACAATAAATAAGTTTTTAGTGGTGTTGTTGTACTTTGGAGACACTCATGCATTGCATAAGTTTTTGTAGTGCCATATGATTGAATTTTATGTTTATTGGCTGCTTGTAATTTTTGTTAGACTATTCGGACGGACCCGAGGACTTTTGCAGCTGCTACTCCTGCTCTTCTTGCTGCCAAGGCAAGTGGCACACTCATGAATTTCCTACTAGTTTGACTATATGCATGTTAGAGTTTTTGCTTAGTAAAAGGCATGATAGGTTTTATTAGTACTGCTATGCTAAACTATTTTAGAGTAGCACCCCTTTACTAGATGGTCTAGATTTTGCCTATGATAACCTAGTAGAATTGTTAAAATGCTATGCTATATGTTTTGTATGAAAGTCTATAAAATTCTACTAAGTAAATGAAACTCCTGGGTGGAATGGTTTGTTGACGGAGGACGGAGTTGAGTGGCTGCTCTGGCCCATTTTCATGATGTGAACCTAAGTATGTGCACTTGTGGATGGCCACCCAGGGATCAAAAGAGATATGAAGTTGCTCCAAGTTTAGAAGGCTTCCCGTGCAGCCACAAGTCATATGGGCTCTGTCTTGATTGAGTACATTGAGTAGACCTGACCGGTCAAACAAGCAGATGTACGTAGGGGATGTAGGTGGTATTGTTCGACCTTGTGTACGGTAAAGCTCCTCTGAAAGATCTCGTCTCAATCTTCTCCTTTCCTTTTCACTTCAAGAAGGTCAAGGACAGAATGGGTTGATTGAGTCTTGTGGTGAACGTGCACAACCTCTTGAGAGTGTCAAAAACTAAGTACTTAGCCGTGTCCCCGGTTACGGACAATTCTGAGCAACTGGACGAGGATGTCAACGGAGGTCTCAACATTCCAAATTCTCATGTAAAATTTTAAGGGTGAAAAAGGGTAGGAGACTTTGGCTTTCATGCCATACTTGTCTCATGACTAAACGAAAGAAGTTTGAAAAAGATTGGAAATTTGGCTTTACGCAAAATAGCTTTCAAACTCCACTAGCCAAATATGCACATAAAATATTAGAAGTTTTCCTCTATGAGTCCACTAAAGTGTCACTTGCCTGTTCCAATCCATATGGTTCTAACCAATCTTTTGGCTGCAACGCTTTTACTGTTGCAGGTTGTTCCGACGATGAGTGAGGAATCGGTTAAGGTTTCGAGTCTGCAACTAACATGTTTGCCAGTGGCTGCATGAAGATGGAGACTCTATGAAGAATAATGTTTTCCGCTGCCTTACTCTTTTAAAGCTAGCTTCGTACTATGCAAGTTGTAAAGAATATTTTTCCTAAGTTCTGGATCTGCGTGTAAAAATAGATACAATGTTGTGATATTCATCCTAACTGTGTGTGCAAATGAATCGATCCAGCGATTTGCACTATACACAGCGACCTTGCTATTTTTAAGTGCAGGTCCGCTACAGATGGTATCAGAGCACTGTGTTGCCTATAGGTTCGGAGCCCTAAGTTTGGATAGAAATAGGATAACCAAAAATTTATTTTCCTAAGTACTAAAATATACAAAAAAGCTCGGTTTGCCTTTTTCTTTTTAGTTTCCTCGTAATATCTTGTCTTGTGTATTTTTGTCTCACACCATGTTTTCTTCTAACTTAAGGATGACGAGTTTCAAGTTCACCACAGCTGAGGACTTCAAGGGCACTTGTTTTGGCGGCTACCTCCTCGAGATAGTTGGACGGTTCGCGCTACCACTACCCATGATCAAAGGCAATGTCTTGAAGAAGTTCAACAAGGAAGGATGATGGGGGATCAAGGTGACTAAACCAGGACGTGAGACTAAGCCCAAGACTCCATGGAGAAGGTACTCAATTTGATTAGCGACTCCATGGAGAAGGGTACTCAATCTCGTCATGCAGGATCTGATAGGACGCCTTTGTGGATGCCACTGCAAGGAACTGAGGGGTCACTACTCTCATGTTTTTGGGAGACGGTCCGAAGATGGAGAGCCCTATGACTTCGACGCCGATGATAAGGGCAAGATTAAGCCCCTATGCCGGTATCTTTAGGACTTGGAGAATCACCTCAAGGATCTACAGGATGATAGACGCTCCGAACTTCTGAAGAATGATGAGTTACGCACCCAACTCAAGGAGAATGAGAAGAAAGTGAAAGCACAAGAAGAGGAGACCAAGGCTCAAGAGGAGAAATTCAAGGCACAGGAAAGAAGTTCCAAAATCAAGAGAAGAGAAACCACGCGAAGAACAAGGAGATAAGGAACTCGAAGATGGAGCTTGAAAGCAAATGAAATGGAGTTAGAAGCTGACCACAACTTAATCGAGTGACTTCGTGCAGAGAAGAGGGAACTGCAAGAGAAGAACTCCACCCTAGAGAAGGAATTGAAGGAGCTAAAGATGGCGATTGATAAGGAGGGAATCACGATTGAGATAGTGGAAGAGGATGAGGATGTCATGGTTGAGGGATAGTCTAGTTAGTTGGACTACCATTCTTCTACCTAAACGCTATCTTTCATTTTCGTATTGACCTACCAACTTGTGGTATGGCAGTACCGTCGCTTTTATTTTCAGAACCTTGGTGTGTTTTGTTTCCAAATGATTAGTTCATTTTTATCACAAAGTTTGCGATGAGCTTTTGATTGATTGTTCTTATATGTGTTAACTGTTTGTATGGGTAGAATATTTCTTTAGTTCCTTCCATCTATACTCATCTATTCTTAAACCACAGATGCCTCCCTGTCGTGCTCCCAAAAACAACATGTCGTGTCTTGGATCACGGACACCGGGAGTAAAGGATACCCCCTTTTTAGGTTCGGCACGGGGCGCGAAGGAGGCTAGGAGACGCCTACCTCCGGGAGAACCTCGTCGAGACCTCCGATCTATGTACTAGCAAGCAACACACCCATGGAATCGTAATGCAGACTCGGTCGGTACAACTCTTATCTGCCGACATACTCCAGAGTGGGCAAACCAAGGACTTAAATATAGAGACACAGGGAGTTTACCTAGGTTCAGGCCGCCCGGAGGCTAAAAGCCCTACTCCTGCATGTCTGGATTGAGTGGTTTATCATGGTGTAGCTTACAGAGGTGGTTGCGGGTGAGAACCCGGGAGGTGTTGGCTAGAGGTTGAAGACGAGTAGATCCTATCCCGGAGGAGATCACCTATCTCTTGTGCTACTCTCGTCTGGTGCGCTACCTAGCCTAGCCTCCGACTCTCTGGCATCCCCCTGGAAATCTCCTTTCCTTCCTTCAGGTGCCTTGGTCCTCCTTTTATAGGCTAAGGCGATCCCACAAGGGCACCTTTGGGGGCAGAGGGGTTTTAGGCGGGAAAACCCCTCCAGGTTCTACTTATGGGGCGACGTGGCCTCTTCTCATCCAAGTATTCTTCTGAGGGGGGCTAGGTGCGGTCACCCACCTTTTGCAAGGCGGGTGGACAAAGGCTGATACCTTTTCTGACTGTGTCCCGCCGCGGCGCCTCCATCTTCTTTGCGCCCAAGTCTTCTAGGAGCTTCCAGCCGGAGCTGGCAAGCTTATCCTCTTCGCTTGTACGGAGGTTGGATCCCGGGGTGAGCCTGGCCTCCTGTGGGGTGTCCGGGTCCCCGGGACCTCTATGTCGTCTGTCGGGTTGGGGGTGACCCCGGAAGGTTCCCCAGCCCTTAGTCGTGGTCGTCGATGCCGTCCTTGCCTGGTTGCCATGGTGCAGATGGGGGGACCATCTGCAGTCTTGAACCCTTGCCTTGTTCGCCTTCTTGGTGGGCCCACTAACGGTGGACCCACTTTGACCGCATCATGGGAACCCCATGTTCCACTGTTGCGACAGCAGCCCTCGGCCATAGTCCCGGCGGCTACGTACTTCTGCTGCCAGGGCTATGACCAAAAAAGTCAAAGTGGGTCCCCGGCGTCCTGTCTTGACTGTCTTGTACCATCTGTCAGGGCCGTGCTCGCAAGGGAGCAACGCGAGCCCACGGGGCTTCTTCGCCTTGGTGAACGTTGCGATCCGCGCGGACCGCCAACGTCCGTCTTGAATCAAACGGGAGGAAGCATCCCGAACGGAACGTCTCCTCAATCCCCGTGCCGACCGGAGCGGTGGGGCCACGACGCGATGCGTGGGATGCCTTATAAGCCATGGCTCGTGGGAACTATAGCCGTTACTGCTCCCAAATCGCAGAAATCCTTAAATCGCCGCCCAATCGCCCTTCGTCTTCCTCCTTCTCACCGTGCGCCGTGCGCTTCTCCCTCTTCCCCCGCCCATGGTGCCCAAGCGGAGAAGAGGACCAATGAGGAAAGTAATACAATCCGCCGGGAGAAAGGAGGCAGCGGCGGGTCCCGCCCGGACCGCTCTCCTTCCTCCATCGAGGGTAACCCAGGCCTTGTTCTCTCCGAGCATGTTCGCGAGCGAGGAGGGGATTGCTCGCGCCCGCGGCGTGCTTGGCGCGGAATTCCTTGGGGGCGACCAGCTGAGGATCCGCCCGAACGCAGGCCCCCAACGAGAAGGCGAAGTGGTGACCTTCCACGACTTCTCTGTGATGGGATTGCTCCCTCCTTTTTCCGATTTCTTTATGGCGGTCCTGGAATCGTTCGGGCTGCATAAGCTCCATCTGCACCCGAACGCGGTGCTGATCTTGGCTACCTTCGCGTACGCTTGCGAAGCATTCGTCGGCATGATGCCCTGCGTGGCATTGTTCCGACACTACTTCATGCCCCGCACGGGGAGGTCGAAGTGGATGGCGGGCGGAGTGTCCTTCGGCCTCAAGAAGGAAACGGCGCACCAGTACCCGGAGGCGAAGATCCATCCCAACTGGGAAGAGTGGAGGCGGAACTGGTACTTCATCTTGGCGGACAACCTCAGCCCCCATCTTCTGCTGCCAACTGGCGTGGTCGAGAGCTTAGCCAACTCCAGGGATGTAAGCTCTCAGGACGAAGCCCTCCTCCCGGTCATTAGGAGGATGGCCGAGCTCCGTGATAGCAAGGTGACTTGCTCTATGTTTACTGGCGACTTCGTCCGGCGAGGGATCGCCTGGCTGCAGCGCAGGCCTCAGCCGCTGTGGGAGGCCCGCCAGAAGATGGGGACCCGGGTATCGCCGAAGCTGCTGAGGGGGAAGATGGCCTTCTTGATCCCAGGGGAGCCATACTATCTTCCGGGGGGAGTCCTCCCGTTGCTCGACCATCCTGAGGGTGGAGACGTCGTGCCTCCCATGCCGCAGTGCAATGCCTACAGGCTCGAGGGTACCGAGTTATTGGATCCGCCCCCGGTGCCCAGGCAGTCGACAGCCCGTGGGAGGTCTTTGATGGCGGCGGGACCGCCCTTCGGTGACTTTTCCCCGGAAGAACCCTGGCCTGGCGACGAAGACGAGGAAGAGGCGGCCCCGGAAGAGTAGGCCCATCGCTCACCATGCGCACCCCTCCGAGGTGAAGGGGAAGTGTCCGCGAGTGGAGGAGGTACTGAGGTAGAGCCGTTCCCCGAGCGGCCAGCACCTCCGAACATGCCGGCAGGGCAGGAGTCAGACGGAGGATCCGAAGCCCTCCCGCCCCCGAATCTTGCTGTCAACGGAGACGACGAGAGCGTGTCGGCGCCAGATCTCTTCGGAGATTTGGTGGGTTAGCGATGGGGCTTCTCCGACGCCAAACGAGCCCTGAGGTGAGTCTGGACTTCCACCCTGATCCTTTCGTGCTTGCCAGGAATTGTGGCTGCCCTGACCTTCGTCGTGCGTTCGCAGGCCCTCCGGGCCCGGAAGCCCCCGGAAGCGCGCTCGTGTCGATGAAGATGAGGAGGCGGGAGAGGCCACGGAGAGCTCCGCGATGGTTGCGAAGGAGTTTCGGTCTCCCGCCAGGACCCCTCCGAGGGCCGGATCCCTGGAGAGAGGAGCGGAAGGGTCGCCGGTGATGGCAGCCCGGATGTCGCCCCCTCGTGGGCAGGAACAGGTCGCCCCGGGTCGGGACCCGACAACCTCTGTGCTGTGTTCAGGTAACTCCTTTCGGAGTCATCCTTGTCACCCCCGGGTGACTGTGGTATACCCCCCTAGGGGCTGACATTTTGTTGTCGATGCAGATCATGAGGCGGAGGACCGCGCCAGGGGCGAGGGCGACATTGAGCCCCCAGCGGTCCGCCCAGAACTGGGCGCCGAGACTGATCAGGCTCCCGGCGGTGCCTCAGCATTGAGGCCCATGAGTCCCCACCCTGACCCACGGGCGGCAAACCCGTCGCCAGGGTTCTCGAGGACGTTCCCAATGTCGAGGAGTTCTTGGCCTTCGCGAAGACCGAGATTGAGCGGCAGGCGCCCTGTCCCTCCTCCCGGGAGGAGGAAGCGCATGCCCGAGAGGAGCGGGTGGCAGCGGATGAGGAGATGCTCAACGCTCGCGAGCTTAGGCTGTCTCGTCAGCATGAAGAGTTGCAGCAGCATCTCTGTTTGTTTGAAGCTCAAGAGAAGGCCTACCTCGAGGCGGAGGAGATGTTCCACACTAGGGCGGCCCTCGACAAGGAATGCCTGGAGCAAGGGATGCTGAACGTGGTGGGGTGGACTCGTCATGAAGTGAAAGTGGAAACAGCGGAGACCAACCGGGCGAAGGACGATGCCATTGCATCGAGAGACCGGGAGATCTCCAGTTTGAAGAAAGACCCCGCCTATGAGGTGAAGCGCCGGGGACAAGTCCGGGAAGACTTCCGGCGGGCTAGAGATGAGCGGAACAATCATACAGCGAGGATTGCATCGTTGATAGCCACTATCACACGCAGAAGATAGGTCTTGTCGAAGCCGAAGATCCGGAATCTAGAGGGCGCGGTGAAGTTTCGGGATGAAGCAGCCGAACGCATGAACATCGTGCGGTGGACCAAAGCCAAGGAACTCGTCGAAAATTGGGAGGCCATGAAAACGAGCAAGTCGCAGGCGCAGATAGCCTGGGACCGGCATGAGGAGCTATCCAAATAGCTCAAGGTGGTGTAGGGCGACCTGGCGAAGTCCAAGGAGGCGCACGCCAAGGAGGAGAGTGATTTCCGCAACCACCGGTGGGGAAATGATGAGCTCCTGCTCAAGATGCACGCCGAGTCTTCGAAGATCGTGGATGCACTGGCTGCACTGAAGGTGACAGGCTTGCCCGCCCTTTCGCAGGACCACTCCTACTCCCTTCGGTGTTACCCTCCAGGAGGGGAGGGTTGCGGCCCAACAGGTGGCCACCCAGTTCGTCACGGCCCTCCGTTGGCGGCATCAGCAACCTCCCTCGCTGCCCGATCTGGAGGGCCTCACCCCCGAGATGTTGTTCGATCCCAAGGTAACCCGCCAGGTGAACGAGATCATGAAGTATCTCTCCCGCGAGGACGACAAGTGATCCTGAAAGCAAACGTGACAATACCAAGGATTGTGAACTGCATTTGGGGAGCTGTGCCACTAAATAAGACTTGTAAACTTGCACATCTAGAATGTAAATAAACTTTTTCCAAGTTTTATCCATTTTATTGCATTCGTGGAGGCTTAACGCTCTCGGGAACGGTTAATGGGCGCGAGAGCAAACCATCCGTGGGGAATCAGACGGATCTGAACTAACAACACAGGACACATCCCCCCCAAGAACCCACCATTTTTTGACCGCATGGACCTCAGCCCATGACTCCACTTCCCGAGGGAAACTGAAAGTTTCGTCGCGGAGGCGCCACCCCAAAACAATGCCCGCTTTCGTCTTAGCCAAAATGCATAAAAGAGATGCAACAAGGAAAAAGGCCGTGCAAGCACGTTTATACTTAGCTCAGTGTCGACCTCCTTAGACTATTTCAGCAATTGTTTCGTCGTGCTGTCGCCAAGGCGTGTCTTCTATGCCATTTTTTAAGACATAACTCTGCCCTGCCTACGGTTACCCGCAGGGTCAGGGACCCAGGCTGAAATAGCCGCCTGCCCAGCCAGCCTCCACTGGCGCAGGACCTTAATGGCTGGGGCCCATTGGCCCCGGTCCGGAGACCCTCTTGTTTCCGGTGCGGCTTGAAGGCACGTCCGCCTTGCTGACACCCTCATGGTGCCGGTTCGGAGACCCTCAATGGCTCTTTATGCTTGACGCCCGGAGGCCATCCACTTTGCGATCCAGAACTTCTGGGGAGGTCCACTTGGTCTCGGGTGTATCGTCATGATGTGACCCGGCAGACCCACTCTTCCCTGGGGAGATCTTTGTGAAAGAAAGCTTGATTTCAACTGATGGCAGTAATTCTCTGACTCTCTTGCGTTCTTTGTGTTACTGGTGGCGAGCAGGGTTCGTCCAAAATGTCAGTTTGAGTGGAAACGATGGCGAAGGTTCCCAGTGATTTCTTTTTCTTGGCTTGCTTTGGTCTCGGGTTGAGAGGCAAATCCCTACTGAGGTGACCAAGTTCCCCGTAGGTGTAGCACTCCCCGCTTCTCGGACGTTTGTTGAGCTCTCGGCAGTCATCAACATTGTGTCTATCGGATTGATGGTACGAACACTAGCGTCCTGGCTGACCATCTTCGCCCAAAGGGATCTAGATCTCTTGTGGCACATAGACGTGGGGATCTCTATCGGAAAACTCGCTCTTCTTGCTCAGGCTCAGAATCTCCTCCTCTCGGAGGAGTGCCACAGGTGGTGTTTCCAAGCAGAGTTCCTCCCTCGCTCCGCGCGTCCGCGGGAAAAGAGGTACATCGATGCTTGTAGCACTTCCTTGATGCTTCTTCTCATTGGCAACCGGACTGGCGTGCGCTGCTGGGGGGGCGAACTGAATCTCGCGAGCTTGACCTTGGGCAGAAGGCATCGCCGAGGATTCTTCAGGGTTGAAGCTGAGCCCCGAGTACTGCAGATACTCCACATCGGTCTTGGCCTTTTTCTTCCGTGCCATCCTTGGCGCGGGACTTGGCGGCGTGGCTGATGTTGATCTTTTCGATGACCCTGGTGACGAGGTCGATGCAGACTTTGTCGATGAACTTGGAGGCAAGGTCGACGTAGACCTTGTCGATGAACCTGGTGGCGAGGTCGACGTAGACCTTGTCGATGAACCTGGTGGCGAGGTCGACGCAAACCTTGTCGATGAACCTGGCGGCGAGGTCGACGGAGACCTTGTCGATGGACCTGGTGGCAAGGTCGATGCAGACCTTGTCGATGGACCTGGCGGCAAGGTCGACGCAGACCTTGTCGATGGACCTAGCGGCGAGATCGATGCAGACCTTGATCAAGATCTCGATGAAGATCTCGAAGTCGCTGGAGATGAATCCAGCGCTTGCGCCCCCTACCTGGCGCGCCAGATGTCGTGTCTTGGATCACTGACACCGGGAGTAAAGGATACCCCTTTTTTAGGTTTGGCACGAGGCGCGAAGGAGGCTGGGACACGCCTACCTCCGGGAGAACCTCGTCGGGACCTCCGATCTACGTACTAGCAAGCAACACAAAGACACATGGAGTTTACCTAGGTTCAGGCTGCCCGGAGGCTAAAATCCCTACTCCTGCATGTCTGGATTGAGTGGTTTATCATGGTGTAGCTTACAGAGCTGGTTGCGGGTGAGAACCTGGGAGGTGTTGGCTAGAGGTTGAAGATGAGAAGATCCTGTCCCGGAGGAGATCACCTCTCGCTTGTGCTACTCTCGTCTGGTGCGCTACCTAGCATAGCCTCCGACTCTCTGGCATCCCCCCGGAAATCTCCTTTCCTTCCTTCAGGTGTCTTGGTCCTCCTTTTATAGGCTAAGGGGATCTCACAAGGGAACCTTTGGGGACGGAGGGGTTTTAGGCGGGAAAACCCCTCCGGGTTCTACTTATGGGGCGACGTGGCCTCTTCTCATCCAAGTATTCTTCTGAAGGAGGTTAGGTGCGGTCGCCCACCTTTTGCATGGTGGGCGGACAAAGGCTGACACCTTTTCCGACCGTGTCCCCCCGCGGCGCCTCCATCTTCTTGGCGCCCAAGTCTTCTAGGATCTTCCAGCCGGAGCTGGCAAGCTTATCCTCTTCGCTTGTACGGAGGTTGGATCCCGGGGGTGAGCCTGTCCTCCTGCCGGGCGTCCGGGTCCTCGGGACCTCCGCGTCGTCTGCCGTGTTGGGGGTGACCCCGGAATGTTCCCCAGCCCTTAGTCGTGGTCGTCGATGCCGTCCTTGCCTGGTTGCCATTGGGTAGATGGGGGGCCCATCTTCCTATCTTGAACCCTTGCCTTGTTCGCCTTCTTGGAGGGCCCACTGGTGGTGGCCCACTTTGACCGTATCAGGGGAACCCCATGTTCCACTGTTGCGACACAACAACAACACCGATGCAATGTTTCAACAGATGATTGCAGCGCAGACTCAGCTGGTGACTATGATGGACCAATTCGTGGCCAATCAGAATGCGCCACCTCCACCACCCCCACCACCACCACCTCCTCAAGTGGACAGACTGGCAAGATTTTTGAGGCTTAGGCCTAACAAGTTCTCCAATGCAACTGGGCCAATTGTGGAAGATGATTGGGTGCGCTCAGTGCACAAGGATCTGGTGACTTGTGAGTGCACTCCTGAAAAAGTGAGGTTGACCACCCATCTGTTGGAGGGACCTGCAGCTTAATGGTGGGAAACTTATCAAATCACCCATCCTATGGAAGGATTGACTTGGGAAGCATTCAAGGAAAGGTTTCGTAATGCCCATATCTCTTCTGGCATTATAAACTTGCAGAAGGAGGAGTTCCGAAACCTGAGGCAGGGGAACAGGACACCTAAGGACTACATGGATGATTTTTATTCGTTGTCCTGTTATGCTCCTGAAGACATTGACACTGATGGGGAGAGGAAGGAAAATTTCCTCAAAGGACTGTGTGAAGAACTGAAAATTCCTTTGATGGTCGCATACGCCCCAAACTATCAGGCCCTCCTAGATCAAGCAATCGCACAGGAGGAAAGCATCAAGAAGGCTGAAAACAGAAAGAGGAAGCTGGGTATCAACAAAACATCACTCTGAGCCTTCATTTAAGAAGCATTTTTCGCATGATGTAAACCATGGACATAAACATGGGAACCATAGTGGAGGAAGCAACCACAAGCATCATGGTCATAACCATAATGGTGGATTCAAGGGAAGTAATGGAGGTTACAAAGGAAATGGACATGCTAGCCATAACCATATCCATGGACAGCATCGCCCAAATCCTGAACCCAAGAGGGATGTCAGTCAGATCACCGGTTTCAAGTGCAAGAACAAGGGTCATTTTTCAAATGACTGCCTCGAGAAGAAGGCCGAGGAAGCAGCCAAGCCCATGTAACGCCCCGACCCCGGAATTATACAGAGAGGCTATGTAGTTGACACAACCATCAATGTATAAAACAAAGATCGAGACTTGTGGAACAGAACTGGCACAAAGCATGACTCTACGACACAAAACATATAGCAACTCATATAAAGAGAAGAATACAAATATTACACTGCAAAAGGATCACCGATCCAACAATTCAACAAGCGGAAGCGGGTAGTGTTGTCTAACAACAAGAAGCAAAATATGGCCTAAGAGGCCTACAAATAAACATCACCCAAGCCAGCTTGTTCCACGGTCCCAAGCTGCCACCTGGGAACCCCAAACTAGTAGTCGACGTCAACGAAGAACCCACCTAGTTGCTCGGTGTCGTCCTCCTCTGAAATACAAAATCATAGAGGCAGCAAAGAGAGACTGAGTACGATGTACTCGCAAGTTTAGTAGGGCGATATAGGCCCAATGACTGACGGAGGCTCTAAAGCTGTTTATGTATTGCTTTTGCATAAAGCTAATTTTAATAAACCGCAATATAAAATGACACATGGCATTCGTCTACTCAGAATATTTTTATAAAGGGGGTAAGAGAGTAACATTTTCATCTTCGGTTCTCGGCGAACCTACTTGCAACCATCACCACTCATCTCACACAAAGGCACTCCCTCGACTCCCCCTCGAGGAAATGAACCTTTATCTCAAGTTGATTATGCAACCTCTAGCTGCCATATCAATTAGGTTAAATGTTATCTATGGTCTCGTATATCCGTTCCCAAGTCGTCCATAACCGCGGACACGGCTTTTCGAAAAGATTAACCCTGC
This sequence comes from Puccinellia tenuiflora, assembly GCA_012064385.1. Classification (NCBI taxonomy): domain Eukaryota; kingdom Viridiplantae; phylum Streptophyta; class Magnoliopsida; order Poales; family Poaceae; genus Puccinellia; species Puccinellia tenuiflora. The sequence goes on from QRDG01000519.1 coordinate 840,896, forward strand.
AGGGGTGTACTATTTTACCCATTGGTACCGTCCGGCTCACCTAGTTGGCCCTCTTCCGGGGAAGGCCGGCGAGCGGGCGCGGTTAGACCTTTACAATGCATGAGGCTTACTCAAGGACCATCAGTGGCGGAAGGACAGGTTCAGCGCTCCCAGCGCCCTGCCCCACCGTCACGTCCTAAACACCACCATCATCCTCGTTTTCTTTTCCACCCACACACTCACGCGCAAATGGAAATAGCAAACTAGAGGACCCTTGACAAGCCCCTCACAAATTATTCGGTCAGCGAGGCGCCCATACACCCACCAATGGCAGCACGCTCTATCTTGAGTCTAGAGACAAGAACTCGCACCTAGGGGCTAGAGTGAGGCAAAACACCATCCCCGATGGCAACTCACCCAAGCCGTCTTAGCATTTTAATTAAGCATCACAATTATCCACCATGCCCGAATCATTCCATCAACATCAATAATTATGGAATTCAATAAAGGACATATCTATTAATTCCAATAAGCATTTCTAAGCATGGCTAAGCAATATAACATCAACAATTATAACTTTATCTCGGGCCAACACTTCAACCCTAGGGTTCATAGGTAGGGATACATGTGATCGGCTCGGGAAGAACATGCGTTCATAGGATCTTCTAATATTTACCAAAAGAGACATTTGAATCGCATGCAATATTATGGTGGATAAAATAAGTTTAAAACATAGGATGCTAGATGCCAAGAAGGTTAGGTTATCTCTTGCCTTGCTGCCCGGTAGTGAAGCACTGCTCGTCGGGGTAAGTAGAGAGACCATCGACTCCGGAATCTATCGATACCCAAAAGAAATACAAAGCACACATAAATCACACGAACTCAAAATGCAATGCTCAATCACATGATGACATGTCCAATTGATGCAACCATATTATTATATAACTTACATAGCAACATTAAATGGGGAGCCAAATAAGTAGTGCAATTATTTGGAACCAACCCCATATTTATATTAGTGACCACGTTCTTCATAAATTATTGAATTATTAGAGAAGTGGCTCAAAATGCATGAACATGACATGAAATGGTTAGGGTTTATCATTCCGATCATTTCGGTAATTTATTGGTAATTTTCGGAGCACCGATGAATAAATAGCAAATTAAATAAATAATTGAATTTAATTCATTTAACCAAATTATGAATAACATCAAATAAAAGTTTGTGATCATGATGTGATAAGTGCATGGTTTGATAGCATTTGACATGTTGATCACTTTGGTATGTAATTCATAATTTTTGGACAATTATTCAAAAAGTTATGAATTTCCCAATTTGGGTATTAAATAACCCATTTTAGGAATTCTTAAATAACAGCAAAAATAAAAGTTTCAAAAGCTCATTTCAAGGATTCTAGATTGTAGAGTTTGTCTTGCTGATCGATGTGATATTTTATTTGCTGAGTTTGGACCAATATTCGAATAGATATGACTTATTTAACAAACCATTTTAATCTTCAAAAATTCGCAGGTTTTACTGTTGCGGGCCGGCCTGTAAACCGGCCCAGGCCGGGCTCAAGGCCGGGCAGGCAACCGAAGCGGCCGGCCCACGGGTCGGCCCAAGCTGGCGTGCAGGCCGGGGCACCACCCGAGCCAGCCGGCCTTTGGGTCGGCCCAGGCCGGGGCGAAGGCCGGGCGACCACGCTTTCGTGCGGCCGGTCAAGGCCACGACCGGCGAGTACTTGGCGGTGACCGCGGCGGTGGCCGAGGGTGACCGGCGGAGAGGAGGGAAGGAAAAAGGAGGGGAGAAGCGAGTCGGCACGCGGTGCTCACCCGGGACCACGTAGAGGGCTCAGCGACAGCGCGGAGAGCGGGGATGGCCGGATTCGGCCAGGCGAGCAGCGCGGCCGGGGCGGTGGTGTCGAAGACGCCGGCGGTGATTCGGCCGGTCCCGACTCAATTCCTTGCGCTAGGAGAGAGAGAGGCAAGGCGGACCTCGCCGTGGTCCTTGAGTCACGCGGGGAGGACCGGAGACGCCGGAATCGTGGCCGGCGGGCGACGGCCGCGGTTGGGAAGTCGGGGATGCACGCGTCGGCTCCGGCGACCTCGGCCCGATTCGGTCGGTGGGAAGGAAGCAGGAGACGCGGCGGAGCGGCTGACGGTGTCGGCTGGTCCCGGGGACGTCCAGAGTGCGGCGATTTGACGGCGAACGGTAGCGGGCGGCGTCGGCGTGGAAGCTAACCGAGCGTCGTCTCGGTCCGGGAAAAGTGGGAGGAACGGGGAGAGTGTGGGGAGCAGGGCAGGGGCCTGGCGTCGTGGCGTCCTCCTTCTGCACCAGGGAGCAGCACGGCAGAGAGGGTGCGGCGGGGACGGAGTCGAGCGGACCAAGCTCGACCGTGCTCGGTCGCTACAGGGGAGAAGGAGATGAAGTTTTTCCAGAAAACCCCCTGGCAACATTTTTTTACAAATTGCAAAAAGGTCCAGATACAGCTTTGGCGATTTAATTTAGTCACCAGGACATTTTTATAAAAAGCGCAAAATTTCATACAAGCTCCAATTGTCATTTAGAACCTCCCCAAAAAGTTTGGGCTTCAAATGAAATGTTTAGCTTCACAATTATTTGCATTGTTGTCATAAGTCATTTTTGATAATTTTGCAAAATACATTTATTTGAAGCAGTTAAGTATTTCCAAAAATAAAGAAAATATTCATGGAGGCTCCCCATATATTTATGAAGCTTCCCATGATTTTAGTTTGAATTTCTGGAAAACTTAACTGGGTTCCGAAAATAGAGTTTGTAAAGAACCAAATTGATTTCTCGAATTTATTTATTTGATTGGCATTTATAAAATATATTCTTAGAACTTCCGGGACAATTTGGAAATTTAAGAATAAGTTGGTTTGGCCATTTTGGGCAAAGCATTTAGTCTTGGAAATTTGATGAAGGGTTTTGCTTCCTTTCTTTTAAGGTGTTACTTTGTTTCCAGGTGTTGCTTCACTTAAAATTAGCAATTTAAAATAAATATGCCATGATGCAATGCAAAACAAAAAGTGAAAATTTGGCCCATATTTTAGGGTGCTAATCTGGGGCTGTTACAAATCTACTCCCCTTACAGGAATCTCGTCCCGAGATTCTAGAGTAGGAAGAGGGATGAGAGGAACATGGCAACTCTTCACTTTATCGATCTACTCGATCTCCCGATGATCTTCCTAGTTGTAATGATTGGGCTAACCAACAATACATGCCAAAATGGCGGAAGGATAGGAGGCAGCTTAAGGTGTCAGACAAAAAGGAACCTGCCCACAACCATAAGCCATTGGGGAAACTAGAACGACTTGACCAAACAAAGGTCGAGCCGAGGGTAGGACAACCGACCACTTGTTCAAGGCCACGACAAAAACTTCAAACCACGCCGAGGCGTAGACCGTAGAGGTTTAAAGCACCGTGAGGAGAAGGGACACCTTATTTTGGACTCCACGCTTATGACCTACCAGAAGTTTCCATAAGACTAGAAGCTCGGCCCTAACGGGACGAAAGAATTTACCCAACATCCGTGTGATTGGGCAAACCCTGATTTCACTGAGGTGAGAAGGATATAGCATTTGATCCACAAGTAGATAGAGAGGTGAAACCTGATATAGAGCCATTACCACGAGATAGGTGGAGTAGGAGGATTGACCGATAGGTATTTAGCAACTCCGTAGTGAGGTTCTCCTTGAGGTTCTAGATATCACACTCCGGCTTCAGAAATAGCCTTCAATCAACACTCAAGCGAAATTCGTACTTGAGATAGAGAAAAGACCATACGGAAAACTTCTAGAACCATTTACATATGATTCCCATGGTTAACGGTTGATTTTGAAAGAGTTAGGAGATTTAGTCAAAAGCCCTTCCGGTGAGGTGCGTGAACCACAACACCGGACTTATCGGTTTACTAGTAGGCTTTAGGCCACGCTCTTAATAAACTACAAGCATCACTTTAGCTTGAGATTCAGAGTTGGGTAGGTGTGCAGATACTTTAGGCTTCAACCAATCTGAAGTGGGAGATTGCGACAGTTAACAGACGATAGCGGCACTAATTTCTCAAGACACGGCTACATTGCCAAGCTCCAGAACACGAGGTAGATTGGGAGTTCCATTGGGTCACGGTCACGAAGAGGAAATTGATCCAGCATGAACTCCAAACAAGGAGCCAAACTGATTCATGATTGGGAAGCACCGGTAAGATGATAAGGTTTTGCCAAATTCTTCTTATTTAGGAGCGACTTGGTCAGGGCTTGGCATGCACACATGGCTTAGTCAGAGAACGGGAGGTACCAACCTACCAGCTCAATAATGCACCTATGCATAACCAACTTTGATTTAACCCGAGGAGACAAGGCGAACTTCACTCGGATCCATAGCGACAAAAGTCACTGGTTGCGAGAGAAAACTTGCATTTCAAGGGAAGGATGTGGTCTTGGGAGTTTCGAAAAGAATCTAACTCATTGACCGAAGGGTGCACCTAGACGAATGGACTTGGCAGCTCTTACAACTCAGCTCGATGATAGAATTACCGATCAGGGTAAGAGTGCCACCAAAGTCTTTCGATTTCCAAACAATATCCATTGCTAAGAATATCCGATTACCACAACGATATTCATCCTCAATACTCTCGAGCCCAAAAACTCAGAGGTAGATGGATAAGGAAGGGTAGGAGCATCACTTCCTTAAGTGCGCCATGAGACTAAGCACGACCTCTTGATATAAAAGAGTGTGACACTCTGAGATGGAACGGAACTGAAGCTAGACAAGCTCTTACTCCGCGAATTACAAAACTTTGACCCTTTTCCGGAAAATGGAAAAGGTACCGGAGTTTGTTTCTCCTGGCATCCCGAAGTGGAATGCCTTGACGAAGCACAAGAATAACATGCATCAGAACACCCCAATGCACGATACACTTGATTGTCTGCATGCAGATAGGTGACTGATAACAGATTTGGATTAAGGAACGGGCTAACAACAATTTAGGATATTGCAGAAGCCCGGGTTAGCACTCTTACGACATCTAATGCCGAAAGGGTTTCAGGAAACGGATGTTACCGGATGGATCACAATCCTTGATGGAAGAACTCGCTAGGAGCAATCCCGTCGTGATTCAGATGATTCCATAACAGAGAACCTAGACAAGGCTAGTGACGAAGAAGAGCATTGTCGAGGAAACCAATTACGTCTGCAACCTCGAGTTTGAAGACTAGCTTCAATTTTTGCCAACCTGATGTAGGGTTCGACCTTTAACACCAGGATTCAACAGGAAAGATCTTGGGTTAAAGATCAGCTTCATGCACCGGGGCTCACAATAGCATAATGCTCACAGGGGTGACAACCCTCATGAATCATTACACATGAGCCCTAGCACAATCCGGGACCTTCGGTTCAAGATCTTGGGCTAAAGCAAGGAATTTCTTGACGATCCGCAATACTTCTTCTCTTCGGAATTTAGAAATTGGCAGACAAGCAAAGTTAACCAGTAACTAAAGGTAGAACCCAACCCCGTGATCCTAAAGATTTAGAACTTTGCCGACGATCAGAAGAACCGTTAAAATCAAATAGAGGTAAGACAACACCAAGATCAGAGTGAATTGGATAAGGAGTAAAAAGAATCCTAGGAAGGTTTTCACAACTCATTTTTAGGTTAAAAATAATTTTCACGAACTAGACTCGACATCGACCAAAAGAACGGGTTTCCTACAGGCAGTCCTGCTCTGATACCAACTTGTAACGCCCCGACCCCGGAATTATACAGAGAGGCTATGTAGTTGACACAACCATCAATGTATAAAACAAAGATCGAGACTTGTGGAACAGAACTGGCACAAAGCATGACTCTACGACACAAAACATATAGCAACTCATATAAAGAGAAGAATACAAATATTACACTGCAAAAGGATCACCGATCCAACAATTCAACAAGCGGAAGCGGGTAGTGTTGTCTAACAACAAGCAAAATATGGCCTAAGAGGCCTACAAATAAACATCACCCAAGCCAGCTTGTTCCACGGTCCCAAGCTGCCACCTGGGAACCCCAAACTAGTAGTCGACGTCAACGAAGAACCCACCTAGTTGCTCGGTGTCGTCCTCCTCTGAAATACAAAATCATAGAGGCAGCAAAGAGAGACTGAGTACGATGTACTCGCAAGTTTAGTAGGGCGATATAGGCCCAATGACTGACGGAGTCTCTAAAGCTGTTTATGTATTGCTTTTGCATAAAGCTAATTTTAATAAACCGCAATATAAAATGACACATGGCATTCGTCTACTCAGAATATTTTTATAAAGGGGGTAAGAGAGTAACATTTTCATCTTCGGTTCTCGGCGAACCTACTTGCAACCATCACCACTCATCTCACACAAAGGCACTCCCTCGACTCCCCCTCGAGGAAATGAACCTTTATCTCAAGTTGATTATGCAACCTCTAGCTGCCATATCAATTAGGTTAAATGTTATCTATGGTCTCGTATATCCGTTCCCAAGTCGTCCATAACCGCGGACACGGCTTTTCGAAAAGATTAACCCTGCAGGGGTGTACTATTTTACCCATTGGTACCGTCCGGCTCACCTAGTTGGCCCTCTTCCGGGGAAGGCCGGCGAGCGGGCGCGGTTAGACCTTTACAATGCATGAGGCTTACTCAAGGACCATCAGTGGCGGAAGGACAGGTTCAGCGCTCCCAGCGCCCTGCCCCACCGTCACGTCCTAAACACCACCATCATCCTCGTTTTCTTTTCCACCCACACACTCACGCGCAAATGGAAATAGCAAACTAGAGGACCCTTGACAAGCCCCTCACAAATTATTCGGTCAGCGAGGCGCCCATACACCCACCAATGGCAGCACGCTCTATCTTGAGTCTAGAGACAAGAACTCGCACCTAGGGGCTAGAGTGAGGCAAAACACCATCCCCGATGGCAACTCACCCAAGTCGTCTTAGCATTTTAATTAAGCATCACAATTATCCACCATGCCCGAATCATTCCATCAACATCAATAATTATGGAATTCAATAAAGGACATATCTATTAATTCCAATAAGCATTTCTGAGCATGGCTAAGCAATATAACATCAACAATTATAACTTTATCTCGGGCCAACACTTCAACCCTAGGGTTCATAGGTAGGGATACATGTGATCGGCTCGGGAAGAACATGCATTCATAGGATCTTCTAATATTTACCAAAAGAGACATTTGAATTGCATGCAATATTATGGTGGATAAAATAAGTTTAAAACATAGGATGCTAGATGCCAAGAAGGTTAGGTTATCTCTTGCCTTGCTGCCCGGTAGTGAAGCACTGCTCGTCGGGGTAAGTAGAGAGACCCTCGACTCCGGAATCTATCGATACCCAAAAGAAATACAAAGCACACATAAATCACACGAACTCAAAATGCAATGCTCAATCACATGATGACATGTCCAATTGATGCAACCATATTATTATATAACTTACATAGCAACATTAAATGGGGAGCCAAATAAGTAGTGCAATTATTTGGAACCAACCCCATATTTATCTTAGTGACCACGTTCTTCATAAATTATTGAATTATTAGAGAAGTGGCTCAAAATGCATGAACATGACATGAAATGGTTAGGGTTTATCATTCCGATCATTTCGGTAATTTATTTGTAATTTTCGGAGCACCGATGAATAAATAGCAAATTAAATAAATAATTGAATTTAATTCATTTAACCAAATTATGAATAACATCAAATAAAAGTTTGTGATCATGATGTGATAAGTGCATGGTTTGATAGCATTTGACATGTTGATCACTTTGGTATGTAATTCATAATTTTTGGACAATTATTCAAAAAGTTATGAATTTCCCAATTTGGGTATTAAATAACCCATTTTAGGAATTCTTAAATAACAGCAAAAATAAAAGTTTCAAAAGCTCATTTCAAGGATTCTAGATTGTAGAGTTTGTCTTGCTGATCGATGTGATATTTTATTTGCTGAGTTTGGACCAATATTCGAATAGATATGACTTATTTAACAAACCATTTTAATCTTCAAAAATTCGCAGGTTTTACTGTTGCGGGCCGGCCTGTAAACTGGCCCAGGCCGGGCTCAAGGCCGGGCAGGCAACCGAAGCGGCCGGCCCACGGGTCGGCCCAAGCTGGCGTGCAGGCCGGGGCACCACCCGAGCCAGCCGGCCTTTGGGTCGGCCCAGGCCGGGGCGAAGGCCGGGCGACCACGCTTTCGTGCGGCCGGTCAAGGCCACGACCGGCGAGTACTTGGCGGTGACCGCGGCGGTGGCCAAGGGTGACCGGCGGAGAGGAGGGAAGGAAAAAGGAGGGGAGAAGCGAGTCGGCACGCGGTGCTCACCCGGGACCACGTAGAGGGCTCAGCGACAGCGCGGAGAGCGGGGACGGCCGGATTCGGCCAGGCGAGCAGCGCGGCCGGGGCGGTGGTGTCGAGGACGCCGGCGGTGATTCGGCCGGTCCCGACTCAATTCCTTGCGCCAGGAGAGAGAGAGAGGCGAGGCGGACCTCGCCGTGGTCCTTGAGTCACGCGGGGAGGACCGGAGACGCCGGAATCGTGGCCGGCGGGCGACGGCCGCGGTTGGGAAGTCGGGGATGCACGCGTCGGCTCTGGCGACCTCGGCCCGATTCGGCCGGTGGGAAGGAAGCAGGAGACGCGGCGGAGCGGCTGACGGTGTCGGCTGGTCCCGGGGACGTCCAGAGTGCGGCGATTTGACGGCGAACGGTAGCGGGCGGCGTCGGCGTGGAAGCTAACCGAGCGTCGTCTCGGTCCGGGAAAAGTGGGAGGAACGGGGAGAGTGTGGGGAGCAGGGCAGGGGCCTGGCGTCGTGGCGTCCTCCTTCTGCACCAGGGAGCAGCACGGCAGAGAGGGTGCGGCGGGGACGGAGTCGAGCGGACCAAGCTCGACTGTGCTCGGTCGCTACAGGGGAGAAGGAGATGAAGTTTTTCCAGAAAACCCCCTGGCAACATTTTTTTACAAATTGCAAAAAGGTCCAGATACATCTTTGGCGATTTAATTTAGTCACCAGGACATTTTTATAAAAAGCGCAAAATTTCATACAAGCTCCAATTGTCATTTAGAACCTCCCCAAAAAGTTTGGGCTTCAAATGAAATGTTTAGCTTCACAATTATTTGCATTGTTTCCATAAGTCATTTTTGATAATTTTGCAAAATACATTTATTTGAAGCAGTTAAGTATTTCCAAAAATAAAGAAAATATTCATGGAGGCTCCCCATATATTTATGAAGCTTCCCATGATTTTAGTTTGAATTTTTGGAAAACTTAACTGGGTTCCGAAAATAGAGTTTGTAAAGAACCAAATTGATTTCTCGAATTTATTTATTTGATTGGCATTTATAAAATATATTCTTAGAACTTCCGGGACAATTTGGAAATTTAAGAATAAGTTGGTTTGGCCATTTTGGGCAAAGCATTTAGTCTTGGAAATTTGAGGAAGGGTTTTGCTTCCTTTCTTTTAAGGTGTTGCTTTGTTTCCAGGTGTTGCTTCACTTAAAATTAGCAATTTAAAATAAATATGCCATGATGCAATGCAAAACAAAAAGTGAAAATTTGGCCCATATTTTAGGGTGCTAATCTGGGGCTGTTACAGCCCAACCCTTTCCAGAAGGGACATGTGAACCACGTCAATGTGGAAGAAGTGTATGATGAAACCGATGCAGTAATTGGTATGTTCTTGCTCAACTCATTCCCAGCACTAGTCTTATTTGATACTGCAGCATCGCATTCATTCATATCAAGGGCTTTTATAAACAAACATGGGTTACCCACGAAAACCATGAGGAATCCAACTAGGGTTAGCTCCCTAGGGGGAGAAATGCTAGTCCATACATGGAGCAAACAGTTAGTTTTGGGCATCGGGAAACAATTGTTTCCGGTGGACTTAATCATCCTAGAAACCCAACGCTTGGATATCATCCTAGGGATAGATAGGATGACCTGTTTTGAAGGAATCATAGACTGTGCAAATAGAGCTATCACCGTCACCACACCTAAAGGAAAGAAGATTTAGTTTAGATCAAAGTACGAGCTGAGGAAAGTTAGGCTTAATTCTCTTAAGGGGGTTAGCATAGGAGATGTCCTTATAGGGAGGGAATATCCGGATGTATTTCCAGAAGAATTACTTGGTATGCCACCCGATAGAGAGTTCCTCATTGAACTGAAACCGGGTACTGGACCAATTGCTAAGAGATCGTACCCAATGGCCAGAGATGAATTGAAAGAGCTCAAGAAGCAGCTTAATTAGCATCTGGAGAAAGGATATATTCGTCCAAGTTCCTCACCATGGGGAGTGATACGTCTCAAACGTATCTATAATTTTTGAGTGATCCATGCTAGTTTTGTGATATTGTCACATGTTTTTACTGTCATTTATATCATTTTTATGCATTTTGTCGGACTAACCTATTGACAAGATGCCAAGTGCCAGTTCCCTATTTTTTCTATCTTTTTGTTTGAGAAATTTACTTCTGGTAATATTCTCGGAATTGGACGAAAATTTACGGGGAATTTTTATTTGCCACGACGAAGTACCAGTCTGAAGGAGAGCCGGAGGGGAGGCCCACAGGGCAGAGGCGCCCCCCTGCCGCGGCCTGGGGGTCACCCGCGGGTGGGGCCTGCCCCTACCTGTGGGACCTCACCTCGGCCCCCTCCGATGCCTATAAATTGCCTTTTACCCTAAAAACGTCGAGGCGGCCATTATTTTCCAGAAACTCGACCCCGACGCGCCGTCACCGAAAACCCTAGTTCGGGGTCCAATCTGAAGCTGATCCCGGCACTCTGCCGGAGGGGAGATCGATCCCGGACGGCTCTTCATCGTCATGCCTTCCTCCGGGATGATTTGTGAGTAGTCTCACCTTGGACTACGGGTCCATGGCAGTAGCTAGTTGGTAGTCTCTCTCTCTTGTGCTTCATGTCTTATTATCTTGTGAGCTGCCTAACATGATCAAGATCGATTATTGTAATGCTATGTGATGTGTTTGCTGGGATCCGATGGATTATGAAGTTATGTTCAGATTGTGCATGATTCTTATATGAGTAATTTATGTTCTTGCATGCTCTTCGATGTGCGTAGTTACTTTGGCCAAGTGATTGTGTGTATCTCCAAGAGAGGTTATTTATGCTAGATAGTGGGTTCATGCCCCCTTTTGTTCGTGGGCACGAGTGACAGAAACGTCTAAGGGCGAGGGTGTGCTGTTGCTACTAAGGGTAAAACAGCGATGTAAATGTCTCTTTTGATATTAGTATTGCTTACTTCATGCACTTTACTTAATGCAATTGTCTGTTGCTTGCAACTTAATACCGTTGGTTGACAGGCTGGATAGCGATCCCACGGTGGACTTTTTAGACAAAGACGCAGTTGGACTCAACGGTCTTTGTTCCTTGTCGTGATACCTCCATAAATATTATCATGTCCTTTTTGTCATAGCTAAATTGGGTTTGTGTCATGATCTTGTCAATTGCCTAGTTGTAATTCGTTCACCCATCACATGCATATTTTATTTACTTGAGAGACTCCACTAGTGAACCCATGGCCCTCGGTCCATCTTTTTACATTGTTTACAACCTCATTTACTTGCTTTTAATCATCATTACTCCTCTGGTCACTTTTCATATTTCATCATACAATTAACTGCTTTGTTTTCTGCGAGACCGGAAAGATTGACAACCTTTCCGCCGTTGGGGGCAAAGTATTTTGGTTCAGTGTGTGCAGGTCCACGTCTGTTGAAGGTCAAGCGCCAGAGATCTTCAACATTCACCTCGTTGTTGGTTTCAAAGTCCTACTGGTTCGATAAACCTCGGTTCGTTAAACGAGGGAAAACTGCTACTAGCTGCAATTCTGCCTTCGCTTGGGGCACCACCCAACTTATTTTAATACAGCAGCAGGGAGCACCGATCCTATTCGTTGAGAAGAAGGATAGTACGCATAGGCTAGTCACGGACTATCAAGCTTTGAATGAGCAAACCATCAAGAGTAAGTACCCACTGCCCAAAATCAATGATCTCTTTGATCAATTGAAGGTGCTTGTGTGTTTTCAAAGATTGATCTTCTATCAGGGTACTTCCAAATGAAAGTTAGCGAAATGGACATACCCAAGACCACATTACCACTAGTTACGGTCTGTATGAGTACACAGTGATGGCTTTTGGATTGACCAATGCTCCAGATTATTTCATGAATATGATGAATAAAATGTTCATGGATTTTTTTGGATAAGTTTGTCATTGTTTTCATCGATGACATCTTAGTCTACTCCAAAAGCCACAAAGAACATGAAGAACATTTGCACCTGATATTGCAGAGACTCCGAGAGCATAAGTTGTATCCCAAGTTCAGCAAGTGTGAGTTCTGGTTGGAGCAAGTTGGATTTCTAGGACACGTGGTGTCTAAGGAAGGAATAGCAGTGGACCTTGAGAAAGTATCCGCTGTGACCAACTGGGAACCACCAAAGAATGTTGGAGAAATCCACAGTTTTCTAGGACTAGCAGGATACTACCATAGATTCATTGAGAAGTTCTCCGATATTGCCAAGCCTATGACAGAATTGCTGAAGAAGGCTAAGAAGTATGAATGGTCGGAAGATTGTGAAACTAGCTTTCAAGAACTGAAGAAGTGCTTAGTATCAGCAGCAATCTTGTGTCTACTAGACTTGGAGAAAGATTTCCAAGTGTATTGTGACACTTCACATCGAGATCTCGGGAGTGTGTTGATGCAAGAAGGTAGAGTGGTCTCTTATGCCTCAAGGCAACTCAAGAAACATGAAGTCAATTACCCCACTCATGACCTGGAGTTAGCTTCTGTAGTGCATGCATTGAAGACTTGGAGACAATATTTATGGGGGAAACATTGTGAAGTTTTCACCGACCATAAAAGTCTCAAGTACATATTTATTCAGAAGGAACTGAACATGCGCCAGGAGATGGTTATAATTGATCAAAGACTATGATTTAAGTCTACAGTATCATCAGGGAAAAGCCAACGTAGTGGTTGATGCTTTGAGCCACAAGACCTATGTAAACGGACTTACGGCAGGAGAATTACCTGAAGACTTATGCAAAGGATTTAAGGACCTTAGGTTGGAAGTGGTACCTGGGGGATTCTTAGCATCATTAGAAGTACAACCTCTTTTGATGGACAGAATCAAGGAAGCTCAGAAAAGTGATAAAGTGTTGGAAGAAATCAAGAAGAATCTGAGTGAAGGCAAGGCCAAAGGTTTTCGGGAAGATGAACACGGTACTATGTGGTATGAGAAACGTATTTGTGTTCCTGGATATGATGATCTTAGGAAGTTGATACTTCAAGAAGCTCATGACTCACCTTACTCCATACATCCGGGTAACACTAAGATGTATATGGATATAAAGGAAAGGTTTTGGTGGAACAATTCGAAGAGAGATATTGCTGAATATATTGCCAAGTATGATGTGTGTAGTTGAGTGAAGGCACAACACCAGAAGCCAGCTGGATTGCTACAACCCTTACCAGTACCGGATTGGAAATGGGGACAAATTGGAATGGATTTCATCACAGGTCTGACCATAACAAAATCAGGTTATGATTCTATTTGGGTTATTGTTGACCGTCTGACGAAGGCAGCTCACTTTGTGCCTGTGAAGACTACATACACCAGTGCCAAACTAGCTGAAATCTATATGAAGAGAATTGTGTGTCTACACGGAGTTCCCAAGAAGATTGTTTCTGATAGGGGTACCCAATTCACCTCTCATTTCTGGAAGGAGTTACATGAATCACTGGGAACTAGATTAGAGTTCAGTACATCGTTCCACCCCCAGACGGATGGATAGACTGAAAGAGTGAATCAAATCTTAGAGGATGTGTTGAGAGCATGTGCTTTAGACTATAAGTCTGGCTGGGACGATAATCTGCCATATGTAGAATTCTCTTACAACAACAGCTATCAAGCCAGCATGGAAATGTCACCATTTGAAGCCCTGTATGGAAGGAAGTGCACTACACCACTACTATGGAGTGGCATAGGAGAATGTAGTTTGTTTGGCCCTGACATAATCAAGGAGGCTGAAGAAAAGGTTACACTGATTAAGGACAGGTTAAAAATCACACAATCCAGGCAGAAGAGTTATGCCGATTCTAAACGAAGGGAAGTCACCTACGAGGTGGGTTATAGAGCCTATCTTAGAGTCTCACCACTACGTGGAGTGAAGAGGTTTGGAATCAAAGGAAAATTGGCACCACGATTTATTGGACCCTATACGGTTCTGTCACGCAAAGGAGAAGTGGCATATGTGTTGGAACTACCGGATGTTCTATCAGCGGTACACAATGTGTTTCGCGTCAGCCAATTGAAGAAGTGCCACCCAGAGATGGCAGAAACTCTACTGAGGGATATAGTGCCACTAGAGGAAGTTCAATTGGAAAGTGATCTCACTTATGAAGAGAAGCCTACAAAGATTCTGGAGACAGCCAAAGGAGTTACCAGAACCAAGACTATCAAATTCTGTAAGGTTCAGTGGAATCATCACTCAGAGGAAGAAGCAACTTGGAAAAGAGAAGATGATCTCCGAGAATTCCACCCTCACCTATTTGCTAGCGAATCCAAATCTCGGGGACGAGATTCATCTTAAGGGGGTTAGGTTTGTAACATCCCATTTTTCATAAAATAAAATTTTCAAGCATGGTATGTATCATTTCTTTCCATTTTTGCCTTTGCACCCCTCGTTTTCAAAAGTTTCAAAAGAAATAAAACTATTTTCTTTAAAACATGGGAAATAGCTACAATTACCTTTTTAATACCCAGGGGTATTTTTGTAAATAAAGTTGTGTAAAAGTGATCCCAAACAGTATATATTGGTAAAGGTTAATTTTAAAATTTCTTACAATTTTGTTTTAATCCATTTGGTTTCATATTTCAAAAGTTAGAAAAGTTTACAGAAAATAAAAAATGAAAAAGGTTAAAAAAAAAGGAAACGGCCACCCGGCCAAGCCAGCCCAGCCGCGCTCAACCCAGCAAGCAGCCAGTGCTCCCATTCTTTTTTTCTTTTCTTTCCCGCTCGCTGACATCTAGGCCCCACCAGTCAGCACCGACGCGTCGTCGTCTTCCTCAAAATCATGCTCCCATCCATTGCAGGTGAAAGCCAGCGATTCTCCTCATCAATTCGGGCCATTAAGGCCAAGATTGACACGGCCGTCTGCTCCTTCAAATACCCCTCGCCGTCCTCTCTCTTTTGCACCAAGAAGCAAAGCCCGAGAACCCCTAGGCTGCTCGCAAACCACCCTCGAGCTCCATCGTTGCCGCCGGCGAGCTTCATCATTTCTGGTGAACGTCGACGACCCCGAGCCCCCTCTCCACTCTCTTTCTCTCTATTTTCTTGTGGCACTTCGTTTTGACACGATTTTTCTTCTTTCCGTGCCTCAGATCGTCGTGCCCGTGCGCCGCGGGAGCCAACTCCAATGAGCAATTTCCGGAGGAGCAGGACATGCCGGAGGCCGCCGTCTTGCCATCGACCTCGCCTCGTCCTCCTGCATCGAATGGTAACGGAAGCCCTCTCCCTTTCCCTTTGTTCTCGCAGGAACACGCTTCGGCGTGCTGTCGCCGCCATCGGCCGACACGACCGGTGACCCAGCGCCGCCCGTTCTAGATCTGTTAGCTCTGGACCATCAGATATCTGATGGTCACGTTTTGTTTAAATCTTGAATCGATACCTTTTGATCTTGGCCGTTCTTTTGTGTTAGATCTAACGGCTCCTGTAGCGATCCGCACCGAACCGGTACCAGCCAATAAGAAGCAGCTGAAGGGTCACAGCATAGAAAACAAAAAAGTTTCCTACGCAAACATGACGGAATAAAACCAACACGATCTCTGATCTACGAGAGGTTGGTAACAAGAAGGAGATCGAATCTCACCCTCGAAGAAAACCGTGAGCGTTTTGTCGAGGTAGGGGTTGGCTAGTCGATCCCTAATACGTCTCAAACGTATCTATAATTTTTGAGTGATCCATGCTAGTTTTGTGATATTGTGACATGTTTTTACTATCAAATATATCATTTTTATGCATTTTGTCGGACTAACCTATTGACAAGATGCCAAGGGCCAGTTCCCTGTTTTTGCTGTTTTTGTATTTCAGAAAAGTCACAACAGGAAATATCGTCGGATTGCCCTCAAAATTTATGGAGATTTTTTATGCGGCGGAAGACACACGTGGAGCAAAGGGCGACCTGGGGGGCCACCCAGCGGCTAGGGGCGGGTGGCAGCCGCGGCCCCACCTTGACCCACGGGTGGGGCCCGCCCCTGCCCTCTGGGCACCGCCTCGCCCCCCCCCTCCACCGACTCCTATAAAATCCCTTTTGACCTAAAACCGAGGTGGAGGCGATTATTTTCCAGAAATTCGACCCCGATGCGCCGTCACCGAAAACCCAAGTTCGGGGTCCAATCTGATCCTGTTCCGGCACCCTGCCGGAGGGGGGATCGACCGCCGGAGCCATCTCCATCGACACCGCTGCTTTCCGCGATGAGGAGGGAGTAGTCCCTCACCGGGGCTGAGGCTTATACAAGTAGCTATGTGGTTATCTCTCTCTCCCATGATGTGATCTTTGTTATGATCATGAGCTTTGTTAGTATAGTTGAATACATGATGTTTCCCTATGTGTAATGGATATGATTTTGCTCAAGTGATGTTATTTAGTACAATTTCCGGAGTCACTGTTGTGATCACGGTATCTCGGTGACAGTGTGGGTGCCGTGTGTGACTCTATGGATAATAGATTGGAAGGATCTTCATCATGAGTTTGTTCCTTATTATTGTTGGATTGAATAGATCATGAGGTTTCTTGATGCTTGTGTTATTGAAGAAAGAGACTATTCAAGAAATATGTTGTGGTATTTGTTAGTACTATCTTTGGATGCGGATAGTGACAGCATGAAGTTTCCATAGATGTGGAATACGAACTTTGTGGTGTGCTTTTCGTAGCCCTACGCAATTCTCATCCTATTTGATCCACGAAAGAATGATCTCCGAGTAACGTCTACCATGCATGTGTTTTTGTGGAACTATTATGTGTTTAATTATGTTAATGATGTTGAGAGTAGTCACTAGTGAAAGTATGAAGCCTAGGCCTTGTTTCCAAGCATTGAAACACCGTTTTTAGTCACTTTTGTCACTTGTTTGCTTGCTGCCATTTTTATTACAGAATTACAAAATCACCTTTTACCATCCATATCACTTGCATTTTACCATCTCTTCGCCGAACTAGTGCACCTATACAACTGACAATTGTATTAGGTGTGCCGGGGACACTAGAGACTTCTTGTATCTTAATTGCAGGGTTGCTTGAGAGGGATATCTTTGACCTCTACCTCTCGTGGATTCGATAATCCTTGGGTTACTCACTTAAGGGAAATTTGCCGCTGTCCTACAAACCTCTGCGCTTGGAGGCCCAACAAGTCTACAAGAATAGAAGTGTGTAGTAGACATCAATCCCCGCAACTAGACTCGTCTAGTCGCGAGGAGATGTATTATCCAAGCGTCGCACGGGCAACGCCTCCGAGAGATCCACACGTACGGCTCGATGAAGACTCCACGTTCTTGATCCCGCAAGAGGTGGTGGAGAGGCTCGCGAGATCAGCAGCACAACGACGGTGGTGTGGTGGATATGGTGGAGATCCGACAGGTCTTCGCCAAGCAGCTGCGGAGGAGGAGGAGAGGAGGAGCAAGGGAGGGGGGCGGCGGCTTGGGGAGGGGCACAAGGGTGCGGCAGCCCTCCCCAGCCCCCCTTTTATATAGGCGGCCAGGGGGCTGTGCCCCAAGCCCTTTAGGGCCCGCAGCTGGGGTGCCTTGGCCCCCAAGCCAGCCGCCCTTTAGCGTTAGGGTTTAGGCCGGCCCCCTCTTGGGCCTTGCCCTAGCCCACATGGGCTTTTGCCCTAGCCCGCATGGGCCCCTTGGGGCTTTGGTGCGGCTGGCCCAGCCAGCCACTGCACCACCCCTTTGGCCCATGTGGGCCCCATACTCCTATGGGCCCCACTTCTAGACTCCTCTAGAACCTTCTAGAATATTCCGGTACCCTACCGAAAAATTCCCGAACCTTTCGATGCCTCTGGAAACACTTTCCTTTATATGAATCTTATTCTCCGGACCACTCCGGAACTCCTCGTGATGTCCGGGATCCCATCCGAGACTCCGAATCAATATTCCTTCACACCATCATTTATCTCGAGCCCTAACTACATCGAACATTAAGTGTGTGACTCTGCGGGTTCGCGAATATGTCATATTAATAGCGGGACCGGGATGCCCATATTAATTCCTACATATTCGACGAAGTACTTTACTAGTCGAACCACAATGTCCGGGATTCAATCAATCCATATACGATTCTTTTTGTTTCACGATATATTACTTGTCCGAGATTCAATCCACTCATATCTCCATATCTGATTAATCTCGTTACCGACAAGTTTTCTTTTACTCGTTCCCATAGGATAGGATCTGATATGACTAGCCACTTAGTTATATGCTTGCAAGCATTTGGATGCTATGCTACCGAGAGGACCCAGAGATATCTATCCAACTGTTGGACGAACAAATCCCAGTCTCGAAAACATGTAACCCAACAACCTACCATCAGAGTACCTGAAAGCCACCTTTATAATCACCCAGTTACGAAGTGACGTTTGATGTCCACAAAGCACTCTTCCGATAAGCGGGAGTAACATAATCTCATGGTCTAAGGAAACTATATTTGACATCTATTAAATTGAGTCTTGTCCATCATATCATCTCCCATGATACAAACTTCGGTTATCAAGTGATTCATAAATCCATGGTTAGGAAACATCTGACCATCACTTGATTAACGAACTAGTCACAAGAGGAAAGACTAGGGACACATTACCGTTTATATTCCACACATGTATTTGTTTCCGATTAATACAATTCTTGCATGGATAATAAACATTTATCATGAACGGGAAAATATGATAAACAATAATCTTTATTATTGCCTCTTGGGCATATCTCCAACAGTCTCCCACTTGCATTAGAGTCAATAATCTAGTTTACATCTGTAGCAATCTAACACCCATGGCCTCCCGGTGCAGATCATGTTTTGCTCTTGGAAGAGGTTTAGTCAACGGGTCTGCCACATTCAGATCCGTGTGCACCTTGCAAATCTCAATGTCTCCATCTCGGACATTCTCACGCAAATTGTGAAAGCGGCGCTTAATATGTTTTGTGTTCTTGTGTGAAGTTGGTTAATTGGCAAGAGCAATCGCACCTGTATTATCGCAGTACAGTGCCAGTGGTCTTGACGCACTTTGAACCACACCCAGCTCGGAGAGGAACTCCTTCATTCAGACTACTTCACTTGCTGCCGACGAGGCTGCCACATATTCCGCTTCTGTTGAAGATTTCGCCACCACGCTCTGTTTGGAACTCCTCCAACTCACAGCGCCACCATTTAGAATAAACACGTATCCGGACTGAGACTTCGAATCATCTGGATCAGTATCCCATTTAGAATAAGCTCTTGGTCACTTCCATATACGAGAAACATTTCCTTAGTTCTATTCAGATACTTAAGGATATTCTTGACAGCTGTCCAGTGTTCCACTCCTGGATCACTTTGGTACCTGCTAGTCAAACTTACAGCATGGCACACATCTGGTCTAGTACATAGCATAGCATACATGATAGAGCCTATGGCTGAGGCATAGGGAACCTTGTTCATTGTCTCTCTATCTTCTGCTGTGACAGGACTCTGAGTCTTACTCAAAACCTTTCCTTGCAACATTGGTAAGAGCCCCTTCTTCGAATTTTCCATTCTGAACTTCTTCAGAACCTTGTCAAGGTATGTACTCTATGAAAGCCCTATTAGGCGCCTTGACCTATCTCTATATATCTTTATGCCTAAAATGTATGCTGCTTCGCCAAGGACTTTCATTGAAAAACTTTTATTCAAGTAAGCCTTTACACTTTCTAGCAGTGCAACATCATTTCCAATCAATAATATGTCATCCACATATAGTATTAAAAATGCAACTGAACTCCCACTCACTTTCTTGTAAATGCAGGCCTCTCCATAAGTTTGGACAAATACAAACCCTTTGATCGCTTCATCAAACCGGAGATTCCAACTCCGCGATGCTTGCTTCAGTCCATAAATGGATCTCTGAAGTTTGCATACCTTGTTAGCATCCTTTGGATCAACAATACCTTTGGGCTGCACCATGTACAACTCTTCCTTAATATGACCATTAAGGAACGCGGTCTTCACATCCATTTGCCAAATTTCATAATCATAAAATGCGGCAATTGCTAACATAATCCGAACAGATTTCAGCGTCGCTACAGGTGAGAATGTCTCATCGTAGTCAACTCCTTGAATTTGTCGGAAACCTTTGCGGCAAGTCGTGCTTTATACACGGTGACGTTTCCATCAGCGTCTGTCTTTCTTTTGAATGTCCATTTGTTCTCAATAGCCTTTCGGTCGTTCGGTAAGTCCACCAATGTCCATACTTGGTTTTCATACATGGATTCCATTTTGGATTTCATGGCTCCTAGCCATTTATCGGAGTCCGGGCTCATCATCGCTTCCTCATAACTCGCAGGTTCATCATTGTCTAACAACATGACACTCATGACGGGGTCGTACCGATCAAGGGCGGTACGTTCCCTCGTTGACCTGCGAGGTCCAGTAGTAGCTATGACCGAAGCACCATGATCACCATCATTTGCTTCTTCTTCAGGTGGCGACGGCTGCTCTGGAACATCATCCAATTCTGCGCTACTCGACATCTCAAGAACAGGTTACATAACCTCGTCAAGCTCTACTTTCCTCCCACTCACTTCTTTCGAGAGAAACTCCTTCTCTAGAAAGGAACCATTCTTGGCAACAAAGATCTTGCCCTCGGTTCTGTGGTAGAAGGAATACCCAATAGTTTCCTTAGGGTATCCTATGAAGACGCATTTTTTCGACTTGGGTTCGAGCTTATCAGTTTGAAGTCTTTTCACATAAGCATCGCAACCCCAAATTTTAAGAAATGATAACTTTGTCTTCTTGCCAAACCATAACTCATATGGGGTCGCCTCAACGGATTTTGATGGCGCCCTATTTAAAGTGAATGCGGCTGTCTCTAATGCATAGCTCCAAAATGATAGTGGTAGATCGGTAAGACACATCATAGATCGCACCATATCCAATAAAGTTCAATTACGACGTTCAGACACACCATTACGCTGTGGTGTTCCAGGTGGCGTAAGTTGTGAAACAATTTTACACGTGTTTAAATGCATGCCATACTCATAACTCAAATATTCGCCTCCATGATCAGATCGAAGAAACTTTATTTTCTTGTTACGATGATTCTCAACTTCACTCTGAAATTCTTTGAACTTTTCAAACCTTTCAGACTTGTTTTTAATTAAGTAAATATATACCCATATCTACTTAAATCATCAGTGAAGGTCAAGAAGTAACGATATCCACCGCGTGCTGCAACACTCATTGGTCCACACACATCCGTATGATGATTTCCAACAAGTCCGTTGCTCTCTCCATCGTGCCGGAGAAGGGTGTTCGACTCATCTTGCCCATGAGGCATGGTTCGCAATTTTCAAATGATTCAAAATCAAGTGAATCGAAAAGTCCATCAGAATGGAGTTTCTTCATGCACTTTACACCAATGTGACCCAAACGGTAGTGCCACAAGTATGTAGTATTATCATCATTCAGTTTGCATCTTTGGCATCAATGTTATGAACATGTGTATCACTACTATCGAGATTCAATAGAAATAAACCATTCCTCTCAGGTGCATGACCATAAAAGATATTATCGATATAAATCGAAACACCAAAGTTTTCAGACTTAAATGAATAACCGTCTCGCAATAAACAAGATCCAGATACAATGTTCATGCTTAACGCAGGCACCAAATAACAATTATTAAGGTTTAAAACTAATCCCGAAGGTAGACGTAGAGGGAGTGTGTCGACAGCAATGACTTCAACTTTTGATCCATTTCCAACACGCATCGTCACCTCATCCCTCGCCAAGCGTCGTCTATTCCGCAGCTCCTGTTTCGAGTTACATATATTAGCAAACGAACCAGTATCAAATACCCAGGTGCTACTACGAGCACTTGTCAAATACACATCAATAACATGTATATCACATATACCTTGTTTGACGGTGCCAGCCTTCTTATCTGCCAGATACTTGGGGTAGTTCCGCTTCCCGTGTCCAGTTCCCTTGCAATAGAAGCACTCAGTATCAGACTTAGGGCCCTTCCTTGACTTCCTCGCAGGCGCGGCAGCTTGCTTGCCGCCCTTCTTGAAGTTGTCTCTCTTGCCCTTTTTCTTGAAACTGGTGGTCTTATTGACCATCAACACTTGATGCTCCTTCTTGATTTCCACTTCTGAGGTTTTCAACATCGTGAAAAGCTCAGGAAGAGTTTTCTCCATCCCTTGCATATTATAGTTCATCACGAAGCCTTTGTAGCTAGGTGGAAGTGACTGGAGAACACGGTCGATCCCCAACTCATTGGGAATCACAACACCCAGCTGTGCCAGACGATCACCGTACCCAGACATCTTGAGCACGTGTTCACTGATGGGGCCGTTCTCCTCCATCATACAGCTAAAGAACTTGGAGGAGGCCTCATACCTCTCTACCTTGGCTTGAGTCTGAAACATAGCTTTCAGATCAACAATTATCTGATGAACGCCATGGTGCTCAAAACGCTTTTGAAGCTTTGGTCCTAAGCCGTACAACAAACCGCACTTAACTATCTCGTGGTCCTCAGAGCGGGCTGCCCAGATGTTCCTAACATCTACAGCCGCTCCCTCTGCTGGAGCCTCACCTAGCGGTGCATCTAGGACATACAGTTTCTTAGCAGCAGTGAGGATAATCTTCAGATTCATAAACCAATCTGAGAAATTGCTTCCATCGTCTTTCAGCTTGTCTTTCTCTAGGAACACGTTAAAATTCATGGTGGTGTTGGGACGGGCCATGGATCTACAACATATTTGCAAGGTGTTTAGACTATGTTCATGATAGTATGTTCGAAATAATCTAATTACAAAATGAACTCACACTAAACTCAACATCTCTCTGGTTGTTTAGTGACACACGATCGAAATCCGCTACACCACGACCGATCATCACGTGAGGTCGTGTAGCTTCAAAGGTGAACATCACCATGTTGATCATATCATCCATATGACTCGTGCTTAGCCTTTCGGCTCTTGTGTTCCGAGGACAGGTCTGTACATGCTAGGCTCGTCAAGGAAACCGTAGTATTTCCGCATGTGTAAACTGGCTTACACCCGTTGTATGTGAACGTAGAGTCTATCACACCCGATCATCACGTGGTGCTTCAAAACGACGAATTTTGCAACGGTGCATACTAGGGGAGGACACATCTTGATATTAACGGGAGAGATCACCTTATCATGCTACCGTCAAGATCGTATCTAAGCAAAACCATAAGGTGCATAAAAGGATTAACATCACATGCAATTCATAATTTTGTGACATGGTATAGCCTTTTATTGTGCCTTTGATCTCCATCTCCAAAGCACCGGCATGATCTCCATCATCACCAGCTCGTGGCGCCACCACCATGATTGCCTCCACCAACTATTGCAACTAGTACTACGGCTACCCTTAGCAATAAAGTAAAGCAATTACATGGCGTTTAAAGTGACACGCAGGTCATACAATAAATATGAGACAACCATAAGGCTCCTGCCGGTTGCCGTACTCATCGACATGCAAGTCATGAAAATTACAAAACATGATCATTGCATACATCACATAATCACATCTTGGGCCATACCACATCACAAACCCTGCAAAAACAAGTTAGACGCCTCTACTTTGTTTAAGCAATTTTTACGTGGCTTCTATGGGTCATGAGATAGAACCGTTCTAATCTACGCAAAGCCACAACGTTGACAAAATAGTTGCTTATTTACTCATCCTTTTCAAAGGCCTTTCATTGAAAATTGCATCTTCACTAAAGCAAGAGAAACAGACACCCGCCAGCCACTTATGCAATCCAAGTTGCACGTCAGTCGTGGAACCGGTCTCTCGTACGTGGACGAGTAAGGTTGGTCCGGGCCGCTTGAATCTCACAATACCGTCAAGATACAAAGTGCACGCGAGAAGGTAGCAACATATAATATCAACGCCCACAACACTTGTGTCTAATTGCACCAACATCTACGAATAGATCTAGGCTCTGATACCACTGAAGGGTCGCAGCATAGGAAACAAAAAAAATTCTTATGCAAACATGACAGAATAAACCCAACACGAGATCTGATCTACGAGAGGTTGGTAGAAAGAAGGAGATCGAATCTCACCCTCGAAGAAAACCGTGAGCGTTTTGTCGATGCAGGGGTTGGCTAGTGGATCCCCGCAACTAGACTCGTCCAGTCGCGAGGAGATATATTATCCAAGCGTCGCACAGGCAACGCCTCCGAGAGATCCACACGTACGGCTCGATGAAGACTCCACGTTCTTGATCCCGCAAGAGGTGGTGGAGAGGCTCGCGAGATCAGCAGCACAACGACGGTGGTGTGGTGGATATGGTGGAGATCCGACAGGGCTTCGCCAAGCAGATGCGGAGGAGGAGGAGAGGAGGAGCAAGGGAGGGGGGCGGCGACTTGGGGAGGGGCACAAGGGTGCGGCAGCCCTCCCCAGCCCCCCTTTTATATAGGCGGCCAGGGGGCTGCGCCCCAAGACCTTTAGGGCCGGCGGCTGGGGTGCCTTGGCCCCCAAGCCAGCCGCCCTTTCGGGTTAGGGTTTATGCCGGCCCCCTCTTGGGCCTTGCCCTAGCCCACATGGGCTTTTGCCCTAGCCCGCATGGGCCCCTTGGGGCTTTGGTGCGGCTGGCCCAGCCTGCCACTGCACCACCCCTTTGGCCCGTGTGGGCCCCATACTCCTATGGGCCCCACTTCTAGACTCCTCTAGAACCTTCTAGAATATTCCAGTACCCTACCGAAAAATTCCCGAACCTTTCGATGCCTCCGGAAACACTTTCCTTTATATGAATCTTATTCTCCGGACCACTCTGAAACTCCTCGTGATGTCCGGGATCTCATCCGAGGCTCCGAATCAATATTCCTTCACACCATCATTTATCTCGAGACCTAACTACATCGAACGTTAAGTGTGTGACTCTGCGGGTTCGCGAATATGTCATATTAATAGCGGGACCGGGATGCCCATATTAATTCCTACATATTCGACGAAGTACTTTACTAGTCGAACCACAATGTTCGGGATTCAATCAATCTATATACGATTCCTTTGGTTTCACGATATATTACTTGTCCGAGATTCAATCCACTAATATCTCCATATCTGATTAATCTCGTTACCGACAAGTTTTCTTTTACTCGTTCCCATAGGATAGGATCCGATATGACTAGCCACTTAGTCATATGCTTGCAAGCGTTTGGATGCTATGCTACCGAGAGGGCCCAGAGATATCTATGCAACTGTTGGACGAACAAATCCCAGTCTTGAAAACATGCAACCCAACAACCTACCATCGGAGTACCTGAAAGCCACCTTTATAATCACCCAGTTACGAAGTGACGTTTGATGTCCACAAAGCACTCTTCCGATAAGCGGGAGTAACATAATCTCATGGTCTAAGGAAACTATATTTGACATCTATTAAATTGAGTCTTGTCCATCATATCATCTCCTATGATACAAACTTTGGTTATCAAGTGATTCATAAATCTATGGTTTGGAAACATCTAACCATCACTTGATTAACGAACTAGTCAGAAGAGGAAAGACTAGGTACACATTACCGTTTATATTCCACACATGTATTTGTTTCCGATTAAGACAATTCTAGCATGGATAATAAACATTTATCATGAACGGGAAAATATGATAAACAATAATCTTTATTATTGCCTCTTGGGCATATCTCCAACAGCAGCCACGTAGCCATTTATATTTTCTGTTTTTAAAAAGATTTTCACCAAACCTTGTAAATTCAATAACTTTTGTTCTGTTTGGCCAAATTTGATGAAGTTTATATATTTGAGATCCTCTAGTTTATTTTAGATCTGTTAGTTTTCTTTTTTGCCAAGATTAGATTTATTAAAATTTTAATGTGTTGTTTAGGTAATCTAGCAAAGTGGCCCGCGCACATGCGCAGGCAACATCTTGATGGTCGTTTATAAATTATTGTATGGTCCGTAAAATAGAAATCACTCCACACAACCTCATAAAATAACGTCTTGAGGGCCTTTTGAATTTTCTTAAATGATTCGTGTAAACAATTATTGAGAACGTAATAGAAGTCGTGAAAAAATTAAATCAAAAGAGGGGATGTGAATTTTTACTATTTATTTGTTCAATTTTATTTAAAGATAATTTTATGTTAAGATAAGTAATAACCCTTTTTTCATGGATAGAGCACGGTACCGTTTCTTAGCTTAATTGAGTTCGACCTGGCATCTCGTAATTCTTTTAATCTGAAACAACAAGTCTCGTACGTTGATGGTTTAAAAAAATTATTTGAACTTATCCAACTCAACTTATATGTGTAAAATTATTGCTCAATTGATCTTGCACTATTTAAAAAAATATTATATATGTATTATTTGAAATGTTACTTGATAATCAGTAACTATACATTTTTTAGATTGGCTAAAACTTGGACGCATGAGATTTAACTAAATCTCGGTCGACTCTTTAGCCTTTGGATTTGCGTCGTCTGGTCTAAGAGTTGACCATGAGTTACAACTATGTGACAATAAAAATGTCGACGTAAATTACAATTGACTATTTAGCCATTGGATTTCCTTATTCATTTTTTGTTGATCTTACTATCGAAACATCTTTTAAGGGTCCTTTGTTGCCATGTTCTACAAATACAACCGTTTTGACTGACTATTCAAATCTATTCCACAAAAACGAATAAAAATAGGGCCTTTGTTAGGATCACAATAGTTATCACAGAAAATATACATGTCACTTATAAATGAGCCGACATTAAAAATATAACATATTCATATCCGCTCATCTAACATGTAGTATCATTTTCCTTCTATTTCTTACCCGCTCTCTTCAATCCTTTTGCGCAATATTTTTCATGTTCTTGATACACAGTCAAGTCTTGTTTCTGCATGCTACACTTTCTCACTCTTCGGTTCGCTTTGGTTGGCAATGCAACTATTATGGGGAGGCACTGATACTTATAAATTTCACATGATTTCACTTGGATATACCAAAAGTTCAAAGATACTCTTTTACATATTATACCTGTTTACAGAACAGATACAATATTATTTGTAGTAACATAAGTCCATTGCAGTAAGGAGTGGTTGCTCCTAATTGAGCTCATTCGAAGACCTGATTTAGTCATGATACAATAAGTGGTCATTCAGTAATTCTTCGAGATCATACTATGGAAGTTTATCCCTCTTTCTTTATTTGTCTAAAAAAATGTGCGGTTAATTTTAGTGATTCTTAATAATATAATTAATAGAATTAAGCAGACAACATGCACTCCAACTTACTAATTCAGATAAAAGTATTAAACAGAAAGGTTCATAGTTTGTGATAAATTCTTGAAACAATAAGTATAGTCTTGCAACATAAAAAGGTAATAGTGAAGAATAGAAGGGAAACAATGTGACGGAAGATCCTACAGAACTTTCGTGCCTCTCATGATTAACTCTATCAGGAATGTTATCTATCCTTGCCTCCTTGTCTTCACAGCATGATACTTATGAACACATTATTTTCTCGGAACAACAATAATATTGCCCACAAAAAAACTAACCCTTGCATAGTTCGTTCGATGGTTTCAGTGTTGACCCATCCAAGAAATTCCTATACCCGAGAAAAGACAAACTCGAGTATGTAACATATATAAAACAAAAGGAAAAAAACATGTTGACTACACATTGATTTCTTTAGTATTTTATTGGTATGTTTTGATTCATGATTCTGCATATTGCAATGAACTAATATATTTGCATTTCTTCCATCTCACGTCCTTGCATGGGCAATAACAACATTATTTATAGCGCAATAGCCTTATTTAGATCCTTAATATTATGTACTATAAATAATAAAATTTTGTAAAAACAATCAAGAATTTTCTCTTCTCACAATACCATAGGGGAATCTGGGAAGTTATTCCATTCTAATTTAGCGGTAAAGGGGTATATACAATAGCAGTCGTCATATTTCTTCCATCTCACGTCCTTGCATGGGCAATAACAACATTATTTATAGCGCAATAGCCTTATTTAGATCCTTAATATTATGTACTATAAATAATAAAATTTTGTAAAAACAATCAAGAATTTTCTCTTCTCACAATACCATAGGGGAATCTGGGAAGTTATTCCATTACAATTGCAGTCGTCATACTGACCAGTGGAGAATACATCTTTTAACTATAAACCTATCGAACCCTTCATTATGAGTAGGCGAATGGACAAACCAAACAGCTCATATCATTCACTGTTCTTCGACGGCTCATCAAGACATACTGTCGATCAATGCATGTCCATGAAGTATTTCTGTGTTGCTAAGTCTGAAAAGTCATGAAAGGTACAAAGAAATGAGGAAGCTTCAACATCCATGCGATTCGGCGAGCATGATGGTATTCCTGGTAGATATTGAAGATTTTCGTCATGTAAGCAGTGTATGATAGTGTGTGGAAATATAATAATGAAGTAACACGGACATACCATTTTAGCAGTATTCAGGTGTATAAAGTAATTTCTATAGTGGAAAGACTGATGCTTCAAATATTTCTGTGTCATCACTCCTCGAATGAGGATCCAGGCATGGGTTAAAAGCAGATTGTAATTTTAGTCAAGAACTATATTTAAATTCCGTGACAATAAACCCATTATAGAACAATGAAATTGCTTGCCATGACTTTAGGTCATGATGCCTTTCTTGCATCTCCCTAGAGAAAATGTTAAGAATGTCCCACATTTCATTTTATGATCAAAAGGAGAGGTAAATCTAAAGAGTATATATTTCTTAAAGTTTACCAACTATTGCAAAGAAAATCTAGAGCCAGCCACATGGAAGGAGAATCAGGAGCTTGTTAATGCTGCAGGTTTTTTTATTTAACATCATTGCCAATTACCAGTGCTAACTTGTGACGATCAAATATATAGTATAATTTTATAATGACTATAATAGGTGGAAACTGGATGTACGCTTTTAGCTACTAAAACAAACCTTGCTTCTTGGGTGACAGTGCTTGCTGCCATCACCGGCTGAAACACACACACATTAATTTCTCAGGCCAACCATATATAGATTAACTTTTCCATCTTAATATTTCAAAAAAATCGATTAGTAGCCTGATTTCTTGTCTAGCCATTAACCTTAATTTACGTAAGTAGAAAGTTCCAAAGCTTATTTAATTAACCTAATTAAGACATGTGAATATAAATGGAAACAGCATAGCATCCTGGATAAGCTTTTGAGCTAGCACTTAGTAACTAGTATATGATAGATTTGTCAGTTCATTATAGAAATCTAGGGACGTTCTGAACTATATATATTCAATGCAGGTATGCTTGGCATACAGTCCTCTCAACTGTGGTCAATTTCAAGAAATTTTACTTCTAAGAAAAACTACTTCTGATTGAATGTGTTGCATGCAATTAAGAATAGTGAAATAAGTATGTGGACGGCATAATCAATTCATAGAAACCGTACTTCTAATTATAATTTCCGTGACCTACATTTCAAGATGTTGCAAAGTCATTCTTGCCCGAATTTGCATTGCTAGTTTATATGCACCATATTTTGAATGTAAAAAAAAAGAAACAGTGATGCTCCAGTCCATTTACCAAGGTAAAGTGTAATATTGCAGAAAAAATTCGCAATAAACTGGAACCGTCATACCTAGACCAATCAAAGGAAAACTAGAAAAGTGTTGAGAATAAACCAAGCTTATTTGCATATATCCTACGGACTGAAAGAATATGCGACAAACGATGCATAAGACCAAGCGGAAAAAGACAGAGGGAGGGGGAGCTGCATGTTATACCATGTCTGATCCATATGAAATACACTGTTCTTTATCTGCAGACGACGAAAACATCGAAAGGATATATGTATGGATGAAACAAAATTTAATCAAGGATCCATAAGCGAGAGAGGATTTGCTGCACCGGGCACCAGTGCTCCCGGGATACAAAAAAAATTGAAATTTGTACTTTTGAGTTTTAAAAAAATCCAAAAAAATATACGCGAATACATACACATATATTATATATTTCTGCAAAGTTTTGGTGAAAAATATGTTCTATTTTGAAACATAGAAAAAAATTATTGGCGTAGAAAACTCTTTTTTTTTTGACGAAATTTTGTCTTTTTTCTGTGGCAAAAAATACAATGTATTTTTTTTACGAAATTTGCAGCGTCCATTCTAGATGTATGTATGTACCTGTATATTTTCTTGTTGAATTTTTGGAGACCTAGAAATGCAATTTCGAAAAGCGAGATCACTGGTGCCCATGGAGTGCGGTGATTTGGATCCCGGGCTCCACGGAGCCCGGTATTTTGAAAAAAATGAAAAGCATATTTTTTTGTTTCAAAAAAATGTGAAAAAAATCACATGTGTAGGTACTGTCGACACACACGCCCGTGAATTTTTTTGTCTTCAAATTCTGACAGATTTTCAAATTTTGAATATGGGTATGTTTCATCAGAAATTTGTCTTTTAGATCTAGCCCAAAATAAAACGAATCTGTCCTTAAAATTTGGCACGCTTGTAGATCTAGGTGATATCTACACGTGGTATTTTTTTCTCGATTTTTGGAAACAAAAAAATGCGGATTTTTTGATTTCAAAATACCGGGCTCCGTGGAGCCCGGGATCCAAATGGACTTTCCGGGTGCTCATGTGCAAACAACACTTTCCGTCCATAAGCCTGCATGAAAATAGTAGACATTGAATTCAGGGTCAATAGGAGAAAGAAGTAACTGTTGAATGCATTAATTAATGCTTGGCTAGCTGCAAGCCTGTAGCGGAGTGAAACGAAGGACGTCGTTGATACCTCGCCCTTAGAGACCACTGCTGTAGCAGCGCCTCGCGCCCTGCCATGCAGATCGTGTGGCGGCGTTGAGGAATACGCGAGACATGATGCTGTACCGTAGGATACAGCCGGTAACTGAAACCTATAGACTATGCTACTGAAAAATAGGTACTTCGTATAAATTATAATGGAAGGTATACTGCATAACTGACCATGCACCTAATCTGCTCCACGCTCTGAGTACCGATCTCGAGCTTCTGTAGCGGGTTATGCTGAGGCGTTGAGACCACGGATGAAGGCGCTGATGCTGCTGGGGTCGTTGTACGAGATCGACGATGGCGACCTTGTTCCCATTAGTAGAAAAAAGGTATTCCGTCCAGAGCTTTAGTCTGGCTGTGTTTGGACCTGGCACTAATATAGCATTAGTCCTGGTTTAAACGGCTATAGCGGCCGGCCAGCTTTTGTCCCGGTTCAAACAAGATCTTACCAACCGGGACTAAAGGTTGCGGCAGTTTAGTCCCGGTTTGTATCTCCAACTGGGAGCCACCAACCCGGACTAAAGGTTTTTGGAAAAAAAAAATCAGAATTTTAATCGTCCCCGCGCAAAAATAAAAAAAACGTATAAAACGAATAAACGAAAATGGTAAAAACTTCAAATTTTAAAATCCTTTTACATGCCTGTACCTCACGCAACCTACTTTTAGGGAAAATTAAAAACTTTGGATTTTGATTTTTTTTTTTTGTAAAAAGAGTTGATTTCTCGGTAAAATGGCAATAACTTTTACTTTACGTACGAACTCGGAAAAAATTACGTAATATATCAAAATATTCAGCGCGAGATATATCATAATATATAAATATTACCCTATTTTTATATTAATTCATATAAATCCTAATCTATAAATATTACCCTATTTCTTATATAAATTCATATAAATCCTATATATGAATATTATCCTATTTTTATATAGATTCATATAAATCCATTTTTTATATAATAAACTTTTTGTAATATAAATCAATGTAAATACAAAATAAAACCATATATAAAAAATAGGGTAATATTCATATATTAGGATTTATAAGAATTTATATAAAAATAGGGTAATATTTATAATCCACACATTTATATTGAATTTTATGAATTTATACGAATTTCTATTAAAAAACTATTTATAATCTGAATCCGCTCGAGACAGCCAAAGGCTGTTTGGGATTTTTTTAGATTTTTAAAATTCCAAAGGGAACTATGAAAGCGAGAAGATTTAAGTTTTTGCCGGAAAGTCAAATTATTTTTATTTTTTATTTTTTGGAATTAATAATTGATTTCTGCATAAAGATTAGTATTACTTAATCATTGTTGTTTATGTTGATATAGGTTTGGAATTCAAAAAATAATATCATGTGACATCAAAGACTAGGGGATAATAAGATTGATAGCATAGTGTTATCAAGATGTTATCAGTGCAATCTTGAAGCTAATTGGGAAGGAACTCAAAAGTTAATCGTGCTGGGGTGGAGCGGTGTGAAGATGGGTGACCTACCGGGAAGTTTGACCATGAGTTGCACTTTGACTTGGGATTAGGGTGATTCGAGATCTTGAGATTAGGGGTGATTCGAGATTAAACTGACAAAAAATTAAAAAAATCGAAAACATTCAATTTTTTTAAATTAGGGGTGATTCGAGATTAAATCTTGAGGTTGGTCCTCCAGCCCGGGCGGTCGACAGCGGCCACGTGGAGCCCCTTTAGTCCCGGTTCGTAACACAACCGGGACTAAAGGGGGGGAGGAGGGGCCTTTAGTCCCGATTGCGCAGTCCCGGTTGCACAACAGGGACTAAAGGCCCTTACGGCCCAGGAACAAAGGCCCTTTTTCTACTAGTGTCCATTGACATCACTCGAGGACGGGGACTGAATATGGCCATGGTGCTTGGTAGTTCTTTCTTCTCCTAGTTAGGGATCTATACGATTAGAATTCACGGATGTTATTGCTTTGCTGCAAGCCTGTACCAGAGTGAAACAAAGGACGTATATACCTCGCACTTGGATGCCATTATTGTAGCAACGCCCCGTGCCTTGCCATGTCGATCGTGTGGCATCATTGAGGAAGCCGCGAGGCATGCAGTGGACGATCTGCGCTCATGCGGGGCCAAGGTAGAGGCAAGACCGAGCATCTAAGGGGCTGTCTCATCCACCGGACCAGTGGCATGGAGCGGCGACCCTGCAGATCGCATGGCAAGGTCATGGAGGTGTAGGCCGCGAGTCGTGACGATGTAGTGGAAAAGTGTGTTGGTTTAGTGGTCCAGAGTCCCGGTCGCCCGGAGAAGAGGAGGGAGAACGGGGAGCTTTGGAGAAGGCTAGAACCTAGGTCAACATTGGCGGTGATGTGAGGAGACGATGACCTACATCGTGACCTGATAGATGTTTTTAGAAGGAGAGGCACGGTGGCACACGTGGGTAATTTCGTTTAACTTTTATCCATTGGTCGTGATTGCACCGTGTATGAAATAGATGGTCATATCTTTCTGATTTTTGTGGGATTTTCTAGCATTTATTACTTTTAAATTGCAGAAAGTTTGTTTAGATGGCCTCTGTCCAGTAGTACTATTTTTCTGATTTTACAAAATGTTTAAATACAAAAACCTTTAATCTTGTGTTCTTTATCAATTTGGTGACTTAATAAAATGCTTTTGTTTATTTTAAAATAATTAAATAAACTTGTCATGTGGAATCATGCATATAATAATAACAGAAAACAGTAAGTAAGTTTTTAGTGGTGTTATTGTACTTTGCACACACTCATGCATTGCATAAGTTTTTGTATTGCCATATGATTGAATTGCATGTTTATTGGTTGCTTGTAATTTTTGTTAGACTATTCGGAGGGACCCGTGGACTTTTGCAGCTGCTACTCCTACTCTTCTTGCTGCCAAGGCAAGTGGCACACTCGTGAATTTCCTACTACTTTGACTATATGCATGTTAGAGTTTTTGCTTGGTAACAAGCATTATAGGTGTTATTAGTACTGCTATGCTAAACTATTTTAGAGTAGCACCCCTTTACTAGTTGGTCTAGATTTTTCCTATGATAACTTAGTAGAATTGGTAAAATGCTATGCTATATGTTTTGTATGAAAGTGTGCACAACCTCTCGAGAGTGTCAAAAACTAAGTACTTAGCCATGTCCCCGGTTACAGACAATTCTGAGCAACTGGACGAGGATGTCAATGGAGGATCTCACCATTCCAATTTCTCATGTAAAATTTGAAGGGTGAACAAGGGTAGGAGACTTTGGATTTCATGATGTACTTGTCTCGTGACTAAAAGAAATAAGTTTGCAAAAGATAGGAAATTTTGGCTTTACGCAAAATAGCCTTCAAACTCCACTAGCCAAATAGGCATATAGAATATTAGAAGTTTTTCTCTATGAGTCCACTCAAGTGTCACTTGCCAGTTCCATTCCATATGGTTCTGACCAATCTTTTGGCTGCAACACTTTTACTATTGCAGGTTGCTCCGATGATGAGTGAGGAATCGGTTAAGGGTTTCGAGTCTGCAACCAACATGTTCACCTGTGGCTGCATGAAGATGATGGAGACTCCATGAAGAATAATGTTTTCCACCGCCTTACTCTTTTAAAGCTAGCTTTGTGTTATGCAAGTTGTAATGAATATTTTTTCCTAAGTACTGGGTCTGCATGTAATAATTGGTACAATGTTGTGATATTCATCTTAACTGTGTGTGCAAATGAAGCGATCCAGGAATTTGCACTATACACCCACCTTGCTATTTTTAAGTGCAGGTCCGCTACAGATTTGAACTACAAGATTGGTAATAAAAAATCAGTAAAAACCATTCTAATTACGGTTTTGCTAATTCTCCGTCGAATGAGAATTAAATTAGTGCTCATTCAAGTCCTACACCGTCAGATTGCATTGCGATTCGTGTAACTAGGAGTTGCAAGTTGACTTGCAACTGAGAATTGATGACGTCATGTAGATGAGAATTAAGTTAATTCACATTCAGTTGATATATTTTAGCTGCAAGTGGGGTTGCAACTGTTCCAGACCATTTAATTTGCTTCGTGATTCATGCTAATTATGAGTTGCAACTTGACTTGCAACTAAGGTTTGATGAAATCATGTGAATGAGAATTAAGTTAACTAGAAGATACCCCGCACGTTGCAGCGGGAATCTACGTAGAAACTTATATTTTAAATGAAAGGACATGAAAAATATGATACATTAAGTTCTCTATATGAATATGCAATATTCAGTTCGTCATAGTCGAGGTACTAAATTTATTCGACAAAAAATATATATGTATAAAAAATTATTAACATCTACAACTAAACAATTAAAAAGATTGATGGTGTGGATTTTGCATACAAAGATTAATAAATATTAGTGGACATGACATGGACAATTGATAGGCTAAGAGAGTGGATGATGTGGATAGCTTGCGTGTTGAGATAGAAAAATCATAAATGAACTTATTGGGGGGTTGTGCTTTATAAGAGGTATAGATTCTCGTTCAACTAATGAATTAGTCCTTCTAATTAAGGTGCTCTAGCAGGTAGGACTGCATGCGGTACACACGAGAAGAAATTTCAGTTATTCAAAGTCTTGGCATTAATTAATGGCTATGCAAAATTGAACCCGTTTTGAAATGAACCAAACAAAATTCGAGAAAATTCGAATTATGTTAGACTTCTGCAAAGAGTCCTTTCACGCGACATGCATGGTTCCCATGAAAATACCAAACCTTGAAATTTTTTGGGTAGTAGGCCGATACTTGCGAGAAGTCTATCATAGACTTATGTCATGCATGTATGACCATTATATATTTGGGTTTCAATCGAAATGACCATGCGGGTGATGGTCATTGCAAATCCATAGTACATGAATGCATGTAGTGGTGAATTTGGGCGATTTCCAAAGAAAAACAAATGATGCAAAAAAAAATAAAAAAAAATTCTAGACAAATTATAACTTTGCATGATTCTAAGCATGATCACTTAATTTAACTGTAATAACAATGCATTTAAATTTATTTTTAGTATAACATACCGACGTATCGATAATGAAGGTGTTTAATCATGTCTAGAAATGCCATCCAGTGGCACTCTACCTTCATTTTGAAAATATTTCTTAATTTTACCAAGATCAAGGCTTTTGAATACTTCGATGATCTCGCGTGATATAGCACACCATGAAATAATTAAGAGACAACTATGCATCTTTCAGACATCTTGTTGCGCATCCAGGGCCTAATGAGGATATATGATCTTCATAGCTGATAATGAAGTATTTCAAACCATATTATCATCGTCGCCAACGGTAAAAGCAATGCCAACTAAACCACAGTCAACCGTTAAATTAAACCGTAGCTAGTAATAAACATGATGCACGCATGTGTGCCCTATGAGTAGAAAACCATATTTGTACAGCTAGACTTATAAATATGAAGACAAATGACTCCGAAATTAATCGTCACAACTCGTATGAATAATGACTAGCTCAAGGGGGTACGTATCTGGTCAAACTCAGTGTTATACATAATAGAGTCTATATCAATATAGAAGGCGTGTCAACCACAACACACACGATAAAAATAACCAGTGGTAACCTAGCTTAGTGTGTCCTCCTAGAAATCTTTAATTTTTTATTTTACCCGTAATTAGTGACCAAAGACATTGCGTGAAATGATACACTTAATTAAAATTAAGTTTGGACATCACATACCTTTAAGTTTAGATCAACAGAGTATATACACATATATAGTAAATTAAAGAGATTAGAAGAGGCATAAAACATTAATTACCCATCGCATACCTGAACAATGTTATGATAAAAAAAGGAAACTTACGAAAGAGTCCATTTATATATGTGCAATAGTTAGATCAAGACACGCAAATTAAGTTCAAATTTTCAAATCAAGTTCAAATTTTCAAATCAAGTTGAAATTTTCAAATCAAGTTCAAATTTTCAAGTGCCATCAAGCTAGAAAACAAACAACTACTATACATAGGAACTCTTGTTCCAAACATGGAAAATGGCGCTTACATAAAATGCGTTCAAAAAACCGCATAATGTTTTTCTCTAGTTAAAGTAAATGATTATGGTTTGGCTAAAATCTTAGGCACCTGAGATTTTCTTTTGTCTCAATCAATTCAGAAAAGTACAACTACAGTTCAAAGAAAAGTGCAACTCGCATCCACAGTTGCACTTTTCTAAAACGATTTGCACTTTTTAAAGTGCAACTGAGGTAGAAAAGTGCAAGTCTAATGAGCTACACTTTTCTCTAAACTACAATTGCACTTTTCTCAGATGATTGGGACTTAAGAAAATCTCAGGCGCCTAAGACGTAGATAGACGCATGGTTTGTGGGATAATGGTCGAGCTGGTGGGTCCTGGCTGTTAGTATATACAGATTGAGGCCAGGGGCACCTCAAGCCCGCGCGTAACAAATGAAAATATACAACCCACCGCTGCCCCCTCACCCCCAGCCCCCTTCCCCGTCATTCTTCTCGATCGAGAGGCACCGGCAGTCGGCTCGATCCCACGGTAGGCCTGCTATCTCTAGCTCAACCACAAATCAACATTTTAATTAAAGCTTTGCATTCGATCTGTCATCTCAAATACTTTGCCGTAGTTTATTGCTTGATTTGTTTGCTCGAATGCCTAGCTAGTTAACTGTGCACTCCAACTGTTTGCTTGAATGCCTTGGCAAGGTTTTGTACTCGATCTATTTGCCTTCTCTGACCTTGTATATATATCCACCTAAACAGGCAAGATGGACCTAAGTTGGATGGTGCGTTCCCAAAAATTCTCAGCTACACATCTCAGTGCCATAGCAGACTTCATGGACCATGCTAGAACTCGTTGTGGGAACCAGGATGTGTTGTGCCTGAAGTCCGGCAGTGAAGATGTGCTTGCGAACCATATGATGACCAGTTCTATTTCAATGATGCTGTTATGTGGAGTATCAGTGATTTTCCAACTTTGGGCATTCTGACAGGTTATGAAGGATGTGTTCACTGCCACAAACAATATCTCCCAATAGATGGGAGAGATTAAGATGAATCTCAGTTTGCTACACCCGAGATTGTGGTGCCACATGGTTTACTAGCTGAAGAGAGTGATGCACTTGGAGATGACCAGTTCTATTTCATTGCTGCTGTTCTGGGGAGTATTAGTGATTTTCCAGCTTTGGGAATTCTGACAGGTTTTGAAGGATGTGTTCACTGCCACAAAGAATAGCTCCCAATAGATGGGAGATATGATGATGAATCTCAGTTTGCTACATCCGAGATTGTGGTGCCACATGGTTTACCAGCTGAAGAGAGTGATGCACCTGGAGATGACCATTTCTATTTAACTTCTGTTGTTCTGTGGAGTATCAGTGATTTTCCAGCTTTGGGAATGCTGATAGGTTATGAAGCATGTGTTCACTGCCACAAAGAACAACTCCCAATAGATGAGAGAGATGAATATGAATCTCAGTTTGCTACATGTGAGATTTTTAGGATCGTGTGCTAAAACATGAAACATGACATGGTATCAGAGCCCAGGGTCTCGAGTTCGAATCATGGCATTCGTAATTTATTCAAAAAATGTTTTTGCCCCCTCTTTGTCGAGGTGTAGCCCTCTTGAGCCATACCTATGAGGCTCGCGTGTCGTCGCTCTCTTCTGGTTGCACTTGTCGGCCTCTCCCTCCCTGAGTCACACATGAGTGGGCAGTATAACCTTTCGGACTTTTGGGACAGTTGGCTCGTGCGAGAAACATGACAGTAATACATATGCTTTTGGCTGTGGAACTATTATGTTAAAGTACCCCTTATATACAAAGGATGAACACAACTTTCAGATATCAAAATCCAACACGAGAAGTGCAGGACACATGACATTGCAAAATATCACATGCTACACAATCATTCCATCATATATAGCAGCACAATTACTTGTACTAGTGCAATCAGTTCTAACAGCAAAATGAAACACATTAAGTTACATTCGATTGAGCCAATTTAGTTAACCTGAAATTACAGCAGATTCAGACCACCTACCCACCCCCGGGATCCTTCGAAGTGGCCACCTTCACAAAACAGATGAGGCCCCGTGCCGTCGACCCTTCCGACCCAGGTAGGGTAGACGTGATGGGAAACCATATCTTCACACTCCACCATGGGGGCGCAGGCAGGGTGGCGGTTCACGATCACCTCTTGGACACGCACGGTAACTATATGATGGGTGAAAGTAGGCGGTGCCGAGTCAGCTGCTAGTTTCAGTTCCACTCCTGCATCCATGCCATGACCTTATCAGATCAACTGTCAGACGGTGGAGCCATCTTCACGAGGCCACCGCCCCTACTGTTGAGCAGCTTGTTGAGTGACTCGGGATTCCAAGACTCTCATGGCAAGCCTTCAAAGCTCATCTTCGCAAAAAATGGATAATCATAGGTCTTCGTGTTGTAAGCAGCCGACTGCTACCGGGCGAAGCTCACCGTCACGCCTTCAAAGCGAACAATGACGGAAGATTTGAGCACATGCTTGCAATGGCATGCGCTCTGAAATTCGATGAAGAAATCAGCCGGCGGCGCGCAGACTTCGACAAGCACGTCACAGCGTCAGATGCCATGCTTGGCCCGCAGAGCTTCGACCAGGTCATCCGGGGATACCGGCGGCCGGTGCGCTCGCACGGTGACCATGAGGACCTTCCGGCGGAATTTCTTTTGCAGCACCCTCAAGCCGGGGCTGGGCGACAACACAGAGTGTATTAAGGCTGGACGAGAGTAAGGGTCACTGCAGGGTGGGGGGTCTACCTCGTCCGGGAAGACTCTCTAGCAGGAGAGGGACATGGCGGCCTCTCTCAGCTTGGGGAGGTTTCTTGATTATTGGTAGGGGATAGGCCGGGTGGAAGTGAAGACAACCAAACCCCAATTTCAAGCGGATCTGAGTCTGCAGCAGGAGAGGGACATGGCATCCTCTCTCAATCTCAGCTTGGGGATTTTTTTCTGGATTATTGAAAGGCCGGGTGGAAGAGAAGGAAATAAATTGAACCCCAATTTTAAGCGGTAATAGGTACCCGCTTGATCGGTTTAAAGAGAATCGTATTTACAGTGTGAAGATGTGTTTTTGGGTGAAAAGAACACTCCCGTTGTCTCCCAAAGCATTAAACCATCTATCGGCCGTGAAAAGGGAATATCCCCCTCCACGTGAGCTAATAAAGAACTTTATGCTGGTGCCTTTTGACAGGAATAAACGGTAAAATATATTTCTCGCGAGCTATAAAAGGTAGTTCATCCACTTAGAGCTCTGTGTATTTGTGTAGTTACTACTCCCAAGCCGGTCCGCTCGATCCTCTACCACAATGCCACTCCATTGCGCCAAGGGCCTAGTTAGGCAAGCATTTCCAACTAGTGAGATATTAGATTTCATTCTTTATTCTCCAATATTCTTGCTTGACCTGTTTGTTTTGGGGTAATTAGTTTGCTCAACTGGGATTGGGGAATTGTTTAGTGTGCTGCAAGGCTTAGCTCCGCGGGGATTGGGCGTTATTTGTTTGTTTGGGCGTTATTTGTTTGTTTAATGGCTTCTCCAACGCGTGTCTTTTAATGCTCATTCTGTTGTATATTGGTCAGATTCGGTATGGAGCACTATGGGCCATGGACGACAAAGCACTCGGCCACTGATGTGGTCCGTGTCTTCAAAAGGGTATGTCTCCATCTACCTTTTTGCCGGTCCATTTTATCGATGTGTGATGCGTCCATTTTGTATAATGTTTTTACTTAATGAATTATTTTGTAGAGGTAGGGATTCTATCATTTTATCGTGCAAAAAGGCACTATTCCTGTCTATGTATGCACGGAAGGCAATTACCAAGGACCAATCTCATACTAGGCAAGAAAGGCTCAGTAAAGGAGCAAATATGATGATTAAATGCATTTAAAGTCAATCCCAAAGATACACAATATGCTGGAATCAACAGAAGGTCCAAACCCAATTGGTAGTTCAACGACTGGCGATATGGTAGCTACCGACCGTACCAGCCACCGTACCAAGCATCTAGCTCGGTACGGGAGCGGAAGATCACAAGATTCCATCACCGCCACTCGTAACAACCATCGATACAGTGGCAAGCGATCATACCAGCCACTATACCGGGGTGCGTTGGACTCATCTCATCGAGTAATTTAACCCTGTGCCTTTGGATTTAAGAGAAGAGAGCCAGAACAGCCGCCAGACACAAAACAACACCAACATAGCCTCCGGAAGGTGTCCGGAGGGGGAATTTGCAGCGGGGAATCCATCTCCATCGACTACGTCATCGTGAAGGCCTCCGTATCGATCTCCATCACCACCATCATCATCTTCATCGACGTGATAGAATCCCTCATCCATCTCATTGTAATTCTAGAACATCTAGTTGTGGAATTACACGTGTATTCACTCAAACATGAATCCATCATCTGCAATGCAATTATTATGATGTTCATTGCCTTCATGTGTGAGTAGTTTCATTAGTTCTTGGGGAGAT
The DNA here is from genome assembly GCA_012064385.1 of Puccinellia tenuiflora. NCBI lineage: Eukaryota > Viridiplantae > Streptophyta > Magnoliopsida > Poales > Poaceae > Puccinellia > Puccinellia tenuiflora. Next base: position 882,491 of record QRDG01000519.1, read on the forward strand.
GGGGAAACCCTAGAAAAATTATGAATTGATATAAAGATGCAATGTTTACTACTGGCTGTCTTATGGTAACAATCTTCAAGATGCTTGTGCGAAGTCGACCGCACCAAGTATTTGCCTACGGGCCATGAATCGGTTGTTAACGCTAATTTGAGGCAGGGGGTTGCACTGGGGTATATAGTGATAGAAGGCTGCCTCTCCTCCTTTCCGATCATTAGCATGGGGATAATGGGGAAACCCTTAATTACTAGACTAGTGAGGCGCATTGTTTATGATCTGGGCTAGTGGTGGTTGTGAGTAGTGTGTTGCCTAGATAAACTTAGGGCACACTAATATACGGAGCTCCGCCCTCATGAGACATACAAAAGTTGAACGTATATCAGGCTTATTAAATTTATAAAGACATGGTAGTGGAAGAACCAAACCTTCCCAAGAACGCCTTCATCCCTGTTGCAAGTTCCAAGCATTTTCCATTCATTGTTCTGTTCTCATTTTTATTTCCGTTTATTTTACTTAATAGTTTAGTCATTTCACAATTCAACACCAATACCATTTTCCACGTTCATTTGCTTAACTAGATTTAAAGACAACTTGTAGGTACAATCGAGATAAGCGACGAAAACTATTAACACGAGACCTTTTCCTCAGCTCCACCGTGGTTCGATACTCTTACTTCAAAACTAGCTACAGTGATCTGTGCACTTGCAGTCATCTAGTTATTTTCTGGCGCCGTTTCCGGGGAGCTAACACTAGTGGAGACAGGGCCTATTGTCCCGGCCCGTGAGGGGCTTTAGTCCCGGTTGGCCAACCGGGACAGGCCAGGCGGGACTAAAGGCACAACCATTAGTCCCAGCCCTGTTACCAGCCGGGACCAAAAGCCCTCCACACGGCCGCCGCGGAGCACGATGGGGGCACAACCTTTAGTACCGGCTCGTATAACGGGCCGCGACTGATGATCTATTCATTTTGTTTTCTTTTATTTAATTCTTTCTTATTTCAAAATAGTTTTCGTATATTTCTACGCTACCACATATCGTGCACGTTCGTGCATATATAAGATAACTTGTCTTTCGATCGAGCATACAAATATATACAATTTTGATAGTTACATGGAGATCACAATTACCGGGACTAAGTCTGTCTATTCGATTACACGACCGGGGATCATCAGTAGCGCCTATTCACACCAAATTCTCCGGCGTCGTCTACCATCTCTGTCATAAAACATCCCGCCAGTTCCTCTGCAATTTGTAGTATGCGTTGCTCTAGTAGGAACTTATCCCGCATTCTCTTGAACTATATAAGAAAAGGAGATCAATATGAACATCAATCATGATAACAAAAAGTGATGGTAATAAAATAATGTTGTGAATGTATTGCTTACGTCGACTCTATAATCTTTGTACTCAGTGTTAAACGTGCGAATGAACTCGCAAACATAGTATCCACATAGATGCATCCCCAGTGGCTGACTCGTGTCGGCACAGTGGAAACCAGGGTACCACGGGCCGGCCTGCCAGGGCCCACAAGATTCTTTGGATGATTTTCGCTAAGGACCAGGCTCTCCAAGCCTGGCGAGCCTCGCGAGGGTTTTTCCCTCGCGAGGGGTCTTTTCTCCTCGCCGAGGATTCTCTCCCTTGGCGAGGGATCGCAATTCGACAAGGTGTCTCCGACGCCACCCGCAACTCTGCTAAGGACCAAGCCGAAGGGCTCGGCGAGGCTTTTTGCCTCGCGAAGCTCCTTCCTCACGAAGCCATCTCTGCCTCCGCGGCAGAGCGCACATGGGCTTTGCGCCATGTGCAGAGTGACGCGCGCGCCTACGCGCGATGACGACGACGCCGCAGTTGCCGTTTCCATGTATAAAGGAGTCAACAAAGCAGCACCAAGCAAAGCGGACAACGAGTATTGCCACTTTGGTGATAAGGGAACCGTCTGCAGCTACGCTCCAAGGGCGACGTCACCGTGGGACCGGTTCCACCTCCGCAGCGCCAGCCCGCCGCCCGTTGGACGGTGGCCTTTTCCAGCTTTGGTGACGCCATCCCTACCGTGGACCGCGTCCATAGCCTTCACCTTTCCGATGGACTCCACCTTTATTGTGCGCCGCGCCTCCTCCTTCGTCGCCATGTGGTAACCCTTCCCGCCCAAATGTTTGGGCGGAAGAGGTCCGAGACGCCTATAAAAGGAGGGGGGCACCCCCGTGAAAAGAGTGCAATTCCCTGGAGAACTCGACGCTGTTCTAGCTCAAGATCTAGGGTTAGCCATTGTTAGCCACCTAGAGCTCGACAGGCTCTCCTTGTACTGAAAACTCTCCAAGCAGTGCAATACACCGAAGCAGGACGTAGGGGTTTTTACCTCCACAAGAGGGCCCTGAACCTGGGTAAGACCCAGTGTTCCATCTCTACAGTGCTGTCCCGCAGCGAGTCCGACGAGCACCATCGCCGGAGCACGTTGAGGGTTGTTTGATTCCGCGTTCAGCCCCTTACTCGATCCTTCTCGAGACACACCCAGTTCTTGGGACAGCTCTCCGACAACTCGCGCACTTTACGAGAATAGAATTCAATCAAAATAATAATCTAGCATCATAACTGTATTGAAACTGGAAGTAAAGAGATGCGCGGACATAACTCGTACTACTTACCGAGACCGGAGTAAACGTCAGTGTAGTGACCTTGCCTTTTAAAATAGACAAGATACCTGTGTATAGTGCTAGTCCCTGGATCGACTCGCTAACACACACAGTACAGGATGAAATACCATAATAGTGCATCATTTTATTACACGCATGATCCAGAATTCAAAGTAGTTTCGATTACAAAGTGCATAGCTCGAAGCTAGCTTTATTTAGAGTAAACAGCGGAAATAAACATTAAGCAAGGAGTCTCCATCATCTTCATGCTGCCACAGGTGAACATGTCGGTTGTAGACTCGAAAACCCCTAAGGTCTCCTTACTCGTCATCCGAGCACCCTGCAACAGTGAAAGCGTTGCAACCAGAGGAATTTTGGTCAGAACTCATAATGGAAAACTCTAGTACCTATATGCTTATTTGGCTGGTGGAGTTCAAGGCTCTTGCGTAAAGCAAAATTTATCCTATCCTTTAAATCATCTTCTTTTCCATCGAATTATGAGACAAAACTGGCATGAAAACCAGTGTCTCTTCTACCCTTGTTCACCCATCAAGTTTTATTTAAGAAATTGGAATGAAGAGATCTTCTATCGACAACCTTGTCATTTACTCGTAAATGTCCATAACCGGGGACACGGCTAAGATCTTAGTTTTACATTCTGCGAAGGTTGTGCACTTTACCCACTAGCTCGATCAACCCATTCTATCCTTAACCCTCATTTAGTGAAAAGGAAAGGAGAAGATCAAGATGAGACTTTTCAGAAGTGCTTTCCCATGGTACTACTAGCGAGATCACTGTCATCCTATTCCCCTACATCTTCAGATCTCGCTGACCCGGGTCCACACAACTTACTCCGTCAAGACAGAGCCCATATGACTAGTGGTCGCACTATCGGGTAAATAAACTCGGAGTGACATTAATCTCAGAACCTGGGTGGCCAACCACAAGTGAGCATCTCGGGTGAAAACCGCCATTTAAATGGCCCCGAGTAGCCACTCAACTAGACACCACCAAACAGCCAACCATATCCACCCAGGCGGTTCATTAACTTAGTAGAATTTTAACCTTACATACTACAATAAAACATTTTCAGCATTGCAGTACTAACATCTACCAAGTTAATGGGTACCTAGGCCAACAGGAATATAGGGTGGTATACCAAACAGGTCTGCATAGCATATTAGTAATAAAACACCTATCATGCATACTACTGAAATAACTAGAGTGCAAATAGTAAAATAGTAGGACTTTCATGCTGGAGTATCACTTGCCTTGCCAATCAGCTGAGCAGGAGCAACAACCACAAGAAAACCCTGGACTCTCCGAATAATCTAATCAACTAGCACAAACCACAAATAAGCAGACCATACACTTATAGCAATACAAAAATATATGCTATGCATGAGTGTATGCAAAGGACACACAACACAATTATATTATTTTATTGTTCTCTGGTTATTGCTATATGCATGATGCCACAAGACAAGTTTTAAACATTTTTACTTGTTAAAAGCCTTTTTTAAACACCCAAAGGGGCAAATACAAGGATTTATAGTTTTCTGTAATAATTTTTTTATAAATTTTGGAAAACACTGCTACTAGACAGAGGACAACTAGACAAAGCCTCTGTAATTTGAATCACTCAATTTGGATTTGTAAAACTCAAGTTATGGCCAAAATAAGGTTTTAAGGTTTCTGCAATTACCAAGTGTGTGCACGTATCAAAAGTTAAATTTTATTGCACCATTGCATTCTTCTCATTTTTCTCAATCCAGAGACATAAAAATCATTGAATTTGGATAAGTGGTTCAAAAGATATGGAATTTCAAAGATTGGATGAATTTCTGTCTAAAAACAAAAAAAGAAAAAGAAATCGGGCCACGTGGCGGCTTCTGATTGGATGATACCGATTCGGTTAAAAGAATAAAAGGAAGCCGTCCAATCACGATCTAACGATCCAGATTGGATCGACCTAAAAGGGGCGACGCGGCCTCGTCGGAACCCTAGCCGAGCGGCGGCGACGGGCCGGCACGCGCGTTCCGGCGTGTCGAGAGGCTACACGGGCAAGCGGAGCTCACCACGGCGTACGGCAAGCGGAGGCGGGCACGGTGGCGAGGGCGGTGGTGACTTGGAGCTGTAGTGCGATGGGGATTCCTCGTCGGAGTTGGCGTTGGCGGCAGACGGCGACGGTCGAGGATGAAGACGACGTCCTGAGGAGCAAACAAGACCAAAACGATGTCATACGGGTGCACAACGAAGAAATAGAGAGAGAGGGGTGCACGGGGATGGCTGGGGTCGTCGAAGCTCACCGGAGACGAAGGATTTCGCCAGCGGCAGTGGCGGCATGGCAGGGATGAATCCGAGCAACCTGGGGGCGCTCGGGTGGGGAGGTTTGGGGCGAAATGAAGAGGAGGAGGAGGGCTATAAGGGCTTGGTGGTGGCGCGGCCGTTTGCACTCGGGTGAGTGCGAATTGAAGGGGAGGAGTCGACGGGGCGCCGGCGGGCAAGCTCCCGCGCGTGGGGACGGCACTGACATGCGGGTCCCGCATGACAGAGAGAGAGAGAGGGAAGGGGAGTGGGCGCGGGGGGGCTGCTGCTGCTGGGCCGCGGCTTGCTGGGCTGGCTCGGCTGACCTTTTCCCTTTTTTTTAACAAAACCTTTTTCTATTTTCTGCCTTCCAAAACAAAAATAAAACTAACCCAAAACTTTTCATAAAATTTTGATAAAATACTTTTTGAAAAGCTTGTTCAAAATAGAACACTTTGGCACATAATTTGCCAACAAAATAAAATATTTGATTTTATGACAAGGGTTAAATACCCCTATTATGTCAAAATAAAAGTTTTAACTCCAAAATTTGAGTTTAAAACTCAAATCAAGAGATTTAAAATGCAATGCAGCAAGTTGATGATGCATGAATGCAAGATTTTAAATTTTCTAAAATTTGGGATGTTACAAACCTAACCCCCTTAAGATGAATCTCATCCCTGAGATTCGGACTGGCTAGCAAATAGGTGAGGGTGGTCTTCTCGAAGATCATCTTCTCGTTCCCAGATAGCTTCATCCTCTGTATGATGATTCTATTGTACCTTGCAAAATTGATCGTCTTGGTTCGAGTAACTTGTTCTGCTGTCTCCAAGATCTTTATAGGCGTCTCTTCATAAGTGAGGTCACTCTCCAGTTGAACTTCCTCTAGTGGCACTGTATCTCTCAACGGTGTTTCTGCCATCTTCGGGTGACATTTCTTCAACTGGCTAACATGGAACATGTTGTGTACTGCTGAAAGTACTTCTGGTAGTTCTAGCTCATAGGCTACTTCTCCCTTACGAGATAAAATCTTGTATGTCCCAATAAAGCGGGGTGTCAATTTTCCTTTGATACCAAACCTCTTCACACCACGAAGTGGTGAGACTTGAAGATACGCTCTATCTCCTACTTCATAGACGATCTCCCTTCGTTTAGAATCAGCATAACTCTTCTGTCTCGATTGAGCAACCTTCAGTCTGTCCTTGATCAATCTCACCTTCTCTTTGGCTTCTTTAATTATATCTGGTCCAAATAAACTACGCTTTCCTACACCACTCCAAAGCAACAGTTTAGTACATTTTCTGCCGTACAACGCTTCAAATGACGACATCTCAATACTGGCTTGATAGCTGTTGTTATAAGAGAACTCCGCATATGGCAGATTATCATCCCAACTTGATTTGTAGTCCAGTGCACATGCTCTTAGCATGTCCTCTAAAATCTGATTTACTCGTTCAGTCTGTCCATCAGTCTGTGGATGAAAAGCCGTGCTAAATTCTATCCTGGTTCCCAAGGATTCATGTAGTTGCTTCCAGAAATGCGATGTGAATTGAGTGCCTCTATCAGACACGATCTTCTTAGGAACACCATGTAAACACACAATTCTCTTCATATATATTTCTCCTAGCTTTGCACTAGAATAAGTAGTCTTCACAGGTACAAAGTGAGCTACTTTTGTTAGGCGATCAACTATGACCCAAATCGAATCATAACCTGATTTAGTTCTGGGTAATCCTGTGATGAAATCCATTCTGATCTGTTCCCACCTCTAGTCTGGCACTGGCAACGGTTGTAACAATCCTGTTGGCTTATGGTGTTCGGCCTTCACACGACTGCATACGTCACATTTTGCGATATACTCGGCGATATCCCTCTTCAAACCATTCCACCAGAATCTCTACTTAACATCCATATACATTTTAGTGTTACCTGGATGTATTGAGTAAGGGGAGTCGTGAGCTTCTTGTAGAATTAACTTCCTAAGGGTTTCATCTTGCGGTACATAGATGCGTTTCTCAAACCACATTGTACCATTTTCATCTTCGCGGAATCCCTTGGCTTTGCCTTCACTCAGGTTGATCGTGATTTCTTCCATCAATTTATCTCCCTTCTGAGCTTCTCGGAACTTATCCATAAGTGTCGGCTGTACTTCCAATGATCCTAGAAAACCTTCTGGTACCACGTCTGGATACTCTCTCACTATAAGGACATCTCCAAGGCTAACCCCCTTAAGAGAATTAAGCCTAACTTTTCTCACAAATTTTGACTTGAACTTAACCCTTTTCTTTTCCGGAGTAGTGAGTGTGATCGCTCGATTTGCACAATCTATGACACCTTCAAAACTATTTGGGTTGCGAAAACTCCTACACACATTAGCTCACAAGCTATAGCTTCCTTGGTGATCCTTCTCCGTGGGAAAACACGCTTTCCTTGTCGTCTTAGCTTGTCCATCTCAGTGTCATGTCTTCATTCCTGATACGACAAGCAGGCTTCACAACAATAGAAATTGCTTTGTTTAAGTTCGGGCATAAGATAGTCGATACTAGTTTCATTCATCCTCATATAATTGTGGTTATTACATCGGCATTACACCACTGAAGCATCATAGTGCTTACTCTCCCACTTATAAAATACTAGTGATACTTATTACAATATCAAAACATTCTCATAGACTCATGTCCTTCTTCTTGGCTAAACACCTCACGAAAACTCAGTTGGCTTCTTCATTTCTTAACTTACACTGATGTCTGATCCGCTTCTTTTCTGGTGTAGTGAGTGTGATCACTTTACTAGCATGATCTATCTGACGATCATATCTGGACATCCAGTCCTTGCCTATGATTATATCCAAGCCTTGTAAGTCTAACACAAACAACTCGCTGGGAAACTTGTGTGTCTCAATTTCCAAGGTCATGTTTTGACATACAGTGTTTGCTGGCCTCTTCCCTTCTGTAGAGCTTACTCTGATGGGTCTTCTAATCCCTTGATAGGATATCATATTTTTACTCACAAAGTCTTTTGATATGAATGAATGTGTAGCCTCAGCATCGAAAAGTACTAGTGCAGAACATGAGTTGATCAACAATTCTTCAATAACTAGGTTTGGTCTCTTGAGAACTCTCTCCATGTTTATAGAAAACACATGTCCCTTTCGTAATTGAGTTGCCTTGGTCCCAATACTAATCTTCTTTTCTGGACAGTTCCAAGAATAGTGTCCCATTTTCTTGCATTTGAAACACACCACCTGACTGGCATCTCGCTACAGTTTCTTTTTATGTTCCTGTTCTTCCAAAGTCTTCTTGAGAAGTTGGTGCATTCCAACTTTGGCTTGTTGACTCACCTCTTGCACCACAGGGTAAAGCTAGCACTAAGCTGGAATGTAATTTGTTCCTTCACATAAAAAGCAGGTAACCTGGATTTTGGAGCATCCTTCATCCATATTGTTTGCATCGTTATGGGGCCACTCATCGGGACATTCCTTGGATATTCGTCCTACTTCACCGCAGGTTTTGCAGGCTCGAGGTCCTGTCATAATATTCTCCTCGGTATCTTTGTGGCTATCCTCTATCTGCGATAGGTTGTCACTATTTCTTGCCATATATTGAGTCATCAACTGCATTAATTGAGTCTGATTATCTAACATCTGTAGCATTTCTGTGGGTAACTCCAGCTTATTGGGGTTGTTGGCCTGACTTTCTTTCATCACTTGAGTCATCTGAGCCTGAGCTGCTACCAACAACTGGATTGCATAATGCATCTTGAGGCGGTAATCACTTTCATCGTAATTGGTACGTGGTTGAGACATCTGGTTTGGTTTAAGAATAGATGAGTACAGATAGAAAGATCTAAAGAAATATTTCTACCCATACAAGCAATTAACAACAAACAAACATACTCAAAAAGCTCAAAGAATAAATTTGAGAAAACCGTACTAAACGTTTAGATAGCAACGTAACAAGGTTCTGGGAAACAAGTACGAAGGTACTACCATACCACAAGTTGGTAGGTCAATACTAAAGATTATTGTCGACTAACGACTTATTAAGGAGAGGTGGGCGACTACTCGTCAGATGACTCCTTGGTGAGACGAGCACACTGCTCCTGCAGGGCTGCTATCATCGCCTCCTAACGGTCAACCTTGTTCTCCAGCTTCTGCTTATCCTCCATGAGCTTCTGCTTCTGGGCCTCCTGTGCCTCTGCTAGCTCCTCAGCAGTCTCAATCTGCACTCTCTGCGCCTCGATCAACTCCTTGGCTTGATCCAGTACTCCCATCACTGCACGTAGGATGGTCTCAGTCCTGTGGGCTAGCAACTCCAGATCCTCCAGATGAATCTGCATCAAGCCCATGTGCTCGCGATCTCCATCACTATAGTATGGTAGTCCTTCCGCATCACGCCTTCCAAAGTCTCTATATGGAGAAGTCTGAAGCAACAACTCATAGTATGTCTCACAAATGCACGCCAAAGCCTCAAGCATGGCCAACAGATGTCTGGTATCCCAGGTGGTGTACTCCTTCATGAAGATAATGGGCTCAGTAGGCGTCCCAATAGGACGGGATAGGATCTCAGTCTCAATCTCCTATCGGTGGACATTGGGGACGTCAGAAGGTAACTCCCTGCCCTTGAAGATAGGGGGACTATGCTCAGCACTCTGCAGACACCCATCAGCTGCCTACCAAACAAGCTATGGGCACTGTCACTCGGGGTCCTCATGTGGGTGAAAACGGCCATCTACAAAAGTTTAGACAAAAGGAATTAGGACAATTGTTATGATGGTTAGTCAAAATAATAAATTGAAATAACTCAGTAAAATTTTAAAATGCAGAAAATAGGTTTTTGGATTCCTATGGTCAACCTATTTCTATCTAAACTTAGGGTTTGGAACCTACAGGCAACACAGTGCTCTAATACCATCTGTAGTGACATTGCCTTTTAAAATAGACAAGATACCTGTGTATAGTGCTAGTCCCTGGATCGACTCGCTAGCACACACAGTACACGGATGAAATACCATAACAGTGCATCATTTTATTACACGCATGATCCAGAATTCAAAGTAGTTTCGATTACAAAGTGCATAGCTCGAAGCTAGCTTTATTTAGAGTAAACAGCAGAAATAAACATTAAGCATGGAGTCTCCATCATCTTCATGCTGCCACAGGCGAACATGTCGGTTGTAGACTCGAAAACCCTAACGTCTCCTTACTCGTCATCCGAACACCCTACAACAGTGAAAGCGCTGCAGCCAAAGGAATTTTGGTCAGAACCATTGGAATGGATCTGGCAAGTGACACATGTGGATTCATAATGGCAAACTCTAGTACATATATGCTTATTTGGCTGCTGGAGTTCAAGGCTCTTGCGTAAAGCAAAATTTATCCTATCCTTTAAATCATCTTCTTTTCCATCTAATTATGAGAGAAAACTGGCATGAAAACCAGTGTCTCTTCTACCCTTGTTCACCCATCAAGTTTTATTTAAGAAATTGGAATGAAGAGATCTTCTGTCGACAACCTTGCCATTTACTCTTAAATGTCCATAACTGGGGACACGGCTAAGATCTTAGTTTTACACTCTGTAGAGGTTGTGCACTTTACCCACTAGACTCGATCAACCCATTCTATCCTTAACCCTCATTTAGTGAAAAGGAAAGGAGAAGATCAAGACGAGACTTTTCAGAAGTGCTTTCCCATGGTACTACTAGCGAGATCACTGCCGTCCTATTCCCCTACGTCTTAAGATCTCGCTGACCCAGGTCCACACAACTTACTCCGTCAAGACAGAGCCCATATGACTAGTGGTTGCACGATCGGGTAAATAAACTCGGAGTGACATTAATCTCGGAACCTGGGTGGCCAACCACAAGTGAGCATCTCTAGTGAAAACCGCCATTGAAATGGCCCCAAGTAGCCACTCAACTAGACACCACCAAACAGCCAACCATATCCACCCAGGCGGTTCATCAACTTAGTAGAATTTTAACATTACATACTACAATAAAACATTTTCAGCATTGCAGTACTAACATCTACCAAGTTAATGGGTACCTAGGCCAACAGGAATATAGGGTGGTATACTAAACAGGTCTGCATAGCATATTAGTAATAAAACACCTATCATGCATACTACTGAAATAACTAGAGTGCAAATAGTAAAATAGTAGGACTTTCATGCTGGAGTTTCACTTGCCTTGGCAACCAGCTGAGCAGGAGCAACAACCATAAGAAAATTGTCATGTCTTGGATCACGGACACTGGGAGTAAAGGATACCCCATTTTTAGGTTCGGTATGGGGTGTGAAGGAGGCTGAGAAACGTCTTCCGCCGGAAGGACTTCGTCTACGCCTTAAATCTACATACTAGCAAGCAACGCAGAGACACAAGGAGTTTACCCAGGTTCGGGCCGCCCGGAGGCTAACAGCCCTACCCCTACATGTCTGGATTGAGTGGTATATCATGGTGTAGCTTTACAGGGGTGGTTGCGGGTGCCAACCCGGGAGGTGTCGGCTAGAGGTTGAAGACGAGCAGATCCTGACCCGGAGGAGATCGCCTCTTGCCTATGCTACTCTTCGTCTTGTGCTACCTAGCCTAGCCTCCGACTCTCTGGAAATCCATCATTTCCCTAGGTGCCTTGGTGCTCCTTTTATAGGCTAAGGGGATCCCACAGGTGCACCTTTGGGGGCGGAGGGGTTTTGGCGGGAAAACCCCTCCGGGTCCTTCTTCGGGGGTGATGTGGCTTCTTCTTGTCCAAGTATTCTTCTCAGGGGGGTTAGGTGTGGCCGCCCACCTTTTGCAGGGCGGACGGACAGAGGTTGACACCTTTTCCGATCCTGTCCCCCCACGGTGCCTTCATATTCTTGGCGCCCAAGTCTTCTAGGAGCTTCTAGCCGGAGCTGGCAAGCCTATCCTCTTCGCGTGTGCGGAGGTTGGTTTCCGGGGATGAGCCTGGCCTCCTGCCGGGCATTGGGATCCCCGGGACCTCCGCGTCGTCTGCCGGGTTGAAGGGGGCCCCGGAAGGTCCTCTGGTCCTTAGTCGTGGTTGTCGATGCCATGCTTGCCTGGTCGCCGTGGGGAAGATGGGGGACCCATCTGCCAGTCTTGAACCTTGGCCTTGTTCGCCTTCTTGGTGGGCCCACAGGCGGTGGACCCACTTTTATCGCATCAGGGGAACCTCGTGTTCCACTGTTGTGACAGTAGCCCCCGGGCATAGTCCCGGCGGCCATGTCCTTCTGCTGCCGGGGCTATGACCAAAAAAGTCAAACTGGGACCCCAGCGTCAGGTCTTGATCGTCCTGTCGCATTCGTTAGGGAGTAGAAGATTGGAGTTACCCTCTTGGGGGAAAAACTGCGCCTGCCTCCTCGATTCTCGGAAGCGGAGAAGGCGAGGCGTCGGCCGTCGAAAACGCAACCGAGCCTTCTTAAAGGCAGGGGTGCCCCTCAAAATCTTCAATCGTCTTCGTTCCTCTTCCAGCCCCAACCTTCCGTAGAACCGAGCGTGTTGATGGCGGGGGGTAGGAGAGGAGTTGGCCGCCCCCGCTCTTCCTTAGCGGTGATAGAGGTGGCCATCGGCAGCCGTGGGAGGGCTGCCTCCCGAGGTCGAGCGGGGTGCGGTCGCGGCGACGGGCATGGCTGTGGTCGAGGTCTTGGAAGCCGTGGCCGTGGAGGTCGTGGGGCGGGAGGCTCTCCAGACCCACCTCCGCGGAGTACGACCCACACCGGCTTCCCTCCATTCGAGTTCGTCGTAGATCTGGATAGGACGATGTGCAGCCGGCTCCATCTGCCGGACTCCTTCACGGCAGCGGTGGACACGGACGGCAACCGGCCCACCTGTTACTGGCTGCAGGTGGACGGCTGCCCTAACGGCCCCTCCTGGGTCGAAGTGGAGTACACCGTCGACGACTCCATGCTCCTGGGCAGGGGATGGAAAACGTTTGCGTGCTCCCATCACCTCACCTGGGGGTAGTACTTGGCGTTTGAGCACGACGGAGACGAGACGCTCTCCGTGAAGATCTTCCGCGCCGACGGGGGGCGCGAGGACTGCTGCGCGGAGAGTGACAGTAGCAGCTGTAGCAGCTACTACGACAAGGAGGACGAGGATGAGGATGAAGAAAACTCCATCCACATCAAGGTTGAGAGGAGCCCGCTCCCCTGAGGATGCGGGGAACGGCACCGAGGCAGCGCCCCCAAAGATGTCCGTGACCTCCTTCTTGGCGGCCTCGTCGACGTACTTCTGGAAGTAACTGATACGTGTCAAACGTATCTATAATTTCTGATTGATCCATGCTAGTTTTGTGATGTCGTCACATGTTTTTATTATCATATTAATCAATTTTATGCATTTTGTCGGACTAACCTATTGACAAGATGTCTTGTGCCAGTTTCCTGTTTTTGCTGTTTTTGTATTTCAAAAAGTCCACCACATGAAATATTGTCGGATTGCGCTCAAAATTTATAAAGATTTTTTATGCGATGGAAGGAACCAGAGGACCAAAGGGCAGCCTAGGGGGCCACCCAGGGGCCACAGGCTGGTGGCGGCCGCGGCCCCCCTAGGACCCGCGGGTGGTGCCTGCCCCTGCCATTTGGGCACCTCCTCGGCCCCCTCCGACGCCTATAAATTCCCTTTAACCCTAAAAACGATGGGGCGGCAATTATTTTCCAGAGAAGTCATCCCGATGCGCCGTCATCTCAAACCCTTGTTCGGGGGTGATTCTGAAGCAGATCCCAGCACTCTACAGGAGGGGAGATCAATCCCGGATGGCTCTTCATCGCCATGCCTTCCTCCGGGATGATTTGTGAGTAGTCCCACCTTGGACAATGGGTCCATGGCAGTAGCTAGATGGTAGACTCTCTCTCTTGTGCTTCATGTCTTATGATCTTGTGAGCTGCCTAACATGATCAAGATCGATTATTGTAATGCTATGTGATGTGTTTGCTGGGATCCGATGGATTATAAAGTTATGATCAGATTGTGCATGATTCTTATATGTTGATTTATATCTCCAAGAGAGGGTATTTATGCTAGATAGTGGGTTCATGCCCCCTTTGGTTCCTGGGCATGAGTGACAGAATCGTCTAAGGGCGAGGGTGTGCTGTTGCTACTAAGGGTAAAACAGCGGTGTTAATGTCTCTTTTGATATTAGTATTGCTTACTTCGTGCGCTTTACTTAATGCAAATGTCTGTTGCTTGCAACTTAATACCGATTGGTGACAGGCTGGATAGCGATCCCACGGTGGACTTTTTAGACAAAGATGCAGTTGGACTCAACGGTCTTTGTTCATTGTCGAGATGCCTACTTAAATATTATCATGCTCTCTTTGTCATAGCTAGATTAAGTTTGTGTTATAATCTTGTCAATTGCCCAGCTGTAATTTGTTTATCCATCATATGATTGTTCTATTTACTTGAGAGACTCCACTAGTGAACCCATGGCCCCCGGTCCATCTTTTTACATTGATTGCAACCTTTATTCATCACTTTTCATCATCATTACTCCACTGGTCCATTTTCATATTTCATCTATTTCACTATACAATTAACCGCTTTGTTTTCTGCGAGACCGGAAAGATTGACAACCTTTTCCGCCGTTGGGGGCAAAGTATTTTGGTTGAGTGTGTGCAGGTCCACGTCTATTGAAGATTAAGCACCAGAGATCTTCAACATTCACTTTGTTGTTGATTTCAAGGTCCTATTGTTTCGATAAACCTCGGTTCGTTATCGAGGGAAAACTGCTGCTTGCTACATCTCCTCCTTCGCCTGGGGCACCACCCAACTCTTCATCAGTAGCAATCGGTAACGCCCTCTGTTGTGCGGCGGTACTCCCCGTTCACGTGGGGACCAACCCTTCCTTGTAAAAAGTAGGTACTTTTGTAGCTCTTGAGATGATGAAACGCTTGTACCCTTGTCGTTGCTTGGCCTTCATGTTGAATTGGCCCTGATCACTACACCAGTTGTACCGTCGAGGGGAAAGTGGGGAGTGAAAGGACTATAAAAGGCTCTCTAGCCCCCGGCTCCTCAGCATCTTCTGGCTCATTTCACTTTCTTGCTCCTTGCTCTCCCTGCCTCTCGATAGATTGCTGAGCAATGTCTGGGGAGGCAGAGATGTCCTTTTCAGGGATGTCGACGGCGGTATCCGTGCATCTGGGCATGGCGGAGGCACCCAGGGGAGCTGGGGCCCGTGCCACTAGAGAGGAAGACGAGGTGGTGTCGCGCCTGGCCCTTGCCATGGGTGTCTCGCGCTTGGCGACCATTTCTGGTCCCACAGCCCAGGAAGAGGCCCGGGTGCGCGCCCTTCGAAGGGCTCAGCTTTTGGCGGCCTTGAAGGAGAAAACCGCAGGGTTCCCAGGGGCATCCGTGCTCTGGGCCGAGCTCGAATCCATTGAGCGGGTAAGCATCATGGCTCCTTTTACCCCCCGCTCTTCTAGGGCCTGGTCTAGATCCTGCCCGATTTTTCCCTTTGTCATCGACGGACGACAACGCCATGAGTGAGGTGGCGGCCGAGGTGCTCTCCCTTCTTCGCTACCTGGCGCCCGGACGCGCAGGGAGGCCATGAGATGCCTGAAAATCCTTCCGGGTTCCCTCCCTTTCCGCAGGCGTCCCCGGGAATCGAGAGTTCTCCCGTTGGGCATGAAGAAAACATGGGCGCACAGCTAGGAGATTTAGCTCCGAGCTGGACTTAGCAGCATAGACTTAAGTAGTTGCAGAACCGAATGTAAATTCAGAAGTGTAATTCAGAATGCAAATTCGGATGAATGCAACCCTAGGCTCAACTCCCGGGGTCATTTCCCAAATCTCCCTTTGCACTAACGCGCTGTCCGGTTTTCAGAGGAGGCCTCTTAGGTGCCAAGCACTCTACCTCTACACTATAGATGTACCCCTAAGTAGGACTATACCTTCCCGGAGTCCTTCTCCACTGTCCTCGGGTATTAGGCCAGAGGGAAACGGACCGTTCGCTGGGGTGGAGCATACCCCCGCAAAGGCTCTCATCAACCGTCAAGCATGCGCACGTCGTTGGTATATTGACTCCGAGCGAGATGTTATGCCTAAGTGCAGGATGCAGATGCAAGGACTTAGCTGTTTTCCTGCCGTGTCCTCGATCCATCCCGTCCTTCCCGGGTACCCAGCTCCTTGGTCGCGTTCCGCCGCCTGATCCTGTCCCGGGAAGGAGTTGCACATAGCAAATTTTCAGTAGGAAAAGAATGGACCCTCTCTCCTACCATGCTAGCGTGTTATCCGAAGCAAACCGCTAGCACAGTTGATAGTGCATTTCTGTGGTGAATTTTGTCTCACCACAGCACTACCCGATTCCTCCTTTCCGCGGTAGTACATCACGATCGGATGGCAGTGCCTGTCCGTGAGGCCACTCACGGCGCTTCAACCCGTCAGCCACCGACACATATCAGCCCCCTGCTTACGGGTTGCTAAGGATAACACGCTAGCATGCAAGAATTGAGGCTCACGGAATTGAAATCACTTATCTTTTATTCCCTTGGCGACGATTCTTACACCCTTTTACAGAACACTAGCCCCCAGGGCGTGCTTTAACGGATCCGACGTTTGCGATTCATGTTTGTAATTAGGGGTAGAATTTGCGAAGATTCTCGATGTTCCAGGCGTTACCCTCCGGCCTGCCTTTCTCATCCTCCAGGTACACCGCTCTGGGTTTCAGGGTATGAGTGACCCGGTAGGGTCCTTCCCACTTGGATGACATTTTGTTCAGGCCTTCCATTTTTTGCCTCTTGAGGAGCACGAGGTCTCCAGGTTGCATCTCTCGCGAGCGAACATGATGACTGTGGTATCGGCGGAGTCCTTGCTGGTACCGAGCTGACCGTAAGGAAGCCCAGCACCTACTCTCTTCTAGTAGGTTTATGTCATCGATCCTTCACTCTTCTTGTGTGTTCTCTTCATAGGCGAGCACCCGGGGTGATCCGTATTTGAGTTCTGATTGCAGGACATCTTCAGCTCCATAGACGAGGAAGAAAGGTGTCTCTCCAGTGGCTCTGCTTGATGTTGTTCGGAGGGACCACAGTATGCTTGGCAGGTGATCAATCAATTTTTTCCCTTTGTTCTCCAACTTGTCAAAGGCTTTAGTCTTCAATCCCTTGAGAACTTTTGCATTTGCTTGTTCCACTTGCCCATTGCTTCTTGGGTAGGATACCAAGGCAAAACACACCTTGATACCCATTTCTTCATAGTAGTTGAGGAAGATTAGACTGGTGAACTGAGTGCCGTTGTCGGTGATGATTTTGTTTGGAACTCCGAAGCGGTAGACGATCCCCTCGATGAACATGATGGCGGCCTGAGCCGTCTAGCGTGGTACTGGCATCACCTCTACCCATTTTGTGAACTTGTCGATTGCCATGAACAGGTATTCGTGTCCTCCCACAGAATTTGGTATCTTGCTGACGATGTCCAGCCCCCAGACCGCGAACGGCCAGGAGATTGGTATTGGCTGCAGCGCTTGAGCCGGCTGGTGCGTGTTCTTCGCGTAGTACTGGCTGGCTTCGCAGGTCTTGACAAGCTGCTCCGCATCGTGAAGTATTGTTGGCCAGTAGAATCCTTGGCGGAAGACCTTCCCCGCCAGTGACCTCGATGCCACGTGACTCGAGCATGTCCCCTCGTGTATGTCCTTCAGTAGTTCTTGGCCTTGCTCTTGTGCTATGCATCGCAGTTTGACTCCGTTCTCGCGTCGCCGGTAGAGCTCGCCGTCAATTAAGACGTAGAGCTTGGCTTGGCGGGCCACCCGCTCGGCCTCGTGGTTGTCCTCCGGGAGGGCGTGCTCCACCATGTACTTGACGATGTCCTGGGCCCTAGGTGCGTGGGTTCGTTCCACCAGCAGTACCATCTGGTCAGGAGGAAGCAAAGCTTCTCCCACCACGGGCACTGCCGGGACTTGAGCTTCCGGGCTGGCTACCCTTGTTGTCGGTGTAGAAGGGTTGCCAGCCTCCTGTGTCGATGCAGACCTTGGCTTGAGTTTCCCGGGAGAGATTGAAGGCTGCCGGAGCACAACGATGTAGATCCCAGGAGGCACTGGTTCCCGCTTGGACGCCAGTTGTGACAGCTCATCCAAGGACGTGTTCTCCTCCTGCGGGACGTAAACAGTTCTGAAACTGCTGAAGCGCCGCTGGAGTTTTCACACTTCCTCGACGTATGGCGCAATCTGAGGACAAGCACAACAACACCCCTACCAGATGACCCGACGGAGATGGCCAGACCACAGTTACGGTTCGCTCTACCGGCCGCAGGAGGGTTTGCTTGCAGAGGTACGGCCTCGCATGGGCGATCGCCCCGGGGATGATCCTGGAGTTCACGCGCCTCCGCCCCCTTGGCTCCGGGGCTGTCGACGGTGGGAGCATGAGGGGGCTCACACCTAGGACCACCGTCAGCGAAATGGAGGAGCTCCTCCACGTGGGTCCGCCATTCCTGGTAGATCTTGGGATTGTCGGTGCTCGGAGGAAACTGAATCAGAGCCTTGGCGGTGACGAGGGCATCGTGATGAGCCTGCGCGTCCGCCGAGAGAAGTGTGCAGGACTTGCTCTTGGTGCCTTGCTGACCCTTGCCGGTGTGGACACCGTTGCTCTTCTCGCCGACAGTGGATCCTTGCCGGCGTTGCCGCCGATGCTCTTCTCCCTGCCAGCATCCTCGCCGCTCCGGACGTTGCCGCCCGCCCCATCCGGCACCTCCCTCTCCGAAGGCGGTGGAGGAGGAGCGCCGGAAACCTGAGAGCGTGTGGGGGAGACCGGCTTGGACGCCACGACGTCGGGCTTCTTCTTCGGCGGCATGGTCGGTGAAGAACTTGAGGTAGATCTCGACGAAGATCTCGAAGTCGATGAAGATGGATCCAGTGCTTGCACCCCCTACCTGGCGCGCCAGATGTCGTGTCTTGGATCATGGACACCGGGAGTAAAGGATACCCCCCTTTTTAGGTTCGGTATGGGGCGCGAAGGAGGCCCAGAAACTTCTTCCACCGGGAGGACTTCGTCTATGCCTTAGATCTACGTACTAGCAAGCAACGCAGAGACACAAGGAGTTTAGCCAAGTTCGGGCCGCCCGAAGGCTAACAGCCCTACCCCTGCATGTCTGGATTGAGTGGTATATCATGGTGTAGCTTTACAGGGGTGGTTGCGGGTGCCAGCCCGGGAGGTGTCGGCTAGAGGGTGAAGACGAGCAGATCCTGACTCGGAGGAGATCACCTCTCGCCTATGCTACTCTTTGTCTTGTGCTACCTAGCCTAGCCTCTGACTCTCTGGAAATCCGTCCTTTCCCTCAGGTGCCTTGGTCCTCCTTTTATAGGCTAACGGGATCCCACATGTGCACCTTTGGGGGCGGAGGGGTTTTGGCGGGAAAACCCCTCCGGGTCCTTCTTTGGGGGTGACGTGGCTTCTTCTCGTCCAAGTATTCTTCTCAGGGGGGTTAGGTGTTGATTGCTACTGATGAAGAATGATGATGAAAAGTGATGAATAATGGTTGCAATCAATGTAAAAAGATGGACCGGGGGCCATGGATTCACTAGTGGAGTCTCTCAAGTAAATAGAACAATCATATGATGGGTAAACAAATTACAGCTGGGCAATTGACAAGATTATAACACAAACAAAATCTAGTTATGACAAAGAGAACATGATAATATTTAGGTAGGCACCACGACAATGAACAAAGACCGTTGAGTCCAACTGCATCTTTATCTAAAAAGTCCACCATGGGATCGCTATCCGGCCTGTCACCCATCGGTATTAAGTTGCAAGCAACAGACATTTGCATTAAGTAAAGCGCATGAAGTAAGCAATACTAATATCAAAAGAGACATTAACACCGCTGTTTTACCCTTAGTAGCAACAGCACACCCTCGCCCTTAGAAGTTTCTGTCACTCGTGCCCAGGAACAAAAGGGGGCATGAACCCACTATCTAGCATAAATACCCTCTCTTGGGGATACACCCAATCACTTGGCCAAAGTAACTACGCACATCGGAGAGCATGCAAGAACATAAATCAACATATAAGAATCATGCACAATCTAATCATAACTTTATAATCCATCGGATCCCAGCAAACACATCACATAGCATTAGAATAATCGATCTTGATCATGTTAGGCAGCTTACAAGATCATCGGACATGAAGCATAAGAGAGAGAGACTACCATCTAGCTACTGCTATGGACCCATGGTGCAAGGTGGGACTACTCACAAATCATCCCGGAGGAAGGCATGGCGATGAAGAGCCCTCCGGGATCGATCTCCCCTCCGGCAGAGTGCTGGGATCTGTTTCAGAATCACCCCCAAACTAGGTTTTGAGATGACGGCGCGTCGGGATGACTTCTCTGCAAAATAATGGCCGCCCCATCGTTTTTAGGGTTAAAGGGAATTTATAGGCGTCAGAGGGGGCCGAGGCGGTGCCCAGAGGGCAGGGGCGGGCCCCACCCGTGGGTCCTAGGGGGGCCGTGGCCGCCACCCGCCTGTGGCCCCTGGGTGCCCCCCACCCAGGCTGCCCTTTGGTCCTCTGGTTCCTTCCGTCGCATAAAAAATCTCCGTAAATTTTCAGCGCAATCCGACGATATTTCCTGCGGTGGACTTTCTGAAATACAAAAACAGCAAAAACAGGAAACTGGCACTAGGCATCTTGTCTAGGTTAGTCCGACAAAATGCATAAAAATGATTAATATGGTAATAAAAACATGTGACAACATCACAAAACTAGCATGGATCAATCAAAAATTATAGATACGTTTGACACGTATCAGCATCCCCAAGCATAACTCCTACTCGTCCTCGAGTAGGTAAGTGATAACAAATTAATTTTTGATGAGACATGCAATCAACACAATCGTGATCAAGATAGTAATGTAAAGCATAGGATGTGAATGAAGTGATACAAAACAATTGTCTATAGTTGATAGCAAGAAAGCAATGAATAACCAAGTTGAATCATTCAAGCAAAACCTTTCATAAATAGTACGTTAAAGACATAAAAGCAATGTGATCCACATATTTGATTAATTCACAAAGGTAATAGTTCCATAACAAAAGTGTTTGAGAATCAAAACAAAGAATATGTAAGTTTTAGCAAAATGCTTCAACTTTCAACGATAAAGTCAATATAAAGATTCATGTTTAATCTGTCGATGCAATAAGATCAATGATACCCAGGGTCAATGCTAGATGTTTGCTTTGGTGTTGATAGAAGGAAGAGGAAAACTGAGTCAACATTAAAAAAAAAGGCCCTTCGTAGAGGGAAGCAGAGATTAGTCATGTGCTAGAGCTTTTTAGTTTTATGAAACAGAAGTAAAACAATTTTGAGACATGCATGCTTTCGTCAACGACTTCACAACAGAGAAGCTATCTAGTCCCCCATAACAAGCAAGGCTTTTAAACTTGTGAGAGCAGCTGGTTTTTAGAGGAGCGAGTATGCTCCTCTTTCTCCTTGGTTTCACCACTGTCCAATGTTTAGAGCTGATTTCTCAGATTTTCATTGCGCAGAGGAGAATGGTGAGTTATATTTATATTTTTCCTTAAGCTGCTCTCGGGTTGATTCAAGTGAAGACGTAATCCATCGACATCGGGTAAAAGGGGGGAAATGACCTTGCTCGTCACGAGTTATATCTAGCTCTCCACTGCTCCCTCATGAGCTTAAAAATAGAGGCACAAAAAGAGAGTATTTTGAATTTTTAAAGATAGCACATGACAAATTTACTTGGAATGGCAACAAATACCATGCATAGGTATATGGTGGACTCAGCTGGCAAGATAGTTTGGCTTTGGGATTTGGATGCACAAGTGAACCATACACTCAGTACGAATTTTTAGGCTTAGCAAAGAAGTTATTTGAAGCAAACATCTAACATTAACCGGTAACAGAGTAACATAAGACATAAGTCAATCATAACCATAAAAGCTCCACACCGTCTCCCTTGTTGACCAAACAATTCTTTTGATGGAAAGATTAGCTTAATGAATTAACAACTACGAAACACCACACAATTTCAAGCTTTTAACAGTATTTCTTTACTAATCAATTCCACTCAAATAACCAGCAAGTTTAAGCATTCATCTTAATATCTCAAAACAAATGACAAGTGTCAAGTATCCACACAATGATCTACAATACTATGCATGCTTTCGTTTCATTCCACTATCACATGAATAGCATTTTCTCACTTTGACAATTCAAGGAATTTATCAATAACAACTCTCCAACAAATATAAGTGAAGAACAAGAGAGTTTTAACAACAACTACTAGCAGCTCTAAATATGATAAAAGCTAAAAGCGAGAGCTTACTAGCAAACAAACAGTAGCTAAGAATACTCAACAAAATATAAGTGAAGCATAGGAGTATTCAAACGAAAAAGTGGAGCGTGTCTCTCTCCCACACAAACAAAGCAAGGATCCAACAAACATATGACCAGCAAACAAAGAAACAAAACTGAAACTAAAAAGACGCTCCAAGCATAGCACATAATATGTAAAGTGATAAAAACTTAGTTCAAAGAAGACGACCTCATGATAGTCGTTGAAGAAGAGGGGATGCCATGGGCATCCCCAAGCTTTGACGCTTGATGGTTCTTGATATTCAGAGGGGGTGCCATGGGGGCATCCCCAAGCTTGAGCTCTGATCCATCTTCAATTTCTACATTATCCTCTCATTTGGAACTTAAAAATTCCCTTCACACAAAACTTCTCATAAACTGATTAGAGGGTTAGTGCTCATAAATTAAAAATGCACATATGTTCAACTCAAGACAAATTGCAAACAATTTTATTGGGCATTAGCTACTGTTTACTAAGCCTCAATATGACACTCCACCCCAAGAGTATCACATTTGACGATAGTAAAGAGACGAATACAAAATAAAAGCAGAATCTGTCAAAAACTAAACAGTCTGTAAAGATCGAATTTTTCGAGGCACTTCTGTAGCTCAAATCAGAAAACTCAAAACTAACGAAAGATAGATAAAAGCATCAGTCTTGCTGTATAAAAATTTCAGGAAAAGGGTAAAATTCACAGATTTTTTGGATTTTTGAACAGTGAAGGACAGAAATCTGTTTCTGGACAGCAGAACAACACCTCGCACTTTCAATGTATTAGAGGCTAAACTTGCCACAAAAAACCAAAAGAAAAAGATACAATGAAGTTTCTACATAGGCAACAACTTCAAGACTCAAGAAAAGTAAAAAAGCAAACTGAAAGTAAAAGATGGGTTGCCTCCCAACAAGCGTTTTTCTTTAACGCCTTTTAGCTAGGCGCAATGCCAAATATCAAGTTTTTTCAAAATTGAGTGCATCATCATTCTTATCAAGTTCATGAATTGTGGAACTTGGAAAAGGACCTCCAGCAATACTATTGGTAGCAACAATTGGTGGGGTAAAAGTAGTTTTACCCACGGGGGCTCCTCCCCTTGAATCCTTGAAAATTGGAGCTTCCTTTACCATCCTCAACTCCTCTTTTCCTGCAGACGATATATTAACTTTAGTAGTATTCCTTGGCACAAATATGAATTTAGGCACTTTAGAAGCCGGAACCGCTTTCTTTTTAGGTTTGAGTGAAGAAAAGGTGGTTCCCAAGGTATCAATTACTTCCTCCAATTTATCAATTCTTATAGTTTGATCACTAGCTTTTGTAGGTTCAAGGGACTTAATACTTTTAGAAATATCTTTTAGGCACCCATCAAGATTATTAATACCATCATGAATTCCCTTATCATGTACACACTTGGTACATTATCCTCTATAACTTCTAACCTTTGCATAACATGTTCCGAAGTGATTTCAATTTTGCCATCATTAGTTGGTGGAATACCCACAAGACCCTCTATAACATTAAAAGCTTCCAAAGCGTTAATCCCTACGAAATTTCCACCTGTGATGGTGTCTAGGACATACCTATACCAACTTGTAATGCCAACATAAAAATTTCTAAGGAGAACAGTGGCCAAAGGCTTTCTGGTGGATCCATGACGAGTATTATTAATCCTATACCAAGCATCTTTCAAACTCTTCCCACCTCTTTGTTTGAAGGTGAGGACTTCAGACTCGGGTGTCTCAACAGGAGGACAAGAACTAGACATAATAATAATGTCGGCACAGTGGAAATCAGGGTACCACGGGCCGGCCTGCCAGGGCCCACAAGATTCTTCGGGTGATTTTCACTAAGGACCAGGCTCTCCAAGCCTGGCGAGCTTCGCGAGGATTTCCCTCCTCGCGAAGGGTTCTTCTCCTCGCCAAGGGTTCTTTCCCTTGGCGAGGGATCGCTCTTCGACAAGGCATCTCCGACGCTGCCCGCAATTCTACTAAGGACCAAGCCGAAAGGCTTGGCGAGGCCCTTCGCCTCGCGAAGCGTTTTCTTCGTGAAGCCATCTCTGCCCCCGCGGCAGCGCGCACATGGACTCTGCGCCATGCGCAGAGTGACGCGCGTGCCTACGCGTGATGACGACGACGCCGCAGTTGCCGTTTCCATGTATAAAGCAGTCAACAAAGCGGAGCCAAGCAAAGCGGACAACGAGTATTGCCTCTTTGGTGACAAGGGAACAGTCTGCAGCTACGCTCCAAGGACGACGTCACCGTGGGCCACCTCCCACCTCGGCAAGCGCCAGCTCCCTGTCCAGCTGGTCGGTGCCCCTTTTCAGCTTTGGTGACGCCGTCCCCCTGCCGTGGACCGCGTCCACGAGCCTTACCTTTATGGTAGACCTCACCTTTACGGTGCACCGCGCCTCCTCCTTCGTCGCCATGTGGTAGCCCTTCCCGCCCAAAATGTTTGGGCAGAAGAGGCCCAGGACGCCTATAAAAGGAGGAGGGGCACGCCCAAGCAAAGGGTTCGATCTTCGGTTGGTGCAACCCTATTAGACCAAACCCTAGATCTGAAGACTAGCAAGTAGCCATTGTTAGCCACCTCGAGCTCGACAAGCTCTCTCCTTGTACTGTAAACTCTCCAAGCAGTGCAATACACCATCACTAGTAGAAAAAACACCCTTTCGGACAGAGCCGAATTTGCATTCATCCCGGTTGACTGATAAACCGGGACCAATGCCAAGCATTGGTCCCGGTTCGAGCTGCCAGGCCCCCGTGAGGCATTCGTCCCGGTTCAGTTGGGGTTATTCGTCCCGGTTCGTGCTACGAACCGGGACCAAAGCTGTCGCGAGGCTTTCGTCCCGGTTCGTAGCACGAACCGGGATGAATGTCCGAGCTTTGGTCCCGGTTCGTGCCACGAACCGGGATGAATGACCCTCCCCTGCCTATATACGTACGTAACCTCCGTCTTCTTCTCTACTGTGTTATTTTTTTTGCTCGGATTGGTGGGAAGTGGGTGCTAGATTTTTTTTCCTTTGCCACGCATAAGATGTGTTCGATGAAATGCCCGAGCCACACTTAAGTTCACACAAAATGATATCCTCGACCGAGGTTAGCAACTTTATCCTTCTCATCTATAATTGATACAGAAATATTGCATGTGTCGATGTACGGTGGTCATTTCAGTATTCAATATGTTATTCTAATTGTATTTGATAAACTTAATTATATGATATGCAGATGGATGAACGGCAGCGATGGATGTACGGCGACCGACGCAGTTCTGATTTTATTACAGGCCTGCATAAATTTATCCATGTGGCTGAGGCAAACAAATATGATGGTTTTATACCTTGTCCATGTGTGGACTGTCGGAACGTTAAGGAGCACTCTTCGTCGAGAACCATTCAAGGCCACCTGCTTCGGAGAGGTTTCATGCCCAGCTATAATTGTTGGACCAAGCACGGAGAAAGAGGGGTTATGATGGAAGACGATGAAGAAGAAAATGATGATGAGAACTATCGTATGTTCTCTGAAGAATACGGTGATACTGCGATGGAAGACAATGAAGAAGAAGGTGGTGAAGAACAACGGACGCCAGATGAGCATGCTGATGGTCTTGGTCGGGTCATTTCCGATGTACAACGAGAATGCGATACAGAAAAGGAGAAGCTGAAGTTGGAGGCCATGCTAGAGGATCACAAAAAGTTGTTGTACCCAAATTGCGAAGATGGCACCACAAAGCTCGGTACCACACTGGAATTGCTGAAATGGAAGGCAGAGACTGGTTTATCTGACAAGGGATTTGAAAAGTTACTGAAAATAATGAAGCCGAAGCTTCCAAAGGATAACGAACTGCCCGAGACTACGTACGAAGCAAAGAAGGCTATCTGCCCTCTAGGATTAGATGTGCAGAAGATACATGCATGCATCAATGACTGCATCCTTTACCGCGGTGAGGAGTATGAGAATTTGGATGCATGTCCGGTATGCAATGCACTGCGATACAAGATCAGACAAGATGATCCTGGTGATGTTGAGGGCGATGACGAGCCCGTCAGGAAGAAGATTCCTGCTAAGGTTATGTGGTATGCTCCTATAATACCACGGTTGAAACGTCTGTTCAGAAACAAAGAGCATGCCATGTTGTTGCGATGGCACAAAGAAGAGCGTAAGAAAGACGGGAAGTTGAGACACCCCGCCGATGGGTCTCAATGGAGAAAAATCGAGAGAGAGTTCCCGGACTTTGCAGGTGAAGCAAGGAACTTATGGTTTGGTCTAAGTACAGACGGCATGAATCCTTTTGGGGAGCAGAGCTGCAGTCACAGCACCTGGCCCGTGACTCTATGTATCTACAACCTTCCTCCTTGGTTGTGCATGAAGCGGAAGTTCATTATGATGCCAGTTCTCATCCAAGGCCCGAAGCAACCCGGCAACGACATTGATGTGTACCTAAGGCCATTAGTTGATGAACTTTTGCAGTTGTGGGCCATACCAGGTGTACGTGTGTGGGATGAGCACAAACAGATGGAATTTGACCTACGAGCGTTGCTGTTCGTAACCATCAATGATTGGCCTGCTCTTAGTAACATTTCAGGACAGTCAAACAAGGGATACAACGCATGCACGCACTGTTTAGATAAGACTAAAGGTACATATTTGGAAAAATGTAAGAAGGTCGTGTACCTGGGGTGTCGTCAATTTCTTCCAGGCAGTCACCCCGTAAGAAAGAAAGGCAAGCATTTCAATGGTGAGGCAGATCACCGGAAGAAGCCTAAGCTCCCTGATGGTGATGTTATATTTGGTATGGTCAAGGACATAGAAGTAATCTTTGGAAAGGGTCCTGGCGGACATTCTGTTCCGAAAGACGTCGCTACCGGACACGCGCCCATGTGGAAGAAGAAATCTATATTTTGGGAGCTACCCTATTGGAAAGTCCTAGAGGTCCGGTCTTCAATCGACGTGATGCACGTGACAAAGAATATTTGCGTAAACCTGCTAGGCTTCCTCGGCGTGTATGGGAAGACAAAAGATACACCGGAAGCAAGGGAGGACCAACAGCGTATGAAAGACCCAAACAACAAGCATACAGATAAAGGGCGTCATTACTTAAGTAGCTACGCTCTTACGAAAGCAGAGAAGGAAATATTTTTTGAGTGCCTGAGCAGTATCAAGGTCCCGGCTGGCTTCTCGTCAAATATAAAGGGAATAATAAATATGGCAGATAAAAAATTCCAAAACCTGAAGTCTCATGATTGCCACGTGATTATGACGCAGTTGCTTCCGATTGCATTGAGGGGGCTTCTATCGGAAAATGTTCGAGTACCCATTGTGAAGTTATGTGCATTTCTCAATGCAATATCTCAGAAGGTAATCGATCCAGAAAGTCTGACAAGGTTACAGAAGGATGTGGCCCAATGTCTTGTTAGTTTTGAGTTGGTGTTCCCCCCATCATTTTTCAATATTATGACGCATCTCCTGGTTCACCTAGTCGACGAGATTGCAATTCTCGGTCCTGTATTTCTACACAATATGTTCCCTTTCGAGAGGTTCATGGGAGTCTTGAAGAAATATGTTCATAACCGTGCTAGGCCAGAAGGAAGCATCTCCAAAGGCTATGGAACAGAGGAGGTCATTGAGTTTTGTGTTGACTTTATTCCTGACATTAAGTCGATTGGTCTTCCTGAATCGCGGCATGAGGGGAGACTTAGTGGAAAAGGCACGCTAGGAAAGAAAGCAATGATATGTAGGGACGGGCATTCTTTCACTCAAGCACACTACACAGTTCTACAAAGTTCCACCTTCGTGGCTCCGTATATCGAGGTACACAAGAATAGTGTACGCTCGAAAAACCCAGGGAAGCCTGACTCCTGGATTAAACAAAAACACATGGAGACTTTCGGCAGTTGGTTGCGATTACATCTCATGAATGACACCGATGTTGGAGATCAACTCTACTTATTGGCCGCGTCACCATCTTCGACTGTATTGACTTTCCAAGGGTACGAGATAAATGGGAATACATTTTACACGATTGCCCAAGATAAAAAGAGTACCAACCAAAACAGTGGTGTTCGCTTTGATGCAACAGACGAGAATGGACAAAAGGACACATACTATGGTTACATAGAGGAGATATGGGAACTTGACTATGGGCCTACTTTTAAGGTCCCTTTGTTTCGGTGCAGTTGGGTCAACATGAATGGAGAAGGGGTAAAGGTAGACCAGCTGTACGGAATGACAACAGTGGATCTCAAGAATCTTGCGTACAGAGACGAACCATTCGTCCTAGCCAATGATGTGGCTCAGGTTTTCTATGTGAAGGACATGAGCTCCAGACCGAAAAAAAGAAAAGATAAGGAAAGAAATACAGCACACGATGATCCAAAGCGTCACATAGTTCTTTCAGGAAAAAGAAACATCGTGGGAGTCGAGGACAAGACAGACATGTCAGCAGACTATAATAAGTTTGATGAAATTCCGCCATTCACAGTGAAAACTGACCCAAGCATCCCGTTACATAATGAAGAAACTCCATGGTTACGGCCGAAGAAGCGATTTATGTAATAGTATATAAAACAATTTATGTATGAGTGTTCTCAAAACCTTTTTATGTATGAGTGTTGACAAAAACTGGTGAGAAGTTCGTGTACAAAACACACGGTATCACCTGCATACAAACCGTATTCGGTCGATGAACTGAAGGATTTCTAGATAGAACAAAACACACGGTATCACCTGCATACAACCCTACTGTGGCTAGAGAGTGCCCGCATATCAAATGCACCGTAGGGCGTATGCAGGTGAAACCGTTTGATTTGTATTCGGTCGATGAACTGAATGATTTCTACCACCACCACTCCCACCTCCTCGGCAATTCATCATTGTGTCACCCTAATCCAGTGGTTGGATTCAACCTACCCGAGGGCTTGTGTTTCCAACAGCGTCGTTGTGTTGTCCTTATTCACCGACCTACAGGAGGTGGCTCCAATGGCTGGCCGACGAACAAGGACAAACACAATAATGGTAGGGAACATGCCAGCGGGTAGGCTAAATCCAACCATTGGGTTCGGTGGCAAAGGTAGACGCTCGTTGTGTGCCGTTTCGCTGCAGGGACGTCGCTATTTATAGGCGATTAGAAGGTGTACCTGTGGATGAGGTGGGAATGCAGATCCAACAGCTCACAAGCGCTCTAAAGAAACACACCCCTGATCCAACGGCTCACAAGCGCTTGAAAGAAACACACGATCCGTGTGCTTCTTTAGTCCCGGTTGGTAACACGAACCGGGACGAAAGGGTAGGCCTATAGTCCCGGTTGGTGCCTCCAACCGGGACGAAAGACCCTTTGGTCCCGGTTGGTAACACGAACCGGTACTAAAGGCCCTGATCCAACAGCTCACAAGTGCTTGAAAGAAACACACGATCCGTGTGCACACGATCCAACAGCTCACAAGCACTCGAAAGAAACACAACTCTGATCCAACGGCTCACAAGCGCTCGAAGGAAACACACGATCCGTGTGCTTCTTCCACCGCTTCCCGCCTTCGTCTTCACGCAATTTCTCACTATATATATGTAGGCTTGGCCGCCATTGCCATATCACATCTAAACTCACATCTGCAACCTCATCACTCCTTCCATTGTAACAAAATTTTGACTTAGGTGTTTTTGACTAAGGTGTTCTCGGGGACGATGTCCATGTTGGACCAGAGGGGCGATGTGCGGGACTGGGCTCCACCGGGCTGGCACTGGGAGGTGCTACCTTCGGGACACGCAGCTTGGTGAGGAATACGGGTGACATCGTCGACCCGGATCTTCTGTGGTGGCCGTCGCGTGGGCCACGCTCGGTGCAGAGGGAGCCGGCCCCCGAGGAGGAGGTACGTCGCCGTATCAGGGAGGAGGATGAGCATGTCCGTCGCTACATGTATCTATTGGATAGGCAGTATGATAGTAGGTGGTCGTTTCTTCAGAGGGTTCCTTCTCACGTGAGCTATGACCCTGTGAGGGTTCCTTCTCTTTGGATGCGCAGTGCCGGCGGCTCAGCACCCCGCGGCTCAGGAACCGGTCGAAGTTAGTTTCAGAGTCTGTGATCGCCATTGCAGTTCTCTTGCCTGATGAAGATTGTCCATGGCTACGGCGTAATCAGAAGAAAGGGACACACACGAAGAAACAAGTGAACACTAGATAGGAATGTTGTTGGTGATGTGTAATAATTAATGTATTAAACCTTTTATCAAATCCACACGGTTTCCCCGTCATACAGCCCAACGGTGGCTCGTGAGTGCCTGCATATCAAATGCACCGTTGGGCTGTATGACGGGAATCCGAATGATTTGCATATAGGGTCATGTGGCTGATCCAACACTGGTTTTGCCCATCCGGAAGCTTGCGCATCCGTCTCGCGTCGTCGTGAGCAGCAAATCGACCTTCGATCCAAGCAGCCGCAAGACTTCTGTGATGATCTAACGACCGTCCCAAAAAGTGTTGGGAATGTTGTAGATCATCACAGAGCCTTGCAGCTGCTTGGATCCGACCGAGGGGCATGGCTACCACTTCCACCACCACCACTCCCACCTCCTCGGCAATTCATCATTGTGTCACCCTAATCCAGTGGTTGGATTCAACCTACCCGAGGGCTTGTGTTAGGGAACATGCCAGCGGGTAGGCTAAATCCAACCATTGGGTTCGGTGGCAAAGGTAGACGCTCGTTGTGTGCCGTTTCGCTGCAGGGACGTCGCTATTTATAGGCGTGTGCTTCTGATCCAACGGCTCACAAGCGCTCTAAAGAAACACACCCCTGATCCAACGGCTCACAAGCGCTTGAAAGAAACACACGATCCGTGTGCTTCTTTAGTCCCGGTTGGTAACACGAACCGGGACCAAAGGCCCTGATCCAACAGCTCACAAGCGCTCGAAGGAAACACACGATCCGTGTGCTTCTGATCCAACGGCTCACAAGCGCTCTAAAGAAACACACCCCTGATCCAACGGCTCACAAGCGCTTGAAAGAAACACACGATCCGTGTGCTTCTTTAGTCCCGGTTGGTAACACGAACCGGGACCAAAGGCCCTGATCCAACAGCTCACAAGCGCTTGAAAGAAACACACGATCCGTGTGCTTCTGATCCAACGGCTCACAAGCGCTCTAAAGAAACACACCCCTGATCCAACAGCTCACAAGCGCTTGAAAGAAACACACGATCCGTGTGCACACGATCCAACAGCTCACAAGCACTCGAAAGAAACACAACTCTGATCCAACGGCTCACAAGCGCTCGAAGGAAACACACGATCCGTGTGATTCTTCCACCGCTTTCCGCCTTCGTCTTCCCGCAATTTCTCACTATATATATCACATCTAAACTCATATCTGCAACCTCATCACTCTTCCATGGCTTCCACCGTACTAACCTACCGTCAGGCGGAGGAGCTTTCCGCCTCGAACTACCCCTGCCCGCCCGGCTACCGCGTCCCCGCCGGCTGGAGGCTGAGCGCCGGAGGCGTGCCGGTCCCTCCTCTCCCTCAAGGTGTGGCGCGCCGGGCGGCCATCACGAACCACTACTACCTCGAGCTCACACCGGAGCAGCGGATGGATCCGTGCTGGCATCCCGACTACCGCCCGACTTGGGAAGCCTTCTTCATCAATCGGCGTGAGAGGGCGCTCGCCAGGTACGAGGGGGATGGCCCTCCTCCTTCGGACTTCAACGAGGCCGGCCGTCAGCTGTGGTGGGCTGGCCGGACTCTCCAGGGCGTTATGAACTACATCATGGCTGGCGATAACCCCCGCCTACGCTACCCTAACATGCAGTCCGGGGGTGCTCACCCGTCGAGGTTCGAGCCACGAGCGCCGTATGAGTACGATGACAGCGACGACGACGATGACGGCGACTACGAGTACGAGTATTATAGGCCTAGGCAGGAGTATGACTAAGATTGTTAGGACAACTGATCCACTGTTGTCATTCTGTACCGTATCAAATACACCGTCGAAGTTAGTTTCAGAGTATGTGATCACCATTCCAGTTCTCTTTTATGAGATCCACTGTTGTCATTCTGTACCGTATCCGGTCGATTACCTGAAGGATCCACTGTTGCCATTATGTACTGTTTAGTGAGATATGAATTAAATCAATAGATATGAATTAATTCAATATATATAAATTAATTCAATAGATATAAATTAAATAAATAGATAGATTACATTTTTATCAACAATTTGATATATTATGTGCATTTTTCTGATAAACAGATCAAAAGATATTGAATTTATAAGTTCAATGAATTAATTAAGTTCACATTCCAAAAAATTTACTTAAATGAATTCACCTCTAATCTTAAAAAAATGACAAAATGGTTAATAGTTTGTATAGATAGAATAATTATTATAGAAAACAGAAAATGGTTTTGAATTATTTATTCAAATTTAAACACTTTTCATGTTGAAAGTCTTTTCAAATTCGAAACCATTTGAAATTCATATTCAAACACCTTAATAAGAATAAAAAAGGCGGGAACAACATTCAGAACTGAAAAGTTTGAAATAAAATTGAATTTTCAGGGCATTGGTCCCGGTTCATGCCATGAACCGGGACCAAAGGGTATTTTCACGCGCCTTTTCGGTGCCGGACCTTTCGTCCCGGTTGGTGGCATGAACCGGGACGAAAGGTTAGGCCTTTG
Source organism: Puccinellia tenuiflora (assembly GCA_012064385.1). Taxonomy (NCBI): domain Eukaryota; kingdom Viridiplantae; phylum Streptophyta; class Magnoliopsida; order Poales; family Poaceae; genus Puccinellia; species Puccinellia tenuiflora. The sequence continues at coordinate 915,375 of QRDG01000519.1, forward strand.
GTCCCGGTTGGTGCCACCAACCGGGACGAAAGACCCTTTGGTCCCGGTTGGTGGAACCAACCGGGACGAAAGGTCTTTGCCTTTTAAATCTGGCCGCCTCTTCTTCTCCCCCAACGCGCGCGAACCGACCCGACGCCGTCAGGCTGCCCAAATCCGCCGCCGGCCTCCACGCGCCCGCCGCCGGCGGCCTCCACTCGACGCCGTGACGCCGTGACGCCGTCCCCGACTCCGGCTGCCGCCGTGACGCCGTCCCCGACTCCCGCGCCGCCTCCGCTCCTCGCGCGGCCTCCGCTCTCGCGCCGTCCCCGACTCCCGCGCCGCCTCTGCTCCCACCGTCGTCCTGCTTCCTCCCCGTCGCCGATCTGCGCCAGGGTGAGCACCACCGCCGTCTCCGGCCCTTTCTCCGTTTCCCCCTTGCTCTCGGCGGTCGCCGTCATGCACTGCAACCGAGAGCGCCATGGTCGAGCACCTGCACGGGCTCGAGCCCGTGCACGCACTGCACCTGCTCCACGCCCCTGCACTTGCACCTCACCTGCACGCACGCCTCCTGCAGCTCGCACACAAACATCACACGAAGAAGCCGCTGCTCCCCTGCTCCGTGCCCCTGCTCCCCTATGTCACACAAATTTTGTCAACAAATACAAATTTTATGTCACACAAATTATACCATTGGATTTATAAGTTGTCCTATATGTTCTGAGTAGCGATCTCTAACTTTATTGTTTTAGTTAGTTAGTAGTTTAAATTAGTTAGTTTTAGTTAGTTAAAAAAATTCAATGATAGTTTTAGTTAGTTAGTAGTTTAAATTAGTTAGTAATTTAAAATTTTGAATTTGCTGCTGCTTTTAGGGTTAGTAATTTAGTTAGTTAGTTTTAGTTAGTAATTTAAATTAGTTAGTAGTTTAAATTAGTTAGTAATTTAAATTGTTGAATTTGCTACTCCTTTTAGGGTTAGTAATTTAGTTAGTTAGTTTTAGTTAGTTAGTTTTAGTTAGTAATTTAGCAAAGCAATGTTATTTGATGATTGTGTTAGCAAAGTTAGAAATCAAAATTAATACTCCATAATTAGTTGCAATATTATTGTTAAGAACTATTTGTTACTCCATAGTTAGTTAGTTTTAGTTAGTAATTTAAATTAGTTAGTAGTTTAAATTAGTTAGTAATTTAAATTAGTTAGTAGTATAAATTAGGTGTGTAGTTTAGGTACATTTTTGTGTTGTTTTTGTAGTGTAGGAAATTTAGTGGTAGGTAATTTAGTGTTAGAAATTTAGTGTTAGGAATTTAGTGTTAGGAAATTTAGTGTTAGAAATGTTATTAGAAAAATTTGCAATTGATTTGTGATATGTGACAGCGGTTAGTGTATGGTTATTTTCAATAGCATATGTGACAGTCTACAATATTATTTGCAATTGATCTGTGATATGTGACAGCGGTTAGTGTATATAAAGTATCCGATGATAATTGCAAAATTGATCTGTGATGATTTTTATTTAGTGGATCATCCTCGCATATGTAATATTTAGCTAGTGCAAATTTCAGTGATGTAGCGATGTTGATTTTTATTTAGTGATGTAAATTGAAGTCAAAACTCGACAAACCACGAATGTGCTAAGTGTTTCATTTTTGTGAGGAGTGATTTACCGCGACATTTTTACCGTGTTGCGGGGGATGAAATCGATGAGCTAGGTCATCGACGATTTAGTCACCTAAGTGCCGACGATGAGCACATGTTCATAAAAATGTATCACCATGACGACGCTTAGAAACAACAGGCGCAGCAACGCGCGCCTTTCCTTGTAGTACCATTCTATCCCTACAAGTTTTCTGAACGACACGGCAGAGACGGCTCCGAAAATAACTTTCGTATTTTGCAGAAACTATGGAACCACACGGCAGAGATGAAATTGAGGAAAATATCCTCGAGGATATAATCTGCGGCGATGATGAAACAAGTCACTTTCTGAACGACTCCGGTGAGGGGGATGAGTCTCTCAACGCCTGGAAAGAGGCCGAACTCGGCATCTCCGATGAGGGAGAAGCCGACAAGGCAGAAGCCGGCGGCTCCGGTGCAACATTGATTATTAGAAACTCCGACGAGGTGCATATATATATTTATATTAATTAATTTAGCCTCTGTTGTCCATATACACATATTAACAGTCTTTCTTCTTTTAGCCATCCGGATCGAGCAAATCCTCTGTGAGGACGAAACGAGGCCCAACCAAAAAGTTGCAGGACAATGTCCGCTACAGGATCGAAGAAGTCGGTGCAGACGGCGAACCCATTGCTCCAATTGATGTTAGACAAAAATTTGTGAAGCAATGCGGTGTTATTGTTAGGGACTACGTCCCGATCACCATCCGAGAATGTAATAAGCCAAGGGATCCTAAAGTTAGCTATATCGGCCCCGAAGGCAAAAGACGCCTTTTTCAAAAGGTCATGGTTAATTTCACATTGCCGTTGCCAGAGGTGGATCCAGAGGAGGGGGAGCCAGATGAGGAGGAGATGGATGCCCGAAAAAAAGCTCTAGTAGATAAAGTCAAGGCGTGGGCTCTTAAGAAGATGGCCGAGCTATTCAACAAATTTAAGAACAGATTGTACACCGACTTCATCTTGAAAGATAAAACTCCGGATTTCGATCGCGGGTATGAGAAGATAAGAGACTACTGGGAAGATTTTGTGAATTACAAGAAATCAGAGGAAGCTCAGTTAAAGTCTGCAGTAAACAAGGCAAATGCTGCTAAAAAGAAGTACCACCATACTATGGGGGCTGCTGGCTACGCCTGTTCCATGCCTAAGTGGGACAAACTTGAGGCCGACCTGCTGGCTAAAGGGATCGTTCCAGAGCCTATAAAAGAAGGATGGACCGAACGGACAAGAAATTGGTTTTACGGGCATGGGGGCACATTGGACGCAGAAGGAAAGTGCATATATACCAGAAGACACAAGGATAATCCCCTACTACCCATCGAAGAAATTAGGAAAGCATACAAGGATGTTGAAGAGGGACGGTTCCGTCCCGATAGAGACGATGACGAGCTTTCACGCGCCATTGGGAATAAAGAACATGAGGGACGAACACGAGGCACCAAAGGCTCCAAGCCGTGGAAACATGGGTTTCCCGAGGAAAGGAAAATATTTCCCGATAAAAGTCATCAGAGGAGAAAGGAAAGGGAGGCAAGGGAAGCAATCGCTGCTGCAGACCGGCTGCGTAATATAGAAGAAACAATTAAGCGGCAGCAGGATCAAATGAAGCGGCAGCAGGATCAAATTAACGAACTTAGCCAGCAAGGCACTGCCGGCCTATCTCAGCAGCACGTTGTAGAAGCTGCAGTCGATGCTACCGACCCATCATATCGGAAAAGCAGCGTGGCTTCGAGCATGGTCCCGGCACGTGATGATGATGCACTGACGACGGATGCTCTTCGTCGCTACCCAGTGGATGATATCACGGAGAGCACACCTTGTGAGCTACATGTGAAAGTGTTCAACATAACCATGAAGGTGGCGGTCGGCTATGCCGTACCAATTGGACCTACACCAACTTTCCATTGCTCCCCGGTTCCTCATGGCTACGCTATTGTCGGGGTCGATGAAGTTAGTAAAGGATTTGAGGAGCTGAAGCTGGAACACCCTGCAGGTGAAGATGGGGAGGTGGTTGAACTTGGAGAAGCCAAGAAAGGGACTATTCTATGGCCAAAGGAATTCATCGTGCTTCCAAACTGGCTGCCTCCGCCGCCTCAGCACTCTCCACCGCCTCCGCCGCCTCACCACTCTCCACCGCCTCCGCCGCCTCACCACTCTCCACCGCCGCCGCCTCACCACTCTCCACCGCCTCAGGCGCCGTCTCCGCCGCCTCACCACTCTCCACCGCCGCCGCCTCAGGCGCCGTCTCCACCGCCTCACCACTCTCCACCGCCGCCGCCTCAGGCGCCGTCTCCGCCGCCTCACCAGTCTCCAGAGCAGCCGTCTTCGCCGCCGCGTCAGTCGTCTCCGCCGCCGCGTAAGTCTTCTCCGGCGCCACGTGTGGGTACTCTGGGGTTTGATAAAAACCGATCACCGAAACGTTCAAGGTCACCCCTCCCAAAAGTACCTCATAAGAATCTTGCCAAGAGACCTTATGACTATACGGTGGAGGAAAATAAGGCGATCGCAAAAGGGGAAACGGATAAGTGGTTTGCTAACTTGAAGGCAAAGAAGGCGAAAGCAACAGAGTTCCCCGACACCCCAGAAGAACATGCCGCTGTCGTGAAAATGCTGAAAAATCTAGCCCAACCCCCGCCAAAGCTGACACCAGACTATGACCGCTCTATTCTCAAGTCGGTTCGGGCAAATAAACAGCGGTCGAAGAGTATTAGTGCAAGCCGGAAGACAGTTCCCCAGCTAGGAGAACAGCAAAAACAATCGTGCCCCCCACTCAAAGTGTTTTCCGATACCAAGGTGGGGTCGAGCAAACCTGCGGCACGGGCAAAAACAATCGATCCTGAGTTTGTTGCAATGTACGGAGAAGCAGCCGCTGCTCACGGCTTGTCTATTGCTCAGTACTTAGACCAATTACAATTCCATGAAGAAATAGTTCCAAAATACCAATACCGGCACGGGCATCCTCTCGTCAAATCTCATGTCAAAGATCTACCAACAAAAATGCGAAGATTGCATAGTTGGTACATGGCAGCCTCAAAGAAAGGGGAAAATTGGATCTATGTGGGATATAAGAACGAGCATTACGGGCATGGAGATGACCACGTAATGATTGAATTTTGTGAATTATTTCAGTTATACCAACAAGAAGCCCTTGACAAAGCTATCATCAGCGCCTATTGTCTGTAACTATTATTTCTGTAGTTAAGTCTCTACCTAGCTCACCTCGTTCATTGCATTTATAATTATCTTACTTATCACTATATTAATTATGCAGAATGAAGATTCTCGAATGCAAAAGAGGACAAATCTATGATATTGGGTTCGTTGATCCAAATACCATTCATGAAAAAAGTCTCCTTGATTTTTACGACCAAACCGAGAATAACTTGGTAAATGCGTTACGGTTCAACGAAGTCAAAAGAGAAATATTATTTCCTTACAACTTCAAGTAAGTGTTACTGTCTTCTACATATTTTATTTCGCTTAATTTCTCGATGTTAAGTGTATAATTGATGACTTATGCGTGCGCAGCTTCCACTTTATTCTGCTAATCATTATGCCTGACAAAGGAGTAGTACAAGTCATGGACTCCTTACATAAACCCCTTGAGAAGTGGGCGGACATGCAGGAATGCCTCCAGAGGTAATTTCAATCATTATCGGCAGCTTTCCGTTCATTTACTGATAGCAAGTAATTAATATATAACTCCTTTATTCATTTTCTTTGCCGGGCAGGGCTTGGAAACGATTCACCGCCAGGGCTAGGGGTGAATGGGCGAAGGAGCTTACATTTCAACCAATAAATGTAAGTACCACTATCTAGATCCGCGCATCTCTTTGATTCTATTTCAATACCATTACCATTTTTTGATCGAACTCTGTTCCCGTAAAGTGCTTGAGCCAGGGAAGCGGGAATCATTTATGTGGATACTACGTCTGCGAGTTCATTCGTCAGACGTGCTGTGAGAAGGGCAGAATCTTAGAACAACTTAAAGTGCGTATGCAATATTCATAATTTTAGTTTATTGCCATCAATTCTGTTTACTTTCATTCATATATATTGACCCTTTTTTAATTAGATCGAACGGTTGCGGGATGGCCTTCTACCACACGATCGCATACGAGCAATTCAAGAGGAATTTGCCGGATTCTTACTTGCAGAGGTCCTAGATCCGAAAGGAGAATTCTACTGTAAGGTTGAAATTAAATAGAGAGAGTGTAAAAGAGATGTATATATGTAGGACGACGAATGAGATGTGTGTAATATATATATTCGTGGCGATGATGTGTAATAGTGGTTCCTCTTATTTAACTAGTAGTGCCATTTTTGTAGTTCTAAGAAATATTTAATTTAAGTTTTTTAAATATGCATGCATTTTTCATAATTAAATAGGTCTTATTTTTCTGAACATTTTGGTATTTTATTCATATTTTTATGAATTATAGAATAAGCATTATTTATTTTATAAATTTAAACAATTTTCTGAAATTTTTGGAAAAAGTAAAATCTGACGGGACAATAGTCCCGGTTCGTATTACGAACCGGGACGAAAGCCTCCGCCCCTGCTGCCTGTGGCCGGGCCACGTGCCCCCCCCCCCCCATTCGTCCCGGTTGGTGTCCCAACCGGGACGAGCATTCGTCCCGATTGATTCGTCCCGGTTGGGGAACCGGGACCAATGGCCCAAACCAACCAGGACAAAAGGCTATTTTTCTACTAGTGCATAGCAGGACGTAGGGGTTTTACCTCCACAAGAGGGCCCTGAACCTGGGTAATACCTTGTGTCAATCTCTGCAGTGTCGTCCGCCGCGAGCCCGACGAGCACCGTCGCCGGAGCACGTTGTGGACTGTTTGACTCCGTGTTCAGCCCCTTACACGATACCTTGGAGACACCCCTAGTTCCTGGGGACAATCTCCGACAAATAAGATAAAATAACAAGACAGGAATAAAGACTACACGAATTTTTTTCGGTTTTAAAATTTCGTAACAAGGAAAATAAGCTAACGAGAAATAAAACAAGCAAGACAAAAACATAGTAAAGTGATCAAGAGTATGAGACTCCCCTTGCTGTAGCTCCAAGATCCCTGGCAACGGCGCTAGAAAAGAGCTTGATTGCTACTGATGAAGAGTTGGGTGGTGCCCCAAGCGAAGGCGGAGATGTAGCAAGCAGCAGTTTTCCCTCGATAACGAACCGAGGTTTATCGAACTAGCAGGACCTTGAAATCAACAACAAAGTGAATGTTGAAGATCTCTGGCGCTTAATCTTCAACAGACGTGGACCTTCACACACTCAACCAAAATACTTTGCCCCCAACGGCGGAAAGCGGTTAATTGTATAGTGAAATAGATGAAATATGAAAATGGACCAGTGGAGTAATGATGATGAAAAGTGATGAATAAAGGTTGCAATCAATGTAAAAAGATGGACCGGGGGCCATGGATTCACTAGTGGAGTCTCTCAAGTAAATAGAACAATCATATGATGGGTAAACAAATTACAGCTGGGCAATTGACAAGAATATAACACAAACTTAATCTAGCTATGACAAAGAGAACATGATAATATTTAAGTAGGCACCACGACAATGAACAAAGACCGTTGAGTCCAACTACATCTTTGTCTAAAAAGTCCACCGTGGGATCGCTATCCAGCCTGTCACCCATCGGTGTTAAGTTGCAAGCAATAGACATTTGCATTAAGTAAAGTGTATGAAGTAAGCAATACTAATATCAAAAGAGACATTAACACCGCTGTTTTACCCTTAGTAGCAACAGCACACCCTCGCCCTTAGTCGTTTCTGTCACTCGTGCCCAGGAACAAAAGGGGGCATGAACCCACTATCTAGCATAAATACCCTCTCTTGGAGATACACACAATCACTTGGCCAAATTAACTACGCACATCGGAGAGCATGCAAGAACATAAATCAACATATAAGAATCATGCGCAATCTGATCATAACTTTATAATCCATCGGATCCCAGCAAACACATCACATAGCATTACAATAGTCGATCTTGATCATGTTAGGCAGCTCATAAGATCATAAGACATGAAGCACAAAAGATAGAGACTACCATCTAGCTACTGCCATAGACCCATGGTCCAAGGTGGGACTACTCACAAATCATCCCGGAGGAAGGCATGGCGATGAACAGCCCTCCAGGATCGATCTCCCATCCGGCAGAGTGCCGGGATCTGCTTCAGAATCACCCCCGAACTAGGGTTTGAGATGACGGTGCATCGGGATGACTTCTCTGGAAAATAATGGCCACCCCGTCATTTTTAGGGTTAAAGGGAATTTATCTGCATCGGAGGGGGCCGAGGCGGTGCCGAGAGGGTAGAGGCGGGCCCCACCCGCGGGTCCTAGGGGGGCCGTGGCCGCCACCCGCCTGTGGCCCCTAGGTGGCCCGCAGGCTGCCCTTTGGTCCTCTGATTCCTTCCGTCGCATAAAAAATCTCCGTAAATTTTTAGCGTAATCCGACGATGTTTCCTGTGGTGGACATTCTGAAATACAAAAATAGCAAAAACAGGAAACTGGCACTAGGCATCTTGTCAATAGGTTAGTCTGAAAAAATGCATAAAAATGATTAATATGATAATAAAAACATGTGACAACATCACAAAACTAGCATGGATCAATCAAAAATTATAGATATGTTTGACATGTATCAGGTGTGGCCGCCCACCGTTTGTAGGGCGGACGGACAGAGGCTGACACCTTTTCCGATCCTGTGCCCCCACGGCGCCTCCATCTTCTTGGTGCCCAAGTCTTCTAGGAGCTTCCAGCTGGAGCTGGCAAGCCTATCCTCTTTGCGTGTGTGGAGGTTTGTTCCCGGGGAAGAGCCTGGCCTCCTGCCGGGCATCGGGGTCCCCGGGACCTCCGCGTCGTTTGCCGGGTTGAAGGGGGCCCCGGAAGGTCCTCTGGTTCTTAGCCGTGGTTGTCGATGCTGTGCTTGCCTGGTCGCCGTGGGGCAGATGGGGGACCCATCTGCCTGTCTTGAACCTTGGCCTTGTTCGCCTTCTTGGTGGGCCCATAGGCGGTGGACCCACTTTGACCGCATCAGGGGAACCCCGTATTCCACTGTTGCGACAAAAACCCTGGACTCTCCGAATAATCTAATCAAATAGCACAAACCACAAATAAGCAAACCATACACTTATAGCAATACAAAAATATATGCTATGCATGAGTGTATGCAAAGGACACACAACACAATTATATTATTTTATTGTTCTCTGGTTATTGCTATATGCATGATGCCACAAGACAAGTTTTAAACATTTTTACTTGTTAAAAGCCTTTTTAATACACCCAAAGGGGCAAATACAAGGATTTATAGTTTTCTGTAATAAAACATTTTATAAATTTTGGAAAACACTGCTACTAGACAGAGGACAACTAGACAAAGCCTCTGCAATTTGAATCACTCAATTTGGATTTGTAAAACTCAAGTTATGGCCAAAACAAGGTTTTAAGGTTTCTGCAATTACCAAGTGTGTGCACGTATCAAAAGTTAAATTTCATTGCACCATTGCATTCTTCTTATTTTTCTCAATCCAGAGACAAAAAAATCATTGAATTTGGATAAGTGGTTCAAAAGATATGGAATTTCAAAGATTGGAGGAATTTCTGTCTAAAAACAGAAAAAGATTAAAGAAAATCGGGCCACGTGGCGGCTTCTGATTGGATGATACCGATTCGATTAAAAGAATAAAAGGAAGTCGTCCGATCAAGATCTAACGATCCAGATTGGATCGACCTAAAAGGGGCGGCGTGGCCTCGCCGGAACCCTAGCCGAGCGACGGCGACGGGCCGGTACGCGCGTTCCGGCATGTCGAGAGGCTGCACGGGCAAGTGGAGCTCACCACGGCGTACAGCAAGCGGAGGCGGGCATGGTGTCGAGGGCGGTGGTGACTTGGAGCTCCGGTGCGATGGGGATTCCTCGCCGGAGTTGGCGTTGGCAGCGGACGGCGGCGGTCGAGGATGAAGACGACGTCCTGAGGCGCAAACAAGACCAAAATGATGTCATACGGGTGCGCAACGAAGAAATAGAGAGAGGGGTGCACGGGGACGGCTCGGGTCGTCGGAGCTCACCGAAGACGAAGGATTTCGCCGGCGGCAGTGGCGGCACGGCGGGGATGAATCCGAGCAGCCTGGGGTGCTCGGGTGGGGAGGTTTGGGGCGAAATGAAGAGGAGGGGGAGGGCTATAAGGGCGTGGTGGTGGCGTGGCCGTTTGCACTCGGGTGAGTGCGAATTGAAGGGGAGGAGTCGACAGGGCGCCGGCAGGCGAGCTCCCGCGCATGGGGACGGCGCTGACATGTGGGTCCCGCGCGACAAAGGGAGAGGGAAGGGGAGTGGGCGCGGGCTGGCTGCTGCTGCAGGGCCGCGGCTTGCTGGGCTGGCTCGGCTGGCCTGTTCCCATTTTTTTTAACAAAACCTTTTTCTATTTTCTTTTTTTCTAAAACAAAAACAAAACCAAACCAAAACTTTTCATAAAATTTTGATAAAATACTTTTTGAAAAGCTTTTTCAAAATAGAACACTTTGGCACATAATTTGCCAACAAAATAAAATATTTAATTTTATGACAAGGGTTAGATACCCCTATTATGTCAAAATAAAAGTTTTAACTCCAAAATTTGAGTTTAAAACTCAAATCAAGAGATTTAAAATGCAATGCAGCAAGTTGATGATGCATGAATGCAAGTTTTTAAATTTTTGAAAATTTGGGTTGTTACAATCATCTTCTCACTAAAGGAACCCGTCAACACACTCTTGAACAGGTTCCAAACCCTGCCCGGTAAAGAAAATGAATTGATGATTGAGTTATTCATTACCTGATATCTCATGAAAATCAATGAAAGAGATTGATATAGCATTAAATTTACCTCTGGAGCATGTCTTGCATGCTGCGGAACTCTTCCAGGTGTCTCTTTAATGGGTCCATGACTTCAACTATTCCCTTATCAACTCGAATGTCTAGCAGAATCCAGTGGAAGCTGCACACGTTTATATATACGTCAGTAACTCATCAATTACACTTAACATCGAGTAAGCAAAAGTGAATGTGTACAACAGAGTAAGACCCTCAGTTGAAGTTGTAAGGAAACAGTATGTTGTCATAGAAATTTTGCTCTGTTAAAACCTTAGAAGGTTTTCCGCCATCTCGTGGGGTTTCGTCGTTAGCGTATCTATATGTACTTTATCTGGGTCAATGAACCCAACACTATAGATCTTTCTTTTACATGCCTGGATCTTCATTCTGCAATCAGTCATATGCTTGCAAGCGTTTAGATGCTATGCTACCGAGAGGGCCTAGAGAAATCTATCCAATAGTTGGATAAACAAATCCCAGTTTTGATTCATGCAACCCAACAACCTACCATCGGGGATACCTGAAAAACACCTTTATAGTCACCCAGTTACGAGATGACATTTGATGTCCACAAAGTACTTTTCCGGTAAGCGGGAGTAACATAATCTCATGGTCTAAGAAAACTATATTTGACATCTACTTTATTTTGGGTTTGTCCATTATATCATCCCCATGATACAACTCCGTTTATCAAGTGATTCATTCATCCTTGGTTAGGAAACTTCTAACCAACACTTGATCAAACGAACTAGTTACTAGAGGCTTACTAGGGACACTTTTCTGTTTTTATTCCACACATGTATTTGTTTCCGATTAATACACTTGTAGCATGGATAATAAACATTTATCATGAACAGGAAATATGGTAAATAATAAACTTTATTATTGCCTCTAGGGCATATTTCCAACATCTACTACAACATACATGATCTTGTGCACCAAGTTGTGCGTGCAGAGCAGCAGATCAAGCGACGCCAAGCCACTACCACTTCTAACACATGGCGACGCTCGCAACATAAGGGTGAGGATATTGGTCCTAGTTCCAACACGGTAGCACCAAATCGCTCTAATGTTTCTGCATCTAAGGATACTCCAAAATCAAGCGTGTCAAGGGCTGATTCTAGTGCACATCCTAGCACACATACTAGTAACATAGAATGCTTTAAGTGTGGTGGGAGGGGCCATAAGCAGCGTGACTGTACTAATCGGAAGAGAGTGTTGCTCGCAAAAGACGGTTATGTTTCAACTAGCGACGGAGAAGAAGTTGAGGACACGTCTAGTGACAAGTCTAAAGATCGTGAAGAGGAGATTATGGATGGAAATCTAGCTGCCGCTTCATATCTATCATTGATGGTACAACGTGTGCTAGAAGATCGTATAGAAGATAAGGGGCAGCGGTGGAATATTTTTCAGACAAAGTGCAAGATCAACGACACTGATTGCAAGCTGATAATTGACGGTGGAAGCTACACCAACATGGTCAGTAGAGGTTTGGTGGATGCATTATCATTGCGTACATGGAAACATCCACAACCACACTGCATCGAGTGGTTATATGACTCTGGCAAGTTGAAAGTTATTCACAAGGTGCGTTTGAAATTTTTAGTTGGTGATTATACTGATATAGTAATTTGTGACGTCTTCCCTATGGACGCATGCCACTTGTTATTGGGGAGACCGTGTGACGTGGGTGTACCCTTCGGGTGTACCAGGATTAGGATATATGGTGTTCAAATAAGCCACGGCCCACGGAACAAGACCAAAGAGAAGGCCCATACCGAAGGAAACAGCCCAAGAAAGCTAAAGCTTATGTCGGTTGTAGTGATTCACGAATTCTAACCCTAGTCGGTAGAGGATTCCCGAGACCCATCCCCACTACTTAAGGGCTAGGAGGACTACCGACCTGGGACACGCTCATACTTGCCACCAGAAACCCTAGCTAGATCGCATCTACTGATCTCGCCATTGTAACACCTATAAGCAATCTCGATCTATACCACACAAGCAGGACGTAGGGCTTTTACCTTCGGGGGCCTGAACCTGGGTAAATCTTGCTTGTCAGCCGACGAATTCACCAACACCACCATCTTCTTCTCCTCTTCACGAAACCCAAGGATGACCTCCGAGGGATTTGGCGTGGTAACCCCACGTCAATTGGCGCCGTCTGTGGGAAAGACTGGTGTTGGATCTACGGATTCGGCGGCTTCATCAGCAACAATTGGCAACTCGCCGGCTCTGCAATCGCCGATCTTCTTCGGCTCTCTGGGATTCATCCCGCACTCGCCGGTCACGCTTCCGGCTTTCGTGGATCTACAGTGGGTGTGGATGTGAGTTTCGCCGAATTATGCTTCTTCGTCAATAAGTGGCGCACGCTTCGCCTCACGGACGCACCGCACTTCGCGACAATAGCACCCGCTACTTCATCAACTGCTGCAGTGGAATCCGACCCATCATCGGTTGCATCGGCATCCGCCATGTCCTCCGACAATGAACTCTCGAGCGAATCGCTCGATGAGATTGCATCATTTTCGACTGCGACACCGCGATGCTCATTGCCAACCACCAACCTCGCGCGCACGACTGAGCTGGCAGTCGTGCCCTATGCTTCATCGACTCCGCCATTGAGCCCTGCATACTTTGTCAGTGAGACCCAAGCAACCTTCGTGTCCGTTTTTGGAGACGACTCGGATCCAGAGGAGGTTCCGCGCATCCCTCCCATGCAGGTGTACGTGACGGTACCCGTGGGACCAGCCGTGGGAACGACCATCATAACGGTAGCATCACCAAGCACCCCACCACCTGAGCAACGCGTATACCCATTCACAGTTACTCTGCAGAATGGACGAACCCAGCTGCATATCACCCAAGCCATGGGTGAAAAGGCGATAAAAGCTATAGCGGATGGTGCTCCGGCGGAGGACACCACGGCTAAAGACCTGCAATGCTACCAGTACCTGCTATGGCAGGAAAGCATTAAACCGAAGGAGCAGGAGAGAGTACTCGCGGAAAGGAAGAGGCAATCCAGTTTGTCAAGTGCACGGCGGGTGGATTTATCCGTCCAATCATCGGGACGATCCCAACCCCCTCGCGACCGGCCTCGCTACTTGCATATGCCTGAGGATGCAAGGACTAATGTCACGCGCAACCTGGAGAACTCCTTCATGTCTCTGGATGAGGGGGGGTACCAATCCCCAAAACAGCTACCGGTGCTCTCATGTCGGTAGCCACGTACCTGCAAGCGACACAACCTCCGGAGAACGATCCTCACGCGGCTTTACACCGTCAGCAAATCAAGTTTGTCAGCATGGTAGGTGCAGAGCTGATACCAGAAGAACCACCACAACCAGCCGCGGGTGCAGCGCTGTCAACAACGCGCCTCCACGGCGCCAACAAAGCCCACGGCATGAACCACGAACCCGCCAACTTGGCGACCGCGTTGCTCGCGATCAGGAGGATCGCATCACCTGCGTAAACAACGAGCGTGCCGCCCACGACCGAGAAAACCGCGTCACCCACGATCAAAGGCACCGCGCAACTCGCGAACGAGAAGATCGATATCATTTCACGGAAGGTGAAGACGCATGCAACGTCATCATGCAAAGCAAGGTTAATAGGAACCGCTCGAGACGGGCTGCCCGCGAGGCAAGCAGCGACGATTCAGACTCTGAAGAAGAGTTCGAACCCTGTGGCGCATTGTGCTTCAGTTGCCGCATCCAAGAAGCAACAATGACAAAGGGATTCAGACTAACCTCTGAGACGCTGATACGTGTCAAACGTATCTATAATTTTTGATTGATCCATGCTTGTTTTATATCATTGTCACATGTTTTTGCCATCTTATTATATCATTTTAAGGCATTTTATTGGACTAACCTATTGACAAGATGCCTAGTGCCAGTACCCTGTTTTTGTCATACTTTTGTTGCAGAAAATTACTTCTAGAAATATTCTTGGAATTGGACGAAAATTTACGGGGATTTTTTATTGGACAAATGAAGACCGGAGCCAAAAGGGCGACCCAGGGGGCATCCCACAGGCTAGGGGCGACCTGTGGCCACAGCCTAGGGTCCACCCGTGGGTGGGACCCGCCCCTGCCCTGTGGGGCACCTCTCGGCCACCTCCGACGCCAATAAAATCATCCCCGATGAAAAAACCCTAACCCCCGAAGGATTTTCCCAAATACGATACAGAGCTCCGCCGCCATCGCCGACAAGTTTCGGGGGTTCAGAAGGTCCTGTTCCGACACCCTGCCGGGACGGGGATCGACCGCCGGAGCCATCTCCATTAACACCGCTGCTTCCCGTTCAAGAAATAGGTTGTGGTGTTTGTTACTACTATATTTGGATGCGGATAGTGACATCATGAAGTGTCCATAGATGTGGAATACGAACTTTAAGGTGTGCTTTTTGTAGCCCTACGCAATTCTCATCCTATTTGATCCATGAAAGAATGATCTCCGAGTAACGTCTACCATGCATGTGTTTTTGTGGGAACTATCATGTGTTTAATTATGTTAATGATGTTGAGAATAGTCACTAGTGAAAGTATGAAGCCTAGGCCTTATTTCCAAGCATTGATACACCGTTTATAGTCACTTTTGTCACTTGTTTGCTTGCTGCCATTTTTATTACAGAATTACAAAACCTTGTTTTACCATCCATATTACCCATATTTTAATATCTCTTCGCCGAACTATTGCACCTATACAACTGACAATTGCATTAGGTGTGTTGGTGACACAAGAGACTTCTTGTATCTTGATTACAGGGTTGCTTGAGAGAGGATACATTCACCTTACACCTCCCTGAGATCGATAAACCTTGGGTTACTCACTTAAGGGAAATTTGCTGCTGTCCTACAAACCTCTGCGCTTGGAGGCCCAACAAGTCTACAAGAATAGAAGCGTGTAGTAGACATCAGATGCCAAAGTACGATGGTCTGCAAAAACCCTCCGCCTAGATGGAGGACTACCTTACGGCAGTAACTTGCCAGAGAGGTTCTACGTTCACAGCCATGCAATACATACAGCTTATGCTCTCAGGGTCAGCTCGAGCCTGGCTCAAAACCTTGCCGCGGGGAGCATACACCTGCTGGGAAGATTTCAGCGAGGACTTCGTTCGCAACTTCGTCGGCACATGCAAATGGCCCGCTTCGTTCGAGGAACTCCGAGCCTACAAGCAGTGTTCAGACGAGACGCTACGCGAGTACATCCAGCGGTGGACTCTCCTCCGTAACTCAGCAGAGAGGATCTTAGAAGACAACGCGATATACGTGTTCACCCGAGGCGTCTATCAACTCGAGCTGAAAGAAGCACTCGGAAGAGTAAAACCAAAGACCATCGCCCACCTCATGCAGATTGCTAATGAGTGGGTAGACGGAGAAGATTCTATACGCAACGAGCATAGCGGCACACCTGTAGAGGCCGGCGATCAAGGTCCTTGGAGTCGCCGCAACAACGATTGCCGCCGCAAGCGGAAGTCGCGAGCATACGACGACACCGAAGGCGCAGAACTCGTGGCAGCGGGTTTTCCCAACAGCCTCAAGCAAAGAAATTGTGACGGCAGTCGCTATGAAAGCAGCAGCCGAACAACCGGTTACAAGGACAACAAGAACATTAAGCAAGAGTGGCGCCCACGGCAGCCACGCAATGGACGAGTTCCACGTCCTCCTCCTACTCTTCAAGGAGCCTGCAGGTTTCACATGTTCAGGGATGAGCACGGCAACCTTACATCCTCTCACCTCCTGAAGGAATGTGAGAGCTTTCAAGATCTGCAAGCGCAATATGCACGCCTCCTTCAGCAGTAGGCGCAAGTCATCCCAGGTGCGCCAGCCATTGGAGCGCCACCTCCTCCAGCCCTGCCCCACCAGGACATATGGCGGGAGCCATCCAGCTCCAGCCACGCGTCGAGGAACCCCAAGCAGGCGAAGAAGCTTACCCGAAACCTATCGGGCGCATGTTCATGATACAGAAAGGACGTCCTTCCAACCAGGATCAGAAACTCATAACGAGGCAGGTGCACCTCACCGTTAAGTCACCACCGGTGCTGCCGAAATACCTTAGGTGGTTCCACGTAAGCATCGTCTACTCTCGCGAGGACCATCCACCGCAGGTGCCACGGCCAGGGCACGCAGCCCTTGTCCTTGACGCCCAGATCGGCGGCTTCGCAATGAGCCGCGTCTTCATGGATGGTGGCAGCGGCATCAACATCATGTTCGCAGACACGTTGCGCGGGATGAACATATTAACAACCAACCTCGCGCCATCGATTAACACCTTCCACGGAATAGTACCAGGACGGACGGTTTACCCCCTGGGCACGATCACACTCGACGTCATCTTCAGTGAGCTAACAAATTTCAGGAAGGAGAAGATAGAGTTCGAGGTGGTGGATTGGAAGTCGCAGTACCATGTCATCCTTGGACGACCAGCATATGCCAAATTTATGGCAATCCCGCACTATGCCTACCTCAAGCTCAAGATGCCAGGACCTTATCGTACCATCACTGTCAACGGAGACTTCGAGCGGTCCGACGAGTGCGACCGCAAGTTCAATAAGATCTCTGAATCGTTTGGGGCCCAGGAGCAGCTCCAGGAGCTGTCGCTCACCAACGATCGTACCCTCTTCCCTGAGGGCAAAAAATCACCACCTGAGTCGGCTTTCAACGCAACCAACGACACAAGGGCACATCAGATACACCCAACTGATCCCAAGAAGACGACCCTCGTCTTGACGAGCCTGCCTCTTGCATAGGAAAGTGCGCTCATCGAGTTCCTGCGTGAGAACTGGGATATATTCGCCTGTGTGAGATTTACTCTCTGATCTCGCGAGGCTCTCCATCAACTCTTGCGGGATCAAGAACGTGGAGTCTTCATCGAGCCGTACGTGTGGATCTCTCGGAAGCGTTGCTCGTGCGACGCATCGGATAATACATCTCCTCGCAACTAGACAAGTCTAGTTGCGGGGATCGAATAGCCAACCCCTGCCTCGACAAAACACGTTCGGTTTTCTTCGAGGGTGAGATTCGATCTCCTACTTGCTACCACCATCTAGTAGATCTGATCTAGCTTTGGGTTTTATTCCGCCACGTTTGCGTAGGAAATTTTTTTGTTTTCTATGCTGCGACCCTTCAGTAGATTGTCATCTCAACTCGATCTTGCACCACGACGTTCAGCCCATTAAAGAAACGTGCCATCGTCGCTTCCGGTACCTCCATAGTCTCTGTACGAATCATAAGCAATTCCATCTCTTTATGATATTAATCAACACTCAAATTACCTTGAGAAAGGAGTTGCAGTTTGATGTACATATTTCTTTTATAGTGCTCAGTAACAAATCGACGACTCATAAAATCCTTCATCCCCTGCCAACTCGTTGGACGATGTCGCGAGCGGCAAATTTGGTTCCACCATAGCAGAGCGTAACCACTAAACTCAATGGCTGCAAGCTCCATCTTCTTCTCCTCCGTGTAACGATGAGCATCGAAAATTTGCTCAACGCGCATCTCTAGTCCAAGTAATCTTTTGGCTCGCACTTTCCAGAGAACGACAGAATTGATATCTTCACGCGCCCGACGCCGTCTTCAACGGGAACTCCTGCAGCCTAACGAAATCGATCTCGATCATTCACTCCACCATGAGCGATAGCTTCAGCTCGGGGGTCGTGGTGTCGTTGTCGTGGCGCGTACCCCGCGGCGAAACCAGCATCTCCGAGATGATTATAAACTTGTGGTAGCGGCTGCACCGGCAGATACCGATCGTCTACTCGGCCATCGCACGGAGGCTGCACGGCCTGTGGTGGAGCTTGCGGCGCTGGCAACTGCAGATTCTTAATAATAGTCTGAAGCGCACCAATCTGAGCACCTAGATCATCAAACCTTTTATCCATCTTCGTCTTCACATTGTTGTGACACCGCAAGACTAAGTCGCACGTGTGGTCGAATCCCTCACGCACATTCGGAGCCAGATCCTCAGCATACACAGGTAGCGGAACTTCATCCATATCAGCCGTATCCTCCGATTTCTCCGATTTGGCAGATTCTGACATCTTGATCAACAAATTATCGTGAGCAACCTAGCGCTCTGATACCAACTGATGAGGCACGAAACAACGAGACGCCGAATCGTGCGAGTAGGGGCCCGATCTTTCACAGTACTAGCAGCAACAACAAGAACTTCTGGTCGAGCGAAGATGCGAGACCGTAAGCACAAAAACCCATGTCGAGTAGATTGAATCAACTCCACGCACAGCAGCACAAGATTCGACGGATCAACAACTATGAACACAATATTTGGTGTGGACGGGGCTTGCCTGTGCCGCAGGCGTGCGACCATCCGTGCGGCCGGCACGCCTGGAAAGCATCGAACGGCTGTGCCTCCCGCACCCATACGGTTCTGACTTTTTGTTAAAAAAAAAAATACATACTCGTCTGCCATCCGTATCCACGATTTACGTACCGATTCACTTCCGTAATACTTGCATATACCATTGAAACTAAACACAAAATAATAGAAAATCTCTTCGCGCAGGAACACAGCGCGGGAATCCATCCACACAATATAAACAGGTGCGCACCAGATCTCATCTACCGCTAATGCAAACAGAAAAAATAAAAGTGGAAGCGATCTATAGAGTTGAAACACAGCGATCCAAGTCACAGACGATATCTCCTCTCCAATTGAACAACGTCTCCCATCCTTGATGGCTTCTTCAAGGACTAGTCATGGGGAATCACAGGTAATTCTGCCTTCATGGATGCCGATGATTCTCAAATTGCCTCTTCTTGAACTGATTGTGTCGTCCTTGATTGCTGTCCATGCTGCAATAGAAAAATTAAGTTTAGATAACCTGATCATCTAATCAAATACAGAAGTTAATGTCCTTGATTGTTGTCCATCCTCCACTTATTGATAATACATCATAACATTTGTCATCTACCCCGGCACTAGCAAGACCAGCAACTAGGAGATAGTTGACATAGTCACAAATGTGTATTGACATAATTGAATATTGATATAGGATGCCGAAGAAACTGCAGCAGATGGTACTGATGAAAGGGTACCAAAGCTTGGCATGAAATTTTTATCAGAAGACGAGGCTTATATCTTCTATAACAAGTATGCTAGAACTATGGGATTTAGCATACGAAAAAGCAGTGGCCATAAAGTGCCAAACTCTTCTACGATTGAACAGCGGACATTTGTGTGCTCTCGTCAAGGTATGGCCTACATGTTTTTTTGTTATGATTCCAATCATTTTTTGATGCACTGAGAAAATTACTACAAATTATAGGCTATCGCGGGGATGATAAAAGAGAGGATACATTCAGCTACAACAGGCCTGAAACACGATGTGGATGCACTGCCCGTATGAAGATAAGCCTTAAAAACGGATTTTATGACGTGTATGAATTTGAGGCATCACATAACCATATTCTTGCGCCTGGAACCATGGCACACTTATTGAGATCCCAAAGAAAAGTAACAGAAGCACAAATAGCGAATGCAGAGGTTGCAATGTCTGTGGGTATTTCAAATAAGGCAACAATCGATCTGATGGCCAAACAAGCAGGTGGAATTGAAAACCTTGGTTGTACACGTGAAGATATGAAAAATCGACTGTACTCAAAGAGAACAATAAAAGCAAAGGAAGGTGACACAGGGGGAGTGCTAGAATACATGGAGAAGAAGGTATCGGAAGATGTCAGTTTCTTCTATTCAATTCAAGTAGATGAGGATGATTTGATAACCAATATTTTTTGGGCCGATTCCAAAATGGTCTCCGACTATGCGATGTTTGGTGATGTTATATGCTTTGACACCACATACAGGAAACTAGATGATGGACGCCCATTTGGTTTGATTGTTGGGGTAAATAATCACAAGAAAACTGTAGTCTTCGGTGCTGCACTTCTCTATGATGAAACCGCTGAGAGTTTTGGTTGGCTCTTTAGAACTTTTCTAAAAGTTATGTCGGGAAAACATCCACGGACAATTCTGACCGATGAAGATGCAGCAATGGCGAAGGCAATCAGTATAGTCCTATGTTATTCTATCCATAGACTTTGCGTGTGGCATATGAATCAAAATGCTTGCAAGCACCTTGGTGGAGTTGTTAAAGAGTATAAAAAGTTCAATGTTGATTTTCAGCATTGTATCTATGATATAGAGGAGGAAGATGAATTTCTAAGTGCATGGGATGGAATGCTTGACAAGTATGGACTACGTGAGAATGAGTGGCTTCAAAGGTGGTTCGAGAAAAAGGAGCATTGGGCACTAGTGTATGGAAGAAATACTTTCTCTGCCCAAATGACCACTACACAAAGAAGTGAAAGCATGAACAATGAACTGAAGAGATATCAGTGTTAAATATGACATGCTTACTTTTTTCCATCATTTTGAGCGGCTAGTTGCAGATAAAAGATATGAAGAGGTCAGGTGTGACTTCAAAGCAACACAGACTAGTCCCAAGCTAAAGGCAGAAGCTAGTTGCATGTTAAGACAAGCTGTAACCACATATACTCCAGCAATATACAAGATGTTTGAGGAGCAAGTGCTTCGGACCCTGAGCTATGATACGTTCCTTTGTGATGAAAGTGAGGCAGAGGAGAAGGCTTACATAGTAAAATTTCATGGCACACAACGTGACCATGTCGTTAGATTTATTCCAAAAGAAGAAAAGATCAGCTGCAGTTGTAAAAAGTTTGAATTTGCTGGAATACTTTGCTCTCATTGCTTAAAGGTACTTGATATTAATAATATCAAGCATATCCCTCAAGAATATATCTTGAAAAGGTGGACAATTGATGCAAAAGTTCTGGATATAACAAGCAAACGCAACCATCATGAGGACCTAAAAACAAGAGTGTCTGATCGCTACAGGGATTTGTGCCAAATGTTTATGAAAATAGCTTCTCGTGCCGCTGAATGTGATGAATCATATGATAAGGCTGCTAACTGTGCAGAACAATTAGCACAAGATGTGGAGAAATGCTTGAAAAATAGAGCTGATCCAGAATTGGGTAACTCCTAAGGTACATCTTGTACTTATAATCTCGTAGATTACCTCCAAACTAAGACTTACATTTAGCATTTGTGTGGCAGGACTAAACATCGACTCTAGTAGAGTTTCGAAACATAACGAAGGGCTTGCGAAACCAAAAGGTATCAAGGTAAAGGAGAAGACTACCAAAGGATCAAAAAGACCCGTTGGTGGCTTTGAGAAAGCAACTGCAAAAAAGAAAAAGAAAAAGGAGGATACTGTAGAAGTGCAGCCACAAGGCACCTCAACGGTATGAAATTAGCAGCTTCTTTCCTATAAAATCATTAATTGTACTGACATTTCTATATAATTATTTACAGGGTCATTTGGAGTTTTTCACAAACCAAATGGCTACATATCAATTACAGTACAACAATATCCTAAATGCTTCAATACCACCATCAATTGGTAACACCATCCCAATGTCAGCACATACCCAAGAACTGCCACGATTCGGTCCAATTGGTAATGCCATCCCAATGTCAACACATACCCAAGAACTAGCAGGATTCCAACCATACGGTCCAATTGGTACTAGTATCTCAATGTCAACACATACCCAAGAACTGGCAGGATTCCAACCATACGGTCCGCTAGTGGTATAAATAGTTCACACTTTCAAGTTTTCTAGTTTTTATAGTTCGTTGAAACTGAACTTTGCCATTTTTATGTGTAGAGCCATCCGACAAATCACATGTATACGCATTTACAACAACAGAAATATGCTATGAATCCTTCACTACAAGGGACCATTGGGACCTCTACCTCTAGTTCGATGGCACAACAAAATCAAGCATTCTTTGATCAACCGCCAACATAATAAATTTGTTTTTTACAGTTTTATTTCATTGAGTTTTGACTTCCATTGCAAATTGTTTTTTATAATAAATTGTATGTGTACCGTGAACTGAATGCTACTCCATGTACCAATCAAAAGTACTAGTTGACATGACTAAGCAGATTTTGCTTCCACAAGGGTCGTGCTCGACTCAACTCTCAGTTCCTAGTATAACAGAGCATAAGCAATCCGTAGAATGCAAGAGCTGATTACCTCAAAATCCTTGAGCTTGCACACGCACACGAGGTACACGATGAGGTCCGTTGTGTGCGCTACCTCCTCAGCCGGAGGCCAGGCTGCCACGGCCCCGCGGAGTCACCTTCTCACCGCCGGGAGTCCAACCACCGTTGCCCCCACTGGGCACCTCCTCCCGCTTCACGTGCCGCCGTCCCGCAAGACCACGCGGCATCCGGGAATAGGACAGCGGCGGAGGAACGGAGCCGCGGCCGCGTTTCACGCGCCGCCGTCCCGCAAGACTACGCGACAGCCGGGAATGAGGAACGGAGCCGCGGTCGCGCTCGTCCAGGTCTAGGCTTACGGCTCTCAGCCTGATAGGGCGGAGCGGCGAGATCCGTCGACGGCACGGGGCTGGAGGCCTGGGGAACGCGAGCACGGCGGCAGAGGTTGCCGGCGGCTTAGCTTCTTCTGGTTCAGTCCAGCTTGACTTCAGACAGGGGATGGATAATGGATAGGATGCGTACAGTATGAGACATACGTACGGAGACTGTATTTCTGTGTTTTT
The DNA here is from genome assembly GCA_012064385.1 of Puccinellia tenuiflora. Lineage (NCBI taxonomy): Eukaryota > Viridiplantae > Streptophyta > Magnoliopsida > Poales > Poaceae > Puccinellia > Puccinellia tenuiflora. Next base: position 938,516 of record QRDG01000519.1, read on the forward strand.
TTTTTCGGAAGAAAACGTTGGACCTGGGGCTGCGGGAGCAGAGCCGCTCGATGCGTTCTACGCGTGCAGTCGCACGGATGGTCGCACGCGGGGGGCACAGGCAAGCCCCGTCCATTTGGTGTCCCCCGACATGGGACTTTTTCCGTAGTCTACTCAACTCACGATCAAAAAATAAAATCCAATCTAATCTCACGATACACGGCTGTACCTGGCCTTTTAAAGTGAACGCAGGCACATAACCAAACGTAATTAACTAGGACTCTCTCTCATCCTTTCCTATCATGATTCGTACTTCCATATAAAAAAACACACGATGGATTCCTAATAGACTAGTACGTAACTATACTTGGAAAGAAATAAAGGCTAGGACTCAATTCTTTTGCAAGTCGGACCTGGTTCTTGTCATGTCACACGTACAGGAACCAAGCCAATATTGATAGCATGGTGTCCTAAATGTCGGTGCTACTTTCTCGGGTAGAACTAGCTCGACAGGAACATCACCAATAAAAGTAAGCTGCTCCTTGCTGTGATGCGTCGACTTGCTCGCAGTAGCGCCGTTTACAACTCCAGCGACATGTGCAGTGCCGCCGCGCCTAGCCGGAATCAGATATGAGGTAGAGATGGCCACATCAGAGAATTGCACTGATCAGTTATGATAAAGAAATCAAGTTAATGAATTATACGTAGACATGTGTTCTGTATATAGTTGTATCTACTCGTAATGAGAATTCGAACAACATCTTTTGTTCTACCATCTGGTTTCAGCCGGGCCAATTAATGAACTTATGATAATTAAGGTGCTCATTTTAATAGAGCATCGGATCAAAGCATTACATTCAGTGAAGACATGTAATCCTCAAGTTACAAACCATCCCCATTGATACCCCGACCTGTCATGACGTGGGGATACCCTCCGGGCACCCTACCATTGGCGTACCCGATGCGGCCCAGCCGAAAGCCCACCTGGAGGTCCAAGTGAAGTCCAAGAAGCCACCGGTAATTTCTTAGTCCACAAGACATGTAAACCCTACCTGGTTGCATGCATAAAGCCAGACAGGGGCACCCTTTAGGGGGATAACGAACATAGATCCACCATGCCCGCTACCGGCGGCCACCATTGTAACACCATGATACAGCAATACAGATCAGACAAGCAGGATGTAGGTCTTTACCTCACAATAAAGGACCAAACCTGGGTAAATTCTTACTTGTCAGCCGTCCGATACTACCAGCGCGCCATCTTTCTCCCTCATACGAAACCCTGGACATCTCATATAGGGATTTGCCGTGGTAACCCCACGTCAATTGGCGCCGTCTGTGGGGAGAACGCGCGCTGGAATCTACTCCGTCTACATCAACAATCTTCATCAACAGCGGCCAGATTGCATCTACTCTGTCTACATCAACAATCTTCATTAACGGCAGCGACTTCGCCGCCACGCCACGACCACGTCCGTGTCGAGGGGTCGACATCACCACTGCCCTCGCCCGCACGGCTGATGGAATCGACAGAAGATCCAATCTCATGACTACTGGCGGTAGCGTGATGATCTGGCTCATCCGCTATGCTCAACTTCGTCAACACACTAATCTTCATCGACAACTAAATCTGCCGGCTCACCCGATCCACGGTCTAGTCGGTAGGATTTTTTCTCACCCGACCACACGTACCGCTAGCGACTTGGATCGATCGGGCCACCAAGGCGGGCATCCAGCGGCGTGCTCTATCCGGCCAACGATCTCCATGTCCATGTGGTCAAAGAAAGGAGAGATGCAAAATCGAATCTAATCAGCGTCCATGGAGCCAGCCCTTACGCGCAAGGAGAGAAAAGAAAAAGGAAAGGAAGAAAAATCAGTTCACGGGAGGTGATTAGCTCAATCCATCGATGGAGCAAGTCCCAAAGAAAGAGAGAAGTAGATCACATCAGCTGGATCAATTCCCAAGGAGTCAGAAGAGAAGAGAAATCCATTAAGTTGCTGCTCTGAGAAGCTCGACTCCGCCCCATCGCGGACAACCGCGCGACTCGCTGACATCCACCCGTCGTGGACAACTTCGGCCTCGTCAGCATCGCGATTGGCTTCATCGACATCACGTCGTCTACAACTCCGCGCAGTCTAACTCGAACTGTGCCATCTTTGACGAGCCAACGGTTCGTAAATGTGCTTCACGTCATCAACAACGAGGCAATCAACAGGCCGGCCGTCGGGTCGGGCGGACTCGACATCCCCTCCTGCTACACCGAATCTACCGGGGACATCAACAACACGCCATTCCGGCTTAATCGGCATACAGCCTACGCGTCATCAACAGCTAAGTCATTTTCGTATTTATTTTCTTTAATCAATAAGGTTACTTAGCCATACATATATAATCTGTTTTGGCCGCACCCGACACTCGGGGGCTGCGTCACATAGTGTACAAAGATTTTTTTCCTTTCAGTTATTGCAGATGTACTACCCGCCAATTCGACAAAGTCAGACTCGAGGACTAAACACAGTCGCCCCCATATAGTCAAGCGTCGACTCCTTCAACCTCACATCCACTCCGCCGCATCGACCCTGTCCGCCGCGTCGAATCCGCAACATCCGCTTCGCAAAGAGCCCGCTACCTACAAGGGTATTACGTACCCTCGCGGGCTGGCGTTTCGACATCAACAACAACAACAAATGACTCCGCCTCGCTGGCTCGACAAGATAGACTCGGGGGCTGAACGTTGCAGTCGCCCCTCGACTCCGTTTGGCGCGTCGACTCCAGTCCGCCGCGTCGAGTCTCTCACATCTACTCCACCACGTCGACTCCGATCCGCTGTGTCGAGTCCCTCGCCTCTACTCCGCCGCGCAACTTAGGTCCGCCACGTTGAGTCGCTCGCATCTACTCCGCCGCGTTGACTCCGTCCGCCTTGTTGAGTCCTTCAGCGGCACCCGATACTCGGGGGCTATGTTGTACAAGCCGTACAATCTCATCGGCTTAGTGGTATCCGATAATCAAGCGGCTAACAAGAACCCGATGGGTTATCGACTCCCCTTTTGGAACGTTACCCGAACAACAAACACAAATTACCCGAGATGAATCAGATACAATGGACACTCGGATGCTGCACTTTACCGTGCAAAGCTAATACCCACCGATCTGTCGTGTAGGGCTGGGGCCAACAACAACAGTTGTGGTACCTGACAAATATGCCGCGCCAACAGGCGTGATGAAAATCCCGATGGACGCGTTGGGTACCCTTAAAAGCTCAGTTCGACTCTATGAGACCTCAAATACGGCCTGAGTCGAATAGATCTAGCTTCCGGACTCGAGCCCGGGTACTCGAGTCTGACGTAGGCTGCTAAGGTTCGTGCCCAAGAGCACCTAACTGGTCCCGATCCGTCGAATGAACCAGGCCTGCCATGCCGAACATCCTACGCAAAAACGCCCTCCGATACGGGTACGAACACACACTAGTAGAAAACAGGGTTTTCGTCCAGAGGCTCTGCCACCTTTACTCCTGGTCTCCTTACTAATCGGGACTAATGGGAGCATTAGTCCTGGTTCAAATTGCCAGAACGCCGGCAGACTTTAGTCCCGGTCCGTAAGGAACCTTTAGTCCCGGTTCGTATCATGAACCGGGACTAAAGGGTTGTGCAGGGGTGGGGACAGCGCGAGAACCTTTAGTCCCGGTTCGTATTACAAACCGGGACTAAAGATGGACCTTTACTCCCGGTTAGACATACAAACCGGGACTAAAGTTTTTTTTTTACTTTGGAAAAATTACAGATTTATGTCGACGTCGATGAAGCGGTAGCGCCTTTGGTCCTGGTTCGTATCACAAACCGGGACTAAAGATATTTTTTTGCCCGGAAATTCAAATTCAAATTTAAGTTTTTGCCGAAAATTCAAATTATTTTAATTTTTTTAATTTTTTTGAATTAATCATTGTTGTTTATGTTAATATAGGTTTGGAATTCAAAAAATAATTGCATGTGCCATCGTGCAGGAAGATTTAAGTTTTTATCGGAAATTTTAAATTATTTTATTTTTTGGAATTAATAATTGATTTCTGTACAAAGATTAGTATTACTTAATCATTGTTGTTTATGTTAATATAGATTTGGAATTCAAAAAATAATATCATGTCTCGTCAAAGTGTAGGGGATAATAAGATTGATAGCGTAGTATTATCAAGATGTACTCAATTCAATTATGGAAGCTAGTTGGGAAGGAACTCAAAAGTTAAGCGTGTTGGGGGTGGAGCAGTGTGAGGATGGGTGATCGATCGGGAAGTTTGCCTACAAGTGTGAGGATGGGTGGAGTATTGTGGAGCAGTGTGAAATTAGGGGGTGATTCGAGATTAAACTGACTAAAAATTCAAAGATTCGAAATATCAAAAAAATAAAAAAATCGAAAAAATAGGACTTTTAGTCCCGGTTGGTAACACCGGTCCTTCAGCCCAGCGCCCAGTCGCGCCCACGTGGTTCCCCATTAGTCCCGGTTTGTGGCTGAGCCGGGACTAACATTACTCCCGATTTATTAGTCCCGGTTTGAAAACCGGGACTAATGGCTCAAACGAACTGGGACTAAATGGGGGTTTTCTACTAGTGACATTCCCTGAAATTATAAGCTGTCACCTCGAGGTCGCCGGTTCTGGACAAGTAACAGGTGCATACAATTTGTAGATACGATCTAAGCAACAATTATATTCATACAAACATAACAAGCCCAAATCTAAGATCATGCCACTCGTGCACTAGTGACAAGCATTAAGCATAAAAAGGGTGCAGAAACAACAATTCGTAAACATAAGTGACTGATCATAATGTAACAATCCATCGAATCCCAACAAACACAACAGCGATTACATAAGATCGATCTCGATCATGTAGGGCAGCTCACAAGATCATGGCATGAAAGCACAAGGGGGAGAGAGTACCAACTAACTACCGCTACAAACCCGTAGTCCATGGGGAACTACTCACGAACCATCCCGGAGGCAGCGACGGCGTTGAAGATGGCTCCGAGGGCCAATCCCCGTCCCGGTAGGGTGCCGGAACCAGAACAATCTGGCCCCCGAAACTTGGTTTCGATGGCGGCAGAGCTCTATCGCGTATTTGGGAAAATCCTTCAGGGGTTAGGATTTTTTCGTCGGGGACAACTTTATAGGCGTCGGAGGTGGCCGAGAGGTGCCCCATAGGGCAGGGGCGGTCCCAGCCATGGGTGGGCCTTAGGACGCGGCCAGGGGCCGCCCTTGGCCTGTGTGGGTCCCCTGGAGCTGTCCTTCGGGCTCTGTCTTCAATTCTTTTGATATAAATTCCTCGTAAATTTTCGTCCGATTCCGAGTATTTTTTCTTAAGAGATTTTCTAAAACAAAAACAGGGGAAAAACATGAACTGGCACTGGGCATCTTGTTAATAGCTTAGTCCAATAAAAATGCCTAAAATGATGTAATAAAACAAGCATGGAACAATCAAAAATTATAGATACGTTTGACACGTATTAGTGAGTGGTAGGCTCACATAATGTTTCAATTGGAGGTAACTTCTTAACATCTTCACTTTTAATACCTTTCTCTTTAATAGATTTCTTGGCCTCTTCCATATCTTCTGGATTTAAGAAAAGTACTCCCCTTTGCTTTGGTGTTGGTAATAGAGGAGGCTCAGGAATAGTCCAACCATCATGATTGTGGGCTATTTTAGCCATTAACTCTTCAGCTTCATCTGCAGTTCTTTTCCTGAAAATACAGACAGCACAACTGTCTAGCTATGACCTAGATTCAAGAATTACTCCATTATAAAATATATCAATACGCTTATTCTTTGGTATCTTGTGCCCTGGCCGAGCCCTGAGCAATGAGCAAAATCTCCCCCAAGCTTTGGGGAGATGCTCATCCTCCAATTATTTAAAATTATAAATTCTCTGTAAAGTTGCATGTTGCATGTGAGAAGGAAAATATTTTGCAAGGAAAATATCAAGCAATTCATGAGGACTTTTAATAGAATCGTAAGTTAAACTATTAAACCACACCTTAGCGTCACCTTTTAATGAAGAAGGAAAGAACTTTACCGAATAGTAACGTTGTATCTTCTTTATCATTAGAAAATAAATAACTAAGTGATGCAAGCTTATTCATATGTTCTATAGCATCATCATTTTCAGTCCCACAAAAAGGCTCAGACTCAACACTAGATATAAGTGAAAGATCAACAGAGAAGTCATAATCATCATCTTTAATGCATATAGGAGAAGTAGCAAACTCAGGATCAGAAACAAACTTGTTTTTCATAGCGTGTTTTTTCAATAACTTTTTTTAAAAGCATCAGGATCATTAGAAGTATCACAGTCCATGCATTGTCTAATAAACTCATCATAAACATCAATATAAGCATCATCAGGATAACTACTTTCATAGTTCCCTTTCTCAGGATAGACAACAGGTGTAATAACATTTTCATTAGAAATTTCAGCAGACTCCATCTCTTTAGACTTAGCAACCACAACATTCAGAAAAGGTCCTAAAGAACCATATTCATCAAGTACAGTAGAAGCATCATCAAATTCATCAGACATAGTACTAGCAGAAGCAACACGCGAAGTGCGGTGGTGTGACGGTGGTGTAACAAGTTGACTTAAAACAGAAGGTGAATCAAGAGTAGACTTAGTACAGAGGTCCGTACCTCACCTTGTCTTGGAAGGCATGATGGTGGGTTTAGGGTCTTGGCTTTTCTTCATGATGAATAATAAATTGCAGCAGACAGAATAACTCCCAGGTGAACTTATAAATAAAGTTATGCTCCCCGGCAACGGCACCAGAAAATAGTCTTGATGACCCACAAGTGTAGGGGGTCGCAACAGTCTTCAAGGGAAGTAAATCCCAAATTTATTAATTCGACACATGGGGAGCCAAATAATATTTGTAAGCCTTAGCAGTTGAGTTGTCAATTCAACCACACTTGAAAAGAAACTTGCTTTACACAATTTATCAGTAGCAACAGTAATATGGTGACAGTAGTAGAACAGTAACAACATCAGTAAGATCACAGTACAATTGTGACAATGAGAGCAACGATTGTAAACAATAGGATTAAAAGACCGTAGGCATAGGGAAGGATAGACGGGCATTGCATGAATAAGATAGCGCATGTAATAATTATAACAGGGCACAATGCGAGCAAACAATAATAAAGCATCCAAGTATCAATCAATCATAGGCACGTATTCCTAATTTAGTCGTACGCGCTTGTAGTAAGAACTTGCACGGCATCTTTTGTCCATCCATCCGGTTTCAGTCGAGCCAATAAAGGAACTAATGGCAATTAAGTTGTTCATTTTAATAGAACACCGGAGCAAAGCATTAACACACAATGAATACATGTAATCCTCAAGTTGCTACCCTTTTCCTTTGATATCCCAATCTGTCACTTTGGGGTCTCCGGTTCCGGACGACAACGGGTGCATACAACTAGTAGATAGGATCCAAAACATCAATTATATTCATGAAAACATAACATGTTCAGATCTGAAATCATGGCACTCGGACCCTAAGTGTCAAGCAATGGGCACAACTAGTTGCAACAACGGCGATTAACACAAATAAAAGATACTAGGCATCATGCCCTAACAATCTAGCATCAAATTACCTGAGCGATCTTATACAATCCCTTCCATCGCCTTGCCTACAGCAGAGAACTACTCACACATGGATGGGGGAATCATGGATGGTTGATGGAGAGGCCTTGGCGGTGACGATGGCGACGATCTCCACTCCGGTAGGGTGCCGGAATAGCGGTTCTGGACCTCGAATTTGGGTTTCGAGGTGGCGGCGGAGCTCCGTATCGTTTCTGGAAAATGTGGTCGGGGGGGTCGAGTTTTAGGTCAGGAGGACCCTGTATGTGAAAGGAAGGCGAGATGCGGCGCTCCAGGGGCAGGGGCGGCCCCTGGCCCACCCGTGGGTGGGGCACGCCCCTGCTCCTGGTACGGCCCCTCCGCAAGCCCTCCTGGTTCCGTGGCTTATTTTCTTCAAAAACTCTTTTTCTTATTTTTCTGGAATTTTCCGCGAACTTTTTATTTCTGCACAAAAATAAGACACCAAATACAATTCTGCTGAAAACAGTGTGAGTCCGGGTTAGTTCCAATCAAATCATACAAATTAGAGGCAAAACAATAGCAAAAGTGTAAAGAAAAGTAGATATGTTTGAGACGTATCAATGAACACTAGGGACTCTTAGACACTCACTAGCAGCAAGTCGTCGTCTGTGCTTCTGGCAATGCCGGTAGATCACCGCAATGAACCGATGGAGACGAACGCGACTAGCGACACAGAGACGTCACAGCTAACGAGTCGGCTCGGCGGCACGGCAGCGGACTGGGGTACCAGCGCTCTACAGCGTCGACCACGACGCCTACAGACGAGGTTCGCCCAGGAACTGTTGTACTCCTGGTGCGCCAGCCGCCACTCCGCCACCACGGTGATGCGCCGCCCAGGGGCCCGCCCGGCCGCCCAGCACCGCCCAGGGCCTCACCAGGTAGTGTGCCACCCAGGAGACCGGCCATATGCTCGATCATCGCCCTACGGCGAGAGGAGTTCGGCGACGAGGCAGCGCATAGAGACTACTATGACAAGGAGGAGCAGAGGATCCCGGTTTAAATCAACGGATGGAAAAATACAATGGGGGAGGTACCTGAAAGTACCCGCAGTACTTCTCCAATCACCCTAAATGAGCTCATAATTACAAGATAGAGATAGAATACGTTTAAATCTGTACAACTTGTTTTGCACTCCAATTTTCTCTCCCCGTTGTACTCTATATATACCTCATGTGAGACAGATCAATACAACAGATGATCATAGGTTTTCTAGCATATTTTACCTTTCTACGTGGTGTTAGAGCGACCCAACATCACCAAGTCCTTGGTTCGTTCACACTCCCGCATCATGCCACCCCAGGAATACCAGTCTCTCACGCAAGTCAATCATTGAGTAGATCGGTTCCTTCAGATTTGATAAACTCCAAATTTCCAGTTTCATATAGCATAGTAATTTTTCTTCAGCCACAAAAATCTAGTTAGCTTGCTCTGGTCGGACGAGAAAACCACACAGAATTGGTGAGGAAAATAGGGACTTCGGCGCCCTTCCGCAACACAATGTACGTCACACCGATGATCCTTGAGATGAAATACCTCCCACGGATAATCATCATTCGCGCCCTAGGAAATCTCAGTGGAGCACACTGATGTGTAATATTCGTTTAGATTCAACAAGTTCGTCATCTTGCTCGCCCAAACCTAATAGCTTCCCTCTTTAACCACAAAAAAGTGCACTTAACCCAAAGCAAAACTTGCTTTGCAACTTAGGCATGAGGGAATTTTAACATGTAGGGAACATTCAGTATAGCTTCAACCGACAACAACCACAAGAGGCAACTAATGAGCAAAGCAGAGATGTCACAGTTTATGCCATCTTCGGTAACTAGGTCGACGTTTTTAAACCACTTATCCAAACTACACGAAATTTGGCAGGTAAGCAAATAAACAAATTACCAACAAGCTGGCAAAATTTCAGCTAAATCAAAAATCATAACCCGCCCAAACTGTTTGACTAATGAAACTACTTTCTGTTGGAACTGAAGTAATGTGAGTTATAAAAAAAAACTACTTTCGAAGTTGATACTCCATTGACCCAACGCTCAAACCAGCTACTAGATCGACGTGCTCCAAACTCACATAGTTTAGAGTCATCTCAAGCACATTTGAGCATTCAACCATAAGCTTGAATACAACCGGCTATGAATCACTAACTAGGTACTCTCTTTATTCCACAATGTAACCATTTTTTTATAGTTTGCTAAAAAAAAGGTTTACATTATGGAACAGAGGGAGTAGAAAACACCTCTCATTTTTCTTCTATTCTCACAAGGTAGGTGATGCTCTTTTGTGTGCTCTCTCACATTCTCACAATGGTAGCAGCCACACTGGTACCGAGGAGACATTTTAGCCGTTGGATGCAACTAGAACTAACGATTCGCTTGAGCTGGACATTTGGGTTGCGTTGAGCAACAAGCTCACTCCTCCATGTGGAGGGGGAAACAAAGGAACTGGGAAAAAATGCGAGAAAGATACGTCTTCCATTCCAACATCAACAATACAGGTATAAGCCACGTATGCCTTTAGTCAAAGAGCAAGAAAAACACGTCAGAAGGCACCTTACGCAGGTCCTCAAAGACATACAATAGCATTAAGTCCTGAGAACCGGTGGCTGGCTGGCTGCCCTCATCTTTGGCGCCGTCGCCGAAACACTAGAGAACCAATCATTCTGAGGAAAGTCATACCAGGAGTTCTGTTCGTCTGTTTGGTGTATCGCTGGGCGCCGTATGTGCCTCCTGTCCGTGCTCTGTCTGTTGTATCCTTCGTGCTCTGGTTGATGTATCGCTGGGAGCTGTCCTCCCCGGAACCTGATGCTTTAATTTGTTCCTGTAATAGCACCTTTGTCCTGAGTTATTTGAGTTTCATCAATGAGTGACAACATCTCAATTATAAGCTGGAATGTCCGCGGCCTAAACGATCCTGATCGGTGCGCTGCGATCAATGAAACTCTTGAGACGTCTACATGCACAATTGCTTGCCTCCAGGAGTCTAAGCTGGAGCAATTGGATGGTGCTGCTGCTACTTTTCTCGGTGGCTACAGGCTGCGTAGTTTTGCTTTCCTCCCTGCCACGGGCACTAGAGGTGGAATTGTTGTGCTTTGGGACGAGAACATTGTCCAAGCTTCGGACATCACCATGGGATCCTTCTACATATCCTTAACAATCAAGACTATGCAAGACGATTTTTGTTTCCGCCTTACCTCAGTCTACAGCCCTACAGCATGCAACCGAAAGGAGGATTTTTTTGCAGAGCTGATTGCCCAAAAACCTGCCCAGGGAGTAAAATGGATGGTCAATGGGGACTTCAACCAAATTCAACGAGCTAGGGACAAGAACAAGAGGACCTTCAACAGACGTCGTATCACTCGATTCCGTGTCACGCTTCAAACCTGCGACCTAAATGAAATTCCGCTTCAAAACCGGCGGTTCACTTGGAGTAATGAAAGAATAAACCCCACTTTGAGCAAGCTCGACGGTGTCTTTTGCAACCATGAGTGTGATATTGCATTTAGTGATCACATACTTCACGCCCTGTCCTCCTCCCTTTCGGACCACTGCCCACTCCTTTTTCACTAGTGCTCGGGGTCCTAGAAAGCCGCGCTCTTTCAAGTTTGAAAACTATTGGGTGAAGCTCCCTGGTTTCAATGAGGTGGTGGCCTCGTCTTGGGCTGAGCCCATTGCGCACTCTGAGCCTTGCCATGTGCTCTACCACAAGCTAGCGCGTGCGGCAAAGAGCCTCCGTCGCTGGGGGCGTTCCTTCTCCTCCAATGCCAAGCTTCAGCTCCATATGGCACTTGAGGTCATCCTTAGACTTGACGAAGTGCAAGATTTCCATCCACTCTCCCCGGAGGAGAGCGACATTAGGAAAAGACTAAAGCAGCGCGTGGTCAGCTTAGCGGCTATCAAGAGGTCCCGCAAAAGGCAATGTGCGCACATGAGGAACTTGAAAGATGGAGATGCCAACACAAAGTATTTTCACATGAAGATCAACGCCCGCCGCCGTAAAAATTTCATTCTCAGAATTAAATCCGGTCCGGGGTGGCTAACCAAGCATGAGGACATGGAGCACGCTATTCACTCCCACTTCACTTAGGCTATGAGGAACGGGCCACGACGGTTGCGGGATTTTAACTGGAGCAATATCAATCTTCCTCTTTGTGATCTTTCTAGTCTTTCCAATGATCTTACGGAGGAGGAGGTGCACAATGCCGTCAAAGCATTGCCTTCCGACAAGGCACCGGGCCCGGATGGCTTTACCGGTCTCTTCTTCAAAGCTTGTTGGAGCACCATTAAAGTGGATCTTATGAGAGTGATCGCCCTCTTTTCCAATCTTCATTCGGAGAACTTTCATTGGCTTAACACCGCCAACATTGTCTTACTTCCCAAGAAAGAAGGGGTTGAAAACGTCACCGACTATAGGCCTATTAGCCTCATCCATGCCGTGGCAAAAATCATTGCAAAAGTTTTGGCTACCCATTTGGCACCTCTCATGAACACTCTCATTTCGCGTGCTCAAAGTGCCTTTATCAAAACTAGAAGTATTCATGACAATTTCATGTATGTGAGAAACTTTGCGAGAAGGTTGCACAAGTCAAGAACCCCGGCCTTGCTCCTAAAATTAGACATCAAGAAAGCTTTTGATTCGGTTCGGTGGGATTATCTTATGGACCTGCTACAGCGGCTTGGTTTCCTACCAAGATTTAGAGATTGGCTCATGGCGCTTTTTTCCTCCGCTACATCTAGAGTCCTTCTAAATGGAGTACCGGGCTCTCCGATCAAACACGGGCAAGGCTTGCGGCAAGGGGATCCCCTCTCCCCTCTCCTTTTTGACATCGCCATCGACCCACTCCAAGCTATTCTAGATAAAGCCACTTCCATCGGTGACCTCCATCGCCTTAGGGGCCGCAACTCCCGCTTGAGGACCTCGCTCTACGCGGACGATGCGGCCATCTTCCTAGCTCCAATCAAATAAGACATTGTCGCCCTCTCTCGCATTCTTCATGACTTTGGGGAGGTTACCCGGCTCATTACCAATATCCAAAAAAGTTCGATTGTGCCTATCCGTTGCACCGAGGTTGATCTTGAGACCGTCCTCCAAGAATTCCCCGCTGCACGCTCCCACTTCCCAATCCGTTATTTGGGGCTCCCCCTCTCCGTGCACCGTCTCCGTGGAGTGGACTTCCAATTTATTGTGGACAAAATGGCGCACAAGCTTCCCGTCAGGCATGGGAAACTCGTCAACGCGGCCGGTAGAGCGGCTCTCATTAAATCCGTCACCACCTCGCAAGCCATCTACCCCCTTACCGCCTTGTCCCCTCCCAAGAGTATCATGATGGCCATTCTCAAGCTTAAACGCGCCTTTCTTTGGGCGGCGGCGGACAAGGTCTCCAGTGGTAAATGCAAAGTAAATTGGGAGTTGGTGTGTAGCCCGAAGGAAATGGGTGGCCTTGGAGTTTTAAACCTCGACAAATTTGCACGTGCTTTGCGTTTGCGCTGGCCTTGGCTTGAGTGGACCGACCCAGATCGATCTTGGGTCGGTTTGGGGCTGCCATGCAACAATGAGGATATGGAGCTCTTCTATGACTCTGTGAGTATTACAATTGGAGATGGAAAGACCGCAAAATTTTGGGACTCGCCGTGGCTTGATGGTCGAAAGCCCAAGAATCTTGCTCCCTCCATCCTTGCCATCTCCAAGAAAAAGAACTTCACCGTGCAAAAAGGCCATGTGCAACGATTTTTGGATTCGCAACCTATGTTTTGAGGGAGGTATTTAGGTTGCCCACATAAATGAGTTCTTTTCTCTTTGGAACAAGCTCCAAGAGGTTCAACTTGTGGAGGGCGCCTCGGACGTGATCACTTGGAGGCTCACCAATAATGGCATATACTCCGCAGCATCGGCCTACTTGGCTCAATTCGAACCCCAACCTATATCTATCATGAAGCCGGCGGTTTGGACCAATTGGGCGCCTCCCAAGTGTAAATTCTTTGCTTGGCTAATTCTCCAAAACAAAGTGTGGACGGCAGATCGTCTAGCGCGGAGGGGTTGGCCAAATTGTGGCATGTGCCAACTTTGCAAAAGGGAGCCGGAGACCGCGGCGCACATCATGTTCAAGTGTAGGTACTCTATCCGCATTTGGGACAGCCTGAAAGCTTGGCTTGGTTTGACCAATTTCGACACCTCCCAATGGCATGCTCATACATCGGTGGAGGAATGGTGGTGTGCCATCGTCGGAGTCCATGGTAATCGGCGAAAGGGCTTGGCCTCTTTGGTCCTTCTCACCGCTTGGGAAATTTGGAATGAGCGCAATGCGCGTGTCTTTAGGAGCGTGGCTTCCATGCCCTCCTCGGTTCTTTTTTGTATCAAGCGGAATGCCGCATTGTGGGGGTTAGCCGGGGCGGAGCATTTGAGTTCCCTAATGCTGCGAGAGTAGACTCTTTCGCTCCAAGCCTCTTGGCTTGCTTTTGTAACTTAAAACTCCTTCTTAATTAATGAAATAGGCAAAGCTTTTGCCTTGTTTCAAAAAAAAATACCAGGCGATGGTTAATCCGATAGACAAACAACGGTCCAGACGACTACTATGCATGGTCAAGCTCCAGGGAGGGTATTGCCAACGATAGCAAGAAATGTTAATATCCAATAGTGTCAACTGGACCCGATTTCTGTCGTCTGCCTTGCATAGCATTATGGCCGAAAAGTCGAAAACTATATTCATACCAAGAGCGTCAGTGACAGAAAAACATATATATATATATATATATATATATATATATATATATATATATATATATATATAGTAAATTAATAGATGCTCCATGGTTCCCGGGCACCATGATTGAATATGGAAAGTTTTTGGGTATTTGACAACCCGTATACCTCGGGTATGCACATGTTTTTGGGTATATATATATATACCTTAAGAGTTCCCTGTTTAACTAAACAGGAACTATTTTTTTTAAGACCACCGAGTCGAACCGAGCACCTTCGTCCTAAAATACCAGATCGAACCAATTCCCACCTGCTCCTACCCACCACCCACCCTTCCTCGTCCCCATCCCGCAGCCACCAACCACCCGTGCGACGTCGCCTTCCTCCGAACGCGCCAGCGCCCGCCCTCCCTCCCCACGCGCCAGTGGCCGGAGTACCTTCACCACGCACCGCCGCCCGGCCTCCCCTGCGCGCCCGCTCCGGCCTCCCCTGCCCGCCGCCGCGCGCCCGCCCTGGCTTCCCCTGCCCCGCCGCTGCGCCCCGCCCCGGCTTCCCCTGCCCAGCCACCGCGCGACAGCTCCGGCTTCCCCGGCCCTGCCTCGGGAGGTCGAAGCCCCGCACCGCCGCCGCGGGGAGATCGAGGCCCTCGTATCGCCGCCGCCCCAGGAGCTCAAGGCCCCCTCACCGCACGCTATCCCCATCTCCCAGTGGTCGACGTAGATACCGCACGGCGGTCTGAACCTCCGGCGGGACCTGCTGCAAGCGTTCCCCTCCCCTGCCTCGCGCTCTGCTGGCGGCGGCAGTGCCCTCCTGTGCCTCGCACTGTACGGCGGCCGGGCGGCGCCAGTTCCCTTCTCCTACCTCACGCTAAGGCGGCGGATTTGCTGTCCCGTGCCTCACGCTGGGCTGTGGGCCTATGGCGACCCTGCCCTCATGTGAACTGCTACTGCCGCAAAATATGAACTACATAGTAGTGCTCATGTGAACTGCTTCGGCTTGTAATTATTTGCATCCAGTGCTCTGATATTTTTTGAAATAATCCAGTGCTCTGTTTTATTGACTATTAAAAAGGTATCACCTAAAAACACCAGGAAAAGAAGTTCACTCTTCAACTCCAAAAAGTTCACTTTAGATCGCGAGGGGGTTCACTTTAACACGCTAGAAAGTTAACTTTTGAACATTACGGAAGTTCAAAGTCGGGAGTAAGAAAAACAGATTCATTCGCGAGTAAAAATAGGTACACATGTTTGTAAAACAAAATTCACTTGATGAATTTTTAGAAGTTCATGGTATACAGGAGCGAAGTAAAAAAAATCAAGTTCGTTCGAAGTAAAAAAAGGTTCACATTTATGTAAAAGCGAACTTCACTTGAATTTTTTTAGAAGTTCACCATATATAAAAGAATTCACTTAAAAATAGTTGAAAACCGAAGTTCACTCAAAAAGTTTTAGAAGTCCACTATTATTTTGAAGTTCACTTCGGATATTCAAAAAAATAATTCAATGATAATTCACCTTTTGTCAAACAATTAGTTTGGACCTATCGAAGTTCCCTTTGTAACGCGAAGAACTTCACTCCGCGACACGTAGAAGTTCAATTTGAACTAAAAAAACAAGGCTAAAAACTGGAATTTCGAAAAATAGAAATATGTATATTCAAAACTGTTCTTAAACCATAAGGAATTTCGAAAACATAGTAGAGATAACAAAGTTGCGCTTTTTCCATACCTTTCCAACGCCATATCATTTGCATCAATCGAACAAACGGTTTGAAAATTATGGTAAAAAAAC
This sequence comes from Puccinellia tenuiflora, assembly GCA_012064385.1. Lineage (NCBI taxonomy): Eukaryota > Viridiplantae > Streptophyta > Magnoliopsida > Poales > Poaceae > Puccinellia > Puccinellia tenuiflora. Next base: position 954,632 of record QRDG01000519.1, read on the forward strand.
AATACAAAAACGGACAATTTCGGAAAACAGCGTTAGTATATTTAAAATTGTTTTTTAACCGTAAGTAATTTCGAAAACCCGTAAAAATAGAAAATTTGCGTAATTTTCGTAGCTATCCAACGGTATATCACATGTATCATTCCAATAAATGGTTCAAAAAATCGGTTTAGAAAGAGCATACGTGAAAATAGAGAATCTGTATGTTCCGTCTGGAAGGTCATACACGAACGCCCGGAAGTTCACTTAGAATTCTTGGAAAGTCCGAAAAAACGAGAATCACAAAAGAACAAAATTCTATATATTTAAAACTGCTCTTAAACCGTAAAGAATTTCGAAAAAATGACTGAGATAACAAAGTTGCGGATTTTTCATAGCTTTCCAACAGCGTATCATTTGCATCAATCCGTAAATGGTTTGAAAATGACGACCAAAATACGTTACGATCGCAAAAATAGAGTTAGTATATTTTAAAAAAATTAGAAACCGTAACTAATTTCGAATAACTGTGAAAATGAAAAAGTTTCGTAATTTTCATAGCTATCCAACGGTATATCGCATGCATCTTTCCAATAAGCGGATCAAAAATTGCTCTAGAAAATTTTTCCGTGAAGATAGGGAATCACTATGTTGCGTCTGGAAGTTCACATAACAACGCGCAGAAGTTCACTCTTCGGTCTGCGGAAGTTCTCTTAATTCCCAGTTTAGTTAAACAGGAACCAGTTCCTGTTTAGCTGAGTTATATATATATGTATATATATAGGACAGGACTAAACAAGAACCTATCCCTTAGAGTACTTTAAGAGTTCCCTGTTCAACTAAACAGATTTACAGAACCCTACTGTACCGACCCTCCCCCCCCCCCCCCCCCAAAAAAAAATCAACTACTGCAACCACTCGGTCAACTTCCCCACCACCCACGTACCCCAATCCAAAACAGCAACCACCGGCAGCGCCTCCTTCCCTCCCCCACCGGCCGACACGGCGTCCCCTCTCCTCCCCCACCGGCGGCCGCGACATCCCCTCCCCTCCATCACCAGCCGCTGCGGCGCCCCCTCCCCCCCCCCCCCACCCACCGGAACCTCCTACCTGCCGACTTCCTGCGCCACCAGACCACCTCCAGCCATCGATCGTAGACAAGGGCCCGTGCCGCCCGCCGCTCGTGGACGAGTCCCCGCGCCGCCGCGGCCCTGGCCGAGAGCGCCCGCACCTCCCCGGCGAGATCGCCGTCCCCACGCGCCTCCCAAGCCAGGCCGCCACCCACGGGTGCCTCCCAGGCGAGGTCGCCGCCCCCACGCGCCTCCAAGGCCAGGCCGCCGCCCACAGGTGCCTCCCAGGCAAGGTCACCGCCGCCGACCTCCCCCGTGCGCCACCACGGTCCACCGCCACCGGAGTGCCAATCTGGCGCCCCACGTCTGCACCACGCGCGGCTCTGCCGAACTGAACGCCGCCTGCACCCTCCGCTGCGGCTGGGAGTTGCTTCGGCAGCTTCACAGCAGCTCCTCGGTTTCGAAGTCCAGATTTTGGACGTTGGGAGGTCCAGGTCACTGGCGCTGGGAGTTCGATTCCTCTCGTTTGTTTCCGAACTCCCGCAGGACGCTCGTCTGAACTCTTGCAAAGACGCAACATTGGATTTTTGTAAAAAGTTCAGTGTCTCAGCTTTGGAAATTCAGTCAAAAGAAGCAGCTAATACGTTGTCGGAACTGCAGTTCGCTGCTATTCAGTGTGGAGTTCACACTCGGCCGTGGTTTGGTTGGTAGTTGTGCAGTTCGGGAAGTTATCGTCAAACAAGGGGAGTTCACTTTTTTTTATAAAAGGTTTGCATTTTTTTTTGTAAAAACGAAGTTCACTTGATGAACTTTAGATGTTCATTGTATACAGAAAAAAGAAGTTCACTTTATTAGCTTTAGAAAAGTTTACTTCCACTTTTGGAAGTTCACTTTAGATTGCAAAGAGAGTTCACATTAACACATCAAAAGTTAACTTTAAAATCGGGAGTTCAGATCGCATAAAAACCAAATTTAGAAGTTCACTTGGTGAACTTTAGAAGTTCGTCGTATACCGAAGAACTCTCTTCAAAAAGTAAAATAGGAAATGGATGTCCACTTAGTTAGCTTTAGAAAGTTCACTTCGACTTTCTGAAGTTCACTTTAAACCGCAAGGGAGTTCACTTTGACCCATCATAAGTTAACTTTTAAAAAATTTAAAAGTTCAAAATTGGGAGTTCTGACCTCCCATTATGGAGGTTCACATTTTTAGTAAAAAAAATTGGTCAAATTCATTCCCGAGTGAAAAAAGGTTCATTTTTTCTTGCTAAAATGAAGTTCACATTTGATGAATTTTAGAAGTTCACTGTAGACAAAAAAAACTCACTTCAAAAAATAATAGGAAAATGGAAGTTTACTTAAACAACTTTAGTAGTCCAATTCGGATTCCTTGAAAGTCCAGAAAAAACAAGAATTCCAGAACAATAGAATTATGTATATTTGAAACTGCTCTTAAACCGTAAGCAATTTCGAAAACATGCCTGAGGTAACAAAGTTGCGGATTTTTCATAGCTTTCCAACGGTGTATCATTTGCATCAATCCGATAAATGGTTTGAAAATAGCGACCAAAATACGGTACGATCATGAAAAAAGTGTTATTATATTTGAAATTCTTTAAAAACCATAAATAATTTCGAAGTTCACTTCGGACACTTCCAAAGTTCACTCTTCAAATTTATTCACGAGTAAAAAAAATATTTATATTTTTGCAAAACGAAGTTTACTTGATGAATTTTATAAATTCATTCAAACGGAACGGGCGTTCACATCGTTCTAGAAAAAAGAAGTTTATTTTATCTTAATTCGGAAGTTTCAGATCATCTGCACTGTTTTTGTAAAATGAAGTTCACATGTGATTTATTTTAGACGTTCACCGTACACAAAAACCTCACTTTAAAAAAATAATAGGAAACGGAAGTTCAGTTAAATAGCTTTAGTAGTCCACTTCGGAATCTTTGGAAGTCCAGAAAAAACGAGAATTCTAAAACAACAGAATTATGTATATTTAAAACTGCTCTTAAACCGTAAGGAATTTCTAAACAATGCGTGAGATAACAAAGTTGCGGATTTTTCATAGCTTTCCAACGGCGTATCATTTGCATCAATCCGATTAACGGTTTGCAAATGGCGACCAAAATACTGTACGGTTGCGAAAATATTGTTAGTATATTTGAAATTCTTTAAAAATCGTAACTAATTTCGAAAACCTGTGAAAATGAAAAGGTTTCGTAATTTCGATAGCTATCCAACGGTATATCGCATGCATCTTTCCGATAAGCGGATCAAAAATCGCTTAAGAAAATTTTTCCGCGAAAGTAGGGAAGTGTGTTATGTGTGGAAGTTCACATGTTAATATACTGAAAGTTCACTCAATAGTGCTACGGAGTTCACTTGATTCCCTGCTTAGATTAAACAGGAACCATAGCTGAGTTATATATATTCTGCACAACCCCTTAAGTGTTTGCTGAATAGTTATTCAGCAGAACTTTCCCATCCTAATCACCTTCTTATCCCGAACGGATCCCCTCCTAGTCACCTTCTTAATCCGAACCGAACCGAACTGACAAAAAAAAATCGTCACCCACGCGCCGGGAGCGTACCCCAAACAAACTCCCTCAATCCCACGAACCCTCCCGATCTGGGCCTCCTCTATCCCCGGCCGCCCCCACCTAGCTAGCCTAATTCCCCGCCGGCGGTTCCATCCACCGCGCCTTCTCCCCATCGCGCGTGGCCGCCGCCGCCTCCTCCTCTCCAGCCGGCGAGCCACCGCTGCCCCCATGCCTCCCGTCCGCCGCGCGCGGCCGCGGCCGCCTCTTCTCCACGTCCATAAGCCCACCTCCTGGCCCATCCCCAGCCCTCCACCTTCCTCTCGCTGACGTCCACCCCTCCACCGGAGCGTGCCTCCCGGCGCCCACTCTACCGGATCTTGACGCCCCGGCCTCCATCCCACCGGATCGAGATGCCCAGGTCTCCCTCCCCACCAGATCGAGACGCCCCGACCTCCATCTCACCGGAACGAGACGCCCCTCAGCCTCCCCACCACCGGATCGAGCCGCCCAGGTAGACGCGACTCCCATCTAGCAGCCGTCGGCGTCCGTGCATATCCCGAGCTCGACCGTGGTAGGTGCCCGAATCCTCCGTCTGCCGCCCGGATCCTGCCACCACCGTGGTGCAGGTGATCCATGTAAAATGCATACATGAACTTTGCATTATAATACTCATATTTCAATCATATTTGCATCATATAAGGGTTATATCATTGTTTTATAAGGATTTTGGGAAGATTTCACAGTTTTCCTATTTTTCTGGAATTAACCCTGCACTGGCAGAAAACCATATTTTCTATATTTTGATGTTTCAGGGACCCAAACGACGTCCAAATGACCTAATATTTTGCGGGGATCATTTTTTGGAAGGAACGAAGCATAGGAGCGAAGGGAGCGAACAAACGGAGACCCGAGGGCCAAAAGAGGTGGGCCCACACGGCCAGATTCCTTGGCCGCGTGGGACCCCCCATCTTGGGCCTCGTGGCTTCAATGTCGTCCGTTTTCGTCTCCGTGGCTTCGTCTTGACCTAAAAATGACTATAAAAATAGTCCCCCGACGGCTTTCGGAAGGTGGCTGCGGAGAAACACAAAACCAAGAAACAGGAGACAGAAGGCTGTCGCCGGAGAAGATCGGAGGAGGGAAATGCCGCCGGAATCACCTCCGGAAGGCTCCTCCATCCCCCCACTGGAGTCTCCATCAACACCACTCTCAAGACCAGCACCATCTCCATCACCATCTTCGTGATCCACTTCATCCCCCTCATAGTTTGAGATAGTTCGAACCCTAGCTATTGTCTAAGTACTATTATACATGTTTGTGAATTGCTACTTGTCATTGTTTTGTGGGGAGATTATATTTTCAGATTGTGTTGTATCACTTATACCATTGAATCATATCATGTCTTCGCGTTGTGAGTAGTTCTCTCATGTTCCTGGGGGCATAGGATGGATTGGCAATAATTTTCACTTAACTTGTGTTGAGTATTTGGTCAAGTTTTTATCTTTTATGATTGTCTTGATGTACAATGTATGAAGTGCACCATATATTGAGTAATGCATGAAGCTGCTATCACACTAGTGTGATGGAATGGGTAGGACCTAGGAGGACACGTAAACCTTGGTCTAATACATGAAGTTACATTAGGAGGGGATTTATATCGGGGACCTTAGAGTGTAATGCTATGGTGGGACTTTATGTCTTAATAATTCGTGTGCAGTCATTTACTTGGCCACATGATCCATCATAAGGGGTTTAGTTTATTTATTTAACTACACCTAATTATGGCTCCGTCCAAAGAAGATTAAAACTTGACAAAATGTTTACCTTGTTGTTCTAGAAATATTTATGCCATGAAATCCATGTAGCCCTTGGGAACGTTTTCCACCTATAAGAAACACACCACTCAAGCTTGTCCTCTTGCTGCATAGAGGATTGGGCTTTCTCTCTTTGAGAGCTTTCACTTGTCATATTTTATTTTCAGCTTTTTAATTTATTGCAAACTCTACACCAAAAACCCAAAAACACTTGCATCATTTAATCATTTTAGTTTGTCTAGTGCATAGATAATAAGAGAAGTGACACTCTTATTTGAGAGGATAAATACTTATACCTTCTACTCCTCGTGGGATCGATACTAATACTTACACATCGAAGATTTCAATGATCCCCTATACTTGTGGGTATCAGCAGGCCGCTGCCCTCGGAGCTCTTGCACCGCCGCGGTTTGCCCTCCGCCAGCATGCGGCCGCGGACCACTGCTCCAAGCGGCCGCTAAGGTCCAGCTTGTTCCGATCTGGATTCCTGCCGCTCTGGATGCTCCTGCTGTACTCGCCGGGTGCTGGCCAGCAGAGCCGCAGTGGTACGGGAACCAGATCGACATGGTCGTGGCTCCCTGGAAGTTCAGCGATGCGTTTATGCGGAGTTCCCATATGGGATGGGCGGCGGTTTCGAAAACACGCACACGCCGGCGCTGCTTGTCCGTTGCTGGCCAGGCAGGATGCTGCTCCACTCGACTGGAGCTTATCCGAGTCGAGCAGAGCACACACACTTGCTGCAGCGGACGTCGGTGCTTGTCCATCGGCATGTGGATCAGCCGCTGTTGTAGTTTTTTTTACCTGTCCATCGGAATTTGGAAGGTTATTTTGATATGAAAGTTCAGACTAGGATGGAAGTCAAGTTCACAGAGTTTTGAGGTGCGAAGTTAGACTAGGAGAGAATTCAAGTTCAGATAGTTTGAGGTGTGAAGTGTAGAGAGAAACACGAAGCCTATGTTGACATACAAATGGCTGCAAAATTAGTTGGGTTACACTTGCAGAAGTTTGATTTTTTTGCCACGAAGGTCAATTCATAAGTTCACAAAAAAATGTTTCCTCCATGCAGTTTACTTGCAAAAAAATTATAGGACGTTCACTTACCAATTCGTAGCTGAACTTCGGCAGAAAGATGGTCCGGGAAGAAATTAATGTGCGAAAAAAAAGATACTAAGAAGACAGGAGGAGCAACTTGTGTGAGAAGTTCATATCACAACGCATTGAATGACAAATCGGAAGGTTACTTTTAACCGTAAGGGAGTTAAATTTAACGTTAAAAAGTTAACCTTTTAAAATTGCGGAAGCTTAAAACCGGGAGTTTAGATCGTCCATCACAGAGGTTTAATTTTTATATCCATAAAAAATCAAATTCATTGACAAGTAAATGAAGGTTCACACAAAAATGCATTAAAAATTGTGATCCGTTCGTGAAGTTCAGTTTTTGTTCGAAGAAATTAAATTTGTGCGATGCTCATAGTTCACTACTTTGTCGATAGAAACTTTCAATTCATCCGTGCGGGAAAAAAGTTCGCATTTATTTGCCGCTAACTTCACATTTTTTTATAGACGGAAGTTCGGATCATTGGATTTTTTTGTCAGACACTAGAGCAATTTTAGAAAATTGTTTGAGAAGTTTGCTTTGGAAAATTTGGAAGTTTGCTTCGAAAAATAGGGAAGTTTGCTTCGAAAAATTTGGTTAACTTGAACTCATTAAAAAGTTAACCTTTTAAAATTTCGGAAGCTTAAAAAGTTCAGAAAAAATATGGTTTCCCAATAAGTTGACTTGCAAAAATAATAAGAAATAGAGTATTGGACTTCCCAATATGGAAGTTCGGTTATACCTGTAAGAGAAGTTCGTTTGCTGTGGAAAAAAAAAGTTCACATATTATATGTTGAGAGGTTCACTTCGTCACTGCTGTGAAGTTCACATCTTGCACGGACCGAAGTTCATTTTTCCAATACTTCGACGAGTTCATATATTTCTAAAATGTTTGTTTAAAAAATGAAGTTCACTTTTTAAATCGCGGAAGTTTAAAATAGGGATTTCAATTCGTCCATACCCCGAGCTTCACATTTTTCCTAACAACAAAAATAAAAATTCATTCGTGAGTAAAAAAAGGTTCATGTTTTTCTGAAAAAAGAGGTTCGCTTTCTTAATCGCGGAATTTCACGACTTGGAGTTCAAATCCTGAAAGTGCATGGTTGTCCCCATGCATGGTTTTGGTAATTAAGGACAATATCTATGGACTAATGTTTGTATTAAGCTATATTTGTAGGTGTGTCCATTGCGTTGCTTGATCTCCATTTGTTGGAGTCAAGGTTAAGGGAAGAAAAGATTTGTGTTGATCAAAGCTAAGTGCGGGTTGATCGACACTCAAGTCCAAGTGAAGATATGTCGAAGAGTGCTTTCCCCATCTTGGTGTATGGGGGAGCGTCATGTGAATCTTCACCAAGCGAAGCGCAATGAAGAAAGGTGGTGCGTCTTGAGGAGTTGAAGATCGTCTTCATCGACCTCAAGTGGTTTAAGCGCAAGGAAAAGGTATGATCTTGATATGGTTTCTATTTTACCGGTCTCATGTTGTTTAGTGAGAGACCGGGTTATAGGATAGATAGCCGTACTATCAAGAGGGGCTCTCGACCGAGTATCGTGATCGTATCGTCGTAGAGAGCACAATCCTTTGCATCCATGCTATCTTCTTTATTGGTTCTTATTTGTCTCTTATCGTGGTGTTGTCTTGGTGCTTGTCGTGCTTGTCATGACAAAGCAAAGTTCACCGAAAACGGTTTTCATATGCGTCTTCTATTACGTTTTCGGTATTGGAGATTTTGCCGGTTCATCCGTGTGGAAGATTTATCTCTTCCATTTCTTTGCAAAATCTCCATTGCTTGTTTGCCATTTTCAAAGGTAGCATTTGTCGTCCTCTCTCCAACAAAATTGGTTTTACTTCTTCCGGACTTCAATTACAAAAGTTTCGGCATTTCTGGTTTTCAAAATAGAGGTGTAAACTTTCCCCATTTTGTTTTATAATATTTTCTTGGACTATGATGTTTCTCTGCATAATCTTGTTGTGCTTGTTGTGACGATTCCAACGAGTCCAAGATTATCGAAAATGGAGTTCGTGGGTGAAAGTTATCGCGATTTCAGTTTTCGGGTGTTCTATTGTTTTCTCTGCCGATACTACCGGTCAATCTTGCGAAACTACCGCTGGTTTGTTCCGGACCAACTTCCGGAGGCCACTTCCGCTTATGAAATTTCGGTTCTGTTATCAAGCGGAAGTGGCACCGGAACTTGTTCCGGTACTACCGCTTTACCGGAAGTACTGGACCTTTTGCCGGAAGTTCCGGTTCCTTGTGCCGGGACTTCTTCCCCCTAAGTTTTTCATTTGGCTGTTTTTCAGTGACCGGAAGTACCGGCCACGCGAGCGGTACTACCGCCGGCCACTTCCGCGGCTACTTCCGGATACCACTTCCGCTTATGAAAAGTTGTTTCTGTTTCGAGTGGAAGTGGAACCGGAAGTAACCCCGGAAGTACCGGTAAACCGGTACTACCGGTGCTCACTGCGGAAGTACCGCCTCGGCGGGTTTCGTAGAGTACCGTTGGTGTGCTGATTTCTGTAGGTCGGTAGTACCGCCCTTTGGGCCGGTACTACCGGCCCTACGGGATTCTGTGCCCCAACGGCCAGTTTTTCTGGTCTACCTATTTAAGGAGATTTTCTTCCCCAACGGTTCTTCAACCTTTTTGAAGATCTTGAGCTCGCTTGCTTTCCTCTTTCCTCCTTTGTTGCTAACCTTGTGAGCTTGATTCCTCTCAATCCCTCCGATGATTCTTGCCCAAATTTAGAGATTCAAGAGAGGAGATCTAGATCTACCATTCCACCAATCAAAATCTCCTCTAAGTGAGGGGAACCTAGTGGATCTAGATTTTGGGGTTGCTTTGTGTTTATCCCCTTTGTTCTTCCTCTCTTATTCCCCCAAAGCATTTGTTGCTTGGTTGGAATTTGAGAGTGAAGGACTTGACCACTTTGTGTGTTCTTGCCTCTTGCAATTGTTGCATCGGGTTGCTCTCCTACGATGATACGTGAAGATCGACGTTGAGAAGCTTGTTACTCTTGGGTGCATTGTGTTCCCAAGATCTTGTGCCTCTTGGGTGCATTGTGTACCCTAGATGGTGGAGGTGCCGCGAAGTCTTCGGGTTGTGAAGCTTCGGCACATTTTGGGAGCCCCCAATTGAGTTGTGGGTGTGTGCCTCAAAGAAAGTTGTAAAGGGCTCCGGAATCCGCCTTGAAGGATTCCGATAGTGGAAGGTGAACCAAACCCTTAGGTGTGGTTCATCGGAGAATAGGGTGAGGCCTTTGTGGCATCTTGAGTAGGCCTTTTGTGGCGAGCTCACACCCATCCAACGAGACGTACTCCCTTAACAAGGAGGAACTCGGGAATACATCCTCGTCTCCGCGTGCATCGGTTATTTCTATACCCGAGCTTTTACTTATGCAATTTACATTGTGATAGCCATCGTGCTTAAAGTTTATATCTTGCTATCACCTTGTTGCTTGTCTTGCTTAGCATAAGTTGTTGGTGCACATAGGTGAGCCTAGTATATTAGGTTGTTGGCTTGGTAATTTAAACACATAGTTTTATTTCGCATTTATCAAGCCCCTAATTAGAAGAAATTTAATCGCCTATTCACCCCCCCCCCCCCCCCCCCGCCCTCTAGGCGACATCTCGGGCATCGTTTGTTCTTTCAAATCCTTCGTCACATTTTTAATGATAAAAAGTCTAAATTCTTCATGATTAAAAAAATAGAAGTTCACTCTCAGAAAAATTTGCAGTTCAATGTATATAATATCGAAGTTCACTTAAAAATGCTGAAAAACAACAGTTTGTATATTTGAAACTGCTCTCAAACCATGAAGTATTTCGAAAAATGGTCAACATGAAAAAGATGCGAAATTTCCATACCTTTTCAACGGTATATCATTTGCATCGTTTGGAAAAATGATTTGAAAACAACGAGAAAAACAGTGCGTTATACAGAAGTTGGAAAAAATAGGGTCAACGGCATATTATGTGGATTATCCGTTTTTCGTATTTTCAAAATTAATCAAAAACCGTTTCGAATTTCAAAGTAATTTGTACACATAAAAGTTGCATCTAGTCAATATCTTTCCAACGGCATATTATTTGTTAAGTTTCGATAAGCGATTTAAAAATAATTATGAAAAAACAGTCCGCCGGATCTAAATTTCAGAAAACAGAATTCTCTATTTTTTTAAACTGCTCTTAAACCGTAAGGAATTGGGAAATTTGGACAGAGATAGAAAAGTTGTGCATTTTCCATACGAATCCAACGGCATATTATTTGCATCCATCCGATGAGCAGTTTGGAAAAAGCTTCCAAAATACAGTACGAAAATAGAAAATTCTGCGAAAACTGTGTTTAGTATAATTAAAATTATTCTAGAACCGTACATAATTTGGAAATTTGGCAGAAGAATAAAAGTTATATAATTTCACCAGCTATCAAACGGTATATCGCATGTGTCATTCAAATAAACGGTTTGAGAATAGCGCTAGAAATACTGTCCGTAAAAAAAAAGATCTGAGAGTTCCGTCGGAAAGTTCACATTGTTTTTTAAAGGAAGTTCAGAAAGTTATACAGAATACTTATTCTGCAAGGGTATATATATATACATATATATAGGGATATATAGGGTAGCACTATTACACAACCGGTTGTAGAATATTAATCTACAACCGACGCCCCTATAAGGAACGGACGACGTGATGCAAAAAATAATGAACCCCAAATTCGTTGGCTTCTTCCACCTCGACGCGGGCGAGCGAGCGACGGCGTGTACGCCGGCGCGAGGGAGCGCGCATCGCCATCGGCAACCACCTCGACGCTGGTGAGCGAGCGACGGCATGTACGCCGGCGCGAGGGAGCTCCCGTCGCCGTCGGCAACCGCCCCGCGCACCTCCTAACCCCTAACCATGGTCCTCCTCACTACCGGTCGGCGTTCCGCCTCCCCTGGTCCTCCTCACCGCCTGCCGACCTCCCGCCTCCCCTGGCCATGGTCCTGGTCGCCGCCGACCGTCCTCCCGGCTCCCCCGATGTTCCTGCTCGCCGCCGACGGGCGAGTCTCGACCTAGCGCCACATTCCACCCACATGGCTCGTGGCGGGAGCTAGCTCCGATCCCCCCCCCCCTCCTTCCCCGCATCCTCCTACCTCTTGTGCCACTGCTGCCATAGCTCAGACTCTGGCCGCGGTCGCATATCGTCCGCCGCCACGCCTCTGCTCCGGCGGGACCTTCCCCAACCACCCCTAGTTCCCGCCTTGTCCTACCGCCAGACACCTCCCACGCGCGGATCCGGGAGCTAGTCGACGTGCTCCGCCCGCTTTCTTCTCCAATGAATTCCGCATCGCACCGTTGGCACCATCCTCCCTAGCCGGCAATGGCTCATGGCTCTGTCCTCTTCCCTGTACGGAAGGGCAGTACAGTTCCCCTCCCTCAACGACCCCAGCAATGGTAGCCTGCCTAATCCCCACGCTAGCCCTTCTGTCCTGCTAATTTTGCGTCGCTTCGGACGCCAAGCCACAGGTGAGCAAGCTCCAGAACCCACAGCGATGCTAGCGTTTGTGCTCGCAGTAATCATCTGCAGCTCTCTCTGTATTTTGTTATTTATGTTTAGCAGTTCAGAGAGATTGAGAAGATAAGTACACATTCGACTAGTCCAAGCCATTTATACGGGGAAGAAGTACACCTTAGATTCATCTTGCAGCTTGATTGATTCCTTTTTTAGGTATGCATCTTGATTGATTGGATGAATGTAGCGCCCGACCCCGAAATTATACAAAGAGGCTATGTAACCCAGAGGCTATGTGTAACAACCCATGTTTCTATTATTGTGTAAAATAGTTAATCATGAGCATAGCATGCATTAATTCTTGCATTAAGAAATTTATGGTACTTTAAAATAAAAGGGAAACCCTAAAATGGTTATTTCCCCTCCCTATTTTTAGATGTGGTAAAAAGTCCCCAAAAATCTTGCAATAATTTGTGGGGCCTCTTTATATTATTGTGGCCCAATATAAAAAGTTTCATAATTTTTTGGAGCTGCTCTAGTAGGCTAACTAATTTCCTCAAAACCTAGGGGGTTTTTCACAAAATGTTCTTTTTCTTTTTCTTTTCTTCCTCCTTCTTCCTTCTGGCAGAGGACGAACGCCACCGCCGTGCCGCGCCACCTCCACCCCGTCTCCTTGCTTCCCTTTGCGGATAAGAACCAGGACGCCGTGGTCGTGCTTCTCTTCTCCTTCTCTCTCCCTGGCTCGTTCCTCTTCCCTAGCTCTCTCTCTTCTTCTCCGCCGCGGCCGAAACCCTAGCTCCAGCTCCGCCGCGAATCGCCACCGTCTCCGGCCGCCCGAGACCAAGCCGACGCCACCCCGAGCTCCGCCTGGGCCTCCTCATCCTCCTCCTCAAGTCGTGCATGCCGGGACGCCAAGAGTGGCCCGAATCGAGCCGTTCCCCTTCGCTTCCGGCCGCCGCCACCGCGGACGATTTCGTCGCCGTCCGGCCTCCTCCGCCTTCTCCGACCATTCCATCGATCTCCTGGTGAGCAGGGGATCCTCCCCGTACCCTTTTCCCTCTTCCTCTCGCCTCCGGCCGTCGTTCCCGACGTGCCCCGCCTCGGGCCGCCGCTGGCCATGGTCGCCGGAGCAACTCCGGTGACCAAATGGTCCCAGCACCGCCACCCCCGTGCTCCTCTCCTCGTCACGCGTCTAACGCGCCCGACCGCGTTGCCCGGCGTCACCGGAATCGGCCGGCACGTCGCCGGCAGAGCCGCTGCCGCCGTGGCTGACGTCATGCTGACGTCACCGTGGGGCCGGCCTGTCAGGGTTTTAATCTTTATGGGAAATATTTTTGGAAATTAATAAAATTATGACATGTGGGTCCCCTCTGTCAGATATTTAACAATTTCAGAAATTCCAGAAAATGAATAAAATTGTAAATTCAATATCTTTATTTCTGTAATTCAGAAAAATATGAATAAAATATCAAAATTTGCAGAAAAATGAGATCTATCTATTTATGCAAAGATCATGCATGATTGAACAACTTCAATTAAGAGTTGCTTAGAATAACAAAAATGCCACTTTAGGCAATTATGGAGTTTCTCCGATTATTATTAATTCGGAGTCCATTTAAATTGATTATCATGTTTTAGGGTTTAATTCAAATACATGTAATTTGTCATGCATACATTGTGCGCATTGCATCGATCCCATGTGTTGATTGTTGTCGTTTCTTTCCGGTATTTCGGTTCCTCCGGTAGAACGAGTGTCGATATCGAGGATAAATCCAAAGTGAAATCATCACCGCCAACGACGAATGCATAAGTATCGACGACAAATGGCGAATACTTGATCATCAATAATCAAGTCGGGCAGAAGATTCCTGAAGCTATATATTTTCTGTTTATTGCTCAATAAGGCAAGCACAACCCCTTCTTCTATCTGCTCCCATATTTTCAAGTATTATTTCTGATAAGCATCATATCAGTTCCAAAGCTTTTGGTCGATAGGTAGAGTCAACCTATCTTGCATGTTTCCCTTGTCGCCTAGTACCTGTTTATCCATCCTAGCATGATTAGGGTTGCTTGTGTGTCGCCAGAGCCCTATATATGTTTATATGCTTAGCCATGCTTAGTTATGATCTGATCCTTCATGTTGATGAATCAGAGCTGTGAATGAATCTAGCATGATAGGTTAACGAGGAAAGTGGTGTGAGCATGTTAATTTGACTAAAAGGCTTGGACAATGAGGCCACGGTGGGATGTGGTGGGTTGTCTTGTTCTTGCCGCCCTAGGACCTCTTGTGCTTATCGCTTGAACCAAGACTAAGAGTACGACACACGGGGCCTAGGTGAAGCCCCTCGGCTGTTACTTGTTTAGGTGTGCCCGTAGGACACGTAGTTTGCCGTGTTCCATTTGCAGAAAGGTGAACAACGTTTTGAGAGAAAAGATAGGTCGTGTCTGGGGACAAGTGAAGGACGACCTGATCTTGGTCCCCACGCACAGAAATAGGGACCGTCAGGAGGTGGCCATCTCTTGTTAATGGCGGAATGGCCCTATTTGGGTTGGCTTATGGGCACATCTAGGAAACCTAAGAGTCGTGGTCGACCCCCATCTGCCGGCATTCCCCGGAAGAGTGCTAATCATGTGGCACCAGGAGTCGGTCGGCACGTGTGGACCAAATTGTACACCCCTGCAGGGATAAATCTATTCGAATAGCCGTGTCCACGGTTAAGGACGACTTGGGTCTTGCTGTTTGATCATAGATGACAACTTGAACATATTCGTAAAACTTGATAAACAAAGTGTGCGGGTTGTTTCCTCGAGGGTGTATCGAGGGAGTGATCCTAGTAGAGCAGGTTCAGCGGATGTTGATTCTGGTGGTTTCAAATGATCTATGGAGATTAAAAGTGTTCTCTTATCCCTTTTACAAAACTTCTGAGTAGACGGACTTCTACTTCTTCTCTCTCGATTGAAAAGTTGGCTTTACGCAAAATTAGCCCACAAACATCTTCTAACTTATGCATTACCGTAACGGGTTAAAGTCTTGCTGAGCTCTGTACTCAGGCCTGCCGCTACCTTATTTTTGACAGAGATGAAGATACCATCGATGGAGATTTATGCGTGGACATCGACGAGTAGTTTGGGGTTCCCAGGTAGCAGCCTGGAATCTGTAGTGTGGGACGTCACCGTTGCTTATTTCTGGCCTCTTAGGCCTTTTGTTAATCTTGTTGAATAGCAACATAATTTGCCTTCCGTTGTATGATGTAATGTTGGGTCGTGTGACCTCTGCGTGTATTTTGCTATCTTGCTCTAATAAGAGTTGTATATTTGCTTCTT
Source organism: Puccinellia tenuiflora (assembly GCA_012064385.1). Lineage (NCBI taxonomy): Eukaryota > Viridiplantae > Streptophyta > Magnoliopsida > Poales > Poaceae > Puccinellia > Puccinellia tenuiflora. The sequence continues at coordinate 969,943 of QRDG01000519.1, forward strand.
GCCGTAGAGTCACTGCCCTGTACCGGTTGTTACAACCTCTTCCGTGCATGATGCGTGTATGGATATAAAGTGCACGGTTGAGAGGAAAGGTTCTTGGGCTCTTTGTTATGCAGTTTTGGCTATGCCCGTGTTATGGCTTAGCCGAGGGGTTGTGGTGCCGATGATCCATTCCGAGCATGCCTGCCGATGTTTACTCGGCCTGGGAGTGGTAAACCCAGTAACCCTCGGCTACGTAGCATGACCAGTGACACATAGCATTTCTGTATAACCCTGAGGCCGAGTCCGACAGCTTAACAAGGTCCTACGATTCTTTGTTATGCCTTCGTGGTTATGATTAGTTATGGTAGTCTTCCGAGGGGTTTTGTGTGACCGGTGTTCCCGGCACGCCTGCAGTGAAATGCTGCCTGGGATTGGTACCCCAGTAACTCTCGGCTATCATGCCTAATAGCACATAACACTTATGTATAGCTCTGAATCTGGGGTCGCTACAAGTTTTTGGTATCAGAGCAGGACTGCCTGTAGGAAACCTTTACTGCTGGTCGATGTTGAGTCTAGTGCTTGTGAAAACTATTTTGAACCTAAAAAAAATGAGTTGTGAAAATCTCATTAGGATTCTTTTTACTCCTTACCTGGTATCGTTCTAATTCTGGGTCATCTTACCTTGTTTGGGTTGAAAAGGTTTTACTATCTCATCTGGTCGTTCAAATCCTAGGTGCCTCGAGCACATGTCGTTTCTTAACCAGTTGACCTAGTGTGGAGTTCTCCAGAGTCTGGTGTGTGTTCTGAGTTCCCTCTTCTTGTTGTTTCAACTGAGAGATTTCATTCCATCATAATCTTTCAGGTTTGTGGGTTCTGTAATCTTCTGTTCTAGGTTTCGAGGTTTCTTTTTCCCTCGGATGCTTCCTTTTCTTTGTTTGGGTACTTCAGAAATTGTGTATGGTTTCTAGAGGTTACCTCGTGATTGCTATTTTGTGGTGTCCTTTGTGTCACTCAAATAGTAGTAACTCTTTTCTTTGGGTTTTAACCCTTGGACTTGAACCGAAGGTCCCGGATTGTGCTAGATTCTAGTGTGTTCGATCATGTGGTTTCTCAACCATGTGGTGAGCATGCTATTTGTGTGAATCTTAGTACATGAAGCTGACCTTTAACCCAAGATCCATTCCTTTGACACCTGAGTAAGGTTTAACCATTTAACCACCTCAGGATGGCTGGTAACTCCAGTTCTAGCCTCGAGCTTGTGGTAGTTGTCGTGATTGAATCGCGATTGCTATGGTCTTCCCTACCACTAGCTATGGCAGAGGTTCTGTCGTGGAACCAAATGGATCACGACAAGAGTGCTCTTTATGAGTCTCATCTAGGCTCGTGACTTTGCCACACCTTCTTGTTCAGCATGGGTATTACGGAAGAGTATTATTTGTGCATCCACCATGATCTCAGGTTTATCTTGAGCGTGTTCCTCTTCTTTTGTTGCTTTCTAACCTTCGTCTGCCAATTGGTAGCCAAGTTGTAGTTGTGTATTGGAGTTTTCCAGTGCACGATGCTTCTTGTGGTCTCTATCAAGCATTCCACTTTGGGGTGTTCGGAGAAACAAACTCCAGTACCTTGTCCATTTCTAGGACCAGGTCAAAGTGTTGTAATCCGCAGAACTAAGAGGTCCCATTTTATTCTGTTCTGTTCTACCTTGGATTGTCACACTCTTATATATCAAGAGGTCGAGCTGAGTCTCATGACGTACTTGATGAAGTGATGCTCTTACATATCCTTATCCACCTATCCTCTGAGCTACTCGTGCTCGAGAATGTTGGGTGCGCATATTGATGTGGCTATCGGATACCCTTAGCAATTCTTATTGCTTTGAAATCCAAGGACATTGATGTCATTCTTAGCATGATTGGTAATCCGATCACAAAGCTGAGTTTGACTGTGCTGCCAAGTCCGTTTATTCAGGCGCATATCTTCGGTCGAAGAGTTAGGTTCATGCCGAAACTCTCAAGATCAAATCGTTTTGCTTTGAAAAGCAAGTCTCTTTTCGAACTCAATGACATACGGTGGTTCGTGATATTCTAGCTGTCTTTCTAGAAGTATCGCCGGGTTGTCACCTGACCGTGATGTCAAGTTTGTGAGTAAGCTGGTTCTCCGAACCGCTTCTTTCTCCAAGAAACCGTGCTGGATATCCTTGAACTGGTTGGTTGAGTTTAAACAGCAACTTGGAGAGTTGAAAGACAAAAGCTCTATCCAACTTGGTTCATTCTCAAAGGGATGTCTAGTTTTGTTCGTGTTGAAGCAAGATAGTGTCTCCTTCATGGATCTACTATCTCCCCAACCTTTGATTTGAGTTTGGGCTATCGTCAAATCATTCTCAGAACCAAGGACTATCTCGATGGTGTTTTACTCTGGTGTTTCGCTTGAGTATACCTTTATGTCCTTTGGTCTAACCAGTACTTCCTCCTTGTCCTTATGGCATATGAGTCTGCATTCTTGGAATATCATGATAAGGTTTTCACTGAGCCCATCAATGACAATCTTATCTTCTCCATGTTAAAAGGGATTCATGTTGGACATTTGGTGCTACTGGTGGAAACTTGTAAGAACCAACCTTGTGTCGTCATGAGGTATATGTTCCGGATGTTGGAAGTGACTTTCTCTGATTCCTGTGCATTTGGTGAAAGGTGTCGCCGTGAATCTGAGTGGAGTTCTCTTTGTTTTCTCGGGAATCATCTTAAGTTGGTCATGCATGTGCGAAGTAATCCTGAGATGGAAGGTTGTTACCTCCATTTCCTTGAAGGATCTTCTATGCACACCAAGCCACTGACTAATCTGCTCAAAGATGAGAAGAAGTTCTTGAACTTCATCGTCTTGTTTGATATTCCCCAACTAGGGCTCAGTTGTGTTTCATCGCAACATGTTCATGATGGTTCGATTGTCGTCTGATAGTCGTGACCACATGGATATTGTAATCTAGCTCGTGTTTTGGAGCTTGACACTGAAGTCCATCTCTTGAGAATCTAGTGATCTTATTTCTCCGTTAACTATTTCAAACTCCCTGTTCAGACATGTTGAGTCTGAATTATCAATAAACTTAACCAGATCTGAATCTCAAGCAGAAGCGATGGTTGGTGTTCCTCAAGAGTATGACATAGGCCTTTCTGTAACTCCGACGAGATTGATGTTGTGGTTGACACACTTAGCCGGAAGGTCTATTGCCATAATTTCTTGATTCAGTAAAGACAACCACTCTCCAAGAGGATTTGTGCAGTTTTTTCTAGAAGTTGTTACTTATGGTTCCTTTTCAATCTTGAAGTCCGACCTTCACTTGATGACTGATTGAAGGCTAGTCAAAAGCTTGATATTGGTATCTAGAACATCAAGGAGAACATTTGAGCGGAGTTGCTAAGCATCTTTCGGTCAATCCTCCCTACCAATCTCTTGTGGAGATAACTCCATCTCGAGAATTTCCACCTCGGAAGTGATCTCAAGTAGATCGCTGACAAGTGCTCTTCCCTTCTCCTTTGTTGGAACTTGGAGTTCCAATCAACTCACACGTTGTGTGAATTTGTCAGTCACCTTAAGGCCTCAGACTTTTAATCATGTGGCAAACGTGTTGTTATGCCAAAAGGGCTGAAGCCTCAGAACGTGTCCTTCCTCCTTACGGTGCCTTGAATCCTTGTTGTCTATTCATCCTGGTGGTGTGAAGTGAGCCACGGGATTCTTCTACCTTCAGTAATCATGCCGAAGAGAGACTATATGATTTTGAAGATCAAAGTTCCTTTGGTTGCATGATTCACCTTTTATCCATGAGTCACCCTCTTCCAAAGTGTGCCTCGCTATGGTATCAAGGCAATTCCACTCCTTGCTACCCTTGTCACTTCAATATCTAACCAGGCAAAGCATGGAACAATTGCCTACCAAGATTGAACATCTCTTTTCTTCTAGTACCTTGACGTATTTCATGTTGTTAGCTCAATGGATTGTTATGAAATCTCCTTTCATGAGTTGACCGTGGGATACTCGATCTTTCTGAAGATCCATCCTTCCAGAGTGTTCCCTCTTCCCTTTATAGCCGATGGATGAAGATCTCGAAGTCATGATGCTACCAACAAATTTCTTCGAAAATATTGTTGAAGACCGATGTAACCCCTTCCTCCTCTTTCTCGCTTTGAATCTCGGGACGAGATTCTTGTAAGGGGGGTAGACTGTAACAACCCATGTTTCCATTATTGTGTAAAATAGTTAATCATGAGCATAGCATGCATTAATTCTTGCATTAAGAAATTTATGGTACTTTAAAATAAAAGGGGAACCCTAAAATGGTTATTTCCCCTCCCTATTTTTAGATGTGGTAAAAAGTCCCCAAAAATCTTGCAATAATTTGTGGGGCCTCTTTATATTATTGTGGCCCAATATAAAAAGTTTCATAATTTTTTGGAGCTGCTCTAGTAGGCTAACTAATTTCCTCAAAACCTAGGGGGTTTTTCGCAAAATGTCCTTTTTCTTTTTCTTTTCTTCCTCCTTCTTCCTTCTGGCAGAGGACGAACGCCACCGCCGTGCCGCGCCACCTCCACCCCGTCTCCTTGCTTCCCTTTGCGGATAAGAACCAGGACGCCGTGGTCGTGCTTCTCTTCTCCTTCTCTCTCCCTGGCTCGTTCCTCTTCCCTAGCTCTCTCTCTTCTTCTCCGCCGCGGCCGAAACCCTAGCTCCAGCTCCGCCGCGAATCGCCACCGTCTCCGGCCGCCCGAGACCAAGCCGACGCCACCCCGAGCTCCGCCTGGGCCTCCTCATCCTCCTCCTCAAGTCGTGCATGCCGGGACGCCAAGAGTGGCGCGAATCGAGCCGTTCCCCTTCGCTTCCGGCCGCCGCCGCCGCGGACGATTTCATCGCCGTCCGGCCTCCTCCGCCTTCTCCGACCATTCCATCGATCTCCTGGTGAGCAGGGGATCCTCCCCGTACCCTTTTCCCTCTTCCTCTCGCCTCCGGCCGTCGTTCCCGACGTGCCCCGCCTCGGGCCGCCGCTGGCCATGGTCGCCGGAGCAACTCCGGTGACCAAATGGTCCCAGCACCGCCACCCCCGTGCTCCTCTCCTCGTCACGCGTCTAACGCGCCCGACCGCGTTGCCCGGCGTCACCGGAATCGGCCGGCACGTCGCCGGCAGAGCCGCTGCCGCCGTGGCTGACGTCATGCTAACGTCACCGTGGGGCCGGCCTGTCAGGGTTTTAATCTTTATGGGAAATATTTTTGGAAATTAATAAAATTATGACATGTGGGTCCCCTCTGTCAGATATTTAACAATTTCAGAAATTCCAGAAAATGAATAAAATTGTAAATTCAATATCTTTATTTCTGTAATTCAGAAAAATATGAATAAAATATCAAAATTTGCAGAAAAATGAGATCTATCTATTTATGCAAAGATCATGCATGATTGAACAACTTCAATTAAGAGTTGCTTAGAATAACAAAAATGCCACTTTAGGCAATTATGGAGTTTCTCCGATTATTATTAATTCGGACTCCATTTAAATTGATTATCATGTTTTAGGGTTTAATTCAAATACATGTAATTTGTCATGCATACATTGTGCGCATTGCATCGATCCCATGTGTTGATTGTTGTCGTTTCTTTCCGGTATTTCGGTTCCTCCGGTAGAACGAGTGTCGATATCGAGGATAAATCCAAAGTGAAGATCATCACCGCCAACGACGAATGCATAAGTATCGACGACAAATGGCGAATACTTGATCATCAATAATCAAGTCGGGCAGAAGATTCCTGAAGCTATATATTTTCTGTTTATTGCTCAATAAGGCAAGCACAACCCCTTCTTCTATCTGCTCCCATATTTTCAAGTATTATTTCTGATAAGCATCATATCGGTTCCAAAGCTTTTGGTCGATAGGTAGAGTCAACCTATCTTGCATGTTTCCCTTGTCGCCTAGTACCTGTTTATCCATCCTAGCATGATTAGGGTTGCTTGTGTGTCGCCAGAGCCCTATATATGTTTATATGCTTAGCCATGCTTAGTTATGATCTGATCCTTCATGTTGATGAATCAGAGCTGCGAATGAATCTAGCATGACAGGTTAACGAGGAAAGTGGTGTGAGCACGTTAATTTGACTAAAAGGCTTGGACAATGAGGCCACGGTGGGATGTGGTGGGTTGTCTTGTTCTTGCCGCCCTAGGACCTCTTGTGCTTATCGCTTGAACCAAGACTAAGAGTACGACACACGGGGCCTAGGTGAAGCCCCTTGGCTGTTACTTGTTTAGGTGTGCCCGTAGGACACGTAGTTTGCCGTGTTCCATTTGTAGAAAGGTGAACAACGTTTTGAGAGAAAAGATAGGTCGTGTCTGGGGACAAGTGAAGGACGAACTGATCTTGGTCCCCACGCACAGAAATAGGGACCGTCAGGAGGTGGCCATCTCTTGTTAATGGCGGAATGGCCCTATTTGGGTTGGCTTATGGGCACATCTAGGAAAGCTAAGAGTCGTGGTCGACCCCCATCTGCCGGCATTCCCCGGAAGAGTGCTAATCATGTGGCACCAGGAGTCGGTCGGCACGTGTGGACCAAATTGTACACCCCTGCAGGGATAAATCTATTCGAATAGCCGTGTCCACGGTTAAGGACGACTTGGGTCTTGCTGTTTGATCATAGATGACAACTTGAACATATTCGTAAAACTTGATAAACAAAGTGTGCGGGTTGTTTCCTCGAGGGTGTATCGAGGGAGTGATCCTAGTAGAGCAGGTTCAGCGGATGTTGATTCTGGTGGTTTCAAATGATCTATGGAGATTAAAAGTGTTCTCTTATCCCTTTTACAAAACTTCTGAGTAGACGGACTTCTAGTTCTTCTCTCTCGATTGAAAAGTTGGCTTTACGCAAAATTAGCCCACAAACATCTTCTAACTTATGCATTACCGTAACGGGTTAAAGTCTTGCTGAGCTCTGTACTCAGGCCTGCTGCTACCTTATTTTTGACAGAGATGAAGATACCATCGATGGAGATTTATGCGTGGACATCGACGAGTAGTTTGGGGTTCCCAGGTAGCAGCCTGGAATCTGTAGTGTGGGACGTCACCGTTGCTTATTTCTGGCCTCTTAGGCCTTTTGTTAATCTTGTTGAATAGCAACATAATTTGCCTTCCGTTGTATGATGTAATGTTGGGTCGTGTGACCTCTGCGTGTATTTTGCTATCTTGCTCTAATAAGAGTTGTATATTTGCTTCTTGCCGTAGAGTCACTGCCCTGTACCGGTTGTTACAACCTCTTCCGTGCATGATGCGTGTATGGATATAAAGTGCACGGTTGAGAGGAAAGGTTCTTGGGCTCTTTGTTATGCAGTTTTGGCTATGCCCGTGTTATGGCTTAGCCGAGGGGTTGTGGTGCCGATGATCCATTCCGAGCACGCCTGCCGATGTTTACTCGGCCTGGGAGTGGTAAACCCAGTAACCCTCGGCTACGTAGCATGACCAGTGACACATAGCATTTCTGTATAACCCTGAGGCCGAGTCCGACAGCTTAACAAGGTCCTACGATTCTTTGTTATGCCTTCGTGGTTATGATTAGTTATGGTAGTCTTCCGAGGGGTTTTGTGTGACCGGTGTTCCCGGCACGCCTGCAGTGAAATGCTGCCTGGGATTGGTACCCCAGTAACTCTCGGCTATCATGCCTAATAGCACATAACACTTATGTATAGCTCTGAATCTGGGGTCGCTACACTATGCTACACAATCGAAGGGCAATTGGGTTACCGCTCCCACACAACACCTCGATCATGCCATAAACACTGCATAGCTATCAATGCCTAATAGAGAGATCAAGACTGCGGAACATCTGGCACATCACAGACTCTATGACACAAGAGATCATAGTTCAACTCATATAACGAGAAAGATAGCAAATTACACATCAGAGGTCACAGACCCAACATTACAACCAGCGGAAGCAAATTTAGTTGTCTAACAACAAGATCCAAATTATGGCCTAAGAGGCCTACAATAACAAATCCCAGCCATCCTGTTCCGTGACGTCCCAAGCTGCCACCTGGGAACCCCAGACTACTCGTCGATGTCAACAAAGAACCCACCTTCCTGTTCGGTGACTTCCTCCTCTGAAACAAATAATAATCAACAAAGCAAGGCTGAGTACGACGTACTCGCAAGGTTACTAGGGCAATATAGGCCCAATGCTGATTGGCTCTAAAGCTGTATAGTAGTTGTTTTGCATAAAGCTAGTTTTCCTTTTTATAGAAATGACTCATGGCATCGACTACTCAGAAGGTTTTCACAAGGGGATAAGATAGTAACTTTAATCTTTAGTTCACATTGAACCAAAAGTATCCAGAATCCACCACTCATCTCCACCAAGGCACTCCCTCGAATCACCCTCGAGAAAATGAACCTTTAACACATGTTGTCAAATTTTAATTAGGTTCATGTTTTCTATGATCTTATCGTCTATTCCCAGGTCGTCCATAACCGTGGACACGGCTTTTCGAAAAGATTAAACCCTGCAGGGGTGTACTGTTTTTACCACCGGTACCGTCCGACCCCTTGCCTGTACAAATAGCTCTCTTCCGGGGAAAGCCGGCAGGGCGGGCGCGGTTAAACCTTTACCTTGCATGAGACTATCCAAGGGTCATTGTGACAACAGGACAAGTTTTTCCATGCCTATTTCAGCACCCTGCCCCCATCGCCACAACCTACACACCCCCATCCTCATTGCGGCTTCTTCCAACCTGCAACTCACACGCAAATGGAAAGCGCAAACTAGAGGACCCTTGGATACGCCCGCACAATTTATTCGGTTAGTAAGGATTCCATATGTCCCACCGTTGGAAGCACGCTCGGTCTTGGTTCAGGAGGTAAAGAACTCGCACCTAGGAGGCAAGAATGAGGCAAAACACCATCCCCCGATGGCAACTCATCCAAGCCTTTTAAGCATTTTTATTAAGTACCACAAGTATCCACCATGTCCGAACATTCCATCAATTTCATAAGCATGGAAATAATCACCGGACGACTAAGCATTCGACTAAGCATGGCTAAGCATATAGTACAACAGTTATATCTGTAACTCAGGCCAACACATCAATACTTGTAATGGTTTAGGGAACATGCAATTCATAGGATACTCTATACATTGACCAAAAGTTGACATTGGATTCGAATGCAATATTATGGTGGAGAAAATACTTGTATAAAACAATAGGATGATATATGCCAAGAAGGTTAGGTTATCTCTTGCCTTGCTGACGGGGCGTATAGCACGGATCGTCGAGGTATGAAGGGGGAACCTCGACTCATGAATCTACCGATACACAAACAATAACAGGAGAACAAATAAATAACAGGCATACAAGAGGTGCAATGCACAATCATGATGACATGTCAATTTTATGCACTGATATCATCATTTCATTTATCTAACAATTTAAATGGAGTGCCAAATAATTGGTGCAATTATTTGGAAGTAACCCCATATTTAACTTAGTGACCACATTGCTTATGAACTATTACAGTACTAAAAAGGGTTTAAAATATGCATGAACATGACATGAATAGATAGGTATTGTTCTTCTGATGATTTTGGTACTTTGTTTGCAATTTTTGCGAGTAATGATGAATAATTGGTGAATTAAATGATTATTCAATTTTAATTCTTTAACCATTTTGAGAATGACATCAAAGTAAAAGTTGTTGTCATGCTGTGAAGATAGCATAATTAGATCGCCTTTGATTTGCTGATCAATTTGGTATATCATTTGGAAGGTTTGGATCAATAGTTATTAAGTTATGAATTTTTCCGGTACTACCGGTAAATGGCCCGATAGTACCGGACAAGTCGAAGTATCCAGTACCGAATCATCTCACGGTCGGTTCTTCCGGCTAACTGCCCGGTAGTACCGGTCATGTCGGTACTTCCGGTAAAACTTCCAGGCTACTTCCGGAAATTAACAGAAGTATCCAGTACCGATTCATCCTACGGTCGGTACTACCGGCTAACAGCCCGATACTACCGACCAAACAATTTGAGCACGACGGGCGCGCACGCGCGCGGTGACCGCGCGCTATGTTGAGCTCGATTCGTTTGAGGGCAAACACACGTGACGTCGCGGATGGGTGCAACGGACTCGCCTCGACGAGGGCGACCGAACGGTGGCGGCGCCGCCCAGAATGGGTCACCGGAACAACGGGAACGACGGTGACCGGCGGCGGTTCCAAGACGAGCTACGACGACACGGCAAGCTAGGGCGAGGGAAGGGAGGAGAGGAGGTCCCGGAGGACCAGCAGCTCTCCAGGAGCACGAAGAGCTCGACGGCGAGGCGTGGGGAGGTCGGAGAAGGTGGCGAGCGTGCTCGATGGCGGCGGTCGGAGGCGGAGAAGAAACGGGATGGTGGCGTCGATTCGAGCAACCCCCGGACGTTTGCTTGGACCACGACGGAGAGGGAAGCGAGGCGCATCTTTTGCCCCGCTCCGATCTGCTCTTGGAGCTCTCAATCGACGGCGATGCACGGCGGCGTGAGCTAGGGCGCGGACACGAAGAAAAGCAGAGAGGGGGAGGGAGCGGGGGAGCAGGTGGGTGAGCGAGGGGAGAGAGAGCTAGGGCAGGTGAGCGTCGTGGCGTCTTTATCCACGAGCGGCAGGGGGCCCGGTGTGCAGCGCAGGGGAGAGGCACGGGCAGCATGGCGACACAGTGGAAGCACTGTGGTGCCAGGAAGAAGAAGTGAAAGAGTTTTGCAACCCCCCCCCCCCCCCCGGCTCTTTTTCCATTTTCTGATTTTAAAACTAGCAGGGTTTTAGTGAATTAAATAAGGCCTTTAAAATTTTTATAAAATCTGCCAAAATTCATGTAACCTCCCCATGACATGTAGAAGCTCCACAAAAATTGGTGTTGCAAAATAAAATGTTTTGAACACCAACTGTTCATAGGGTTTGAATATGGCAAATTTTAATAATTTCCAAAAGTGATCTTTATTTTACTTTAGCTATTTTGTTGGGGAACTTAAACAATTCATAAAATTATGAAAATATTTATGGCGGATCCCAATAAAATAATGAATCTCCCCATAATTTTAGTTTGAATTTTTGAAAAGTTGAACTTGGTTTCAAATTAGGAAATGATTCGAACCAATTTTGAAATCTCAATTTATATTTCTTTGCTTGGCAAGACTTTGATTTTGGCTAATATTTATAAAATATATCCTTGAGCTTCCTGGACAAATTGGAAACTCAAGAATAATTTGTTTGGCCAATTCGAGCAATGCATTTGGTTTGGAATTTTGGGAAGGGTTTTGTATCCCTTTTTATGATTTCCAAGTTGATGTAGCCCCACATGTGGACAATACCATGGCCAACACGCCAAATGGCCCAATGACAAGGTCAAGAGTCAAAGAACTCCATGAAAAGGTGACCTCGCTCCTCTCGATGTGTGATCTCAGCCGGCCTCCAGGCCGGCCCAGGCCGGCCATCCTCCTGACACCGCTGGCCTCCCAGCCGGCCCAGGCCGGACCCCAGGCCGTCCGCCCACCTGAGTCTCTGGCCCCCCAGCCGGCCTAGGCCGGACCCCAAGCTGGTCGCCCGCCTGAGCCCGCCGGCCTCCCAGCCGGCCTAGGCCGGCCCCCAGGCCGGTTCCCCGCGTTTTTGCCCCGTTTTGTAATAGACTATAAATACCCCCTACCTCCCTCAGATCTAGGGATGGACTAAGAATAGAACTTTGAGCTTTGCTCCTACCTTCCCTTTGTGGAATTCATGGCCACACTATACTTGTCTAGGTGATGTACAAGGCCCCTCTTTGTGTACGGTCTCTCATAAGTATGATTCTACCTTCGGGTCTCTCATGCTTGTGATTCTACCGTTCGCTCACCAATCTCTCTTGAAGATTCTACCTCGCGGTCCCTCTTCGGGATTCTATTGGTCCGGTTGATCCTACCGGTGAGGGAAAAGGAACTCCAAGGGTAGGTCCTTCTTGTGGTTGCGATCCGAGACGATCTCCCGTTTATCTTTGTGTTTTCCCCTTTTGGTTCTTCGCGTTCACCGCTTGCCATCCATCTATCCGTGAAGATCGGGCCACGAGCTACACCATATTGTATCAGAAGCTTTGGTTGCCATCGTTGATTTTCCACTTTTTCCACCAAAAGTTTTTCTTCTTCTTGCCCAATTTTGAAAATCCACACCAAAAATAGCCTCACGTAATTTTGGACCGATCTATCATTTGGGTGCGTTTTTTGTAGTTTTGATCCACTGATCTATCACCTAAGGACACCTTCCACCTTCCTATTGCGTCACTTTTAGCCAATTTTGCCCAGAAATTGAAGGATTTGGAGGATTTGCAAATTTGCTCATTTTCGAGTTCGTCAGTCAGGCCGGCCTCCAGCTCGGCCCAGGCCGGACCCCAGGCAGACGCAGCGCCCCCAGGCCGGTTTCCCTGCTTTTTCCCTCCTTTTCCAATTTTTTTTGGGCATTTCTCCCTCGAGGTTTCTCAGATTGCATTGATTCTTGACATCACGTGAAGCTTGCAACATCATCTACGCAGTCGAATCGGAGTCACCTACACCACCTCATTCGCAAGCTCAAGTTCGTCATCGACTTTGGAAGGTATAACTTGCGACAAAACCCCATCCTCTTCGCGATCTAATCCCATAGGAGCTAGCTCCCGTCAATTGCGGGCATTGTACAAGTGCGACACTAAGTGAGTGCATGTCTTCTAGTGAACCTTACCATCGTCTAGTAGTCTCGGCTCATGCAAAAAATCCATAAAAAAAACGAGTCGAGGTCCTACAATCTTAGTCTTGCAAGCTCCGAAAGATCAAAAGTGTTGATAAAGAGTGAGAGCGCATTTGTGCAAATCGGGTGCCCTTCGAAGCAATAGAGCTAGTTGTCCTTCGAGCGGTGTTGCGACACGAGCATAGTCTTCGTTAGGTCCTTTTGCTCACCCCTATAGTCGCATCACCCACATTCATCTCCACATGTGTGTTCCGTTATCGGTTTGTGTGGTTGGTTCTTTTCGTTTTGGATCATTGTGGTTATCTTCTACCTTTAACAATATCCTTTTCGTTGATTGTTCCATTTGCTTTGCCACTTTCCCTACCGAGCTCCTCATAAGTGTGCGTGTTGGTGATTCGTCTCGGATCGTTTATTGCAAAACGCTTTACCCTTGCAACATGACTTCTCACTCACCAAGGACCACAAGGCTCAATACTATCTTCGAAGGTAAGAGACGGTCGAGTTTGATCTGCACTAACCACCATATATACGAGACTCTTTCGTTGTCACCATGTCTAGGGAAATGGAACAAGGAGAAGGCGCGGGAAGTGACCCAATCCACGTCACACAAACTCAACATTTGGCATTACAACGAGGCACTCGTGAGGCATTGGGACGACTTGAGGAATGGATGGACGCCAAGCTAACAAACCTCGAGGAGCGTATTGACAACAACTTCAAGGCTCTTAGGATGGAAATTGCACGGATGGGTCGTCGACATCGACATTCTTCATCGTCAAGTGCAAGCGGGTTTGGCTCTTCCTCAAGCTCAAGGTCTCGCCGCCATGACCCAAACAACCACGAGGACGCCGCCTCTCAACAATTACAACATCGAGCAAGGTCTCCACCGCGACCCCGTGATAGGCGACACCATCCGGCGCACAACCAATATGGACGTCAAGAGCGCCATGTGGAGGAACGCCAAGATCTTCATGCGCAAGGAAACCCGCACCAACATGTCGAGCACGCCAACTCAAACCACGTTGTGGATCAAGCGGAACTTGAGCGCCAAAGACGTCATCATGATGAGGACTTGGTGAGCCAAAGACGGGAAGCTCACATCTAACAAAACCGCGCTCATCGTGACCTTAGTCCTAAAAATGCGCAACATCACCGCCCATACTTCAATGCGGAAGAGAGGTTCGGGAAGCTAAAATTCAACATGCCCAAGTTCTCCGGCACAAATGACCCAGAAGCGTACCTCTCTTGGGATCTCAAGGTGGACAAGATCTTCACCCCGAAGACAAGATGATAGCGATAGCATCACTTGAGTTCGAGGACTACGCGCTCCTTTGGTGGGAACAAGTACAAATAATTCATGAGGAGAATGATGAGGCTCCTATTGATTCTTGGGAAGACATGAAGCGAGAAATGCGAGCACGCTTGGTACCAATGCACTATACGCGCGACCTCTTCAAGAAGCTACAAGAACTCAAGCAAGGCACCAAGTCCGTCGACGAGTACTTCAAAGAAATGGAAACATCCATGATGCGTGCAAGTGTAGAAGAATCTAAAGAGCAAACAATGGCGCGCTTCACGAACGGCCTCAACTACCCCATCAAGAGGATCGTCGAGTTCCAACCTTACACTTCCCTCGTGGAGCTAGTACACCAAGCCACCAAGGCGGAGCGCCAAGTAGCGGATGACATCAAGTATCAAAAGACCAAGGCCTACTTCGCCGGCAAGCCTACAATACCCAATCAACCGTCACATACACAAGTTCCACAAGCTAACGCAAGATCTACCGCAAGACCTTCAAGCGCTTCTAGTCGACCTTCGACTTCTATCTTTAAGAAACCGGCACCGTCCATGCAATCATCTCAAGCTTCCATGGGCAAGTCAAGTGACATCACATGCTTCAAGTGTGGTGGCCAAGGACACAAGTCATTTGAGTGCATCAACAAGAGAGTCATGATAGCCAATGATAATGGCGGATGGGACTCCGTGAGTGAGGATGAATATGAAGCAATGGTTCAAGTAGCTACACTACACCATGAGGATGAAGAACAAGATACCCAATATTGCGACGGCGACACCCTTCCATCACTTGTGTTCACTAGGGTCTTGACCACCAACATGCATGAAGATGAAGACCAAAGATGCAATTTTTTCCAAACAAGAGCCGGCATCATGAGAAAGTCCATCAAGGTCATCATCGATGGTGGGAGTTGCCACAACCTAGCAAGCGAAGAAATGTGCGACAAACTAAACTTGCATCGCACCAAGCATCCCCATCCATATCATGTACAATGGCTAAGCAACGCCGGGAGTGTCAAGATTCATCAACAAGTCAAGGTCTCTTTCAAGATTGGCCCCTATGAGGATACGGTTGAGTGTGACGTCGCTCCCATGACGGTGTGCCACCTCCTTCTTGGACGACCATGGCAATTCGACAAGGGCGCCATGCATGATGGACGTACAAATCAATATAGCTTCAAGTGGAACAACAAGACCTTCGTCCTTTGCCGCATGACACCAAGTCAAGTTATTGCCGACAACGCCAAGACCGTCGCGAGGACTCAACAAGCACAAACTTCTAGTGAGATGAGTGGTGAGAGAGAGAACCTTCACGCGAACGAGAGCCACAAGCCCCATATGAGTGGAAAAATGAAGAGGGTTACCCATGGAGTAGTTTTGTTAGCCACCAAAAGTGAGATGAGGGAAGTGAGAGCAAACCCATCCATTCTCCACTTTGTGCTCTTATGCAAAGGAGACGGGAAAGACACTAACGACCTAACCCATGTTCCTCCTTCAATGATGTCTCTTTTGCAGGAATTTGGTGACGTCTTTCCGGATGTGCTCCCTCCCGGACTTCCTCCTCTACGTGGGATTGAGCATCGCATCGACCTCATTCCCGGTGCCCCTCTTCCCAATAGAGCGCCATACCGCACCAACCCCGAGGAGACAAAGGAAATTGAGCGGCAAATTCAAGACCTCCTCGCCAAGGGACACATGCGTGAAAGTTTGAGTCCGTGCGCCATACCGGCGATCCTCGTCCCCAAGCAAGACGACACTTTGCGCATGTGCATGGATTGTCGTCCTATCAACAATATTACGGTGAGGTATCGACATCCCATTCCCCGTCTTGACGACATGTTAGATGAGCTTAGTGGTGCCACTATTTTCTCCAAGATCGATTTGAAAAGTGGCTACCACCAAATACGTATGCATGAAGGATATGAATGGAAAACGGCTTTCAAAACTAAACTTGGTCTTTATGGATGGCTTGTGATGCCCTTTGGCCTTTCTAACGCTCCTTCCACCTTTATGCGTCTTATGAATCACGTCTTGCGCAACTTCATTGGCAAGTTTGTGGTTGTATACTTTGATGACATACTTGTTTATAGCAAATCCTTGCATGAACATGTCAACCATGTGAAACAAGTTTTGTTGGCCCTTCATGACGCTTTGCTTTTTGCCAACCTAAAGAAATGCACTTTTTGCACCGACAAGCTTGTGTTTTTGGGATATGTGGTTTCTTCCAAAGGGATTGAAGTTGGCACCTCTAAGATTGAGGCAATCACCAATTGGCCACCGCCAACTAATCTTGCTCAACTTCGTAGCGCCCTTGGCTTGTTTGGGTTTTACCGTCTATTTGTGAAAGATTTTAGCACAATTGCTTGCCCTTTGAATGAGCTTACCAAAAAGAATGTACCCTTCATTTGGGGCAATGCTCAAGAATCGGCTTTCAATGAACTGAAGAAGAGATTGAACGAAGCTCCTTTACTCGCTTTGTCGGATTTCTCGAAAACTTTTGAACTTGAATGTGATGCTAGTGGGCTTGGCATCGGTGGTGTCCTCATGCAATGTGGACGTCCCGTAGCCTACTATAGTGAGAAACTAGATGGTGTTTGCCTAAACTACCCAATTTACGACAAGGAACTATATGCCTTAGTCCGTGTTTTGGAAGTTTGGCAACACTACCTTTGGCCAAAAGAGTTTGTTATCCATTCCGATCATGAATCTTTGAAATATTTGAAAAACCAAGCTAATTTGAACAAAAGACATGCAAAATGGGTGGAATTCATTGAGTCTTTTCCCTATGTCATGAAATACAAGAAAGGCAAGGACAATGCCAAGCTTGAAATCAATGTTCTAGGCCTTGATGAGATTAAAGATCTCTATGCCTCCGACCCTACTTTTGGTCCTATTTTGCAAAGTGCTCATGTGATAAAGGTTTCGATGATTTCTATTTGCACAAAGGTTTCTTGTTTAAAGCTAACAAACTTTGTATCCCCGAGTCTTCGCTTCGCTTGTTGCTTTTGAAGGAATCACATGGAGGCGGCCTCATGGGACATTTCGGACGGGACAAGACCTATGCCATTCTTTCAACACATTACTATTGGCCACGAATGAAGCGGGACATGGAACGCCTTGTGCTTCGATGCCCAACATGTCTCCAAGCTAAGTCTATGTCCAACTCTCATGGCCTTTATATTCCACTTCCCATTCCATATGCTCCATGGACCGACATTAGCATGGACTTTGTGTTAGGGCTACCACGAACTAAAAATGGAAAGGATTCCATATTTGTTGTTGTTGATCGTTTCTCTAAAATGGCACATTTCATCCCTTGCAACAAGGCCAACGATGCTTCACATATTGCAACTTTGTTCTTTAGGGAAATCGTTCGTCTAAATGGAGTGCCGAAAACCATTGTTTCCGACCGAGACGTCAAGTTCACAAGCTACTTTTGGAAGGCATTGATGGCCAAGCTAGGAGTCAAGCTCCTCTTCTCCACCGCTTACCACCCACAAACCGATGGCCAAACCGAGGTGGTGAATCGAAGCTTATCAACTCTCCTCCGTGCACTAATCAAGCCAAACCTCAAAGGTTGGGAGGAATGCATCCCACACGCCGAGTTTGCCTACAACCGTGCCTCGCACCGGGAAACCAAGCGAAGTCCATTCGAGGTTGTCTACGGGTTCAACCCCAACACTGCCCTAGACATCCTCCCACTTCCTCTCCACAAGCGCATCAACATGGACTTCGACAAAAGAGCCGACTACATGAAGACACTACATGAGTCCACTCGAGCTACTCTAGAGGAGCACAACAAGCGCCAAGCCGCCAAGATCAACAAGTTGAAGAAACCCATGATATTCGAAGAAGGAGATCTTGTGTGGCTACACCTCCGCAAGGACCGCTTTCCGGATAAAAGAAAATCAAAGCTTGCTCCTCGCGGTGCCGGACCTTTCAAAGTGCTCAAGCGCATCAATGACAATGCCTACAAGATTGACATTCCAACCTCCAAGTATTTGGTGCATGACACGTTCAACGTCGCCGACCTATCCCCTTTTCACGGATATCCAAGTGTTCAAGATGATGACGAGTCGAGGACGACTCTTTCCGAAGGGGGGGGAGATGATGTAGCCCCACATGTGGACAACACCGTGGCCAACACGCCAAATGGCCCAATGACAAGGTCAAGAGTCAAAGCACTCCATGAAAAGGTGACATCGCTCCTCTCGATGTGTGATCTCGACACCCCTTTGAATGGTTTGCTACTTCATGCCGGTACCTTGTGCATACTCAGGATCCACCTTGATGACGACCTACAATGGAGTAGAAAAGATGAGCAAGAGGAGGTCCAAGATGATGGAGAAGATGACCAAGAGAAGACCCAAGAAGATGTACAAGGAGAAGACGAGGAAGAGGAAGAAGGAGGCGGAGCCAAGCTGGCCGGCCTCCAGGCCGGCCTCCAGGCCGGCCTAGGCCGGTCCCTCCCCAGAGCCAGCCGGCCTCCAGGCCGGCCCAGGCCGGCCACCCTCCTGAGCCCGCCGGCCTCCCAGCCGGCCCAGGCCGGACCCCAGGCCGGCCGCCCACCTGAGCCCGCCGACCCCCCAGCCGGCCTAGGCCGGCCCCTAGGCCGGTTGCCGCCTGAGCCCGCCGGCTTCCCAGCTGGCCTAGGCTGGCCCCCAGGCCGGTTCCCCGCGTTTCTGCCCCATTTTGTAATAGACTATAAATACCCCCTACCTCCCTCAGATCTAGGGTTAGACTAAGAATAGAACTTTGAGCTTTGCTCCTACCTTCCCTTTGTGGAATTCATGGCCACACTAGACTTGTCTAGGTGATGTACAAGGCCCCTCTTTGTGTACGGTCTCTCATAAGTATGATTCTACCTCCGGGTCTCTCGTGCTTATGATTCTACCGTTCGCTCACCAATCTCCCCTGAAGATTCTACCTTGCGGTCTCTCTTTAGGATTCTATTGGTCCGGTTGATCCTACCGGTGAGGGAAAAGGAACTCCAAGGGTAAGTCCTTCTTACGGTTGCGATCCGAGACGGTCTCCCGTTTATCTTTGTGTTTTTCCCTTTTGGTTCTTCGTGTTCACCGCTTGCCATCCGTCTATCCGTGAAGATCGGGCCACGAGCTACACCACAAGTGTTTCTTTATTTAGCTTTAGCAATTTAAATATGTATGCCATGATGCAAGTGCAATGCAAAAGTGAAAATTTTGCTCATATTTTAGGGTACCAAACTGGGGCTGTTACAAATCTACCCCCTTACAGGAATCTCGTCCCGAGATTCTTGGGTAGAAGGAGAGAGGCGGGAAACATGACAAGACGTGTCTTCCACGATCTTCTCGATCCCACGATGATCTTCCTTGTTGCATAGTATAAGCTAACCAGCATGACATGTCGATGTAGCGGAGTGAGCAGAAGATAGCTTAAGGTGACAGACAAATTTTCTCCGCGGGTTGGAGATATGAACTTTGCCCAAGACCATAAGCCATTGGGGAAAACTAGGAACAACTTGACCAAACAAAGGTCGAGCAGAAGATAGGGCAACCGATCACTTTTTCACCCGAATTTATCAGAATCTTTGTCCAAGACCAAGACATCACTTCAAACCACCCTGATGTGTAGACCGTAGAGATTTGAAGCACCATGAGGTTAAAAGTTTGGCCCTAACGTGACTGATGAAAACACGGAAAGTACGTGTGATTGATTAAAGAGTCAAGAGATTTCATGAATAGACCTTCCGGTGAGGTGCGTGAACCACAACATCGAACTTGTCGGGGTTTCTAGTAGTCCTAGGTCATACTCTTTATAAACACCAAGCATAATTTCTGCTTGAGGTTTTGAGTTGGTTAGGTGTATAGATACTTCAGGCTTAGCAGGTCTGAAGGGGAGTTTGCGGAGGTTAACAGGAGGTAGGATCACTAGTTTCTCAAGATATGGGCTATAGTGTCAAGCTCCAGAACACGAGCTAGATTGCGAGATCCATGGGGTCGCAACTGCAAGGAAGCAATTGAACCAGCCTGAAAATTTTGCAATGGAACACAACTGAGTCTTGATTGGAAAACACCAGTAAGATGATGAGGTTTGACAACTTCTTCTTATCCAAGAACAAATAGGCCAGTGGCTTGGTGTGCATACATGACTTATTTAGAGTACTGGAGGTAACAACCTACCAGCTCAACAATTATGCCTGGGAAGACCAAGAGAACTTCACTCGGACCCATGGCGACATATGTCAACCATTGCACATGGACCAGAGAAGAACACTTCCAACATCCAGAACACGTACTACGTGATGACACGAAGATGGTTCTGACAAGTTTCCAACATATTCATGAACTTGACATCACAGTTAGGGGACAACCCGACAGTACTTCTGGAAAGACATCCAGGATATCGCGAACCACTGCATGTCACTGGTTGCAAGAGGAATCTTGCTTTTCAAGGAGAAAAAATATTGTCTCGAGAGTTTCGACACGAATCTAACTCGTTGACCGAAGGTGTACACCTGAACAAGTGGACTTGGCAGCACAGACAACTCGGCTCGATGATCTGATTACCAATCATGCTAAGAGTGCCATTAAGGTCCTTGGATTTCAAAGCAATAACAATTGCTAAGAATACCCGATTACCACATCAATATACATCCTCAACATTCTCGAGCCCGAGTAGCTCGGAGGTACATGGATAAGGAAGGGCAAGAGCATCACTTCATCAAGTACGTCATGAGACTAAGCACGACCTCTTGATATAAAATAGTGTGACACTCCAAGGTGGAACAGAACAAAAGCTAGACAAGCTCTTACTCTGCGAATCACAATACTTTGACCTGGCCGAGAAATGGGCAAGGTACCGGAGTTTGTTTCTCCTGACATCCCGAAGTGGAATGTCTTGACGAACCACAAGAGTAACTTGCATCGGAACACAACAACGCACGTTATATCTTGACGGTCAACTAACAGACTAAGATCGAACAACAGATCAAGGTAAGAAATAAGCTCACAACAATCCCAAGATATTGCAGAAGCTCTTGTTAGCACTCTTCCAACAACTAGTGCCGAAAGGGTTTCACGAACGAGTGTTATTGGAGGAAAACACAAACATTGATGGAAAAACTCGCTAAGAACAATCGTGTCGTGATCCAGATGGTTCCATAACACAGCGTCTAGCTAAAGCTAGTGACAGAGAGGAGCATTGTTGAGCAAACAATTACGGCTGCAACCTCTAGCTTGAAGACTAACTTCAAATTTGGCCAACCTGATGTAGGGTTTGACAATTAACATCAGGATTCAACGGAAAAGATCTTGGGTTAAATATCAACTTCATGTACTGGGACTCACGAATAGCATAATGCTCACATGGGTGACAACCCTCATGAATCATTACACCAGAGTCCTAGCACAATCCGGGACCTTCGGGTCAAGATCTTGGGCTAAAGCCCGAAGAGAGAAACACCCGATTTGGTGCAAAACGTTTTTCAAGGCTTCGGATGGTTCACACCCAATGAAGAAGAAGATTGTTGCAAAACAACTGAGCTTACTTCAGATTCTGAAGATGGAAGCAACCTAACCAGTAAACTAAAGGTAGAAGCCAACCCCGTGAACCTAGAGGTTAGAATTTGCAGACGAGCAGCAGAACCGTTAAATCAAATAGAGGTAAGATGTCTCCGAGATTAGAGTGAATTAGGTACGGAGTAAAAAGAATCCTAAGAGGGTTTTCAAAACTCATTTTTTTTAGGTTATAAATAATTTTCATGAACACTAGACTCGACATCGACCAATAGAAGGGTTTCCTTCAGGCAGTCCTGCTCTGATACCAATTTGTAGCGCCCCGACCCCAAAATTATACAGAGAGGCTATGTAACCCATAGACTATGCTACACAATCGAAGGGCAATGGGGTTACCGCTCCCACGCAACACCTCGATCATGCCATAAACACTGGCATAGCTATCAATGCATAATAGAGAGATCAAGACTGCGGAACATCTGGCACATCAAAGACTCTACGACACAAGAGATCATATTTCAAATCATATAACGAGAAAGATAGCAAATTACACATCAGAGGTCACAGACCCAACATTACAACCAGCGGAAGCAAATTTAGTTGTCTAACAACAAGATCCAAATTATGGCCTAAGAGGCCTACAATAACAAATCTCAGCCAGCCTGTTCCATGACGTCCCAAGCTGCCACCTGGGAACCCCAGACTACTCGTCGATGTCAACAAAGAACCCACCTTCCTGTTCGGTGACTTCCTCCTCTGAAACAAATAATAATCAACAAAGCAAGGCTGAGTACGACGTACTCGCAAGGTTACTAGGGCGATATAGGCCCAATGCTGATTGGCTCTAAAGCTGCATAGTAGTTGTTTTGCATAATGCTAGTTTTCCTTTTTATAGAAATGACTCATGGACTACTCGGAAGATTTTCACAAGGGGATAAGATAGTAACTTTCATCTTTAGTTCGCATTGAACCAAAAGTATCCAGAATCCACCACTCATCTCCACCAAGGCACTCCCTCGAATCACCCTCGAGGGAATGAACCATTAACACATGTTGCCAAATTTTAATTAGGTTCATGTTTACTATGATCTTATCGTCTATTCCCAAGTCGTCCATAACCGTGGACACGGCTTTTCGAAAAGATTAAACCCTGCAGGGGTGTACTGTTTTTACCACTGGTACCGTCCGACCCCTTGCCTGTACAAATAGCTCTCTTCCGGGGAAAGCCGGCAGGGCGGACGCGGTTAAACCTTTACCTTGCATGAGACTATCCAAGGGTCATCGTGACGACAGGACAAGTTTTTCCATGCCTATTTCAGCACCCTGCCCCCATCACCACAACCTACACACCCCCATCCTCATCGCGCCTTCTTCCAACCTACAACTCACATGCAAATGGAAAGCGCAAACTAGAGGACCCTTGGATACGCCCGCACAATTTATTCGGTTAGTAAGGATTCCATATGTCCCACCATTGGAAGCACGCTCGGTCTTGGTTCAGGAGGTAAAGAACTCGCACCTAGGTGGCAAGAATGAGGCAAAACACCATCCCCCGATGGCAACTCATCCAAGCCTTTTAAGCATTTTTATTAAGTACCACAAGTATCCACCATGTTCGAACATTCCATCAATTTCATAAGCATGGAAATAATCACCGGATGACTAAGCATTCGACTAAGCATGGCTAAGCATAGCTAAGCATATAGTACAACAGTTATATATGTAACTCAGGCCAACACATCAACCTATGGTTAATAGGAGGGAAGACATGTAATGGTTTAGGGAACATGCAATTCATAGGATACTCTATACATTGACCAAAAGTTGACAATGGAATCGAATGCAATATTATGGTGGAGAAAATACTTGTATAAAACAATAGGATGATATATGCCAAGAAGGTTAGGTTATCTCTTGCCTTGCTGACGGGGCGTATAGCACGGATCGTCGAGGTATGAAGGGGGAACCTTGACTCCTGAATCTACCGATACACAAACAATAATAGGAGAACAAATAAATAACAGGCATACAAGAGGTGCAATGCACAATCATGATGACATGTCAAGTTTATGCACTGTTATCATCATTTCATTTATCTAACAATTTAAATGGAGTGCCAAATAATTGGTGCAATTATATGGAAGCAACCCCATATTTAACTTAGTGACCACATTGCTTATGAACTATTACAGTACTAAAAAGTGGTTTAAAATATGCATGAAGATGACATGAATAGATAGGTATTGTTCTTCTGATGATTTTGGTACTTTGTTTGCAATTTTTTGAGTAACGATGAATAATCGGTGAATTAAATGATTATTCAATTTTAATTCTTTAACAATTTTCAGAATGACATCAAAGTAAAAGTTGTTGTCATGCTGTGAAGATAGCATAATTAGATAGCCTTTGATTTGCTGATCAATTTGGTATATCATTTGGAAGGTTTGGATCAATAGTTATTAAGTTATGAAATTTTCCAAATTTAACTTGTTTAGTCGGTACTACCGGTAAACGGTCCGGTAGTACCGGACAAGTCGAAGTATCCAGTACCGAAACATCTCACGGTCGGTACTTCCGGCTAACTGCCCAGTAGTACCGGTCATGTCGGTACTTCTGGTAAAACTTCCGGGCTACTTCCGGAAATTAACAGAAGTATCCAGTACCGATTCATCCTACGGTCGGTACTACCGGCTAACAGCCCGGTACTACCGACCAAACAATTTGAGCATGACCGGCGCGCGCGCGCGCGGTGACCGCGCACCATGTCGAGCTCGATTCGTTTGAGGGCAAACGCGCGTGACGGCGCGGTTGGGTGCAACGGACATGCCTCGACGAGGGCGACTGAACGGTGGCGGCGCCGCCCATAATGGGTCATCGGAACGACGGGAACGACGGTGACCGGTGGCTGTTCCAAGACAAGCTACGGCGATATGGCAAGCTAGAGCGAGGGAAGGGAGGAGAGGAGGTCCCGGAGGACCAGCAGCTCACCAGGAGCACGAAGAGCTCGACGGCGAGGCGTGGGGAGGTCGGAGAAGGTGGTAAGCATGCTCGACGGCGGCGGCCGGAGGCGGAGAAGAAACGGGACGGCGGCGTAGATTTGAGCGACCCCCGGACGATTGCTTGGACCACGACGGAGAGGGAAGCGAGGCGCATCTTTTGCCCCGCTCCGATCTGCTCTTGGAGCTCTCAATCAACGGCGATGCATGGTTGTGCGAGCTAGGGCGCGGACACGAAGAAAAGCAAAGAGGGGGAGGGAGCGGGGGAGCAGGTGAGTGAGCGAGGGGAGAGAGAGCTAGGGCAGGTGAGCGTCGTGGCGTCTTTATCCACGCGTGGTAGGGGGGCCGGCGTGCGGCACAGGGGAGAGGCGCGGGCGGCATGGCGACACAGTGGAAGCACTGTGGCGCCAGGAAGAAGAAGGGAAAGAGTTTTGCAAAAAAAACCTGGCTCTTTTTCCATTTTCTGATTTTAAAACTAGCAGGGTTTTAGTGAATTAAATAAGGCCTTTAAAAATTTTTATAAAATCTGCCAAAATTCATGTAACCTCCCCATGACATGTAGAAGCTCCACAAAAATTGGTGTTGCAAAATAAAATGTTTTGAACACCAATTATACATAGGGTTTGAATTTGGCAAATTTTAATAATTTCCAAAAGTGATCTTTATTTTACTTTAGCTATTTTGTTGGGGCACTTAAACAATTCATAAAATTATGAAAATATTTATGGAGGATCCAAATAAAATAATGAAGCTCCCCATAATTTTAGTTTGAATTTTTGAAAAGTTGAACTTGGTTCCAAATTAGGAAATGATTCGAACCAATTTTGAAATCTCAATTTATATTTCTTTGCTTCGCAAGAATTTGATTTTGGCTAATATTTATAAAATATATCCTTGAGCTTCCTGGACAAATTGGAAACTCAAGAATAATTTGTTTGGCCAATTTGAGCAATGCATTTGGTTTGGACTTTTGGGAAGGGTTTTGCATCCCTTTTTATGATTTCCCAAGTGTTGCTTTATTTAGCTTTAGCAATTTAAATATGTATGCCATGATGCAAGTGCAATGCAAAAGTGAAAATTTTGCTCATATTTTAGGGTACCAAAGTGGGGCTGTTACAATGAAGAATTGCACGGCATGTTAATACGCATAGTCTTTCCTCCTATTATTTTCTGTCAAAGCATGGTATTACTCACTATGGAAGCGCACATGTTCTTTCCTGAAAACATCTTTTGTCAGAGAAGCAAAACGAAGGTATTGTTGATGGTAAATCTATAGGGCTTCAGATCCAGCTCCAGGTAGGAATTTGAGATAGCAAGGTCTTCGTCCTGGATGTGTGAAGAAAAATGGTGATGGCTTGTACTTTCAGGTTCAGTGGTAGTTTACTCAAGTCAAAACCATCAAGATAGAAACGCAGATGATTGCTCGCAGCTATGCTGGTGTTTCTGCAGCGCCATGTGTGTCGTCTCTTACTTGCATGTGGTTTTCAAAATTATTTAAGTAGATCATACTTGCATCTGATACAAGTCCCATGTGTGTCGTCTCTTACATCAGCCAGGGAACTGCCGTTGTGGCTCCCCGTTTCCCGGCCTCCTCGTCAGCTCCCGCCAGCGAGCTTCCCAGAGCCGTTCGCCCACGTGCCGGCCGGGACAGGAACTAGCCAGCGCCTGGTGCGTGGTCTCCCTACCGTTCTATGTGCAGCCCGAATCGATCCAAGTGTGCAGTTGCGGCTCGAAAAAACTACAGACCAAGGGCAACTCGATTTGGATGGGGCTCGATTGTGGTAGCGGACGATGATACTGAAGCACATGCGAGGCTTTGCATCTGCCATCGGCGACATGGCCACCACGAGTTCACGACCCAGCCCTCTCGCTCTCTGTTCTTTCATTATCTGCTCTTCTATTTTTTATCAAACATTCTATGCTTTGTTTATGGCAGTACAAACAGTTTAGAAAAGAAGTACAAATACACAACAAAAAGAAGTACATGTCGTTGACTCGGTTGGCCAAGGGCCATGGTCCGTTTTTAACTATTTGCTTGATGGTGCCGTGATGAGCTGATGCTGTCACGTTCCGCTCCCCTACTTTTTTTTCCAGTCTTCCAATCAAAGCTTCTAGTGCTGGTGATTTGGTCGAATAAAACAAAAATAGACGGAGAAGGACTTGCGATGAGGAGAGGATAAACTTCACAACGTGTGGTGGAGAAGAAAATCGCAATTGTTTCAAAAATGGTCAACTAGTAACCTTGTTTATTTTTTGGGGTTAGTACAATAGAGAAGTTCAACTGCAACGTCGGCGGCAGTATAATTTCTTGGACGCCGGCGACGAGCAATGGATTTTGCATGTTCTTCGTAACCTTTGTTAGGCAGTACAAATTGGTTCGGAAAAGAGTTCATACTCCAAAAAAAACTAAAGTACAACTTACTCACGCCGACAGTACACGCATCTTCAACTTAAATAAAAAAATCTGGTAGGATGTACAAACCGTGACATCGGCAGTACAAAGATTAAGTTTGTACAGTACACAATTTCACAGGAAAAAAGGTAAATCATCGACGAATGTGGAAACTACGCTAGCTCAATTTCAGAAGGGCACAATTTTCGTTAGGAAGTACAACTTATCAATTTCGTAAGTAGATGTTCCCATCGAAAAGTACACATAGTAAGAATAGGAAGTACATATGTTCCGTTTGTCAAGTACACATGACAATGGAAAGTTCAGATAAAGATCAATAAATCCGCCAAGATGTACAGATAATTAAGTCGAGAAGTACAAACTTCACAACCGGGCAGTACAAACTTCACTTTCGGGAAGTACACAGCAGTCATGAACTTCTTTTAGTGAATACTACTCGTATTTCTGCTATATATTTTTTATTTTTTGTTTCGAATTTTTCGTAGATAGTCACTAGCTATATCTTTCCAACGGAACAAGAATCACTCGATTCGGAGTTCAGATGAGTGGGTAAATAATTTATTAAACGGCAAAATAAGTTTGACCAAACTTTGACTGCGAAGAAAAGCCACTTAAAAATCGAATTTTGAGATTTCACTTACCGGTTTACCGGTAACTTTAATAGATGCGTCTGCTCGACCCGATCATTTTAAGTGCTTACACATCGAAAACGGACCACATATGAGAAAATTGTCGCTGTTTCACTCAACACTAGTAGCGAAAATATCGTCGGCAGTATACTCTTATCAATTGAGAAGTTAATGGATTTGTTGCAAGAAGTACAATACTTTGTTTTTTTGGGGCTGACATCTATCATAATAATCTCGTAGATTTGAGCTCCAAATGCTTCAATCATATGTTCTAAAAGCTTCATATGTTCAATATGGCACTAATTTCATTAAGTAGTACATTGCACAACCAATCAAAGTATCTAGCTCGTCAAATTTGATCGCCATCACCCGTAGAACACCGGTATTGTAGTTTTAGAAAAAATTTAAAGTTAGTTTTAAACCATTAGGAATTTGCCAAATCGATCAACATGAAAAAGTTGTCTATCGTCGGTATCTATCCAACGCCATAGGATTTGCATCGTTCAGATAAATGGTTGAAAAATGGCGTTCAATATACGGTCCGTCATTTTTGTTAGGATTCAGATTATAGTATTTTTGAAATTACTTTTAATTGACTAAAAATTTGCAAAATCCGTAGAAGGGTAAAAGTTGCATAATTTCAACGCCTATCCAACGGTATATCATTTGGAGCATTCCGACAAACGGTTAAGAAAATATCTGCAAATTACGTTCGCTGTTATTTTTGACAGTATTCAGTGTTTTTAAAATTAATTTGAAACAAATTTGAAAAATATGTGTGAGACAAGAAAGATGTGGAATTTCATTAGCTTTCCAACGGTATATCATTTGTTGAATTCCGACATACAGTTCGAAAATTACGCCAAAAACTATGAAACAAATCGTGTATTACAGTAAAGCAGTTCACTGCTTTTTCGTGTGAAGTACAGAACCGGTTTGATGTAGCCCCACATATGGACAACACCATGGCCAACACACCAAATGGCCCAATGACAAGGTCAACAGTCAAGGCTCTCCATGAAAAGTTGACCTCGTTCCTCTCGATGTGTGATCTCGACATCCCTTTGAATGGTTTGCTAATTCATGCTAGTACCTTGTGCATACTCAGGATCCACCTTGATGACAACCTACAATGGAGTAGAAAAGAAGAGCAAGAGGAGGTCCAAGATGATGGAGAAGATGACCAAGAAAAGGCCCGAGAAGATGGTGAAGGAGAAGATGAAAAAGGAGGGAAGCAGACTGGCCGGCCCCCAGCCCGGCCTAGGCCGGCTCCCAGACCGGCCGCATGCCAGAGGAAGCCGGCCTCCAGTCCGTCCTGGGCCGGCTCCCAGGCCGGCCACCAGCCAGAGCCAACCGACGTCCAGCCCAGCCTGGGTCGGCCACCCACCTGAGCCAGCCGGCCTCCCAGCCGGCCTAGGTCGGCCCCAAGGCCGGTCACCCACCTGAGCCAGCCGGCCCCCCAGCCGACCTAGGCCGGGCCCCAGGCCGGACCCCCCCCCCCCCAGCGCCAGCCGGCCTCCCAGCCGGCCTAGGCCGGCCCTCAGGCCGGACACCCGCGTTTCTACCCCCGTTTTGTACTAGACTATAAATAGCACTCCCCTTTCCCCATTCTAGGTTAGACTAAGAATAGACTTTTGAGCTTTGCTCCTACTTTCCCTTTGTGGAACTCATGGCCACACTAGATTCATCTAGGTGATGTACAAGGCCCCTCTTTGTGTACGGTCTCTCATGAGCATGATTCTACCTGCGGGTCTCTCGTGTTTGTGATTCTACCGTTCGCTCACCAATCTCTCCCGAAGATTCTACCTCACGGTCTCTCTTCGGGATTATATTGGTCCGGTTGATCCTACCGGTGAGGGAAAAGGAACTCCAAGGGTAAGTCCTTCTTGTGGTTGCGATCCGAGTCGGTCTCCTGTGTATCTTTGTGTTTTTTCCCCTTTGGTTCTTCGTGTTCATCACTCTCCCCACGTCTATCCGTGAAGATCGGGCCACGAGCTACACCATATGGTATCAGAAGCTTTGGTTGCCACGGATTAGACCGTTGATTTGCCACTTTTTCCACCAATTTTTTTTCTTTTTCTTGCCCAATTTCGAAAATCCCCACCAAAAATAGTCTCACGCAATTTTGGACCGATCTATCGTTTGGGTGCGTTTTTGGTAGTTTTGATCCACGGATCTATCACCTAAGGACCCCATCCAACTTTCTATTGCGTCACTTTTAGCCAATTTTGCCCAGAAATTGAATGATTTGGAGGATTTGCGGGTTTGCTCATTTTCGAGTTCGTCACGACAGGCCGGCCTCCAGCCCAGCCCAGGCCGGCTCCCAGGCCGGACCCCCGGCAGACGCAGCCGGCCCCCAGCCCGGCCCAGGCCGGCCCCCAGGACGGTTTCTCTGCTTCTTCCCTCCATTTTCCATTTGTTGTTTTGGGCATTTCTCCTTCATGGTTTGTCCGATTGCGTTGATTTTCGACACCACGCGAAGCTTGCAACATCTACTACGCAATTGCATCGGATTATCCTACACCACCTCATCAGCAAGCTCAAGTTTTTCATCGACTTTGAAGTTATAACTTGCGACAAAACTCCATCCTCTTCGCGATCTAATCCTATAGGAGCTAGCTCTCGTCAATTGCGGGCATTGTACAAGTGCGACACTGAGTGAGTGCATGTCTTGTTGTGAACATTACCATCGTCTAGTAGTCTCGGCTCGTGCAAAAAATCCATTAAAGAGACGAGTCGAGGTCCTACAATATTAGTCTTACAGGCTCCGAAAGATCAAGAGTGTTGAGAAAGAGTGAGTGCGCATTTGTGCAAATCGGGTGCCCTTGAAAGCAATAGAGCTAGTTGTCCTTCGAGTGGTGTTGCGACAAGAGCATAGTCTTCGTTAGGTCCTCTTGGCTCGCCCCTATAGTCGCACCACCCCCGTTCATCTCCACGTGTGTGTTCCGTTGTCGGTTTGTGTGGTTGGTTCTTTTCGTTTTGGATCATTGTGGTTATCTTCTACCTTTAACAATATCCTTTTCGTTGATTCTTCCATTTGCTTTACCACCTTCCCTACCGAGCTCCTCATAAGTGTGTGTGTTGGTGATTTGCTTTGGATCGCTTCTTGAAAAATGCTTTACCCTTGCGACGTGACTGCTCACTCACCAAGGACCACAAGGCTCAATACTATCTTTGAAGGTAAGAGACGGTCGGGTTTGATCTTCACTAACCACCATATACACGAGACCCTTTTGTTGTCACCATGTCTAGGGAAATGGAACAAGGAGAAGGCGTGAGAAGTGACCCAATCTATGTCACGCAAGCTCAACATTTGGCACTACAACGAGGCACTCGTGAGGCATTGGGCCGACTTGAAGAACGGATGGACGCCAAGCTAACAAACCTCGAGGAGCATCTCGACAACAACTTCCAGGATCTTCGGATGGAAATTGCTCGAATGGGTCGTCGACATCGACATTCTTCATCGTCAAGTGCAAGCGGGTTTGGCTCTTCCTCAAGCTCAAGGTCTCGCCGCCATGACCCACACAACCATAACGTGGATGACCCTCATGCTCGCCATAGTCATAGTGGTGGTTCTTCACATCGAAGCCGCCACGCTCACAATGATGATATCATACAACGTCCACAACATCATGATCGTCACCAACGACGCGAAGAATTCGACCCACCCCCATATCGCCAAGCTCGCGACCCCTCTCCTCGACGCAATGAAGATGCCGCTTCACAAGGACGTCATGCTCGAGAACCATCTCCAAACAACCTTGAGGATGCCGCCTCTCAACATCGAGCATGGTCTCCACCGCGGCCCCGTGATAGGCGACACCATCCGGCGCACAACCAAAATGGCCTTCAAGAGCGCCATGTGGAGGAACGCCAAGATCATTATGCGCAAGGAAACCCGCACCAACATGTCAAGCACGCGAACTCAAACCACGTTGTGGATCAAGCGGAACATGAGCGCCAAAGACGTCATCATGATGAGGAATTGGAGAGCCAAAGAAGGGAAGCTCACATCCACCACAACCGTGCTCATCGTGAACTTAGTCCTGAAAATGCGCAACACCACCGCCCATACTTCAATGTGTAAGAGAGGTTCGGGAAGCTCAAATTCAACATGCCCAAGTTCTCCGGCACAAATGACCCCGAAGCGTACCTCTCTTGGGCTCTCAAGGTGAACAAGATCTTTCGCCTTCACAACTACCCCGAAGACAAGATGATGGCATCACTTGAGTTCAAGGACTACGCGCTCCTTTGGTGGGAACAAGTACAAATAATTCGTGAAGAGAACGATGAGGATCCTATTGATTCTTGGGAAGACATGAAGCGAGAGATGCGAGCATGCTTTGTCCCAATGCACTATACACGCGACCTATTCAAGATGCTACAAGAACTCAAGCAAGGCATCAAGTCCGTCGACGAGTACTTCAAAGAAATGGAAACATCCATGATGCGTGCAAGTGTAGAAGAATCCGAAGAACAAACAATGGCGCGCTTCATGAACGGCCTCAACTACCCCATCAAGAGGATCATCGAGTTCCAACCTTACACTTCCCTCGTGGAGCTAGTACACCAAGCCACCAAGGCGGAGCGCCAGGTAGCGGATGACATCAAGTATCAAAAGACCAAGGCCTATTTCGCCGGCAAGTCTACGCTACCCAATCAACCGGCACCTACACAAGCTCCACAAGCTAACACAAGATCTACCGCAATACCTTCAAGCGCTTCTAGTCGACCTTCGACTTCTATCTTCAAGAAACCGGCACCGTCCATGCAATCATCTCAAGCTTACACGGTTAAGTCTAGTGACATCACATTATTCAAGTGTGGTGGCCAAGGACACAAGTCATTTGAGTTCATCAACAAGAGAGTCATGATAACCAATGATAATGGCAGATGGGACTCCATGAGTGAGGATGAATATGAAGCAATGGTTCAAGTAGCTACACTACACCATGATGATGAAGAAAAAGATACCCAATATTGCGACGGTGACACCCTTCCATCACTTGTGGTCACAAGGGTCTTGACCACCAACGTGCATGAAGATGAAGACCAAAGATGCAATTTGTTCCAAACAAGAGCCAGCATCATGGGAAAGTCCATCAAGGTCATCATCGATGGTGGGAGTTGCCACAACCTAGCAAGCGAAGAAATGTGCGACAAACTCAACTTACATCGCACCAAGCATCCCCATCCATATCATGTACAATGGCTAAGCAACGCCGGGAGCGTCAAGATTCATCAACAAGTCAAGGTCTCTTTCAAGATTGGCCCCTATGAGGATACGGTTGAGTGTGACGTCGCTCCCATGACGGTGTGCCATCTCCTTCTTGGACGACCATGGCAATTCGACAAGGGCGCCATGCATGATGGACGTACAAATCAATATAGCTTCAAGTGGAACAACAACACCTTCGTTCTTCGCCCCATGACACCAAGTCAAGTTATTGCCGACAACGCCAAGACCGTCGCGACGACTAAACAAGCACAACTTCTAGTGAGATGAGTGGTGAGCGAGAGAACCACCTTCACGCGAGCGAGAGCCACAGGCCCAATATGAGTGGAAAAATGAAGAGGGTTACCCATGGAGTAGTTTTGTTAGCCACCAAAAGTGAGATGAGGGAGGTGAGAGCAAACCCATCAATTCTCCACATTGTGCTCTTATGCAAAGGAGATGGGAAAGACACTAACGACCTAACCCATGTTCCTCCTTCAATGAGTCTCTTTTGCAGGAATTCGATGACGTCTTTCCGGATTATCTTCCGCCCGGACTTCCACCTCTACGTGGGATTGAGCATCGCATCGACCTCCTTCCCGGTGCCCCTCTTCCCAATAGAGCGCCATACCACACCAACCCCAAGGAGACGAAAGAGATTGAGCGCCAAATTCAAGAAATCCTCACCAAGGGACATGTTCGTGAAAGCTTGAGTCTGTGCGCCGTTCCGGTAATCCTCGTCCCCAAGCAAGACGACACATGGTGCATGTGCATGGATTGTCGTCCCATCAACAATATCACGGTGAGATACCGACATCCTATACCCCTTCTTGATGACATGTTAGATGAGCATAGTGGTGGAACTATCTTCTCCAAAATCGATTTGAAAAGTGGCTATCACCAAATCCGTATGCATGAAGGAGATGAATGGAAAACGGCTTTCAAAACAAAACTTGGTCTTTATGAGTGGCTTGTCATGCCCTTTGGTCTTTCCAATGCTCCTTCAACATTTATGCGTCTTATGAATCACGTCTTGCGCACTTTCATTGGCAAGTTTGTGGTTGTCTACTTTGATGACATCCTTGTTTATAGCAAATCCTTGCACAAGTTTTGTTAGCCCTTCGTAATGCTTCGCTCTTTGCCAACCTCAAGAAATGCACCTTTTGCATCGACAAGCTTGTGTTTTTGGGTTATGTGGTTTCTTCCAAAGGGATTGAAATTGACACCTCTAAGATTGAGGCAATCACCAATTGGCCACCGCCAACTAATCTTGCTCAACTTATCAATTTCGTAAGTAGATGTTCCCATCGAAAAGTGCACATAGTAAGAATAAGAAGTACATATGTTCCGTTTGTCAAGTACACATGAAAATGGGAAGTTCAGATAAAGATCAATAAATCCGCCAAGATGTACAGATAATTAAGTCGAGAAGTACAAACTTCACTACCGGGCAGTACAAACTTCACTTTCGGCAAGTACACAGCAGTTATGAACTTCTTTTAGTGAATACTACTTGTATTTCTGCTATATATTTTTTATTTTTTGTTTCGAATTTTTCGTAGATAGTCACTAGCTATATCTTTCCAACGGAACAAGAATCACTCGATTCGGAGTTTAGATGAGTGGGTAAATAATTTATTAAACGGCAAAATAAGTTTGACCGAACTTTGACTGTGAAGAAAAGCCACTTAAAAATCGAATTTTGAGATTTCACTTACCGGTTTACTGGTAACTTTAATAGATGTGTCTGCTCGACCCGATCATTTTAAGTGCTTATACATCGAAAACGGACCACGTATGAGAAAATTGTCGCTGGTTCACTCAACACTAGTAGCGAAAATATCGTCGACAGTATACTCTTATCAATTGAGAAGTTAATTGATTTGTTGCGAGAAGTACAATACTCTGTTTTTTCGGGGCGGACATCTATCATAATAATCTCGTAGATTTGAGCTCCAATTGCTTCAATCGTCCGTTCTAAAAGCTTCATATGTTTAATATGGCACTAATTTCATTAAGTAGTACATTGCACAACGAATCAAATTATCTAGCTCGTCAAATTTGATCGCCATCACCCGTAGAACACCGGTATTGTAGTTTTAGAAATTTTAAAATTAGTTTTAAACCATTAGGAATTTGCAAAATCGATCAACATGAAAAAGTTGCGTATCATCGGTATCTATCCAACACCATAGGATTAGCATTGTTCAGATTAATGGTTGAAAAAGGGCGTTCAATATACGATCCGTCGTTTTTGTTAGGATTCAGAATAGAGTATTTTTGAAATTACTTTTAATTGACTAAGAATTTGCAAAATCCGTAGAAGGGTAAAAGTTGCGGAATTTCAACGCCTATCCAACGGATTTGGACCATTCCGACAAACGGTTAAGAAAATATCTGCAAATTACGTTCGCTGTTATTTTTTATAGTATTCGGTGTTTTCAAAATTAATTTGAAACCGTAACAAATTTGAAAAATATGTGTGAGACAAGAAAGATGCAGAATTTCATTAGCTTTCCAACGGTATATCATTTGTTGAATTCCGGCATACAGTTCGAAAATTACGCCAAAAACTATGAAACAAATCGTGTATTACAGTAAAGCAGTTCACTATTTTTTCGTGTGAAGTACAGAACCGGTTTGATGTAGCCCCACATATGGACAACACCATGGCCAACACACCAAATGGCCCAATGACAAGGTCATAAGTCAAGGCTCTCCATGAAAAGGTGACCTCGCTCCTCTCGATGTGTGATCTCGACATCCCTTTGAATGGTTTGCTACTTCATGCCGGATTGCCAGTACCTTGTGCATACTCAGGATCCACCTTGATGACGACCTACAATGGAGTAGAAAAGATGAGCAAGAGGAGGTCCAAGATGATGGAGAAGATGTCCAAGAGAAGGCCCGAGAAGACGGTGAAGGAGAAGATGAAGAAGGTGTTGGGAATATGCCCAAGAGGCAATAATAAAGGTTATTAATTATCATATTTCCCGTTCATGATATATGTTTATATCCATGCTAGAATTGTATTAATCGGAAACAAATACATGTGTGGAATATAAATGGTAATGTGTCCCTAGTCTTTCCTCTTGTGACTAGTTCGTTTGATCAAAGTGATGATTAGACGTTTCCTAATCATGGATTTATGAATCACTTGATATACGAATAGATGTCAAATATAGTTTTCTTAGACCATGAGATTATGTTACTACCGCTTATTGGAGGAGTGCTTTGTGGACATCAAACGCCACTTCGTAACTGGGTGATTATAAAGGTGGCTTTCAGGTTCTCCGATGATAGGTTGTTGGGTGGCATAAATCGAGACTGGGATTTGTTCGTCCAACAGTTGTATAGATATCTCTGGGCCCTCTCGGTAGTTTAGCATCCAAACGCTGGCAAGCATATGACTAAGTAGCTAGTCATAAGGGATCCTATTCTATGGGAACGAGTAAAGAGAACTTGTCGGGAACGAGATTAATCAGATATGGAGATATCGGTGGATTGAATCTCGGACAAGTAAAATATCGTGAAACAAAAGGAATCGTATATGGATTAATTGAATCCCGGACATTGTGGTTCGACTGGTAAAGTACTTCGTCGAATATGTAGGAATTAATATGGGCATCCCGGCCCCGCTATTAATATGACATATTCACGAACCCGTAGAGTCACACACTTAACGTTCGATGTAGTTAGGGTTCGAGATAAATGATGGTGAGAAAGAATATTGATTCGGAGTCCCGGATAGAATCCCGGACATCACGTGGAGTTCCGGAGTGGTCCGGAGAATAAGGTTCATATAAGGAAAGTGGTTTTCGGAGGTATCGAAAAGGTTCTGGAATTTTACGGTAAAGTACCAGAATATTCTAGAAGGTTCTAGAGGGGTCTAGAAGTGGGGCCCATAGGTGTGTGGGGCCCACATGGAATAAAGGGGAGGTGGACTGGCCACATGGGCCAGCCGCACCACGCCCTAACGGCCCATGCGGGCCAAGCTTCTAGAAGGGGGGGCGAAACCCTAGGGGAGGCTTGGGGCCCAAGCCACCCGGCCGCCGCCCTAGGGCTAGCTTGGGGCGCACCCCTGGCCTCCTATATAAGGAGGGCCAGGGCGCCGGCTGATGACGGAATTGATGAGAGTGTTTCTCCCTCAACTACGCCAACAAGCACTCTTGATACCCTGAAAGGAAAATAATATATGGGATAGGTTGAGCCTCCAAGTGCAGAGTATGTAGAAGTGGAAGTTTTTTCCCCACGAGGGTGACTCGAGGGTTTAATATCGAACTCTCGGGGAATCAGTAGTGAGGATTTTATCTCCTTGTCCTTCTCTAAATTTTCTGCAAACAAAGTAGATTGCTTTGTGCCCTCAACCTCACCAAGTGGTTGTCAAGCACAAGGTGTGAGAATGATATTAAGATAATATTGAATGCAAAACAGTAAATAAATATGCAATGGTGGTAAGTAGTAATGCAAGGATGATAGTAATGATGATGGATGATATTTTGGGGGTTTTTATATGTGTATGCAATGAATAAAAGTGTTTTTTGTATTTTCTGATTTTAAAATGGCTGAATGTAGAAAATGCTTAAAAGTGGTTGGAAAGTTGTTTCTTATGATTAAAAATGGACCGGGGTTCATGGTTTCACACATGCACTTTCTCTTTAATATAGTGTGGCAAATAAGTAGACATAGGATTAACATATGAGATTGCAAACAAGTTTAATGACATGTTACTAATTATATGGGCATCACGTCCTAACATAGAGACCTTTTGATTATTAGTCTCACTTATACTCCACCAAGATGCGAACTAAATCATAATAGCTCAGTAATTAAGATGACTCGGAGTATAGCCTTAAGATTAATGACATGAGGTGAAAATAAGAACATGCTGGATCTAGTCATAGGTAGAGGCTTGTCACTCCTCATACATTGCAACATGGTATTTTGGTTTATCCCTAGTGAGGCAACAAAGTAAGGTAAACACCCAATGGATCGCGATATTAAGTTGTCAGCTTATCACATCACCACCCCCGTTACTCCAACTAATACACACGTTCCCCCTCACACGCTCTCATAAACATGCTTGATCAAAACAAGGATACAAGAACGGGGTACATAATATGCATCTACTTTCATAACTGAAATAAACATTGCAATCTCAACATATATTAACTCATAAAAAGATCCACCACAAAGGTAATACAACAATGACCGTAATCATGTTCAGCAGCTCATACGGTGCTAATTAGTGAAGCTCAAGAGAGAGAGAGATACATATGCTACTGCCACAAACCCATAGTCCAGAGGTGGACTACTCCCTCTTCATCATGGAGACGGTGGAGATGTCGATGGAGAAGGAGACCTCTCCGGCAGCGCTCCGCCGGAGTTTCCCCCTCCAATCTGCAGCCTCCTGGTCTCTGTTTCTTGTTTCTCTCGTGTGGCGGCTCTCTCCTCGAAAAACATCGGGGGGCTCTATATATAGGCGTTTTTAGGTCACGAGGAAGATTCAGGAAGAAGGATCGTCGCAAACGGGGCCACGAGGGCCAAAAGAGGTGGGCCCACGCGGCCCATGTACCTGGCCGCGTGGGGCACCCTCTTTCGCCCCTCCGGCCTCCGTTTGCTTGCTTCCTTCGCTCCTAGGTCTTCCTCCTTCCAAAATAATGATCCCCGTAAATTTGCAGCTCATTATGACGTCGTTAAGGCCCTGAAATAAATA
Source organism: Puccinellia tenuiflora (assembly GCA_012064385.1). Classification (NCBI taxonomy): domain Eukaryota; kingdom Viridiplantae; phylum Streptophyta; class Magnoliopsida; order Poales; family Poaceae; genus Puccinellia; species Puccinellia tenuiflora. The sequence goes on from QRDG01000519.1 coordinate 1,008,424, forward strand.
AGGAAAGAAATAGGGGTTTTCTGCCTGCACAGGATTAATTCCATAAAAAGGGGAAATCATTATTAATTACCAAAAATCATTAAATAACAGTAATATACCCCTTATATGATGCAAATATGAATGGAATACAAGTATTATAGTGCAAAGTTCATATATGCATTTTACATGCATCACCGGCCGCCCCACCTCCTGCTCCCGCGCGCCGCACCCCCCTCCTTGCCCTAGCCGCTGCCTCCCTCCTCTCTCTCTCTCCGCAGACGCTTGGCGAAGCCCTGTCGGATCTCCACCATGACTACCACGCCACCGTCGTCGTGCTGCTGATCTCGTGAACCTCTCCACCACCTCTTGCAGGATGAAGAACGTGGAGTCTTCATCGAGCTGTACGTGTGGATCTCTCGGAGGCGTTGCTCGTGCGGCGCTTGGATAATACATCTCCTCGCGACTTGACGAGTCTAGTTGCGGGGATCGACTAGCCAACCCATGTCTCGACAAAACACTCACGGTTTTCTTCGAGGGTGAGATTCGATCTCCTTCTTGCTACCAACCTCTCGTAGATCAGATCTCGTGTTGGGTTTATTCTGCTATCTTTGCGTAGGAAATTTTTTTGTTTTCTATGCTGCGACCCTTTAGTGATATCAGAGCCTAGATCTATTCGTAGATGTTGGTGCGATTAGACACAAGTGTTGTGGGCGTTGATATTTTATGTTGCTACCTTCTAGCATGCACTTTGCATCTTTGCGGTATTGTGAGATTGAAGCGGCCCGGACCGACCTTACTCGTCCACACACAAGAGACCGGTTCCACGACTGACATGCAACTTGTATTGCATAAGTGGCTGGCGGGTGTCTGTTTCTCTTGCTCTAGTGAAGTTGCAATTTTCAATGGAAGGCCTTTCAAAAGGATGAGTAAATAAGCAACTATTTATCACCGTTGTGGCTTTGCGTAGATTAGAACGGTTCTATCTAATGACCCATTAGAAGCCACGTAAAAATTGCATAAACAAAGTAGAGGACGTCTAACTTGTTTTTGCAGGGTTTATGATGTGGTATGGCCCAAGATGTGATTATGTGATGTATGCAATGATCATGTTTTGTAATTTTCATGACTTGCATGTCGATGAGTACGGCAACCGGCAGGAGCCTTATGGTTGTCTCATATTTATTGTATGACCTGCGTGTCACTTTAAACGCCATGTAATTGCTTTACTTTATTGCTAAGGTAGCCATAGTAGTAGTTGCAATAGTTGGTGGAGGTAATCATGGTGGTGGCGCCACGAGCTGGTGATGATGGAGATCATGCCGGTGCTTTGGAGATGGAGATCAAAGGCACGGGAAAAGGCTATACCATGTCACAAAATTATGAATTGCATGTGATGTTAATCCTTTTATGCACCTTATGGTTTTGCGTAGATACGATCTCGACGGTAGCATGATAAGGTGATCTCTCATGTTAATATCAAGAAGTGTTCTCCCCTAGTATGCACCGTTGCCAAAGTTCATCGTTTTGAAGCACCACGTGATGATCGGGTGTGATAGATTCTACGTTTACATACAACGGGTGTAAACCAGTTTACACATTTGGAAATACTATGGTTTCCTTGACGAGCCTAGCATGTACAGACATGGCCTCAGAACACAAGAGCCGAAAGGCTAAACACGAGTCATATGGACGATATGATCAACATGGGGATGTTCACCTTTGAAGCTACACCACCTCACGTGATGATCGGTTGTGGTGTAGTGGATTTGGATCATGTGTCACTAAACAACCAGAGAGATGTTGAGTTTAGTGGGAGTTCGTTTAAGTAATTTAGATTAACACGAACTAAATATCATGAACCTAGTCTTAACACCTTTTGCAAATAATGTTGTAGATCAATGGCCCTTCCCAACATCAATATGAATTTTAACGCGTTCCTAGAGAAAGACAAGCTGAAAGACGATGGAAGCAATTTCTCAGATTGGTTCATGAATCTGAAGATTATCCTCACTGCTGCCAAGAAACTGTATCTCCTAGATGCACCGCTAGGTGACCCCCCTGCAGCAAATGCGGCTGAAGACGTTAGGAACATCTGGGCAGCCCGTTCTGAGGACCACGAGATAGTTAAGTGTGGTATGTTGTATGGCTTAGGACCAAAGCTCCAAAAACGTTTTGAGCACCATGGCGTTCATCAGATGATCAATGATCTGAAGGAAATGTTTCAGACTCGGGCCAAGGTAGAGAGGTATGAGGCCTCCTCCAAGTTCTTTAGATGTATGATGGAGGAGAACAGCTCCGTTAGTGAACATGTGCTCAGAATGTCTGGGTACGGTGATCGTCTAGCGCAGCTGGGTGTTGTTATTCCCAATGAGTTGGGGATTGACCGTGTTCTCTAGTCACTTCCACCTAGCTACAAAAGCTTTGTGATGAACTATAACATGCAAGGAATGGAGAAAACTCTTCCTGAGCTCTTCACGATGTTAAAGACCGCGGAAGTGGAAATCAAGAAGGAACATCAAGTGTTGATGGTCAACAAGACAACTAGTTTCAAGAAAAAGGGCAAAAGAGACAACTTCAAGAAGGGCGGCAAGCGAGTTGTCGCGCCTGCGAGGAAGTCAAGGAAGGGCCCTAAGTCTGATACTGAGTGCTTCTACTGCAAGGGAACTGGATACTGGAAGCGGAACTGCCCCAAGTATCTGGCAGACAAGATGGCTGGCACCGTCAAACAAGGTATATATGATATACATGTTATTGATGTGTATTTAACAAGTGATCGTAGTAGCACCTGGGTATTTGATACTGGTTCAGTTGCTAATATATGTAACTCGAAACATGAGCTACGGAATAGACGACGCTTGGCAAGGGACGAGGTGACGATGCGCGTCGGAAATGGATCAAAAGTTGAATTCATCGCTATTGGCACACTCCCTCTACGCTTACCTTCGGGATTAGTTTTAAACCTTAATAATTGTTATTATCTGCCTGCGTTAAGCATGAACATTGTATCTGGATCTTGTTTATTGCGAGACGGTTATTCATTTAAGTCTAAAAACTTTGGTGTTTCGATTTATATGGATAATACCTTTTATGGTCATGCACCTGAGAGGAATGGTTTATTTCTGCTGAATCTCGATAGTAGTGATACACATGTTCATAACATTGATGCCAAAAGATGTAAATTGAATGATGATAATACCACGTATTTGTGGCACTGCCGTTTGGGTCACATTGGTGTAAAACGCATGAAGAAACTCCATTTTGATGGACTTTTGGATTCACTTGATTTTGAATCATTTGAAACTTGCGAACCATGCCTTATGGGCAAGATGACTCGAACACCCTTCTCCGGCACGATGGAGAGAGCAACAGACTTGTTAGAAATCATACATACCAATGTGTGTGGTCCAATGAGTGTTGCAGCACGCGGTGGATATCGTTACTTCTTGACCTTCACCGATGATTTAAATAGATATGGGTATATTTACTTAATGAAACACAAGTCTGAAACGTTCAAAAAGTTCAAAGAATTTCAGAGTGAAGTTGAGAATCATCGTAACAAGAAAATAAAGTTTCTCCGATCAGATCGTGGAGGCGAATATTTGAGTTACGAGTTTGGCATGCATTTAAAGACGTGTGGAATTGTTTCACAACTCACGCCACCCGAAACACCACAGCGTAATGGTGTGTCTGAACGCGTAATCGAACCTTATTGGATATGGTGCGATCTATGATGTCTCATACAGATCTTCCACTATCATTTTGGAGCTATGCATTAGAGACAGCCGCATTCACTTTAAATAGGGCACCATCAAAATTCGTTGAGACGACTCCATATGAGTTATGGTTTGGCAAGAAGCCGAAGTTATTATTTCTCAAAGTTTGGGGTTGCGATGCTTATGTGAAAAAGCTTCCACCTGATAAGCTCGAACCTAAATCGGAAAAATGTGTCTTCATAGGATACCCTAAGGAAACTATTGGGTATACCTTCTACCACAGAACCGAAGGCAAGATTTTCGTTGCCAAGAATGGTTCCTTTCTAGAGAAGGAGTTTCTCTCAAAAGAAGTGAGTGGGAGGAAAATAGAGCTTGACGAGGTTATCGAACCTGTTCTTGAGATGCCGAGTAGCGCAGAACTGGAAGTTGTTCCAGAACAGCCATCGCCACCTGAAGAAGGAGCAAATGATGTTGATCATGCTGCTCCAGTCAAAGCTGCTATTGAACCTCGCAGGTCAACGAGGGAACGTACCGCCCCTGATCGGTACGACCCCGTCATGAGTGTCATGTTGTTAGACAATGATGAACCTGTGAATTATGATGAAGCGATGATGAGCCCAGACTCCGATAAATGGCTAGGACCCATGAAATCCGAAATGGAATCCATGTATAAAAATCAAGTATGGACTTTGGTGAACTTACCGAACGACCGTAAGGCCGTTGAGAACAAATGGATATTCAAAAGAAAGACGGACGCTGACGGAAACGTCACCATGTATAAAGCTCGACTTGTCGCAAAGGGTTTCCAACAAATTCAAGGAGTTGACTACGATGAGACATTCTCACTAGTAGCAATGCTGAAATCCGTTCGGATTATGTTAGCAATTGCCGCATTTTATGATTATGAAATTTGGCAAATGGATGTGAAGACTGCGTTCCTTAATGGTCATATTAAGGAAGAGTTGTACATGGTACAGCCCGAAGGTATTGTTGATCCAAAGGATGCTAACAAGGTATGCAAACTTCAGAGATCCATCTATGGACTGAAGCAAGCATCGCGGAGTTGGAATCTCCGTTTTGATGAGGTGATCAAAGGGTTTGGATTTGTCCAAACTTATGGAGAAGCCTGCATTTACAAGAAAGTGAGTGGGAGTTCAGTTGCATTTCTGATACTATATGTGGATGACATATTATTGATTGGAAATGATGTTACACTACTGAAAAGTGTAAAGGCTTATTTGGATAAGAATTTTTCAATGAAAGACCTTGGCGAAGCAGCGTACATTTTAGGCATAAAGATCTACAGAGATAGGTCAAGGCGCCTAATAGGGCTTTCACAGAGTACATACCTTGACAAGGTTCTGAAGAAGTTCAGAATGGAAAATTCAAAGAAGGGGTTCTTACCAATGTTGCAAGGAAAGGTTTTGAGTAAGACTCAGAGTCCTGTTACGGCAGAAGATAGAGAGATAATGAACAATGTTCCTTATGCCTCTGCGATAGGCTCTATCATGTATGCCATGCTATGTACTAGACCAGATGTGTGCCATGCTGTGAGTTTGACTAGCAGGTACCAAAGTGATCCAGGAGTGGAACACTGGACAGCTGTCAAGAATATACTTAAGTATCTAAATAGAACTAAGGAAATGTTTCTCGTATATGGAGGTGACCAAGAGCTTGTCGTAAGGAGTTACGTCGATGCTAGTTGGGACACAGATCCAGATGACTCTAAGTCTCAGTCTGGATACGTGTTTATTCTAAATGGTGGCGCTGTGAGTTGGAGGAGTTCCAAACAGAGCGTGGTGGCGAAATCTTCAACTGAAGCGGAGTATGTTGTGGCCTCGTCGGCAGCAAGTGAAGCAGTCTGGATGATGGAGTTCCTCTCAGAGCTAAGTGTGATTCCAAGTGCGTCAAGACCTCTGGCCCTGTACTGTGACAATACAGGTGCAATAGCTCTTGCCAAGTACCCGACTTCACACAAGAATACTAAGCATATTAAGCGCCGCTTTCACAATTTGGGTGAGAATGTCAAGGATGGTGACATAGAGATTTGCAAGGTGCATACGGATCTGAATGTGGCAGACCCGTTGACTAAACCTCTTCCACGAGCAAAACATGATCAGACCGAGAGGCCATGGGTGTTAGATTGCTACAGATGTAAACTAGATTATTTACTCTATTGCAAGTGGGAGACTGTTGGGAATATGCCCAATAGGCAATAATAAAGGTTATTAATTATCATATTTCTCGTTCATGATATATGTTTATAACCATGCTAGAATTGTATTAATCGGAAACAAATACATGTGTGGAACATAAACGGTAATGTGTCCCTAGTCTTTCCTCTTGTGACTAGTTCGTTTGATCAAAGTGATGATTATACGTTTCCTAATCATGGATTTATGAATCACTTGATAAACGAAGTTTGTATCATGGGAGATGGTATGATGGACAAGACTCAAATTAAATAGATGTCAAATATAGTTTCCTTAGATCATGAGATTATGTTACTCCCGCTTATCGGAGGAGTGCTCTGTGGATATCAAATGTCACTTCGTAACTGGGTGATTATAAAGGTGGATTTCAGGTTCTCCGATGATAGGTTGTTGGGTGGCATAAATCGAGACTGGGATTTGTTCGTCCAACAGTTGGATAGATATCTCTGGGCCCTCTCGGTAGTTTAGCATCCAAACGCTTGCAAGCATATGACTAAGTAGCTAGTCATAAGGGATCCTATTCTATGGGAACGAGTAAAGAGAACTTGTCGGGAACGAGATTAATCAGATATGGAGATATCGGTGGATTGAATCTCGGACAGGTAAAATATCGTGAAACAAAAGGAATCGTATATGGATTAATTGAATCCCAGACATTGTGGTTCGACTGGTAAAGTACTCCGTCGAATTTGTAGGAATTAATATGGGCATCCCGGTCCCGCTATTAATATGACATATTCACGAACCCGTAGAGTCACACACTTAACGTTCGATGTAGTTAGGGTTCGAGATAAATGATGTTGAGAAAGAATATTGATTCGGAGTCCCGGACATCACGAGGAGTTCCGGAGTGGTCCGGAGAATAAGATTCATATAAGGAAGGGTTTCCGGAGGTATCGAAAAGGTTCGGGAATTTTACGGTAAAGTACCGGAATATTCTAGAAGGTTCTAGAGGGGTCTAGAAGTGGGGCCCATAGGTGTATGGGGCCCACATGGAATAAAGGGGAGGTGGACTGGCCACATGGGCCAGCCGCACCACACCCTAAGGGCCCATGCGGGCCAAGCTTCTAGAAGGGGGGCTGGTCGAAACCCTAGGGGAGGCTTGGGGGCCAAGCCACCCGGCCGCCGCCCTAGGGCTGGCTTGGGGCACACCCCTGGCCTCCTATATAAGGAGGGCCAGGGCGCCGGCCACCCCACCTCCTGCTCCCACGCGCTGCGCCCCCCTCCTTGCCCTAGCCGCCGCCTCCCACCTCTCTCTCTCTCTCTCTCCGCAGACGCTTGGCGAAGCCCTGTCGGATCTCCACCATAACCACCACGCCACCTTCATTGTGCTACTGATCTCGCGAACCTCTCCACCACCTTTTGCAGGATCAAGAACATGGAGTCTTCATCGAGCTGTACGTGTGGATCTCTCAGAGGCGTTGCTCGTGCGGCGCTTGGATAATACATCTCCTCGCGACTAGACGAGTCTAGTTGCGGGGATCGACTAGCCAACCCCTGCCTCGACAAAACGCTCACGGTTTTCTTAGAGGGTGAGATTCGATCTCCTTCTTGCTACCAACCTCTCGTAGATCAGATCTCGTGTTGGGTTTATTCCGCTATCTTTGCGTAGGAAAAAAAATTCTATGCTATGACCCTTCAGAAGGAGGGAAGCAGACTGGCCGGCCCCCAGCCCGTCCTAGGCCAGCTCCCAGGCCGGCCGCATGCCAGAGGCAGCCGGCCACCAGCCAGAGCCAACCGGCCTCCAGCCCGGCCTGGGCCGGCCCCCAGGCCGGCCACCCACCTGAGCCAGCCGGTCACCCACCTAAGCCAGCCGGCCCCCAGGCCGGACCCCCCCCCCCCCCAGCATCAGCCGGCCTAAGCCGGCCCTCAGGCCGTACACCCGCGTTTCTGCCCCCGTTTTGTACTAGAATATAAATAACACTCCCCTTTCCCCATTCTGGGTTAGACTAAGAATAGAATTTTGATCTTTGCTCCTACTTGCCCTTTGTGGAACTCATTGTAGCGCCCCGACCCTGAAATTATACAGAGAGGCTATGTAACCCACAGGCTATGCTACACAACCGAAGGGCAATGGGATTACCTCTCCCACGCAACACCTCGATAATGCCATAAACACTGGCATAGCTATCAATGTATAATAAAGATATCAAGACTTGTGGAACAACTGGCACATCACAGACTCTACGACACAAAAGATCAATGTAGCAACTCATATAGCGAGAAAGATACAAATTACACAGCAGGGGTCACCGACCCATCATTACAACAAGCGGAAGCCAAATATGTTGTCAACACCAAGATCCAAAATATGGCCTAAGAGGCCTACAGATGAACATCCCAGCCAGCTTGTTCCACTACGTCCCAAGCTGCCACCTGGGAACCCCAGACTACTCGTCAATGTCAACGAAGAACCCACCTGCCTGCTCGGTGACGTCCTCCTCTGAAACAATTAATAATCAACAAAGAGAGACTGAGTACGACGTAATTGCAAATTTAGTAGGGCGATATAGGCCCAATGCGGTTTGGTTCTAAAGTTGTATAGTAGTTAATTTGCATAAAGCTAGTTTTCCTTTTCAAAAGACATAAATGACTCATGGCATCGACTACTCAGAATGTTTTTCCAAAGGGGATAAGATAGTAAACTTTCATCTTCGGTTCACATTGAACCAATAGTAGCCAGAAACCATCACTCATCTCCACCCTCGAGGAAATGAACCTTTAACACACTTTGCCAAGTTGCAACCTCTAGTTGCCAAATTTTAATTAAGTTAAAGTTTTCTATGATCTTATCGTCCATTCCCAAGTCGTCCATAACCGCGGACATGGCTTTTCGAAAAGATTTAACCCTGCAGGGGTGTACTAATTTACCCATTGGTACCGTCCGGCTCGCCTGATTAGCTCTCTTCCGGTGAAAGCTGGCAAGTGGGCGCGGTTAAACCTTTACCTCGCATGAGACTATCCAAGGATCATCGTGGTGATAGGAAAAGTTTATCCAGCCTATTTCAGCCCCTGCCCCCATCGCCACGTCCTAAACACCATCACCCTCTTCATCGCGCCTTCACCCACCTGCAACTCACACGCAAATGGAAAGCGCAAACTAGAGGACCCTTGGATACGCCCGCACAAGTTATTCAGTTAGTAAGGAGCCCATACTCCCACCAATGGAAGCACGCTCGTCTTGGTTCAAGAGGTAAAGAACTCGCACCTAGGCGGCAAGAATGAGGCAAAACACCATAACCCCGATGGAAACTCATCCAAGCCTTTTAAGCATTTTAATTAAGTAACACAAGTATCCACCATGTCCGAACATTCCATCGACTTCACAATTATGGAAATAATCACCGGACGACTAAGCATTCGACTAAGCATGGCTAAGCATAGCTAAGCATATATACAACAGTTATGTCTTTAACTCAGGCCATCACATCAAACCTATGGTTGATAGGAGGGGAAACATGTATTGGTTTAGGGAAAATGCATTTCATAGGATATTCTAGCATTGACCAAAAGTTGACATTGGAATCGAATGCAATATTATGGTGGATAAAATATTTGTATAAAACAGTAGGATGATATATGCCAAGAAGGTTAGGTTATCTCTTGCCTTGCTGACGGGGCTGGAAGCGCTGCTCGTCAAGGTACGGTGGGGAAACATCGACTCCTGAATCTATCGATACCCAACCAATAACAGAAGAACAAATAAATAACATGAAGACAAGGTGGAATGCACAATCATGATGACATGTCAAGTTTATGCAATGATACGATCATATAATTTAGCTAACAATTTAAATGGAGTGCCAAATAATTGGTGCAAGTATTTGGAAGCAACCCCATATTTAACTTCAGTGACCACATTGCTTATGAATTGTTATATTACTACAATGTGGTTTAAATATGCATGAACATGACATGATTAGATAGGTATGGTTCTCCTGATCATTTGGTACCTTGTTTGTAATTTTACAAATTACGATGATTAAATAGTGAATTAAATGATTATTCGAATTTAATTCTTTTAACTATTTAAAGAACGAATTCAAAGGAAAGAAAAATTGTGTCATGATGTGATATTTGCATGGTTTGATAGTATTTGAATTGCTGAGCATTTTGATACTTCGTTTGCATTTTTCTGATTAACGATGAATAAACGGCGAATTAAACGGTTATTCAAATTTAAATATTTAACCATTTTGAAATAACATCAAAGGAAAATTTGTTGTCATGATGTGCGAATAGCATAGCTAGATAGCCTTTGAGTTGCTGATCATTTTGGTATATCATTTGCAAATTTTGGAACAACATTTATTTAATTATTATTTTTCCAAAATCTGGCCGGCCTCCAGATCGGCCTGGGCCGGCTCCCAGGCCGGGCACATGTCCGAGCCCGCCGGCCTCCTGGCCGTCCCAGACCGGCACCCAGGCCGGGCACATGTCCGAGCCTGCCAGCCTCCTGGCCGGCCACCTAACGACGGCGGCGGCGGCGGTGCACGGAACGACTACGGCGACGGAGGAACTAGAAGGAGGGGATGGAGATGGTGAAGTCCAGACGGACGCGGAGCTCACCCAGATGACGATTATGTGGATGGCGAGGGTCAGGGAGGCCTGACGGCGATGATGCCGTACGCGAACGGCGACGGCCAGGGGCGGAGAAGAACGGACGGCGCGGTCCATCTCCGGTGTCCCTCGTCGATTCCTTTGACAGGGAGGTATCTGGCGATGTGGTGTAGCTCGTGGAGGCGTCCATTTAAGATCGGACGGCCGGAGTCGATGGCGGGCACGACGGCGGCGTGGCGGACAGAGCTCGGGAAGATGAGGATGGCGGTGACGTATCAGGCGGTCCCACGGCGATTCCTTGCATGGAGACGTAGAGGACGATGATGCGAAGCTCGTGGGCTGCTTGGATTCACTCGGGGTGGCATCGGTCGCCGGTGATTTGAAGGGGGCGACGGCAGCCATGGTGGACATGGAGCTCGGTGTTAGGGTTAGGGTTTGCAGGGGAGCAGAGAGAGGTGGCCTCGGTGCTGTTCTTATCCACGGCCGCAAGAGGTCGATGCTCGACGCGTGGAGAGGCAAAGGATCAAACGGGAGCTCTCCCATGGCGTACTGTGGCTACAGGAAGAAGATGGTGAAATTGTAGAAAACCCCCTGCACTGTTTTTTCCTTTTTCTGTTTTATTTTCTTTTTAAAACCGGAAGCTTTGGCAATTTAATTGAGGGACCAAAACATCTTCAAAAATTATGAAAATATTCAGGGAGGCTCATAATAATATAACGAAGCTCCCCATAGTTTTATTTTGAATTGTTGAAATGTTTAACTTGGTTTCAAAAATAAGGATTGATTTGCAACCATTTTGAAATCTTAATTTTATTTATTTGTTTGGCAAGAATTTGACCTTGCCAAATAAATATGAAATGAACCAATGGAACTTCCGGGACAATTTGGAAGATCAAGAATATTTTGTTTTGCCAATTTGAGCGATTGCATTGAGGTTGGAAATTTTGGGATTGGATTTGTTTCCTTTTAATGTTTTCTAATCTTGCTTTATTTAAATTAGCAATTTAAATGGCTGCCATGATGCAATGTTGCAAAGAAAAAAGTGAAAATTTGTCCCATATTTTAGGGTACCAAACTGGGGCTGTTACACTCATGGCCACACTAGATTCATCTAGGTGATGTACAACGCCCCTCTTTGTGTACGGTCTCTCATGAGCATGATTCTACCTGCGGGTCTCTCGTGTTTGTGATTCTACCGTTCGCTCATCAATCTCTCCCGAAGATTCTACCTCGCGGTCTCTCTTCGGGATTCTATTGGTCCGGTTGATCCTACCGGTGAGGGAGAAGGAACTCTAAGGGTAAGTCCTTCTTGTGGTTGCAATCCGAGTCGGTCTCCCGTGTACCCCCTTTGGTTCTTCGTGTTCATCGCTCTCCCCACGTCTATCCGTGAAGATCGGGCCACGAGCTACACCACGGTTGTAGATTAATAATCTACAACCGGCTATATAGAGAGAGAGAGAAAGAAAGAGAGAGAGAGAGCAGGACTATTCTAGAACCACCCTTAAGTGGTTCTAGAATAACTATTCTAGAACCACCCCGAATAAAGACCTTCTAAACCAAACCCGACCGAACCGGAAAAAAAACAACAATTACACCTTCGTCCTCCTGCCCGACACCCCCACGCCCCACCTTCTTTCTTCTGCCTGACACCCCCACCAACCACTTCCAACCGGCGGCGTGCACCTACCCACCTTCCGTCGGCGGGCGTCGCGCACTTCCCATCCTGGCCTCCACGCACCCCGAGCTCCTCTCCCGCTTGATAGAGCACGTCTCCCAGCCACCCGAGATGCCCCAACTCCCGCACACCGACGCCTCCTTCTCCCCACCGACGCGCCGCCCCGGCTCAACTCCCACCGATGCACCGCCCCGGCTCCACCCCCACCGGCGCGAGGTCGCCGCGCCGCCCCGGATCCATCCCCACTGGCGCGCCGCCCCGGCTGCACCCTCACCGGCGCGAGGTCCCCACGTCGCGCCGCCCCGGATCCACAGCCGCCGATGCGCCGCCCAAGCTCCATCTCCATAGACGCGAGGTCACCGCGCTCACCCTACCGACGCGAGGCCACATCGCTAGGAGTCCACATCGGGTACCCACGGGGGGCAACCGCGCCTCACACTGCTTGCCTCCGGCACGGCACTGAGACTCCGTTGCTCGCCGCAAGGGCCTCCTGGAAAGAGCCGGCATGGCCATTGCAACCTCGCTCGAGCTCTGGCACCACGCCCCTCGGCCGATGCGCCTCGCTGACCGTCTCTCTCCTTGTGTTCCTGTGCATGTTCTAAAATTGTGTAGTTCACATAAAAAATTTGCTATGAAGTTTGCTCGAACATCGCTATGAAGTTCAATTTTGTTGCTCGAAGAAGTTCAATTTGAATGACGTACGAAGTTCATCTATTTGTTCAAACTGTCACGTGCATGCCGTCGAAGTTCACTCTTCAAAATTTAGAAGTTCACCTACCAAATTCGTTGAAATCCACCGAACAATAGTAAGAAAAAAACAGAAGTTCATTTTTGTCAAAAGTTCACTTTATTTATTTTGATCGGTTCGGTTTCCTCTTCCGTGAAGTTCGGTTCATCCCTAACATATAAAGTACGTATAAGGATGTGAAATGCACTTTGGAAAACATTATGAAAATCAAATAAAGTCAAAACCGTGGCATAGTACGTGCGTCTAATTCTCCGCAAGGAAGTTTACTTACGTCTCCCGTAAAAGTTCACTTTCGTGACGAGGAAAGTTCAGAAATGGTCCGAGTACAATAACAGGTAAAAAAAATCAAAAACCCGAGCATCTGGTGCTCCTTGAAGAAATTCACATAGTGTTATGAAGAAGTTCAGTGTTGTGAAGCGGGAAATAGTGGAATGCCATGATGGGTAGCTACGCACCACCATCCCACCATCGGATCCTCTTTAGGGAGCACATGATTGTAGCGCGCAGAATTTCGAAGCAAACGGCTCTGGACGGCTCCGTCGAAACAAGAGCACGCCAACGCTTCAAGTATCAGCGCGCATCATCCGATCAGTCCCACCCTGCGCCGCTCAACCAGCACCGCAACATTTTTCGCTGGTACGGTGGTGAGAAAAGCCACACCGTCTATGGCTCAAGAGAAAAGGACGATGACGCGCGGTGGGCATGTGCGGCTTCCTGATTTCCTCTCGTAGAAGAAACTTTGAGTAACTCGCTTGTTGCCATCCGCCGAAGCGCAGCTTGAACCTCTAGTCTCCAAACCATTCGCCATCCTCCTCGCCAGTCGCAAGTAAGTTAATTAATTCCTATGTTTCGTGGTCGATTCGTCCTGCCGTGATTCGTAAGAATCTGTTTTTTTGTTTCCTTACCGATCCCCGCTGGTACAGATCTTGGGCACACCATGAGCAGCGCGGACCGAACGTGGAGTTGGTGGAAAGTTCGCACTCGAAGGGAGAGCACAACCACCTCCTTCCCCGAGTTCGGTGGCAAGCGTCCAGGGGCGGCGCCTGCATGATCTGGACAGACCCGGAGTCCCATGGTGTCCCCACGCATCCGCAGCCAGGCCGCGACCTCCCCAGGATCTCCTCCGTCGCCGGCAGTGGCCGTGGATCCCCACCCCCCGCAAGCTCGGGCTGCAGCTGCTCGGTTCCTGGGCCACCGCCGGCACAAGGTCGTCTTCGAGCGCGGTCAAGTGGCTAGCATGCGCTTACGGTGCAGGATCCCGTCACGCATTCTTCTATGCATCCGTCAGTGGCAATCGAGGCAGGGCGATTGTGGCCCGCCGGATCTGGTGGAGATTTTCGTTCCTCTGCGCGCGTCACGACCCGTCTCCTGCCTCCGTTCCACAACGGAAGTTCGAGCAGCAGGGCACTCCGGCCCGTTGCGGAATTTTCCAACGGCCGGTACGCGATGCAGAGCCGAAGAAGCCGGGAGGCAGCTGCGCGCGATGTGGTGTTCTGATCCGGCCTCCCCTACTCAGCTCGTTGCTGCACGAGTTCTAATCAAGATCTTTGTTCTTATTTTTCGTTTTATTTGTGTGTTTCTTTGGTTTGTTCTTTACAAAATTCTAGGTTTCGTTTCTGTTGTTGTACGAAGGAAAACAAGTTCGTCCATTTGGCGAATAATTTTGGATTTATACATGGATTATTGATCTTGGTATTATCCTGATTAACTTTTATAGTGATTTTATATTTAGATTTTCGATTTGCTGTTTGTTCCGGTCATATCTGCGCCGGGAACCTCAAGTATTTTACTCTAGAGATTTATTAGCCTGGAGTTTTTTTGCTTCAGGCCAGCAGTTGGCAGAAAAATTATCTGCTCGACGACTTCGGTACGACCGTCCACCACGTTCAGAACTTGGTCCCATCGTCGTGAAGGAGTCCGTCCACCTCCTCACCATGGTTTCTGCCCTCCATCCTGCCTGAGACGGGGGCGCTGCTTGCTCCTTCCATGTGTCGGTTATCGATCAGAGCGGCATGCATCCAGCTCTTTCACTAGATCCAGCTCCGCCGTTGGGAGGCGCACGGGCGGGACCGACGGCCTCCGCGTTGGGAAGGAGCAGAGGAGGCCATGCTAGTTCGAGAGAGTCGTGGTTAAGATGGGACGGCGCCTGGTTCTTTTTTTTAATGAACGGGCACGATCCGGTCATTTTTTGTTTTTCACACGAACGGCACATGCATATGGAAACAGTGACGGACTTTGTTAGCGGACGTTAGCAGCTCGGTTCTTGCGGCGCGAAGCTCCTGGCTGCTGCTTATGTAAGGGTGGAAAATTAGAAAAACCGCGAGTTCTGTTTTGCGGATCTGCTTTGCGGGTTCTGTTCCGCCGCGCGGCGTTCTGAGAAAAAAACCGCAAGTTGCGCGAATTGCAAAACTGTTTTGCGGGTTCATGTTTTGCGGGTTCTGCTAGAGACTCTAAGAGCATCTCTAGCAGACACCGGGAAAGGGCGGAACCGAGAAAATAACCGCCAGTTTTCGGTTTCGCGTGATAAAAGTGGCCAGAACAGACGCCCCAAATCCGCCCGGACCGAAAAAAATTTTAGGGCCCCCGAGAAAACACCCCCGCGGAACCAGATATTCCCAGGTTTCGAGCCCGAACCGAGGCCGAACCGAAGCCGCCCTGTATACCACTTTTTCTTGGCGGGAGGGAAGTTTCAGCTGAAAACAGTGTTCTTCCGCCGGGAGTCGTCGGAACTTTTTGCCGGAATTGCCTAGCACAACCCAAAATCCGGCCAAGTCTGCGCCTAGGACCTCTCCGCCGGCGGCCGGCGGTCCGATTGGAGGCCTTCTCGCGGGGGCGGCTCGCGTCTCGCGGCCTGTCCGTGCTCCTCGAGCTCCGCCATGGCCGTGCTCCTCGAGCTCCACCATGGCCGGGCGGGTGCTGGCGGCGGGCAAGCGGCAGCAGCGGGCGCGGGGCGAGCAGCCGGCTGTGCGGCCGGCGGCGGGCGTGCGGCCGGCGGGCGAGCGTCCAGGACGGGGCAGGCGAGCACGCCGGCGAGCGAGCGGGTCTGGGCGGGAGGGGCGGGCGGCGCTGGTGGTCGGGAGGGGCGGGCGGGTGGCGGCGGCGCTGGGGAGGTGGAGGGGCGGGCGGGTGGCGGCGGCGCTGGGCCGCGGAAGAGGGCGGGCGGCGCCCAGAGGTGGAGGTGCGGGGGATTCCATGGACGGGAGGTAGGAGAAGAAGAAGGGAAAAAAAGTTTTTTGCGGGACCCATAGGAATATTCCTTTTTCCAGGTTAGTTTTAAGGGGTCTGTTCCGCCCCGTCGCGCGCGGCCTGAAAAAACGCGCAAAACTCGACCTGAAAACGCATTTTTCGGTTCGCGATTTCCGGTGTCTGCTAGAGATGCTCTAAGTGGCTAAGTCTGCAAAAAAAGTGTCCGACAGCTTCCAAAGAAACCAGCGCATTCGCTCTGCTGTCCAAAGATTCCCGCGCGCGGGCGGCACGTGCATGCGAGTGGCCGGTGGTGCGAAGGAAAGCAATGCATGCATGGTGAAATGCTTAACGGTGGCGGTGCCAGAGAACAAGGCGCGTACAGCAGCCCGTTCTTGTTTTCGTTCGGAAAGCTATACGGTGCTGACTAGATTTGTTAGGTGCTCAGGAGCTACCTCACGGACAGTACCGGCCGTCAACAGCACAAACGTCTATTTCCTACCCGGCTTATCAAAGCAGATCGCATACACTATATCGGACGGCAGGGAGCCTATGTGCAGCTACCCACCTCGATAGCAAATCCGCATTGTATATATATTCCAGAATATATATATATATATATGGGAAATAGTGTGATGCAATGGTGGGTAGCTGCGCACCACCACACCACCGTCGGATCATCTATAGGGAGCACACAATTGTGTAGCATAGACTTCCAAAGCAAATGGCTCCAAACGCCGGCGTCAAATCGAGAGCACGCCAGCTTGTCTACATACATCACATATCCTCCGTTCGGTCCCACCATGCGTCGCTCGGCGGACACCGCAACGATTTTCGATGATAAGAAATATCATACGGTCTCGGAACTGACCATGCCGTCTCGTTCTCCTCCCAATTTTTCAGATCCCCACCCACGCAACCATTCTGCTATTCCCCGATCCCCAGCCAGACCCTGCTCCGACCACCTCATACGGCGACCCTCCTCCTACCTCACCAATGCGGCGACCCAGGCCTGGGGATGCAGCGGATATACCGGAGCTCGCCGCAGGCGGGGCCGCGAGCTCCCGACCGCGGGCACTGCGCACCAAAGCCATCCTGGCTCTGCCGCGTCGCGTCACCAAGGTCGCTGCGCCACTACCCGCTGTGAGCGCGCTCCCTATTACCTCCTACACCGACGCACGTTTTCTCCAGGGCGGGCTGCAGTGGGAACAGCAGATCCGCACACCCGCAACGCCAGACTTCCACGGACGCAGCCGGGCACCTCCGACGCTGCCCTCTCTCCCCTGCCGCCGCGATCTCGTCCAGTAAGCGCCCCGCACGTGGCCTCAACATTCGTGCCGCGCCGCCCACATGATTCTCGCACCGACACTGCCCTGCTCCTGCCGCACGGCCGTGGGCGCGCGCCCGCATCACCTGCGTATGCGCATCCGCAACGGCAGGTGTTGCAGTCCAGAAGGGGAGGCGCATTTGGGAAGGAGTAGGGAACCGGGCCTGGTCACTCCGGAGCTGGTAGGTGTGGCCGAGCCGGAGCTGGAAGGATGGCGCGATATGGGGCGGCGGGCATGGTGGCCGCGTCGTACGTGGGGGAGGGAGGCGGGGTAGCAGGAGGCGCGCCGACGGTGGAGGGATTTTGTTGTTTATTTTCCTTTTTATCTGTGTGTTTCCATGTTTGTCCATGTGGTGATTAATGTTTGTTTAACCATTTCGATTTTCGATTTGCTTGGAGGAGTCGAGCAAGTGATGCAGGTCGTTGCTCGGCGGCCTCAGAGGATTAGGGGAGGAAGTGTGACGGCGACCTCGGGGCAGTGCGTGTCGAGCAGCTCGCCGGAGAGCAGCACGATTTGCGCTGCCACACCAACACCGGCGTCCTCCTAATCCAAAGCGGAGGTGCGTCCTAACCCCGCCGGCTCCATCGACCTGCTCCTCGGCGGCCGCAGCCCAGAGCACAAACGGACTCGTCCCTCTTCTCGTCATGCTGCTGCGCGCTACACGGAGCAGACAGGCACCCCGTCAATCAGCTTCTGATGTAGCCTAACCCAACGTCACCACCATATCAAGCATTCCAACATGTGCCAAGTCACCATGGACTTCAAAGGTGAACTCAATCCTCTCTACGAACCTCAATGCACCGCCTTTGGATGGTATACTGCCTAAGCCCCTACCCTTGCATATTCATAGGTGTCACACGACGAGTACGGACGCCAAGGGAGGTGCCAAGGATGCCCAAGAGTCGAAACCATCCAAGGCGTACGCGTTGAAGCAGAGGAAGAAGAAGCGGAGGAGGAAGAAGGCGGAGGCAGCCTAGCCGGCCCCATGCCAGAGGCAGCCGGCCACCGGACAGAGCCTGCCGGCCTCCAGGCCAGCCCAGGCCGGCTGCATGCCAGAGCCCGCCGGCCTCCAGCCCGGCCAGGCCGGCCCCCAGGCCGGCCGCAAACCAGAGCCAGCCGGCCCCCAGCCCGGCCTAGGCCGGCTCCCAGGGCGACCACCCGCATCCTGCACCCCCCTTTTGTACTAATGCTATAAATAGCACTTTCCCTTTCCATTTTCGGACATGATATGATAGGCATAGAGGAGAGGCCAATGCGCGCCGGTGGACCGGAGGTGGAGATGCCTAGGGGAGGGGGCCGGCGGAAGGGGGGCGCAGGGGAGGTGGCCGACGGTGGGGCACGCAGGGGAGGCGGCAGGGCGCATAGGGGAGGAGGCGGTCGGTGAAGTCAGGGTGCGCGGGTCGTGTTCGTGCGAGTTGGGGTGAGGTGCGGGGAAGAAGATGGTTCGGTGGGGGGTTGGGGTCGGGATTAAAAGGTGATTAGGAGGGGGTTTGGGACCGGATAAGAAGGTGACTAGGGGTTCTAGAATAGCTATTCTAGAACCTCTTAAGGGGGGTTGCAGAATAGTCCTGCTATATATATATATAGAACCTCTTTAGGGCAGGACTAAACAGGAGAAAAGTTCACTTCGTTCAAAAAAAAGTCCAGGAGAAAAGTTCACTTCGTTCAAAAAAAAAAGTTCAGAAAAAAAGTTCACTTGGTTCAGAATAAAAGTTCATGTGTATTTCAGAAGAAAAAAAGTTCACTTGGTTCATAAAAAAGTTTCAGAAAAAAGTTCACTTTGTTCAGAAAAAAAAGTTCATTTCCTTCAGAAAAAAAGTTCATTTCATTCAGAAAAAAGTTTCGGAAAAAAAGTTCAGAAAAAAGTTCAATTCGCTGAGAAAAAAAGTTCACTTTGTTGAGAAAAAAAGTGTCAAGAAAAGTTCACTATGTTCTGAAAAAAGGTTCACTTCTTACAGAAAAGAAGTTTTCGTGCAGTTCAGAAAAAAGTTCACCTCGTTCAGAAAAAAGGTTCAGGAAAAAATTCACTTGATGAAAAAGGTTCAGTTCATGTTTCGTCTGAAGGTTCACATAACATGCGTGAGAAGGTTCACACAGCTTACCGAGATAGTTCAGAAATTCCCGTTTAGTTTAAACAGGAATATATATATATATATATCTCAGCTATTCTACAACCCATTGTAGAATAACTATTCTACAACACTTTTGAACTTCGCTTTGTCACAGAAGTGAACTTCGCTCGTCGCAGAAGTAAACTTCACAGAAAATCACGAATAAACTTCTCGTGTGACACAATTTTTTCTGAACTTCGTCCATCACGCAAGTGAACTTCAACTTCTTTTCCTAATGAACTTCGCTTATTTTTTATATATGGACTTCACGTTGTCACTGTTGGGAATATGCCCTAGAGTCAATAATAAAATGGTTTATTAGCATATTCATGTTTATGATAATAGTTTATTATCCATGCTATAATTGTATTAACTGGAAACATAATACATGTGTGGAATATAAACAACCAGTTGTCCCTAGTATGCCTCTACCAGACTAGTTCGTTGGTCAAGAGATGGTTAGAGTTTCCTAACCATGGACTTGTTATAGTCACTTGATAACGGAGTCATATCATTAGGAGTAATGATGTGATGGACAAGACCCGATAATAAAGAGTTGCAATTGATCGTGTCACACAGTTTCATTGCCAACACTTTTAGTATGCCAAGTATAGTTTCCTTAGACCATGAGATTATGTCATTCCCGTTTACTGGAGGAATGCTTTGTGGACATCAAACGTCACTTCGTAACTGGGTGATTATAAAGGTGGCTTTCAGGTATCTCCGATGGTATTTGTTGGGTGACATGAATCAAGAGTGGGATTTGTCCTTCCTTGTGACGGAAAAGATATCTCTGGGCCCTCTCGGTAATATAGCATCAGAAAGGTTGCAACCATATGATTAAGTGTTAATCACGGAGATCCTATATTATGGACGAGTAAAGAGAATTTGCCAGGTAACGAGATAGAACTAGATATGAAGATATCGACGATCAAATCTCGGGCAAATTAAATATCGTCAGACAAAGGGAATCGTATACGAGATTAAGAATCTCCGGCATCGTGGTTCAATCGATAAGGAACTTCGTTGAATATGTAGGAGTCAATATGGGCATCCCGGTCCCGCTATTGATTATTGATTTGATCATGTCTGCATGTTCTCGAAACCCGTAGGGTCACACACTTAACGCTCCGATGTAGCTAGGGTTAGCGATGAGATATTTTGATGGTATGAACGAATGGTGATTCGGAGTCTCGGATGGGATCCCGGACATCACGAGGAGTTCCGAAAGAGTCCGGAGAATAAGATTCATATAAGGAAAGTGGTTTCCGGAGGTATCGGAAAGTCCGGGAATTTTCCGGTAGAGTACCGGAATATTCTAGAAGGTTCTAGAGGAGTCTAGAAGTGGGGCCTATAGGAGTATGGGGCCCACATGGACCAATGGGTGGTGTAGCAACCTTAATGGGCTGGCTGCACCAGCCCACATGGCCATGCCGGCCAAAGGAAAGGAGAGGGGGCGAAACCCTAATTGGAGTTGGCTTGGGGGCCAAGCCTCCCCCCTTGGCCGCATCCCCCTTTAAGGAAAGGGAGGAGCCTTGGGGGGCAAGGCACCCCTAGGGCCGGCGCACCCCTCCCCTTGGCCTCCACCTATTTAAGGTGAGGTGCGGCCAAAGGAGAGGCACTTGTTGCCCTAGCCGCCGCCCCTCCCTGCTGCTCCACCTCCACCTCTTGCGCCACCCCTCCCGGAGGGCTGCCGTGAGTTGCACCTCCTCCTAGCCGCAAAACCCCTAGTGTAGGGCTGCTGCTGCACCTCCTCCTCCTCTCTCCCTCGCTCATGGCTTGGCGAAGCCCTGTCCGTGGAGAGATCTACATCATCAACGCCACCACAACCGTCGTGGTGCCAAGATCCATCTAGCCATCTCCACCTTGCTTGCGGGATCAAGAAGGCGGAGATCTACATCGAGCTGTATGTGTGGATACCGCGGAGGCGCTGCTCGTGCGGTGCTCCATCGGATTGGATCGCGTGGATAATACATCTCCTCGCGACTAGTTGAGTCTAGTTGCGGGGATCGACAGACCAACCCCTGCATTGACAAAACGCTTTGAACGTTCTTCAAGGGTAAGAGATTGGATCTCATCTTCGCTACCTTCGTCTAATAGATCTAGATCATTGGGGTTTATTCCGCTTGTTGCGTAGGAAAAAATTTTGTTTTCTATGCTGCGACCCCTTCAGTGGTATCAGAGCCTAGATCTATTCGTCGATGTTGGTGCGATTAGAACACAGGTGTTGTGGGAATTGATATTTTATATTGCTACCTTCTCGTGTGCACTTTGCGTCTTTGCGGTATTGTGAGATTGAAGCGGCCCGGACCAACCTTACTTGTCCACGCACGAGAGACCGGTTCCACGACAGACATGCAACTTGTATTGCATAAGTGGCTGGCGGGTGTCTGTTTCTCTTACTTTAGTGAAGATGCAATTTTCAATGGAAGGCCTTTCAAAAGGATGAGTAAATAAGCAACTACTATATCACCGTTGTGGTTTTGCGTAGATTAGAACGGTTCTATCTCGTTGACTCAAGCCACGTAAAAATTGCATAAACAAAGTAGAGAACGTCTAACTTGTTTTTGCATAGGGGGTCATGTGATGTGGTATGGCCAATGTGTGATTTGTGATAATGTATGCAATGATCATGTTTGTAATCTTTCACGACTTGCATGTCGATGAGTACGGCAACCGGCAGGAGCTTTATGGTTGTCTATTTTTTTATGTGACCTGCGTGTCATTGAATCACCATGTAATTGCTTTACTTTATTGCTAAGAGTAGCATTAGTTGTAGTTGCAATAGTTGGTGGACAACCATGGTGATGGCGCCACAATGATGGAGATCATGTCGGTGATGGAGATCATGCCGGTGCTTTGGAGATGAAGATCAAAGGCACAAGAAGAAAGGCCATATCATATCACAATTATGAATTGCATGTGATGTTAATCCTTTTATGCACCTTATTGTTATGCTTAGATGTGATCGCGACGGTAGCATGATAAGGTGATCTCTCATGTTAATATCAAGATGTGTTCTTCCCTAGTATGCGTCGTTGCGAAAGTTCGTCGTTTTGAGACACCACGTCATGATCGGGTGTGATAGATTCACCGTTCACATACAACGGGTGTAAGCCAGTTTACACATGCGGAAATATTACGGTTTCCTTGACGAGCCTAGCATGTACAGACATGGCCTCGGAACACAAGAACCGAAAGGTTAAACACGAGTCATATGGACGATATGATCAACATAGTGATGTTCACCATTGAAGCTACATCATCTCACGTGATGATCGGTTGTGGTGTAGTGGATTTGGATCGTGTGTCACTAAACAACCAGAGTGATGTTGAGTTTAGTGGGAGTTCATTAAGATGAACTGAAATTATCATTAATCAAAAGTCCAGATGTCTTTGCAAAAATCCTTGTAGATCATGGTCGACTACGGTAGTATGTTCGTTGCTGAAAAACTGCGTCTCGATGGGTCAATTTTGTTAAGTGGTACCTGCGTCTGAGAGAAGTCCTACACACCAATGCTGAGCTCTACGTGCTAGAAGAACCAATAGGAGATAAACCCAAATATTTCTGCAAGCTACGAAGAGTACATGGAGTGGTTTTGAACCACCTGCTTAAAAGTCAAGTGGATGATGTGCACCTTCATGAATTCTGACCTAAGTAGACAATTCAAGAACTTGACTGCAATGGAGATTGTTGGTGAGCTGAAAAATAGATTTTCAGCACAAGTTAGAATTGTAAGGTTCGAATGTCTGAACGGTTTTCTTTCACTCAAGATGGAAGAGAACACTTGCTTGGAACAACACCTGAGGATAATGCATGAGATACATCATCGTCTAGTGCTTGTTTGGAACCACGAGATAAATGACGGTTTCGCGATAGATGGGGTGATACGCTAGCTTCTCCCCAGCTTCAAGAATTATGTCGGAGACTAGGTCATGGGAAAGGATTTGATCACTTTCTGTGAGTTTGTGTCTCGGCTGCGTCATGTCAAAGTGGAACCCATAGCAAGAGAAGTTGACAATGTAGAAAGTATATAGTGATATACAAGTTATAAGTGTTTAAGTCCAAATTGCAATTGTGGTGGTTTCGATAAGTATTTGATACTCATTCTATTTTATGAAAACAAAACCTGCTGCTTGAGATTTGCATAAAGGATCTGGGAAGACGTTGCGGAATGGTGGCAATCAAGGAGTTGATGCTGGCAACGATCTGTCTCTACATTTATCGTTTTGATTAGAGGATTTGAATGAGTTTTGTAATCGAATTAAGTGTGATCTTTAAATTAGTGTGTCTCGGTTTGTGAGACGGTTATTCATGTTAAAGACAAGTGGTTGTTCTATTTTCATGAGTAATTCTTTTTGGTGATCACGTTTCGATTATGAGATTATTGTCCTTATTTTAATCTAAACGATGATTAGTTAAACATTTATAAAACAATGTGACATACTAAAGATATCCAAAACTTAATAATGACAATTGTTTTAGTCGTGCTAAATATTGAATAAACATTTTGATGTTTTATCAATGGTGCCTTATTGAAGGAGTATGACTAAAATGCCACCCTTTGGAAGAGTGACAGGAATTGCTGGAAAATAAACACAAGTGTTGGTTGTATTTTCAGCAAATGTTAGATGTCATTATTTTGTGAACTCCATCATAAATTAAATGATTAAATATGTGTATTTATTCGAGTTATGATATTTGATGAGATCAAATAAAATTCTGGAGTTTAGGATATTAAGTTAACAAGAAAATTGTGTCTTTATGATTTGATCAAAAGAGACGAAATATTTGAGTTATATGTTAGTATGTAGACTTGTGAGAAGTGTTATCACAAATTACAATGTTTAGAATATTTCAAAGGAGTTTGATATGTCCTAAGATATTGTAATCACACACTATTTGATATTGTGTGGTCTCAAAGAAGGGTTTTATTTCAGGGTTTAATAATAGCATTTAGATTTATTTGATAAACACTCTGTTTAGAAATAAGGATCTATTTAATGATTCGCATAAACTTTTTTCATATGAGTTATGAGAAAAGGTGGTTTCATTAATTATGAGATAATTAGAGACTATTGCGAATAATGTTGTAGTATATTCATAAGTATGACTATGAATGTGATTCCACAATATGAGACTAAAAGGGGCAAACCAATTTGTTGGTTGTGCTAAGTGTTTTTAGTGGTTTATCGTGAAAAGGTTTCACTGATAAAAGAATTGATGGAATAAATGAAAAGCCAAAACCTTGCTTGTTCATGTATCAAGTGGCACATATGTAAAGTGTTCTGTTGGTTAAAACTTGACACATGAAGGAATTAATGATGGTGATCATTGAATTTCGGTTTAGCTTGTCTAAAGAAAAGTAGGATTCAAGAATATTAAAGTTTGTCAGGTTACAAAATAATATTCATGATTTACTTGTCATGTTTCAGAAACAAGACATACCTACGAAACTATAAAGAAGAAATAGAAGCCTTAAATACGAAAGTGACTAAGAGTCATCCTATGTTAAGTTTAAATCACAAAGTAATTGTTGCTTGATTTTGTGAAAGTGATGTTTCACATATTTATTCCTCAAAAGGGGTTTTGCAGGGAATAAATAAAACTTAAAGCTAGTAAAGTACTAGCGTTTCGTATAAAGAGTTCTCGATATTAATAGTTAATTAAGAATTTTGGAGGTGTCCAAAATATCGAGAAAATACACGAGTGTGATCTAATTAAGATATGTGGCGACATAAATTAAGTTAGCGCAGAAACTATTTTCCATGATCAAAATATGTGATGACATATGGTTGAGCGGGAGCTAGTTAAATCATGGTCAAATATAGAGATAACATATTTCTGAGTGGGAGCCAAAGTGGTTTCACAATTTAATATGTGTATGGTGTATATTTGAGTGGGAGTTTACAACATCTTGTTTGTGTGAAATGGAGATTTCATAAATGTTGTAAATAAGTCAGGAACCAACGTATAACTTGTGAAGTTAGTTTTGAACGTCAAATATCTATGGAGATAGATGTATCTATGGTGGATAGATATGTTTGATAAAGCATTATGTCAGAATGTTTAACCTAAATAAGATTTTGAAGGAGTTCAAAATAAAACAAGAGAAGAAAGGTTCATCTGCTTGTGAAAAATAGGTGAAACATTGAGTTGATAACTCAGTACAAAAATGATGGTTGGAGGATATGTTAGTGTTCGCTATAAATCGTTCATAGGACTAAAACATATAAGAACCATGTGTTTGTATTTGACGATATGTGACCCAAGTTCTTGGTTAGAAGAACGTGTTAAATGAGGAGTCATTTTACATGGAGTTGAGATAAGAATCTAGAGATTGGTAGATTTGGTTGAAGTCATAAAACCAAACTAGATTGGAAATCTCATAATGGCAGAAGCGCAGCGAAAGCATGATCGGAAATATCGAAGTGAAAAGTATAGCACTGTCGATTTGTGAGTCTACAACATATAGGAGTATATGATTAATTCAAGGATTAAAAGATATAATATTGTGGTGTGAGAAATTTTATTTCAAGATTGAGTGAGTTCCGGGTGCACATGCTATGTGGAAGTCCTCTTGACTGATCATACGTCATGTAGGCATAAAAGGGAAACGAAAATCTCACTCTGTAACCAAATATATTATATTCGTCATACGATGATGCAATTATCATGTGATGATAAGAGGTTTATCATGTGATGATAAAGTAATCTCAAATTAGGTGACATTGACGTTTTGCAAAGAACATAAAGAACTGTATAGTATAGAACACGGACAGAACCTCTTCCACGAGCAAACATGATCAGCACTGAGACTCTATGAGTGTTAGACACCATGAGTGTTGGACCGAGAAAATGTAAACTAGATTATTGACTCTAGTGCAAGTGGGAGACTGTTGGGAATATGCCCTAGAGGCAATAATAAAATGGTTTATTAGCATATTCATGTTTATGATAATAGTTTATTATCCATGCTATAATTGTATTAACTGGAAACATAATACATGTGTGGAATATAAACAACCAGTTGTCCCTAGTATGCCTCTGCCAGACTGGTTCGTTGGTCAAGAGATGGTTAGAGTTTCCTAACCATGGACTTGTTATAGTCACTTGATAACGGAGTCATATCATTAGGAGTAATAACGTGATGGACAAGACCCGATAATAAAGAGTTGCAATTGATCGTGTCACATAGTTTCATTGCCAACACTTTTAGTATGCCAAGTATAGTTTCCTTAGACCATGAGATTATGCCACTCCCGTTTACCGGAGGAATGCTTTGTGGACATCAAATGTCACTTCGTAACTGGGTGATTATAAAGGTGGCTTTCAGGTATCTCCGATGGTATTTGTTGGGTGACATGAATCAAGAGTGGGATTTGTCCTTCCTTGTGACGGAAAAGATATCTCTGGGCCCTCTCGGTAATATAGCATCAGAAAGGTTGCAACCATGTGATTAAGTGTTAATCACGGATATCCTATATTATGGACGAGTAAAGAGAATTTGCCAGGTAACGAGATAGAACTAGATATGGAGATATTGACGATCAAATCTCGGGCAAATTAAATATCGTGAGACAAAAGGAATCGTATACGAGATTAAGAATCTTCGGCATCGTGGTTCAATCGATAAGGAACTTCGTTTAATATGTAGGAGTCAATATGGGCATCCCGGTCCCGCTATTGATTATTGATTTGATCATGTCTGCATGTTCTCGAACCCGTAGGGTCACACACTTAACGCTCTGATGTAGCTAGGGTTAGCGATGAGATATTTTCATGGTATGAACGAATGGTGATTCGGAGTCTCGGATGGGATCCCGGACATCACGAGGAGTTCCGGAAGAGTCCGGAGAATAAGATTCATATAAGGAAAGTGGTTTCCGGAGGTATCGGAAAGTCCGGGAATTTTCCGGTAGAGTACCGAAATATTCTAGAAGGTTCTAGAGGAGTCTAGAAGTGGGGCCCATAGGAGTATGGGGCCCACATGGACCAATGGGTGGTGCAGCAACCTTAATGGGCTGGCTGCACCATCCCACATGGCCCAGCCGGCCAAAGGAAAGGAGAGGGGGCCAAACCCTAATTGGAGTTGGCTTGGGGGCCAAGCCTCCCCCCTTGGCCGCATCCCCCTTTAAGGAAAGGGAGGAGCCTTGGGGGGCAAGGCACCCCTAGGGCCGGTGCACCCCTCCCCTTGGCCTCCACCTATTTAAGGTGAGGTGCGGCCAAAGGAGAGGCACTTGTTGCCCTAGCCGCCGCCACTCCCTGCTGCTCCACCTCCACCTCTTGCGCCACCCCTCCCGGAGGACTGCCGTGAGTTGCACCTCCTCCTAGCCGCAACACCCCTAGTGTAGGGCTGCTGCTGCACCTCCTCCTCCTCTCTCCCTCGCTCATGGCTTGGCGAAGCCCTGTCCGTGGAGAGATCTACATCATCAACGCCACCACAACCGTCGTGGTGCCGAGATCCATCTAGCCATCTCCACCTTGCTTGCGGGATCAAGAAGGCGGAGATCTACATCGAGCTGTACGTGTGGATACCGCGGAGGCGCTGCTCGTGCGGTGCTCCATCGGATTGGATCGCGTGGATAATACATCTCCTCACGAGTAGATGAGTCTAGTTGCGGGGATCGACAGACCAACCCCTGCATCGACAAAACGCTTTGAACGTTCTTCGAGGGTAAGAGATTGGATCTCATCTTTGCTACCTTCGTCTAATAGATCTAGATCATTGGGGTTTATTCCGCTTGTTGCGTAGGAAAAAATTTTGTTTTCTATGATGCGACCCCTTCAGTCACAGTTCTGGGAACGTAACTTCAGGTTATTTAATAAGTGAACTTCGCTCATCGCAGAAGTAAACTTCACAGAAAATCTCGAATAAACTTCTTGTGTGGCACGATTTTTTCTAAACTTCATCCGTCACGCAAGTGAACTTCGACTTTTTTTCCTAATGAACTTCGCTTATTTTTTATATATGGACTTCACGTTGTCACAGTTCTGGGAACGTAACTTCGGGTTATTTAATAAGTGAACTTCGCTCGTCGCAGAAGTAAACTTCACAGAAAATCACGAATAAACTTCTTGTGTGGCACGATTTTTTCTGAACTTCGTCCGTCACGCAAGTGAACTTCGACTTTTTTTCCTAATGAACTTCGCTTATTTTTTATATATGGACTTCACGTTGTCACAGTTCTGGGAACGTAACTTCGGGTTATTTAATAAGTGAACTTCACAAAAATAAAATTCTTGGCTGAGCATGATTTTTTAAAACTTCACTCTCACGGAAATTTCGCAAATGAACTTCCTGGGCTGACCATAATTTTTCTAAACTTCCGCTCGTCATATAAAATGAACTTCAAAAAAAATTCGCAAATGAACTTTTCTCGGTAGACCATTATTTTTTTAGAACTTCGTTCGTCATGTAAGTTAACTTCAGAAAATTTTCGCAAATAAACTCATTTTGAAGTTGACTTCACGTTGTCACATGAACCTAACTTCATAAGAGACACAAGTAAAGTTCAAAACGTGACAGGGTGGATCGGCCGATCTCACTCACATCTTTTCCCACAAAGGCGATTCATAATAAGTAAACAGAAGAAACATACACGATCTGCACCAGTGTATCAGAAAAAGGAAACAAAATATCATGAACGAACTGAACTGGACATGCGAACTGTGAACTGAATAAACAGAAGAAAAAAAAGAGGAGCGAACTCCTGGACGACGAGGTTGTGGACTGCCGAGCACCGCGGTCACGGACTGCAGGGAAGGTAGCCCCCGCCACTGACCAACGCGGTGGTGCTGCTGCAAGAGACCGCTTGGATCATGCTGATGGGGAAACGGGATGGCACCGGTGGCCGCCGCCGGTTGGGAGGAGCAGGGGCGAAGCCAGTTGCCTCGCTCCGAAGGGGGAGGAGCAGAAGCGGCCCAGGCATCCTGCGCCGATGGGGAGGAGCAGGGGCGGCGCCGGTTGCCTCCGCCGGTAGAGTAGCAGGATCGAGGGCCGGGTGGTGGAGGGCCGCCGATGGACCCAGGGTGCAGGGGAAGTGCTGGCCTGGCTGTGACGCCGGCGGCAGCATGAGTGGAGGGGGGCTCCGCTAGCGTGGTGGACGCCGGAGGTCCCGCTCGCAATTCCATGTCTGGTGGTCGGGGCAGCGGGCGTGGATGGAGGCAGGGCCGTCGGCGATGGATGGAGGCGGGCCGTCGCGGGCCTCGGTGGTCGGGGGCGGGTGGAGGCGGTGCGTCGCCGGCCCCGATGGCGCCGGAGATAGCGTCCAGGAGTGGATCGGGAGGGGTCGCAGCGGCCTTGCCCGGTGACGGGGAAGAAGGAGCCATGGGAGGGTCGGGCCAGCGGCGGCGCGTTGGAGAGGGAGGGGTCGCAGCGGCCCAGCCCGGTGACGGGGAAGAAGGAGGCGTGGGGGTGGGTCGGGCCGGCGGCGTCTTTGTGGACGGGTCGTGTTCTGTATAGGAAACCTATCCTAGTTGGTTTCTTATGGGGTGGGGGTTGTAAAATAGGTATTATACAATCACTTAAAGGGGTTGTAGAATAGTCCTGCTATATATATATATATATATATATCAATGCAGATTTGCTACCCAGGTGGGTAGCTGCGCATAGGGTCACTGCCGTTCGATTGAGCGTTCACGATCTCGTCCTATTAGGCTAGCAGCAAACAGCCGTCTACGCGTGGACAACGGCCGGCACTGTCCGTTAGGAGAGGAGATGGGAACAGGACACAAGTCCGATACGGCTCAGCTTTTCGATCACAAAACCGAACGGTATGGGTCTCCACGGCGTGGTCTGCATCACCGCCACCATTGCATTTTTCACCACACCTAAGGCCTCCTTTGATTTGTAGGATCTCAAAGTGTAGGAATAGGAATAGGAATAGGGTTAGGGTAGGAATGCAGGTGTAATCCTACAAAGGAAAACTTCCTTCAAAGGAAAGAAAAAATGAGGTCAAACTGAATTGTTGTTTCTCATAGGAATCTGGTTGTAACGGAAATTTTCCTTCAGATTTCCTTTTGTGCTTTCCTTTGAATCAAACACGGCTACAGTGCGAATTCCTATAGGAATAGAAATCCTACACTTTTCCTTTAAGATTCCTATGAATCAAAGGAGGCCTAAGTTTGTTTTCTCTCTACCATAGCCACCGGGCTACAGCTCTATACAGGGGAGTGCACTGTGCACACCAAACTTCACATGCTTTTCCCTCCCTCTTTAGTTTCATGATTACAACTGCTGTAGCTTATCTCATACTGTACGTGCTACTCTAAGCGTCTTGGTCTACCAATTCTAAACGGACGCCATCCCAAATAAAATAAAATTTCTAACCGAACGAGCAAGTCGCATCCTTGCCGAGGTAATTATCCAAGTAGTTGATCTTTTTTAAGTTATAGATTTATTGCAAACATATATGATATATTTATGATTGTCCGCATTTTTATTTCTATAAAGAGATTATAACAGTTTTTTATACATAATTGAACTATTAATATGATGTTTGAACTATTTGTATGGTAATTTATGTAACCTGTCAATTTAATTTTTCTATTACATATTGTTTATTTATTTCTTCTATACCATATTACAATTTAAAATTTACCATTATTTATTTAATCGGTTACAGATTTTTACCAAATAGTCCGCAAATTTTTTATACGGCATACCCATCGGTAAAATCCTAGGTCCGCCACTGACTCCACACCGCACCTAAATCTCTAAATCTGTTTTCTCTCTGCATCCGTCACCGTAAACGATTCTCTCACCTTGGAGAGAAAAACGTGTGTGAGAATGGATATGGGGAGCTGCTCCCAAGACCCTGGCTGCTCCACACACTGCACCTAAATCTGTTTTCTCTCTCCATCCGTCACCATAAACGATTTCTCTCACCCTGTAGGAGAAAAACGTTGCGGTACCGCTGCCCCATGCACGGGTGGAAACTATCTACAAGAAGGCTACATTCGACTGGCTAAGCTGGCATGCTCTCGTTTTGACACCAACCTGCACCTCCGTCTCTTTTTGAAGTATACTAGTATCCATATCGTGCTCCATAAAGCCCATCGGACGGTGGGTAGCCTATGCGCAGCTACCCATCAGGGTATCTCACTATTTCCCATATACATATATATATTATATATATATATATATGTA
Source organism: Puccinellia tenuiflora (assembly GCA_012064385.1). Classification (NCBI taxonomy): domain Eukaryota; kingdom Viridiplantae; phylum Streptophyta; class Magnoliopsida; order Poales; family Poaceae; genus Puccinellia; species Puccinellia tenuiflora. Next base: position 1,040,086 of record QRDG01000519.1, read on the forward strand.
TATTCTGAACTCCCGTACAAAATAACTATTCTGAACAACTTTCTGAACTTCCTAATAAGTAAATCGTGAACCTCTCAGCGGAACACCTAGATCTATATTTTTGCGGACAGTATTTCGACCGCCATTTTCAAACCGTTTATCGGAATGACACATGTGATATGCCGTTGGATTCGTATTGTAAATGCGCAACTTTTACTCTTCTGGATGGTTTTCAAATTCTGTACGGTTTTAGAACAATTTCGAATATACTAAACACGGATTTCACGATTTTGTCCGTTTCCGTACAGTATTTGGGACGCCATTTTCAAACCGCTCGTCGGATTGATGCAAAAAATATGCCGTTGGATAGGTACGGAAATTGCGCAACTTTTACTCTTCTGTCAGTTTCCGAAATTATGCACGGTTTGAAAACAATTTCAAATATACTATACAATCTTTTCGCGGATTTGTCCGTTTCCGTACTGTATTTTGGACGCCATTTTCAAACCGTATATCGGATTGATGAAAGTGATACACCGTTGGAAAGCTATGGAAAATGCGCAACTTCTCTATCTCTAGCTAATTTTCGAAATTCATTACGGTTTAAGAGCAGTTTTAAAAATAATAATTCTGTTCAAAATCCAGCGGACAGTATTTTGGAAATTACTTTCAAACCGCTTATCGAAACGTAACAAATGATACGGTGTTGGAAAGATATTCACTAGGGGCAACTTTTTCGTAAAGAAATTTTTTCGAAATTCAGTACGGTTTTTGATTAATTTTAAAAATACGAAAACAGAGAAACACGATAATATGTGTTGGACCATCTTTTTTCTGAACTTCTCACGATTCACAGCTGAACTTCCTATTCTCGAACTAGTTCTGAACTTACTCAGAAAACTGATAACTTCCTAGATTTACGTATGTGAACTTCCTATTTTTTCGTAACTGAATTTCTCGACATACCATATCATATTTTTTCTGAACCTCTCACGATACGCACGTGAACTTCCTATTTTATTTGCAAGTGAACTTTATTTTGGAGAACTATTTTTCTGAACTTCTCATGATACGTAAGTGAACTTCCTATTAATTCGTAAGTCAACTTGTCAACGGATAATAAAAAAGTGAACCTCCGACATGAATGATTTGAACTCCCAGATATGAATTTCCGCGGTTAAGAAACTAAACCTTCTTTTCAGAAAAACATGAATATTTTTTTACTCGTGAATAAATTTTTATTTTTGTTGTTAGAAAAAATGTGAACCTCGGGGTATGGACGAATTGAACTCCCTTTTTTAAACTTCCGCGATTTAAAAAGTGAACTTCGTTTTTAAAATGAACATTTAAGAAATATATGAACTCTCCGAATAATTGGAAAAATAAACTTCGTGTCGTGCATAATGTGAACTTCACATCAGTGACGAAGTGAACTTTTCTACATATATTAGGTGAACTTCGTTTTTTCTATCAAACGAACTGCTCTGACGGCTATAACCGAACTTTCATGTGGGACAATTTTAACTCCCCAATATAGTATAGGTGAACTTCTAATTAGGTTACTACGGTTTTTTGAGTTTTCTTTTTAGCATGAGTTTTTCGAGTTTTTTAATAGTGGACTTCATTATTAAACCACGAGTTTTCCGCAATATATATTTTTTATTTTGAAATGCATTTTTTTGTCCAATGTTTTTTTTGAACTTTCCATGTTTTTTAGTTGTTACTCAAAGTGGACTTGGAGATTTTATACTTGGAATTGTGAATTTATCCAGATAATGGACTTTTAAAAATTGTGAACTTCGCGATTTGTTTTAAAATTTTAGTGTATAAACTAAACTTTGAGTTTTTCTGAAATGAATTTCTACATTGTGAACTTCGCAACAAATAAATGTGAACTTTTATTCTCTGAACTCAAAAGTGAACACAAAATGTTGTTATTGTGATATAAATAACATCACATCATAGAAAATAGCAATTTTCCGAATGGGTCAGGAGAATAATTTCACGTGAATAGAAGTTCAACTGCCAAGTCACTGAACTAGAAAGGAAAAATGAACTGAACCCTTCTGGTTCAGAAGTTGCCACGCTCGGGCTCAGTAAAGGCAGAAACGTGAGGGATTCAGGCCGGATACGTCAAGCAGGAGCGTTGCTGCGTCTGGCTCGGTCACTACACACACGCCGGCGGCCAGCGGAGTCGTCGTGGAAGACCGCGAGGTCGAGGCTCCTGCCAAAGTTTGGAGCAGAATGAGTACTCGAGCAGAATTAGCAAAGTTCAGGACCAAAGCCGTTGCAGTTCAGAGAAGATAAAGAAAGTTCAGCGTACGGAGAGACGGGCCCTGCGGCCGCAGATCGGAATGACCTGCGAGAGCTTCCCAATGGGGTTTCTCCGGTCTGGCAGCCACCAGTTCTTCTCCCAGCTGCTGCGTTCTTTGCAGCCACGGTGGACTCCGACGGCAGGACTTGAGAACCTCCCCGGCGAGGCGTATGAACTCCTGGGAGGAGATGCAGGGGCAGGACGCGGGTAGCCTTACCGGCGATGGGGAAGCAGGAGACGAGCCGGACCCCGACAGGCGGCGCATCTGAATGGGGGCCCGACCGCACAAGGCTGCCCTTGCCGGTGATGGGTAGCAGGAGCCGCGCGGAGCCCTCGCTGCTGGCGCTTGGACGAGGGGTGCTGCGGCTCCGGCCGACACCGGAACCCAGAGGCGCACGGAGCCGTGGCTGCCGGCATGCGGAGGCACGCGGGGCGCACGGCTTCCTTGCCGGGAGGCGCAGGAATGGCGTGCTCGAGCCGGGAGCGCAGGCGGGGAGGGAGCCGCCGGTGGTCTGCAGGGGAGGGGCTAGTTGGTGCCCGGGAGCGGAGGTCGCCGCCGTCAACAGGGGAAGGAGGCGGCGCTACGTGGGGGCGGCCGGAGATGGAGGAGGCGCCAGAGGCCGGAGGCCCCCAGATCGGGAGGTGGGAGGGGAGTGGTTCGGGTGGGTGGGTTGACCGTAGGCTTTTTTCTTTATGCGAGGTGGAGCTGGTGGGTTTTTCCTGGTCGGGGCCAGATTTACTAGGGAGGTTGTGTAGAATAAGTATTCTGCAAACACTTAAGGGGTTGTGCAGAATAGTCCCACCATATATATATATATATATATATATATATATATATATATATATATATATATATATATTATATCTTTCATTTCAGAAGGCTGATGCTGCTGGAGAGTTTGACTTTTGAAGCGTCAAAACAATACCATCTAAGCCAGCAATGTTTGGGACCAGTAAATTTCACAGGAAACAGATCGTTTACCTCCGTCAAAACAGAATATTCCCATGATTTAAACAAGCCCTAGATGAAGGCGGCAACCTGCATTTCTCTAGAGCTGATTCTGTGGTCTACAAATTACGTAGCAAATCGGAACATCAATTAGAGAACTGTGCATTATATAACGACCATAATTCATGCCGGTTGCCATCGCCTTGCTTCACTTCGGGAGGCGATAACATGCAGTAATTAAGGTGCTGACAGCAGGTTCTCAGTAGTTGCACCTATAGTTAGTTAGATTGCATAACTCTTGGTCCCTGCTCCACTGCTTAAGGACAGAAGTTTGAGATTACTTTCACTGTGGTTAGGTCTCTGATGAACTAAGAACTGGACATGAGCTAAGATTATGAGCAAAAACTATGTGAAAATGATTAATACAAATGGGTCATGGCACAAAAGACATCGATCCAGGCATGTCATGGAAATTTGTGTTTATTCGAGCATCAGAGGAAATGACTTAAGCGGAGACCTACGGAGACTTGAGATTCAGATACAAAAAAGGGAAACTCTAAGATTACCAAACTTAAGAAGCCTTTTCAGTGAACCATGTTGCTAGGAAAATGTTGTGTTTACAAGCAAAATAGCATACTTCCCAGCAAGCCATATATCTACAGGCAATAATGGGAAAATAGCACGCTGCAAAGTTTGGTTTATCAACAAAAAAGGATTTTGGCCAGCCTATATGTCCAGCTTTGTTTGGAGCTATTCTCTGCCTTGATGTGTTGAAGGCGAACATTGCCTTTAGTTTTTGTCTCAGACCTCCAATTTCCCTTAGTCGGATCAAATGCAGCTGAAGCGCATGCGCCCAACCCACTCATCTGATGGTCTTGAAAGCAAACAAGGCCTACTCTTACTTCACCAAGGCCCAACAAGGCTCGGGATTCAAGTGGAATCTCCAACTAAAAAACCCACGACACCATTCTTCACCTTAATCAACCGCCCTTAATTCGAATAGAGTCAAGGACAGAAAACACCCTATCTCACATGTGAAAATAGCAATCAAACAAGTCATCTACGGGCCATGCCATGAGGAACACGAGGCAGGTCCATGAAGGTAACCAACCAAGCTTGGCTTGCCACCCAAAAGCTTGAAATCGACATGAGCAAGCGAATGAGCTCGAGGGGATTGAAATTACAGGTGTGATCATCACACTGATTTGTATGAGGATTTGGTCACTTCAATTGTGAGAAATTGTGGGGATGTGTATGAACGGTTGGATTCAAGTTGAATGGATTGAAGGATGAGACAGAGTCACAATTAAGAGCAACTCCAGCCGCCCCCCCAAGAGCCCCCCAGGACCGTTTTTTGGACGCCGGCGGACGATTTTTCTCCCAGTCGCGCCCCCAGGGTCTCGTTTTTCGCCGGATTTGGCCCAAAAGTTATCCGGCGTACCCAGGCCGAACCCAGCGCGCTGGGTTCGGCCTGGGGGCGCCGGCGCAAGGGAAACGCCGCGCGGGCCAGCCCTGTCGGCGAGACAACACGATTCCCGCCATTATTGTTTCGCTTTCCCTCCATTTTCCTTCTCCATATACCGTAGCTCCCGCCGTTTCCCGCGGCAATCGCCTCCCATATGGCGCCCAAGAAATTCAACAACCCACGAGCCGCCGGCGAAGAACCACCGACGAAGATGGCGGGGGGCGGGAGGGGTAGGGGTAGGGGGAGGGGGAGGGGGCGGCCGGACGGCTTGAGCAACACCGAGTGGGCGAACGAAGTCGACCGAAGGAAGACGCTCACCGCCGACCGCAAGGCAAGGGGCGCGAGAAGAAGGCCAAGGAGGCGGAGGAGGCCAAGGAGACACGACGAGCGGCGGCGGCGGCGGCAGGGAAACCGTGCTTTCCTGCGCCGTCCCCACTGTATGCGCCGCACGGCCTCTATTTGCCGCCCGGCGCTTGGGGAACCCAAGGAAGCCAAGGAGGAAGCCAAGCAAGCGTGGCGTCACCGTCACCGTCGGTCTTCTCGCCGTCGCCGTCGCCCACCGCCTTCTCGCCGGCGTCGCCAGCAACACCCCACTGGAGGGGGGACACGCTGGAGTACGGAGACGGCGACCCGCACGGCGGATTCAACCCCAACATAGCGTTCCACGGCCCTTCCGCACTCAGCGCCGGCACCGGGGGCTCGCCGGCCATGCCATACCGTGGTCCTCTGTTCCACCCTCCGGTCGAGTTCGATAGTACCCGCAGCGTGCTCGGCCAAATGCCCGAATCGCAGGAGTCACAGGACGCATGCATGGACGACATCATCGCGTCTGGCTCGGCGGCGGCGGCGGCGTCATTCCCCCCGGGAGAAGAAGAGGCCGACTTTGCCGGGGAAGACTTTGCCGGGGATGAGTTCGCCGGGGAGGAGGAAGAATACGGCGAGTACGCGGAGGATGAGGAACAACCCGATGAGCGCAAGAAGAAGAAGAAGAAGGCGGCCGACAAAGCCGAGCCTCGCATCAAATGGTCCGCCAAGGAAGACGAGTGTCTCGCCGAAGCGTGGAAGACGGTGAGCATTGACCCAATCACGGGCGCAAATCAGAACTCGGAGAACTATTGGGCGAGGGTGAAGAGATCGTTCGACGAGCGCAACCTTTGCGACCCCGAGTTCAAAGGATTTTACATGGCGCGCGGCGAGAAAGCGATGGCGAACCACTGGGCGGTCGTCCAGGCGGCCTGCAGCAAATGGCACGGAATCGTCGAGGAGGTCATGGCTCGCCCGGAGAGCGGCGCCGACGTCGAGCGACAGGTAAAAACCCCGACTCGGTCGCCCATAGTCTGTTTGTTTCTTCTTCGGCTGACATTTTCCTTTTGTTGCGCGCCGGCAGATGGTCCGGATGTTCGAGATGTACCGGCAGGACAGCAAAGGCACCGAGTTCAAATTCCTCCATGTCTTCTCCAGGATCGAGAAGTGCGAGAAGTGGGCCGAGGTTCGTCTGAACCTCGGCAAGGGGAAAAAACCTTTCAACCCCGACGAACCGGGGTCAGGAGCCTCGGATGGACGTCCAGAAGGGAACAAGAAGGCGAAGGCGGCGAGGGCGAGCGCACCGGCGACAGAAAGGCTGCACACGTCGATCGAGAAGTGTATTGCCGACGCCAAGACCCACGCCGTCAAGAGGGACGAGAAGTTCGACGCGAGGTGGTTGCAGATGATGGAGAAACAAGACGTGAAGATCGACCTCCTGAAAACCAACGTCGCGGCCAAAAAGAGGAACACCGATCTGGCGTTCCTAATGAGCGCCGACCCGGCGACGATCATGGACGCCAAGGTCAAGGCGTGGTACATGAGCCAGCGCGACCTCATCCTGAACGAGATACCCGCGCCGATCCCGACCCCGACTCCACCACCGACCCCGACCCCGACTCCACTCCCGACGATGACCCCGACTCCGACAACGGAAGGCTCCACCACGAAAACGACGCCGAGCACCAGTACTACCCCTGCATCGTCGCCGCCGATCGCTGCATCATCGACCGCTCCCTCCTACGTGGTGCAAGTGGAGGACGACGAGCCGGCATCGTCGCCGCAGATCGCTGCGCCATCGACCGACTTCTCCGTCGTGGTGCAAGTGGAGGACGACGAGCCGGCGATTTGAGGTCGACGTCGTCGATTTGGCCTCTTTTTTACCGAATTATGTTTTCTTTTAAGCTTGACCGGACTAGCGATGATCGCCGATATGTAGCGGGAACACGCCGATTCAAAAAAAAAAGTGCCTTGGGGCTGAAAGCTGGGGGGGGCGGGTGGGAACCGAGGCCTCCCCAAGGCTTGGGGGGCGCCGGCGAACGGGCTAAAAAGCCTTCGCCGGATACCCTGGGGGGGCCAACGGCTGGAGTTGCTCTAAGAAGGCACAGTTTGCCTTCAATACCTAAGGCGGCAGATAATATGGTTCTGCCTTGTTTGCTCTTTACTTCAGTCCATGCAAATTTCATGCCTGTATGACTAGCTGATTAACTATTGCTTTAAGGCATCAAATAATTATCACATGAAAATGTCCTATTAAGACTATATTTGTCCTAACATATATTTCAAGTGTTCATATCATGAGCATGTCTTATATCCATATTTCTGGATGATTAGCTAAATATCCATGCATTGCTACGGATAAACAAATTAGACTACTCGTCAGGTTCACACCAAGTGTAGCCTATGTAACACCTTCATTGTACTGTGCCATGCACAGGTAATTCTAATGCACCTTTGGTGGTAAACAGAACCACAATATCGGCCATTTGCACCAGATGTAAAGTTTCACATCAGGAGAGGATGTGAACCAACTACTGCCACCAATTGATATATTTATAGGATCATTCATGTATGAAATTATGTGGTTCTCTGTTTTGCTTAACACGTCAATTTATCGTTGTTCAGAATGTGAAGCTTTTGGTTACGTGAACAATCAGTATCTTGGAAGCCCCCCACAAACCAAAATAAAATAAAAACACGTCGTCTCCCTGTGGGAGTCTCGGGCGGGGACCTTAGCCCCTGCCAGCGTCGGCGTTCATCGCCTGGGAAAGCCTGACGGCGGCCGGCAGCAGCCTCTTCTCCTTCGTCCCTGCAGCATACCGCCACGTCCCCCACTCCCATCTGGCTCCCTTTCCCACTGATCATAGTTTGTTTCCTATGTTTCCCCTATACTCTCTTGTGTTTCTGTCGTGTGCCACGGTGTGTAGCCGTTGCGTTGTATCTGGTTCTATCTCTTAATTGAAAATGGTTCAGGATGGCTAATGTCTGCCGTAGTTTTCTCAAAAAAAAACAGAAATCAGTAGCTTGCTGCGTCTAATCACATTAACCAGGTTATCCATCTACAGCCATCAAGATACTTACAGCGTACACACATACCTATCAGGTTATCCATCCCGAGTTATCAAGATATACTACTATAATAGAGAAAAAATTCTCTACATGTAGATTTAATTGAACATCCTTAATCAGACTTTGATTGCATGAGTACACTGACATCTTTCCATGAAAAAAATATGGCTTGACTATAATCTATTGCCTATTGGCATTATACATGGAAAAAACATTTGGAAAAGGCGCTAAGGGTTGGCTGGATAGGTGGCGATTGGTCCCCGTAGTTTCGGATTGGCAAGGACTTACTACAGTTTTTCTGGCAATCCAACAGATTTAGTCTATCCATCTGGTTGAAACAAGCCCTAAAGTTTGTTTTCTAGAAGCAAGCCCTAAAGTTTGTTTTCTAGAAGCAAGCCCTAAAGATTTGAATATACAGTGGTAGTCAAATACCTAATTTGGGGTATATGGAACATTTTCCAATTAAAATGAACAGATAGAAGCACAAAAACTATGAAGGAATTGACAACCGTAATACGAAGGTGCTGTTACTTGGACAGCCAGGATATTCATGCGAAATTCTCATGAAGGCACCTATATACCTTGCTTCTGATACCAATTAAACATGCAAACTATCATAGTAAAACAAGAGCTATTTGTATTTACCTTGCAGAGACTTCTCGAAGTTCACCAGCTGGGCCATAAAGCCCTCATTAGGTGCTATCTGGGGCCGCTTGCTTCTAACTAGTGCCATGGCACTTTGCAGGCTCATCTGATGTTTGTTCATGAGATATGCAAGAACAACAGTGACACTGGAAATTTAGACAAAGATCACCTCAGAACTAATTAGTTTCGATAATGTGCTACACATTTCGTTCACAAAGTCAAAATATTATCTATGACAAATCAGCAGATAAAGAAATAGCATGTGATCTTACCTAACAAGGAGTTATTAATCCAAACTCCAGATATCACCACAGAATAACATATACCAATGATTAGTGACAAAGTTCTTACAGTAATTAAATATGAGAAAGGGCGATTAATGTGAACTGATTAATAGGACTATGCGACCGATTAATCGTTCGACAGCAATAAATGGCACGCTGATTATACTTCCCATAACATGTTCTTACTACATGCTATTAGAATATGTCGATCAACCTCTACATTCCAGTCTGAAAATATTGTCTTAGTTTCTCCGTATATGCATATTGGATATTTCTCCTTTTTGACCACGGAAACGTCATCATTCTCATGTCTAGTACATCACATCATGTTTCATCTGTTTGTTCCAGCATATTTAGAGCCTTCCACTTAGTATATATGAACGAGGAAAATAATTTTCCATCTAAGATAGGGTTACTGAAAATATAACGATATTGAATGCAATCCAAAATGGTTGACATTTAACAACTAACAGGAAACAACTTTACCTCCGGGACCGCCCTGCAAAGCAGTGAACCAACACATTGCCACCAGTGCAGATTCCTTCATCTATGAAAGTAAAGACTTCACCAAAATGCTTTGCCAAATCAGTGTCCGGACTGTCAAGTACTGTGTCAATAAGGAATGTATGCCTTTAGTTCTGCAAGAAAGCTTGAATAACAACATAAAATTGCTAAGCTGGAGACACTCAGTGAAGGCTAAGAAAATGCCAATACAGAGTCAAGATTCAGATGTTCCATATGTCGATTTTATTTATAGAATATGGATGCTCGAAACAAGATCTGATACACATCAATTTCAATACAGCCAAGTAGGTGAAAAGTTTGTCAATATGTCTATCGAACTTATCAAAACTGTCAGAGTCTTAAGCTGTATAATAAAGGTCATAGGGAAATATCATAGCTGGTAAATCATAGGTAACAAATAGCGAATAAAGTCGAGGATATGGTACCCTCGATCTTCTTGTACGTAAATTCTGCTGGAAAGGCGGGATTCAGTGATCTGGCGACAACCAAGATGTGGGTGATGTTCAAGCTCTTCAGAGCATCCTTGTTGAGTGCTGCCCCAACAGAGCCCAAGTAGAGGCCCTGCAAGTCGTATGAAGATATCTATATCAAATTAATTCAACAGCTTGAAACTGTCCTTTTTCTATAAAATCAACTGGTGCATTCCCACCTTCCATTGAACAACAAAAGGCACTCGTTTTTTAAGGCCAATAGCATTCCCAGGAGTTAAAACCATCTAATGGTAATGGCAAACAATACAAATGCTAGTTCCACAAAATATGCATGACACAACCTCACGATCTAGATCAACGAATTAACCGTATGTGCATCACGAAACATCAACCATGCTCCAAATACAGATTATCACGGTAATACATCACTAAATCACGCAAATCCGAAAAGAAACGACACGCATCAGATAATCCGATTAGGTAGGAAAGGGTGGTGGAAAGGAGGCCGTGGAGCCGCCAGACCTGGTCGATGGGGCAGGGGGTGTTGTCGGACTTGCGGTACCGCGCGGCGCTGAAGCCCTGCATCAGCGCCACGAGCACCCTGGTCTGGTGCTGCTCGTAGTCGTCCCTTTCCTGCTCGCCCCTCCCCGTCGATTGCCCCGCCTCTGGCACCGACATCGCACGGTCCTCCCTCCCTCGTCCTGACTCTCAGGGAATCGGATGGGGAAATGATGAGGATATTTCTTTCGTGTCCTTTTTCTTGTCCAATGATTGGGGAGCTGTGGCTGACCAAACAAGGGAAAGGTGAGGGAGCCGAAGGTCGCGAGGAGCACGGCCGATCGATCAGTGGCCGCCCGCCTGGGCTGTTCAAACTTTGAATGCAAAATCTATCCGGAGAATGCTTCTCGCTAATTAATAAAATGAAAAGGAATAAAAAAATAAAAATAATTTTAAAACTTCTGGGGAAAAATGGTGACGTACATATACATGTTTTCTATATTTGTGTTAAATTTCGTGATAAAATGATATTCTTCTACTATGTCTAAAGAAGACAAATCTAAGGGTCAAAATGAGATTTTAAAATATCTTTTCAGAACAATGATTTTTTTTCACATAGCAGAAAAACGTCGTTACATCACAAAATTTGACACGTACGAAGAAAACTTATATATATTCATCCCAAAAATATTTAAGAATTTGTTAAAATGTTTTATTATTTTCAGAATTTTTTATTTGTACTTGTACGTGAGCATGTGAGCTCTGGATCCAAAGTGAATTTCCTAAATCTATATATGTTTATCTATATCTCTCGTGAAATAAAGAGTGAATTCCGTGTTACTCTCTAATTATGCATTTGTGATACTAATTACCCATCTGATGAAAAATCGCCAAAACTTATTTTACAAACTTTGAACCCTCTTTCTATGATACATTTCTGTTGGGTAAGGCGTGAAGTGATGATTGAGGCTAAAAATATCAGGAAAACGAGGAGGAATTGAACATACGATGAAAAGAAAGCCTGGACATTATCATCAATTATGACCTATGATTTTTACATTTTAACGCAGCACATATATCTAAGATGGTGGTCTATTCTAACAAAACATACAGAATGGGAAAATGGTGCAAAACCATGTTCAAAATCTTATTTAAGTTGTATACCTAATTTTACTTCACTAAATGGGAATAAGTGTCACAAATGCATAACTGTGTGATAAAAAATCAAATCTATACCTCTTATAAAGCAAAATCCACTAAGTTTATTTATGATTTTTCTATCTCAACAAGCAAGCTATCCACATCATCCACTCCCTTAGCCTATCAATTATCTATGTCACCTCCACTAATATTTATTAATCTTTGTATATAAAATTCACATCATCAATCTTTTTAATTATTTAATTGTACATGCTAATATATTTTTATGCACACAAACCTTTTGTCGAATAAATTTAGTACCTCGACTATGACAAATTGATTAAAACACCATCATTACGAGATTAACAACAAACAGTTACCATGATAATTGTCTTTGGTTATTGGATATTTTTGTATATGTTTCTAGACATTTACAACGATATGCATAACTAGAGAGTAAGATTTCCAGACAATGATCTAAGAGATGATATCAATCCACACAAAGTATTACATTGGTATAGAATGACATACAGAAAACCTGATACAAGTTATTATAATTCAGTAAGTTAGCGATAATAATCCGATAAGTTCCGAATATTTTTTTTAAAACATGGCCACATGGATCTAGTTTCGTAGATCTCGCCGTGACTAATCCAACAGCAACAATGGATTTTTAATCAGATTATTGGTTTTGGAGATAATTTCTTAGTTTAGCATGCATATTAGGAACCGCCGCACTAGATGACCAACATTTGGCGCTACTATGTAGTCCGCTACGATTACTCAATTGCCCATATCATCTCTATTATTAATCTCTATATACAAGTTACACATCATCCATTCCTTGAACCCAAGGCCAACCCATAAGCCGAGGAATTGGCACGCCCGTCCTGACCCTAGAAACTGTTTATTACATGAAAATCCCTAGTCTAGTTTAGTTTTTAAAATTTCTCATTTTACCTTTTTTACCCTATTTAGTTCTCTCTATCATCTTTTCCTATACGACAACAAGGGTAGACTAATTAGAAAACTATGGTTCGGGTGTGAACACGACTAGATAGCGTGACAATGCTAGTTGTGACAAGAGGGAATGACTAAATGTAACTTCTAAGATTCGATATATACTTGCAAATATCCTTGCGAAAGGTACTACGGTGATCCGTGCGCTTGTGGGATCACTCACCAATCCTATCACGACCCTCCTCCTCTCTTCGGACTTGGGACCGGCTATGCCTAAATAAAAAATACATGTATAGTTTATTTTTAGTCTAGTCGGGAAGAAAAAAAAACATTGCTCTTTCCTTTCTGAAACCAAATAGAGGGGTATCCAAATTGGTCGAGAGAAGTTACAAGCGACCGCAGGTATGATGGTGGTATAGGGACTATCTGCAAAAGGTCGGTAGCGGGGTCGTGGTGGAACTTGATAAAGGGTGGTGGGGACTTGTCATGTACTTCCAGGTTTATATCAGTAATGATATTCAAGTACAATAGCTTCTCGATGTGTGTCTTTAGGGCATATTTCTAACAAATGGTGCCCCTGGAGCTCGTTCGTACCCTAAAGTGTGCATGCAACACCACACCTATCCGCACCTCGATAATCTGTGCATGCAATCTCACAGGATAGGAATTCTCGCGGGATGACGATTCCACCTTGTTGGATTTCAACCATCTTTTCCTCGGATTTCACTTGATTTAAGACAGCGTATCAGGTGGAAACCATATCACGATGAAAACTTCTTAGAAACTATGTTTAGAGTTCCTAAATATTCTTTTGAACTTGGAATTTTACATGTACATACAACTTCACCTCTTGAATATAAGGTAATATTTGTTTGAGAACCATTGAATTTTTAAGTATAAGTTTTGTAGGGGTTGCCACTGGCTGTACCAAAAATTGTTTCCACCAATTATTCATTTCAGTCCATAGAATATACTTTGTAGAAGCTATATGGGCGTGTTTTGTTCGCGCCCCCAATTTCGTGTTTCCATCCACCAGGTGAAAGAACAAGCTATGCCCCGGATGTCGCCTAGAGGGGGGGTGAATAGGCGATTAACACTTTTCCTATTTAGGGGCTTGATAATTGCGGAATAAAACTATGTGTTTAAATTAACAAGCCAACAACCTAATATACTAGGTTTGCCTAATGTGCACCAACAACTTATGCTAAGCAAGGCAAGCAACAAGGTGAAAGCAAGATATGAACTTCAAGCACGAAGGCTATCACAATGTAAATTGCATAAGTAAAAGCTCGGGCATAGAAATAACCGAGACACGCGGAGACGAGGATGTATTCCCGAGTTCCTCCTTGTTAAGGGAGTACGTCTCGTTGGAGGGGTGTGAGCTCGTCACAAGAGGTCTACTCAAGATGCCACAAAGGCCTCACCCTATTCTCCGATGAACCTCACCCAAGGGATTGGTTCACCTTTCACTATCGGAATCCTTCGAGGCGGATTCCGGAGCCATTTTACACCGTTCTTGGGGCACACACCCACAACTCAATTGGGGCCTCCCAAATTCGTGCTGAAGCTTCACAACTCGAAGTCTTCGCGGCACCTCCAACCGTCTAGGGTACACAATGCACCCAAGAGTAACAAGCTTCTCAACTTCGATCTTCACGTATCACCATGGAGAGAGCAACCCGATGCAACTAATGCAAAAGGCAAGAGCACACAAAGTGGTCAAATCCTTCACTCCCAAATTCCAACCAAAGCAACTGATACTATGGAGTGAATGAGAGAGGAAGAACACAAAGCAACCCCAAATCTAGATCCACTAGGTACCCCTCACTTAGAGGAGATTTTGATTGGTGGAAAGGTAGATCTAGATCTCCTCTCTTGAATCCCTAAAATTGGGCAAGAATCATTGGAGGGATTGAGAGGAATGAAGCTCACAAGGTTAGCAACAATGGAGGAGAGAGGAAAACAAGTGAGCAAAGTGAGCAGCCAGCTCTTGGGGAAGAAGGGGGCTTTTTATAGCCCCTCCCCAAAAACTAGCCGTTGGGGCCTTTTCAGGCCGGATACTCCGGTGTAAGTGGGTCGGAGACTCCGGCCAGGCTCCGGGCCTGCTGGATCATCGGTGAAGGCCGGATATTCCGGTCCAGAGGGGCGGAGACTCCGGCCAGGCCGGAGACTCCGGACCCTCTCCGGGGGTGTTCCGGACCCCTATCCGGTACCGCACCACAAAGACGCAAATGAGCTGAGAAAATCTGGGGCCGGAGATTCCGGGTCCCTTGGGCCGGAGACTCCGGCGGGCCGGAGACTCCGGTCCATCTCTGGGGTACCTCCGGACCCCAGTCCAGTACCGCACCACATAAAGGTCAATCGGAAGCGAAAACCAGGGGGGCGGAGACTCCGGCGTGACCGGAGACTCCGGACCATCTCCGGGGTAGATCCAACAGGAAAAACAGAACCCCATAACTTTTGCAAATGAACTCCGTTTTCGACAATCTTGGACTCGTTGGAATCGTCACAACGAGCACAACAAGATTATGCAGAGAAACATCATAGTCCAACAAGATATTATAAAGCCAAATGGGGAAAGTTTAAAAGCTCTTTTTCGCAAACCGAAAAACGTTTCTTTTGCAATTGAAATCCGAAGGAAGTAAAACCAATTTTGTTGGAAAGAGGACGACAAAAGCAACCTTTGTAAAAGGCAAACAAGCAAAGGAGATTTTGCAAAGAGATGGAAGAAATAAATCTTCAGCACGGATGAACCGGCAAAATCTCCAATACCGAAACCGCAATAGAAGACGCATATGCAAACCGTTTTCGGTGAACTTGGCTTTGTCATGACAAGCACCAAGACCACACCATGATAAGAACCAAATAAGAACCAATAAAGATGATTGCATGGATGCAAAGGTTTGAGCTCTCCACGAACGATACGATCACGATACTCGGTCGAGAGCCCCTCTTGATAGTACGGCTATCTATCCTATAACCCGGTCTCTCAACTAACATCATGAGACCGGTAAAATAAAAGCCCTATCAAGATCATACCTTTGCCTTGCGCATTAATCCACTTGAGGTCGATGAAGGCGATCTTCATCTCCTCAAGACGAACCACCTTTCTTGATTGCGCCTTGCTTGGTGAAGATTCACATGACGCTCCCCCATACACCAAGACGAAGAAAGCACTCTACGGCATATCTTCACTTGGACTTGAGTGTTGATCAACCCGCACAAAGCCTTGATCAACACATACTCTTCTTCTTTTTCTTCCCTTAGCCTTGATTCCAACAAATGGAGATCAAGCAACGCAAATGGACAATATCTACAAATATAGCTCAATGCAAACATTAGTCCATAGAGATTGTCATTAATTACCAAAACCATGCATGGGAGCAACCATGCACTTTCAATCTCCCCCATTTTGGTAATTGATGACAATCCCTTTTTAAGAGGGTTTATATAACGAATAGAGCATCCTTGCAAGACAAACGAGCAAGGATGCAAGCGCATGCAAGGCAAATGCAACAAAAGCATAAAACCCAAATTCCCTTAAACCCTCTAAACTTCTCCCCCATTGGCATCGATTGCCGAAATGGGAAGAGTGCAGAAAAATGACATCCTTGCTCCCCCAAAATCATCTAGAACACGCGACAAGTGCAATAGTGCATAATGCAAAAGCAAATCATAGCACTTGCACCAAAGATGTGGTTGAGCCATAAGGAGATACCAATTTTTCAAAAATTCATCATAAGATAGGTCCAACCGAGATAAAAAGATCTTTTTAAAGAAAAATGTTCACACGCTTAGGGATACCAATGGGAAACTAAAACAAATTGAAAATGCCAAAAGCTAGTGAGATCATTTAGCCAAATAAATTCAACATGCTCACCATGGTAGGCATGAGGTCAAAGATCTTCAAGAAATACATGAGTGTGCAAAGATACCAATAAACAATAAGACAAGCACTCATGAGACAAATTTGGAGCCACCAAAGAGTTATAGATGAAAACAAGGTAGCTCATAAGAATTAGGATACCAACTAAAAGGTGACCTCTCTCATATGTATAGGTTTCTAATTAGACAAACCATGAAGATATACATCCGCAAAGAAACATATACATATGAAATGGTTCGGGAAAAAGAGAACAAGGTATCCAAAAGGAAGTCATAAATATACAAATGAGATTGTTGCTTAAAAGCATAGCACATAGCTCAAATTTATCTCATTGTATATAAATGAACTTCAAATATATCAAATGCATCACACATATCACTAAGGGAACAAGGGATAGTGAAGATGCTTTGAGATAGGCAACAAGTATCACAAACAAATAATATCAATTGAAGATAAGGTTTTTGCAAATTCATCACACATATCACAAAGATATATTAAGTGAAGGAAAAGGCCAAAACCACAACAATTGCATATAAGAGATTTCATGCCAAGAGGCAACCTACACAAGGTTGGAAACTAGAAAGGTATGCATGAGATGGATACTTGTTACCGAGATGCATTGACGATGAAGATGATGAGAGTTGGTTTGTCATCAAAGCTTGACTCCGACAATCACACGGTGAGAACACCTTCCTTATGAATGAGGCAAGCATCCAATGCATCTCCATTGTACCTAAAACACAATTAGAGTACAAAATGGTTCCCAAACTCATTGGGTCCCATAGTAGTTAGATAAACTACAATATATAGGAAACACTCCACATAAATATGTGCATATAGATATGAGATTGAATTTCATGCACATCTTAGCCGATTTAGGATTCGGTGGAGTATCCCCTATATATTGGAGCTAGAAAGACAAGTATGCCATATAGTATATATGTTAAAGGATATACATACAAAACCTTTCAAGATCCAAACGAGACACAATTTGGACAAAAACACCAAGTAAACCAAGAAGAGAGCACACCAAGGTGTGACACAAAAAGGTTGTCCAAGTTATATCAAAATTCAAATCAACACATGATTGAGGAAAAATCAAATCAACAAATGATTGATTCCAAAACACATCAACACATGATTGATAAGATACCAATTAAAAATAAGATACCAATTAAAAACAAAAAATACCAACTAGGAGAAAAGATACCAAGAAGAGGATAATGCTTGACCGAAATCAAGTAAAGTAAGATAAAGCAAAAGGGTATCAAGACTCCCACAATAAATATCAATTGGAACAAATATCTATGGCGGAGATATTACATTCCAATTAATACCAATTGAAGGTACCAACACAAGATAAAGAATCAAATGCCAATTGAAAGGATCAAAAATTGATAGATAGGTTAGTGTTGTAAATAAAAAGGAATGCTCCCCCAATATTCATGCATTATCTTTGATATTTGCATTTGAATACAAAATGCATGCACAAGGGATCATTACTCTCCGTATTTTATTTACAACACTAAACACTACCAATTAAAAAATGGGATCCATTCAAAAGGGCAAGGAAAGCAATAAATAAAGCAAATCAATGCAAGAGCCAATGTGAAGATGGTCTACAAAATCCACCACAATTACTAGTATCACTTGTCATGGACAAGGAGTATATAGAGATATTTCTCGGTGGTATAAAGGAATGTTCAAGACCAACTTCACAACAAATAAGCATATGGCAAGAGATAAGAAGTAAAACGTAAGAAATGAGAAATATGGCGTTTTATTTCGAAAAAGGTTTGTTGGTAGTTTCAACTATTCGAACCAACCGGCCAAGCCATGGCTAAAATAAGATGAAACAATAGTTTCTCGCATAATATATGAAAATGCATATTAGAGAAAAACCACACCAAGCAAACTCACACAAACAAGAACCAAAGGGTAACCACAAAGGAAAATTGGAACTTGTTCAAGCAAACATGCCACATAGGAAATAGATAATGTACAATATCAAATCTAAGTGGCAAACCTCAAATGTTCACATTTTTATGGGAATGTAATATGCACATAGCTTATTACTCCCCCATAATGTGATGATTCATTTTATTTTTAAACAAGAGGCAAATAAAACCAACTAGAGAGATTAATGGACATTGTAGAATTTGAATATCTCATGAATATGACATACCACATAGTAGCTAGATAATATTGAGATATCAATACTAGGTGGTGTGCCTCATGTACACACATTTTAGGTTTGTGAAGTGCACAAAGCACATCACTCCCCCAAAATGGGATAGTCCATTAATATCTCAAAAAGCCAATTGAAATCAACACAAGATCCAACAAAGCTCAACACAAAGTTACACATACATGATACGCAACTAACTTACATAACCTTGAATAACAAGACAAGTAGGAAAGTAGCATAACACATACAAGCACATGCTAGGAACAAAACTAACACATGCAAGGGAGCAAGCAACTTTCAATGTATATATGAATTAAATACAAGTTACCGCAAGAAGGAGCATTGGATATGAGATAGATATGTGGTAATCCAATTGACTTGGCTTGAGAAATAAACCCATGAAGATCCCTTAATTCTTCAAAAATAGCCAAGTCACCAATGTCCTCCACAAACACCTATTGATCAAGTTGAAGCTTGTTGGTCCCCAACCAAGTTGGGTCCTAAGAGGTTAGTCACAATAGGCTTGGGAACCCAAATGGTGCTTTTCTTGACACCACTTTGAGCTCCCATAAATTTGGCAAACACATTGCCAACTCTATCCTTTCTAAGTGAATAAACATCATCAATTATGATAGGGTTGGATGAGGTACCGTTAGTGCATGAAGAAGCAAAATGACCTTTGCCACGGCAAAGGTAGTGTAGCGCCCCGACCCCAGAACTATACAGTGAAGCTTTGTGCGACAGACATAGCTATCACATATAGTAGAGAGATCAAGACTTGTGGAACAACTGGCACATTGCAGACTCTACGACACAAAAATCATATAACAACTCATATATGAGAAAGATACAAATACTACACAAAGAGGTCACAGACCCAGCAATTCATCAAGCGGAAACGAAGTAGTGTTGTCTAACACAACAAGATCCAAATATGGCCTCTTAGGCCTACAGATAACAATCCCAGCCAGCTTGTTCCACGGTCCCAAGCTGCCACCTGGGAACCCCAAACTATTCGTCGATGTCCACAAAGAACCACCTAACTGCTCGGTGTCGTCCTCCTCTGAAATACAAATATCGAGGCAGCAAAGAGAGACTGAGTACGACGTACTCGCAAGTTTAGTAGGGCGATATAGGCCCGATGCTGACGGAGGCTCTAAGGCTATATATGTATTTCTTTTGCATAAAGCTAATTTTCATAAACCGAGACCTAATTGACACAAGGCATTCGTCTACTCAGAAGATTTTTCAAAAGGGGATAAGAGAGTAAACTTTTCATATTCGGTTCTCATCGAACCTACTCGTAGCCATAACCATCTCTCATCTCCACCAAAGGCACTCCCTCGAATCACCCTCGAGGAAATGAACCTTTATCACAAGTTGATTATGCAACCTTTAGCTGCCATATCAATTAGGTTAATGTTATCTATGAGCTAATCCGCCTTTCCCAAGAGTTTGTCCCTAACCGTGGACACGGCTTTTCGAAAAGATTTACCCTGTAGGGGTGTACTAATTTACCCACCGGTACCGTCCGGCTCACCTGATTGGCCCTCTTCCGGGGAAGGCCGGCGAGTGGGCGCGGTTAAACCTTTACCTCGCGTGAGACTATCCAAGAGTCATCGGTGGCCACAGGGCAAGTTTACCCAGCCTATTTCAGCCCCTGCCCCATCGCCACGCCCTAAACACAAATCCTCCGCAACATTTCTTTTCCACTCACACGCAGATGGAAAACCGAACTAGAGGACCCTTGGATACGCCCGCACAAGTTATTTAGTTATAGAGGATTCCATATGTCCCCACCAATGGCAGCACGATCGGTTCTTGGTTCTAGCTAAAAGCACTTTCATCCTAGGCGGCAAGAATGAGGCAAAACACCATCCCCGATGGCAACTCATCCAAGCCTTTTAGCAATTTAATTAAGCATCACATGTATCCACCATGCCCGAATCATTCCATCAACATCAATACCATGGAATTAAATAACGGACAACTAAGCATTCTACCGAGCATGGCTAAGCATGTATACCAACAACTATATTTTGTATCCGGCCAACACATCATGCCTATGGTTCATAGGAGGGGAAGCAGGTGATGGTTCAGGGGATAAACATGCATTCATAGGATAATCTACATCTCGATCAAAAGTGACATTTGAACCGCATGCAATATTATGGTGGATAAAATAAGTTTATAAAACCATGGGAGACTAGATGCCAAGAAGGTTAGGTTATCTCTTGCCTTGCTGCCCAGACGCGTAGTACTGCTCGTCGGGGTTGGTAGGGTTAACCTCCACTCCGGAATCTATCGATACCCAAACAATATAAAAAAACAAATAAATCACACGAAGACATGGTGCAATGCACAATCACATGATGCCATGACAAGTTTATGCAAGTTATCATCATTTAATGTATTTCATAGTTTAAATGGAGTTCTATATAATTAAGGTAATTGTCTGGAAACAACCCCATAGTTACCTTAGTGGTCACATTGTTTATTCATTAACTCATTCTTAAAGAAGTGGCTTAAATATGCATAAGCATGGCATGAATGGTTAGGGTTTGATAGCATTTGAAGTGTTGATCACTTTGGTATGTCATTTGCAACTTTTGGATCAATATTTATCAAGTTATGAATTTTCTAAATTTCAGTTATATTCTGACATTTCTAGAACTAAAATTATATGGAAAGCTACTGAGGTGTAGAAGACAACCCAATTGGATTTAATTCAATTTGAGTTATTAAACTTCCTGTATAAATGTTTTAATCCAGAAAGCCAATATCCTAGTTTTTGCTACAACTCAAGTTAATTTTATTCAAAAATTAAATCCTCTTAGGGATAACTAGTATTGCCTAAATGTGAGCTGACAAAATTGGTTTGACCTCATTTGGATTAATAGAGTATTAGAAACAAACAAGTTTAGGTTTTATACCTTTGGTGGCATTTTGAATATCATTATTTATTTATTAATCTAAATGGGGTGAAACCAATTTAGTGTGTTAGATAATTTCATAAGCTCTCCAGAACATATTTATTTGCTTAATTTGGATTCCTAGATCTCAAGATATTAATTTTCAAAGTCTTGTTAAATTTCCTGGCAGAGAAATTCCCTTTTTAAGTTTAACAACTTAACTGATTTGATAATTTCCTACTGACTTAACCACAACACCAAATGGAAAAAAATCCAGTGGCATGGGGTAGACTAGTTGATGTACTTTTGATACCATTTTAGTTTGGTATTTTTTGGTTAAACCAAGTTTTAGGAAACATTTCCCAAAGATGGTATCAAAATAATCTTTCTGAGTTTTCAGTTAGAACTAACACATTTGTCATTTTTATTTCTAATTGGAGACATGTACAAAATGAACATGGCTTGCATCTATGTGAAGATGGCATGTTATACTGGCTACATCATTTTAGTTTGCTATTTTTAGGCCTCTGGATAAATAGGAACTTGCATGGGAAGTTGGCTATCTCTGTTATTTCATGTGGTGGAAATTATTGCTTAGCCATTTTCCCTAGATGCTATATTTTATAAAGAAATTATTTTGGGGTTCACAACACTTTTTCATGGTAGTATACTAACCATAATAACATGTTATGCCAAGGAAAACTCCTAAATAATTATAGGTGAATTAAGATTAATAGTTCAAAACATAACTAATTATCTGTTTTCAGAAACTTCTGAAAACAGACAGAACATAGCTACTTTGCCTAATTATTCGAGGATGCTAAACTAGTTATTTTGGAAAAATAAAACTTACATGTGAATCTATGAAACTATCTCTTACTAACAATATGAAGTTTACAAAATTTGGTGGAGCAGATTTACCAGAATTTGCATGCAAAGTTGGCTAATCTACACAGGTTTCTCAGCACTTAGCAGTTTTCAGGAATTTCAAACAGAGCGGGAAATAACCAGGCCCGTTGATCTAGCGATCGACGGCCCACGGCCATCATCTTCCTCCCGACGGCCAGAACACGAGGGAGAGAGAGAGAGGCCGGGGAAGCTACCTGCCGGTGGCGAGGGGCTCCGGGGCGGCTTGGGGGCGAGAGAGGGGGTCCTGGGCGGCAGCTAGGTGGCGGCGGAGGCGTCGAAGACGCACCACAGCGGCGGCACGGCGTCGGCGGCCGTGCAGCCCGGAGTGGAGCTCCGGCTCCTCCTCTGCTGCTCCTGGGCGTCGAGGTGAGTGAGGGGGAGTGGGGGGTGGTGATGTGGTGCAAGGGAGAGCCGGGGTGGTGCTTAAATAGGCCGGGCGAGCTCGGGCAAGGGGGGGCACGGGCGTGGCCGTGGCATGGACGCGGGCGGCACGGGTGCGTGCGGGGCGTGCTTGGTTGGCGTCGTGCGGCGCGAGGGAGGCACGGGCGCGTGCCAAGGGGGTGGAGGGGTGGCGTGGGCGCGTGCTGGTGGTCGGGCGCGCCTCGGGCGGGTGTGTGCCGGCCGGGGTGGTTGCGGTGCAGTGCGTGCACGCAGGGTGCTCGACAGTGGGTCGGCCGGCAGAGCACCGGCAAATGCGGGCAGGGGAGGGGGTCCTGGTGCAAGGGGCTGCCATGGGGAGTCTCAGGGGGACACGGGAAAGCTCCTAGACGTGATGGTTCCTGCCCTTGCTGTGGTTTGGGGACAAGTGGGTGTGGGGGTGGCATGTCCATGGCATGGCATGCTTAGGGTTAGGGTTTCGGGTATTGGGGTGTGGGGTTGTGTCCAGGGCGTGTAGGGGGTACTGGGTGAGGTGCTGGACAAGTTGGTTTAGCAAGAGGGCAAGTGGATGGTGTGGCATTTGAATAGACAGGTGATGGTACCATTTGCACTATGTGCCACTAATTGCATTTTAAAGGTAAAAGAAAAAGAGAGCAAGCAAGGTTGCAATTGCTAAAATATTTGATTTGGCCACCCCACCAATTATGAGCATATATAGGGAGGCTCATATTATATTAATGAAGCACCCCATATTTTTATTTGAATTTTGAAGGCCTAAATTTGGTTTCAAAATTAAGAATTGGTTGGCACTAATTTGAATTCTCCAATTAAAACATTTGCTTGTCAAAAGTTGGATCTTTACTATTGGTTATAAAAAGTAATTTGGAACTTCTGAACAAATATGATAGCTCAATTTGGATTTTGTTTGTCCACTAATATTCACCAACCTTGATTTAATAATTTAAGCCAAAGCATGATTTCATGTGGAGCAATTTAATTATAGATGCCATGATGCAATCATGAGAAAGAAAAAGTGAAAATTTGGCCCAAATTTTAGGGTACCAAACCTGGGCTGTTACAATTCTACCCCCCTTACAAGAATCTCGCCCCGAGATTCCTAGAGTAGGAAGAGGGATGAGGGAAACACGACAACCCCCAAATTTAACGATCTTCTCGATCCCACGATGATCTTCCTTGTTGCAGAGAAAAGGTAACAAGCATGTCGTGCCGACGAGAACAGAAGATAGTTCAAGGGGACAGACAAGTTATCTCCAAGGGTTGGAAATATGAACTTTGCACAAGACCATAAGCCATTGAGGAAAACTAGGAACAACTTGACCAAACAAAGGTCGAGCAGAGGATAGGAGAAATGACCGGGAGGTATGTGTAGTAACATCATGTTAATGTTCTCCTCGGTGTTCTAGATACCACCATCAGGCTTCGGAAAAGCCTTCAATCGATCCCCAAGCGAAAATTGTACTTGTAGATAGAGGAAGAACCTTAGGGCAACTATTAAGATAAACTACCCATGATACTCATGGATAGTGGGTGATTTTTCAGGATTGAAGGGATTCGTCAACAGATCTTCCGGTGAGGTGCTTGAACCACAACACCGGACTCATCGGGTTTACTAAAAGATCTAGGTCATGCTCTTGGTAAACCACCAAGCATCATTTCTGCTTGAGATTCAGAGTTGGGTAGGTGTGCAGATACTTCGGCCTAGTAGGTATTGAAGAAGTTTGCTGAAGTTAGCCGCAAGACAGGGTACTACATTCACAAGACGTGGGCTACGGTGTCAAGCTACAAACACGAGCTAGCTTGGGAGTTCCAGACGGTCAC
Organism: Puccinellia tenuiflora; assembly: GCA_012064385.1. NCBI lineage: Eukaryota > Viridiplantae > Streptophyta > Magnoliopsida > Poales > Poaceae > Puccinellia > Puccinellia tenuiflora. The sequence continues at coordinate 1,064,760 of QRDG01000519.1, forward strand.
AACTACACAGAGGAATTCGAACCAACATGGACTCCAAACAATGAAGCCCAACTGATTCGTGATTGGGAAACACCGGTCAGCTTGATGAGATTTGACAACTCCTTCTTATTTAGGAACGACTCGGTCAGGGCGTGGTGTGCACACATGGCTTAATCAGAGAACGGGAGGTATCAACCTACCAGCTCAATAATGCACGTATACATAACCAACTTGTGATTTAACCCGAGGAGACAAAGCGAACTTCACACGGATCCACAGCGACAAAAGTCACTGGTTGCGAGAGGAACTTGCTATTCAAGGGAAAGGATGTGGTCTTGAGAGTCCCGACATGAATCTAACTCGTTGACCGGAGGTGTGCACCTAACGAAAGGACTTGGCAACACAGACAACTCAGCTCGATGATATGATTACCAATCACGCTAAGAGTGCCACCAAGTCTATGAATTTCAAAACAATATCCGACAACGATATTCATCCTCAACATTCTCGAGCCCGGGTAGCTCGGAGGTACATGGATATGGAAGGGTAAGAGCATCACTTCATCAAGTACGTCATGAGACTAAGCACGACCTCTCGATATAAAAGAGTGTAACACTCCAAGGTGGAACGGAACAAAGCTAGACAGACTTTTACTCCGCGAATCACAATCCCTCGACCTGTTCCGAGAAATGGACAAGGTACTGGAGGATGTTTCTCCTGACATCCTGAAGTGGAATGCCTTGATGAACCACAAGGATAACATGCATCAGAACACCCCAATGCGCGATACACTTGACGGTCAACGGACCGATAGAGGTCGGACAACAGGTTTAGAGTAAGGGACGGGCTAACAACAATTTCAAGATATTGTAGAAGCCCTTGTTAGCACTCTTACGACAACTAGTGCCGGAAGGGTTACAGGAACGATGTGGTGGAGGAATCACAAACATTGGGGAACCACTTGCTAGGAGCAATTTTGTCGTGATCTAGACAGTTCCATAACAAAGAGTTTAGCTAAAGCTAGCGATAAGGGGGAGTATTGTTAAGCAAGACAATTACGGCTGCAATCCTCGAGTTTGAAGATTACTTCAATTTGTGCCAACCTGATGTAGGGTTTGAAATTTTAACATCAGGGTTCAACGGAAAGATCTTGGGTTAAAGATCAGCTTCATGCACCGGGACTCATAATAGTATAATGCTCACAAGGGTGACAACCCTCATGAATCATTACACCAGAGCCCTAGCCATGGCAAGAGATAAGAAGTAAAACGTAAGAAATGAGAAATATGGCGTTTTATTTCGAAAAAGGTTTGTTGGTAGTTTCAACTATTCGAACCAACCGGCCAAGCCATGGCTAAAATAAGATGAAACAATAGTTTCTCGCATAATATATGAAAATGCATATTAGAGAAAAACCACACCAAGCAAACTCACACAAACAAGAACCAAAGGGTAACCACAAAGGAAAATTGGAACTTGTTCAAGCAAACATGCCACATAGGAAATAGATAATGTACAATATCAAATCTAAGTGGCAAACCTCAAATGTTCACATTTTTATGGGAATGTAATATGCACATAGCTTATTACTCCCCCATAATGTGATGATTCATTTTATTTTTAAACAAGAGGCAAATAAAACCAACTAGAGAGATTAATGGACATTGTAGAATTTGAATATCTCATGAATATGACATACCACATAGTAGCTAGATAATATTGAGATATCAATACTAGGTGGTGTGCCTCATGTACACACATTTTAGGTTTGTGAAGTGCACAAAGCACATCACTCCCCCAAAATGGGATAGTCCATTAATATCTCAAAAAGCCAATTGAAATCAACACAAGATCCAACAAAGCTCAACACAAAGTTACACATACATGATACGCAACTAACTTACATAACCTTGAATAACAAGACAAGTAGGAAAGTAGCATAACACATACAAGCACATGCTAGGAACAAAACTAACACATGCAAGGGAGCAAGCAACTTTCAATGTATATATGAATTAAATACAAGTTACCGCAAGAAGGAGCATTGGATATGAGATAGATATGTGGTAATCCAATTGACTTGGCTTGAGAAATAAACCCATGAAGATCCCTTAATTCTTCAAAAATAGCCAAGTCACCAATGTCCTCCACAAACACCTATTGATCAAGTTGAAGCTTGTTGGTCCCCAACCAAGTTGGGTCCTAAGAGGTTAGTCACAATAGGCTTGGGAACCCAAATGGTGCTTTTCTTGACACCACTTTGAGCTCCCATAAATTTGGCAAACACATTGCCAACTCTATCCTTTCTAAGTGAATAAACATCATCAATTATGATAGGGTTGGATGAGGTACCGTTAGTGCATGAAGAAGCAAAATGACCTTTGCCACGGCAAAGGTAGTGTAGCGCCCCGACCCCAGAACTATACAGTGAAGCTTTGTGCGACAGACATAGCTATCACATATAGTAGAGAGATCAAGACTTGTGGAACAACTGGCACATTGCAGACTCTACGACACAAAAATCATATAACAACTCATATATGAGAAAGATACAAATACTACACAAAGAGGTCACAGACCCAGCAATTCATCAAGCGGAAACGAAGTAGTGTTGTCTAACACAACAAGATCCAAATATGGCCTCTTAGGCCTACAGATAACAATCCCAGCCAGCTTGTTCCACGGTCCCAAGCTGCCACCTGGGAACCCCAAACTATTCGTCGATGTCCACAAAGAACCACCTAACTGCTCGGTGTCGTCCTCCTCTGAAATACAAATATCGAGGCAGCAAAGAGAGACTGAGTACGACGTACTCGCAAGTTTAGTAGGGCGATATAGGCCCGATGCTGACGGAGGCTCTAAGGCTATATATGTATTTCTTTTGCATAAAGCTAATTTTCATAAACCGAGACCTAATTGACACAAGGCATTCGTCTACTCAGAAGATTTTTCAAAAGGGGATAAGAGAGTAAACTTTTCATATTCGGTTCTCATCGAACCTACTCGTAGCCATAACCATCTCTCATCTCCACCAAAGGCACTCCCTCGAATCACCCTCGAGGAAATGAACCTTTATCACAAGTTGATTATGCAACCTTTAGCTGCCATATCAATTAGGTTAATGTTATCTATGAGCTAATCCGCCTTTCCCAAGAGTTTGTCCCTAACCGTGGACACGGCTTTTCGAAAAGATTTACCCTGTAGGGGTGTACTAATTTACCCACCGGTACCGTCCGGCTCACCTGATTGGCCCTCTTCCGGGGAAGGCCGGCGAGTGGGCGCGGTTAAACCTTTACCTCGCGTGAGACTATCCAAGAGTCATCGGTGGCCACAGGGCAAGTTTACCCAGCCTATTTCAGCCCCTGCCCCATCGCCACGCCCTAAACACAAATCCTCCGCAACATTTCTTTTCCACTCACACGCAGATGGAAAACCGAACTAGAGGACCCTTGGATACGCCCGCACAAGTTATTTAGTTATAGAGGATTCCATATGTCCCCACCAATGGCAGCACGATCGGTTCTTGGTTCTAGCTAAAAGCACTTTCATCCTAGGCGGCAAGAATGAGGCAAAACACCATCCCCGATGGCAACTCATCCAAGCCTTTTAGCAATTTAATTAAGCATCACATGTATCCACCATGCCCGAATCATTCCATCAACATCAATACCATGGAATTAAATAACGGACAACTAAGCATTCTACCGAGCATGGCTAAGCATGTATACCAACAACTATATTTTGTATCCGGCCAACACATCATGCCTATGGTTCATAGGAGGGGAAGCAGGTGATGGTTCAGGGGATAAACATGCATTCATAGGATAATCTACATCTCGATCAAAAGTGACATTTGAACCGCATGCAATATTATGGTGGATAAAATAAGTTTATAAAACCATGGGAGACTAGATGCCAAGAAGGTTAGGTTATCTCTTGCCTTGCTGCCCAGACGCGTAGTACTGCTCGTCGGGGTTGGTAGGGTTAACCTCCACTCCGGAATCTATCGATACCCAAACAATATAAAAAAACAAATAAATCACACGAAGACATGGTGCAATGCACAATCACATGATGCCATGACAAGTTTATGCAAGTTATCATCATTTAATGTATTTCATAGTTTAAATGGAGTTCTATATAATTAAGGTAATTGTCTGGAAACAACCCCATAGTTACCTTAGTGGTCACATTGTTTATTCATTAACTCATTCTTAAAGAAGTGGCTTAAATATGCATAAGCATGGCATGAATGGTTAGGGTTTGATAGCATTTGAAGTGTTGATCACTTTGGTATGTCATTTGCAACTTTTGGATCAATATTTATCAAGTTATGAATTTTCTAAATTTCAGTTATATTCTGACATTTCTAGAACTAAAATTATATGGAAAGCTACTGAGGTGTAGAAGACAACCCAATTGGATTTAATTCAATTTGAGTTATTAAACTTCCTGTATAAATGTTTTAATCCAGAAAGCCAATATCCTAGTTTTTGCTACAACTCAAGTTAATTTTATTCAAAAATTAAATCCTCTTAGGGATAACTAGTATTGCCTAAATGTGAGCTGACAAAATTGGTTTGACCTCATTTGGATTAATAGAGTATCAGAAACAAACAAGTTTAGGTTTTATACCTTCGGTGGCATTTTGAATATCATTATTTATTTATTAATCTAAATGGGGTGAAACCAATTTAGTGTGTTAGATAATTTCATAAGCTCTCCAGAACATATTTATTTGCTTAATTTGGATTCCTAGATCTCAAGATATTAATTTTCAAAGTCTTGTTAAATTTCCTGGCAGAGAAATTCCCTTTTTAAGTTTAACAACTTAACTGATTTGATAATTTCCTACTGACTTAACCACAACACCAAATGGAATAAATCCAGTGGCATGGGGTAGACTAGTTGATGTACTTTTGATACCATTTTAGTTTGGTATTTTTGGTTAAACCAAGTTTTAGGAAACATTTCCCAAAGATGGTATCAAAATAATCTTTCTGAGTTTTCAGTTAGAACTAACACATTTGTCATTTTTATTTCTAATTGGAGACATGTCCAAAATGAACATGGCTTGCATCTATGTGAAGATGGCATGTTATACTGGCTACATCATTTTAGTTTGCTATTTTTAGGCCTCTGGATAAATAGGAACTTGCATGGGAAGTTGGCTATCTCTGTTATTTCATGTGGTGGAAATTATTGCTTAGCCATTTTCCCTAGATGCTATATTTTATAAAGAAATTATTTTGGGGTTCAAAACACTTTTTCATGGCAGTATACTAACCATACTAACATGTTATGCCAAGGCAAACTCCTAAATAATTATAGGTGAATTAAGATTAATAGTTCAAAACAGAACTAATTATCTGTTTTCAGAAGTTTCTGAAAACAGACAGAACATAGCTACTTTGCCTAATTATTCGAGGATGCTAAACTAGTTATTTTGGAAAACTAAAACTTACATCTGAATCTATGAAACTATCTCTTCCTAACAATATGAAGTTTACAAAATTTGGTGGAGCAGATTTACCAGAATTTGCATGCAAAGTTGGCTAATCTACACAGGTTTCTCAGCACTTAGCAGTTTTCAGGAATTTCAAACAGAGCGGGAAATAACCAGGCCCGTTGATCTAGCGATCGACGGCCCACGGCCATCATCTTCCTCCCGACGGCCAGAACACGAGGGAGAGAGAGAGAGGCCGGGGAAGCTACCTGCCGGTGGCGAGGGGCTCCGGGGCGGCTTGGGGGCGAGAGAGGGGGTCCTGGGCGGCAGCTGGGTGGCGGCGGAGGCGTCGGAGACGCACCACAGCGGCGGCACGGCGTCGGCGGCCGTGCAGCCCGGAGTGGAGCTCCGGCTCCTCCTCTGCTGCTCCTGGGCGTCGAGGTGAGTGAGGGGGAGTGGGGGGTGGTGATGTGGTGCAAGGGAGAGCCGGGGTGGTGCTTAAATAGGCCGGGCGAGCTCGGGCAAGGGGGGGCACGGGCGTGGCCGTGGCATGGACGCGGGCGGCACGGGTGCGTGCGGGGCGTGCTTGGTTGGCGTTGTGCGGCGCGAGGGAGGCACGGGCGCGTGCCAAGGGGGTGGAGGGGTGGCGTGGGCGCGTGCTGGGGGTCGGGCACGCCTCGGGCGGGTGTGTGCCGGCCGGGGTGGTTGCGGTGCAGTGCGTGCACGCAGGGTGCTCGACAGTGGGTCGGCCGGCTGAGCACCGGCAAATGCGGGCAGGGGAGGGGGTCCTGGTGCAAGGGGCTGCCATGGGGAGTCTCAGGGGGACACGGGCAAGCTCCTGGACGTGCTGGTTCCTGCCCTTGCTGTGGTTTGGGGACAAGTGGGTGTGGGGGTGGCATGTCCATGGCATGGCATGCTTAGGGTTAGGGTTTCGGGTATTGGGGTGTGGGGTTATGTCCATGGCGTGTAGGGGGTACTGGGTGAGGTGCTGGACAAGTTGGTTTAGCAAGAGGGCAAGTGGATGGTGTGGCATTTGAATAGACAGGTGATGGTACCATTTGCACTATGTGCCACTAATTGCATTTTAAAGGTAAAAGAAAAAGAGAGCAAGCAAGGTTGCAATTGCTAAAATATTTGATTTGGCCACCCCACCAATTATGAGCATATATAGGGAGGCTCATATTATATTAATGAAGCACCCCATATTTTTATTTGAATTTTGAAGGCCTAAATTTGGTTTCAAAATTAAGAATTGGTTGGCACTAATTTGAATTCTCCAATTAAAACATTTGCTTGTCAAAAGTTGGATCTTTACTATTGGTTATAAAAAGTAATTTGGAACTTCTGAACAAATATGATAGCTCAATTTGGATTTTGTTTGTCCACTAATATTCACCAACCTTGATTTAATAATTTAAGCCAAAGCATGATTTCATGTGGAGCAATTTAATTATAGATGCCATGATGCAATCATGAGAAAGAAAAAGTGAAAATTTGGCCCAAATTTTAGGGTACCAAACCTGGGCTGTTACAGGTAGCAACACCGACTCTTCTTCTTCTTAATAGGCTCCTCAACTTGAGGAGCATTGGCTTGAGTCTTCTTAGGAGGTGGCCGTTGTTCAACTCGTGGTTCAGCACGAGATTGAACAAGAGGCCGCTTCCCTAGTTGCTTCTCACTAAGAGGCTTCTTCTTCATTGGGCAATCCCGAACATGGTGCTCTTCAACCTTGCACTTGAAGCAAATGGTGTTGGCCGGATTCTTGATTTGAACTTGGCCCTTCTTCTTCTTCTCAACCTTGGACTTGTTCTTGTTGTTGGAGTTGAATCCAAGTCCACTCTTGTCATTGGAGGATTGTTGCACACTCAACATGTTGTCAAGTGCACGCTTCCCTTCATGACGCTTTTCCAAGCCTTTCTTCATAGAACTGGCTTGGGTCTTGAGCTCTCCTCTTTTCTCTACATGGTTAGTGATAACACAAGAACTAGAGGAGGTAGATGCATCATTGTTAGAGCAATAAGGCAAAGCAAGTAATTCATCACATGATGTACCAACATTTTTAGTGGATGAACTACTAGGACTAGCACATGGCTATATAGCATTTTTAGTTAAGTTTGTGCTATTATCCACATGAGGCTCACAAGATGTTACCTTTGTAGTGATGGCCCCATGAGCTAACTTAAGACAAGCATAGGATGCAAGAAGTTCATCATTAGAGCTAGATAGCTTTTCATGACTTGCTTCCAACTTCTCATACTTGCTAGTTAGCAACTCAAGTTGAGCCCTTAGCTCAACATTCTCCTTTGACATAGATGCTTCACAAGAAATAGAGTTAGTAGCACAAGCATCATTAACATTAGGGATAGAAGAAGAAAGCTTAGCAAGCTCTTCATTTAATCTAGCATTTTCCTTTTTCGTGACTTTATATTTAGCATGAGCATGGTCACATTCTTTAATGATTTTAGCAATTATTTCATTATGAGACTCCTCAATAGATTCTAATTTCTCCTCAAGAGAAGTCCGAGTCTCTTGCTCTCCCTCAAGAGCATCTTCTAGCGATGCTTTCTCCGTAGCATCATCTCTTTCAATCTTACCGTTTTCTTCAAGGCTTGCTTCCAAAGCCTCAATAGTTTCCCCGCGCTCAACAAGGGCGCTCATGATTTCATAGAGGTTATCACAAGCAATTTTATTCTTTGAAAGAGACTTAAGAATCATTAAACCTTTATCATGAAGAAGAACATCATTATTTTCCTCATCATCTTTTTCATCATTATTATCATTATCATTACCATTGCTAGAAGAAGATTTAGCCATAAGGCAATGAGAGGTGGATGACGAGGAACGATTAATTTTTGAACTACTCAAGTTCACATCTTGTTGCATAGCAAATTGGGTTTCCTCTACATTATTATTCATGCAAGAGTTAGAGGGAACACAATCATTTTTATCATGGCAACAAGATAAAGAAAGCATATCATAAAGAGATTTATCCAAGCAATTGTTTGATGATATGCAAGGTCTATCAACACTAGCATGTAAATCATTTATTGTGCTATGTGTGTTTAGGTCCAAAGATGAAGCATTGCAACAAGATAGAGATAAATGATCATCAACAATGAGTTCACTATCAATATTGCAAAACATATCACTACTCACCATCACATTAGTTTGTGGCTTACCACATTTTGGTGAAGTAGATGAAGACGAGAGCTCGTCACGGCCGGAGGTGGAGGGAGAGCAATCATCCTCAAAAGAGTTGGACACTCCATATTTTTCTTGAAGCTTGGTCCAAAGCTCATGAGCATCCTGGAGAGGCATGATTGACTTGAAAACTACAACACTCACAAATTTGCAAAACTCATTAGAGGCTAGAGCATCTAGATATAAGTTTTTCTCATCCTCTAAAGTCGTACTTTCGTAATCCTTTGGAGGAGAAAAACCTATATCTAAGATATGCTCAATATTGGGGTCCAAGACCCGTAAGTGACTAAGCATATGAGTTTTCCAAACATTAAAATTTGTGCCATTGAATATAAACATGGAATCGTGCACTAATCCCCTAAACGACATCTTTACTCTCTAGGCGGTAAAGCCAAACAAGAGACGAGTCTCTGATACCAATTGAAAGAACAAGCTATGCCCCGGATGTCGCCTAGAGGGGGGGTGAATAGGCGATTAACACTTTTCCTATTTAGGGGCTTGATAATTGCGGAATAAAACTATGTGTTTAAATTAACAAGCCAACAACCTAATATACTAGGTTTGCCTAATGTGCACCAACAACTTATGCTAAGCAAGGCAAGCAACAAGGTGAAAGCAAGATATGAACTTCAAGCACGAAGGCTATCACAATGTAAATTGCATAAGTAAAAGCTCGGGTATAGAAATAACCGAGGCACGCGGAGACGAGGATGTATTCCCGAGTTCCTCCTTGTTAAGGGAGTACGTCTCGTTGGAGGGGTGTGAGCTCGCCACAAGAGGCCTACTCAAGATGCCGCAAAGGCCTCACCCTATTCTCCGATGAACCTCACCCAAGGGATTGGTTCACCTTCCACTATCGGAATCCTTCGAGGCGGATTCCGGAGCCCTTTTACACCGTTCTTGGGGCACACACCCACAACTCAATTGGGGGCTCCCAAATTCGTGCTGAAGCTTCACAACTCGAAGTCTTCGCGGCACCTCCAACCGTCTAGGGTACACAATGCACCCAAGAGCCACAAAGCTCTTGCGAACACAATGCACCCAAGAGTAACAAGCTTCTCAACTTCGATATTCACGTATCACCGTGGAGAGAGCAACCCGATGCAACTAATGAAAAAGGCAAGAGCACACAAAGTGGTCAAATCCTTCACTCCCAAATTCCAACCAAAGCAACTAATGCTATGGAGGGAATGAGAGAGGAAGAACAAAGGGGAAGAACACAAAGCAACCCCAAATCTAGATCCACTAGGTTCCCCTCACTTAGAGGAGATTTTGATTGGTGGAAAGGTAGATCTAGATCTCCTCTCTTGAATCCCTAAAATTGGGCAAGAATCATTGGAGGGATTGAGAGGAATGAAGCTCACAAGGTTAGCAACAATGGAGGAGAGAGGAAAACAAGTGAGCAAAGTGAGCAGCCAGCTCTTGGGGAAGAAGGGGGCTTTTTATAGGCCCTCCCCCAAAACTAGCCGTTGGGGCCTTTTCAGGCCGGAGACTCCGGTGTAAGTGGGCCGGAGACTCTGGCCTGGGCCGGACATTCCGGCCAGGCTCCGGGCCTGCTGGATCATCGGGGAAGGCCGGATATTCCGGTCCAGAGGGGGGGAGACTCCGGCCAGGCCGGAGACTCCGGACCCTCTCCGGGGGTGTTCCGGACCCCTATCCAGTACCGCACCACAAAGACGCAAACGAGCTGAGAAAATCTGGGGCCAGAGATTCCGGGTCCCTTGGGCCGGAGACTCCGGTCCATCTCCGGGGTACCTCCGGACCCCAGTCCAGTACCGCACCACACAAAGGCCAATCGGAAGCGAAAACCAGGGGGCCGGAGACTCCAGTCATTTGTGGCGGAGACTCTGGTGTGACCGGAGACTCCGGACCATCTCCGGGGTAGATCCAACAGGAAAAACAGAACCCCATAACTTTTGCAAATGAACTCCGTTTTTGACAATCTTGGACTCGTTGGAATCGTCACAACGAGCACAACAATATTATGCAGAGAAACATCATAGTCCAACAAGATATTATAAAACCAAATGGGGAAAGTTTAAAAGCTCTTTTTCGCAAACCGAAAAACGTTTCTTTTGCAATTGAAGTCCGAAGGAAGTAAAAACCAATTTTGTTGGAAAGAGGACGACAAAAGCAACCTTTGTAAAAGGCAAACAAGCAAAGGAGATTTTGCAAAGAGATGGAAGAAATAAATCTTCAGCACGGATGAACCGGCAAAATCTCCAATACCGAAACCGCAATAGAAGACGCATATGCAAACCGTTTTCGGTGAACTTGGCTTTGTCATGACAAGCATGACAAGCACCAAGACCACACCACGATAAGAACCAAATAAGAACCAATAAAGATGATTGCATGGATGCAAAGGTTTGAGTTCTCCATGAACGATACGATCACGATACTCGGTCGAGAGCCCCTCTTGATAGGACGGCTATCTATCCTATAACCCGGTCTCTCAACTAACATTATGAGACCGGTAAAATAAAAGCCCTATCAAGATCATACCTTTGCCTTGCGCATTAATCCACTTGAGGTCGATGAAGGCGATCTTCATCTCCTCAAGACGAACCACCTTTCTTTATTGCGCCTTGCTTGGTGAAGATTCACATGACGCTCCCCCATACACCAAGATGGGGAAAGCACTCTACGGCATATCTTCACTTGGACTTGAGTGTTGATCAACCCGCACAAAGCCTTGATCAACACATACTCTTCTTCTTTTTCTTCCCTTAGCCTTGATTCCAACAAATGGAGATCAAGCAACGCAAATGGACAATACCTACAAATATAGCTCAATGCAAACATTAGTCCATAGAGATTGTCATTAATTACCAAAACCATGCATGGGAGCAACCATGCACTTTCACCAGGGGCCCCCATGTGACATGTCTAGACTGGGCGAAGTTTTGGGGCATGTTCTGCAGATCATTTGGTTGCATGTATCGATTCGATCCAGGCCCGGGAGAAACACAAGCACCGATGTTTGGTTATATGTGTGTGTGTTTCATATATGCAAAAGATGGAGTTTGGTTGATCACCGCCTATTGTTGTGGTCACCCCTTCTCACTAGGGGTAACCTTATCACGAACTACACTACACATACGTGTATAAGTATGAAATTAATGTTGTTTTAGTCCTAACTAATAAACAAATAGTTGTTCGTCATGACATTCGTACATACTAAATCAACGAAAGTTCGTCATGATAGTCCTAACTACTAACAAATGGCAATTATAATATAAATATGGTTCAAGGTAGAAGTTATTCATTGTCGGTAAGGAGAAAGTTCACCGTATTCTTCTCAAGACTCTGGTGTTATCTCTGGCTTTCCACATTGCCTTGGTCCACTCCATCCTCTTGATCTTTCGAGCTTCATTACCATGAGATTCCCCACCATAGCCAATGTCAATTTCATCAGGCGTCACACCACTCTCTTCCGGGACAAACTCATCAACATCAAGCCCTATGATCCAGTCATGAAGAATGGAATATGCGAAAACAAGGTTAAATGGGTGGAGAAAGGATGGAATGGCTACTTGTCGGGGATGTGAACCCCGGATATCCCAAGGAGGTCCATTTCTTCGAAGCTCCAAGTGCCGCCTGAAGCCAGCCACCTGAAGCAGGCCGCCTGGATCTACCCGGATGCAGACATCCGGCTGGGCTGGAGCCGGACGCGAACAACCGACAACTCCGTACGGGTGGGCCCGGATCGCGTAACTGCTCCTGGTGGACAGTACTCGCTGTCGGGCATCTCCTGTACCGAATCATGACAACAAGCTCCAGCCGGCTCGAAACTGTAGTGATGTCATAGGGATAAACATGTAACTTCCTGTAACCCAAAACCCTAGCCCGCTGCCTATATAAAGCGGGCTAGAGCCTCCTACGCGAGGCATGCAATCTAGGGGACGGACACACGTAGCATCATCTTCAACCTCCAGCCGGCTAGGATCTCCAGCCGGCTGCAACTCGAAACAGCTCAAGGAGCTCCTTTGTAGCCCGATTCTGTGATCAAGCAATAAGAACAAGAAGAGCAGGACGTAGGGGTGTTACCTCCACAAGAGGGCCCCGAACCTGGGTAACTAGCGTGTGTTTGCGTGCTTGTTGCCCAATCCCGCGCGAGCATCCATCGTCGCCTACCCCACAATCTTTTCCATCTCTGATGGATATGCCGTGCAACCCACCACGACATTTGGCGCCCACCGTGGGGCTCGCGGCGAGCGGAGTCACGTTCTGCGCGGGATCCCGGACTGTAGATGATCGGCGGATCGTCTCCGGCGTCCTGCTCTCCATCGGCTCCATCGGCTGCGTCCTCGACAACACCAACAGCTTCGCCGACGTGGACGTCACCAGCGGAGGCACGGTCGTCACCCTCGGCGGTTTCCACGTCTACGTCGCCGTCGCCGCCAAGGAGTACCCGGAGGTGGTCTACTCGAGCTTGGCTCCCTCGATCTTCGACACCAGCACCGGCAACTACGACTCCGCCTTTGGCTACCTCAACTCCGGCGATGCGGACCGCGACGTCGCCAAGCTCAGCGCCTACGCCGAGGTGCACATGGTCGAGCACGCGGCGGCAGGAGGCTCCGTCGCCGCTACTATTCATGAGGATGGCGAACCTTCTCGTTTTCAGCGCAATCTGGAGGCCGACTTCGAGCTGCTAAGCACCCCCATCGCGCCAGGTGCGGATCCAGCCAAGGCGGCAGCTGAACTTGAGAGGATGCGTCAACAGATATACGACAAGGCTCTTCACCTCGCATCAACGCAGCGCCGACTCAACGCCACGATGCGCGAGTACAACACCGTCCACGGCTTCGAGCCGGCAAGAGGCAACACGGAGAAGCTGAATGAAGTCCGACGCAAAGGAGGGGATCTTGGAGGCGTCCTGAACCGTGCTGGCCAGCCGCACGAGCATTCGGACATCGTCTTGCCCGAGTACAGCAACCCGGTGCAAAACATGAAGGCTGCGGAGGCGGCCGCAGCGGAACTACCCCATCTCCAAGGCGAGGAGCTACGCCAGCAAGCACGCCGAGTCCAGGAGCTTATCGCCGCGGCCAACCGGCAGCAACGCGAAACCGAGATAACGGCGAGCCGGGAGCATCATGAGCCGCCTCCAGGCTACGATGCAGCCGGCAAGTCCAAGCAAGGCGCTGAGGCGTCATCCACGAGCCGCGGAAGGGCGAAGGACAAGCAACCACGAGTTCATCGTGAGGGGAGCGCGAGCTCGCATCCTCGTGATCACGGCCGCGATCCGGCTGGACGACGCGAAGACGGCAACCGGAACGGGCCGCAAACCGGCCGCAGCATCAAGGAGCGAGTCGGCCACAAGGTCACCATCGACGAACGCCTAGGGCCGCTGGGACCCGAGACTAGCGACGACGCGCGCCACCGCATCGACGTGCTCAAGCTGTCAAGCATCATCGAGGAAGAAGACATCGCCGCCCATCGTTGTTTCGGACCCCGCATCCGGAGCGAGCGATTCCCGAAGGGATTCACCCTTCCCAGGGACACACCCAAGTACAACGGCACCGCGAAGCCGGAGGACTGGCTCGCCGACTACGTCATGGCGGTCAACATCGCAGGCGGCAACAAGCGGGTGGCCGTGCGCTACGTGCCACTCATGCTCCAGGGATCGGCACGGACCTGGCTCAACAGTCTTCCAAAGGAGAGCGTCAACAGCTGGCTGGACTTCGAGGAAGTGTTCAACCGCAATTTCACCGGCACCTATTTGCGCCCCGGCAACGCACAGCTACTCGCGCTGTGCAAGCAGAAGGAAGGCGAGTCGGACCGAGCCTACCTCACCCGATGGACAAGCCTTCGCAACTCCTGCGAGGGAGTTCTCGAACTCCAAGCCGTCCAGTACTTCATCCAAGGCTGCCGAGACTAGACGCTGCTCAAGCACCGGCTCCTGAGGAAGAGCCCGAAGACCATGGCAGAACTCATGGCAATCACCGACGAGTACGCCACCGCCGATGCGGGCATGACCAACCTGATCCGACTCGACGAAGCCGGAACAATCATCATGACGGAGCCGGCTGCACGTCGCAGCCGGACGGAGAACCAAGAAGGAGGAAAATCGACCCGGCGTGATTCCGACACGGCCGGCAAGCGCAAATCCGCAGACGACCGCGTCGAGTCCAAGGTCGTCGCCACGACCAAGGGAAGGCCGGCAGGAGGCTTCGACAACCGCCGCATGAGGACTAGCAGCGACATGCGCCGAACGAGGGCGAGGAACAACTATGACTACTTGCTCGATCAACCGTGCCGGAACCATGGCGACCGGCCAGCGAACCACACCGTTCGGCAATGCACCCTCGGCCGCCCAAGGCCACCACCGTACGAGCGGCGAAACCCGCCTCCGCCTCAGGATGAGGCTGGACGGGACGATCGAGGACGCGACGACAGACGACGCGAAGATAGGAATCGCGATGACCGCCAACGCGAGGAAGAGAGGAGAGAACGCCTTCCAGCTCCGCCTCCAAGGGGTCCAGATGGCTACCAGAATCCGGATGCCGCCTACATCGTGTTCGTCAGCGAGCGCGACGACAAGCGAAGCCGGCGCGAACGGTTCAAGGAGGTGAACGCGGTGGTTCCACCTGTCCCCCAGTACCTCAACTGGTCGCAGGAACCAATCACGTGGGACCGCCGTGACCACCCGGAGCTGATGCCCAACCCAGGCGGCTATGCTCTAGTCCTAGAGCCCATGATCATCTCCACCAAGCGCGCCTGCACCTTCTCACGCGTCCTCATCGACGGGGGCAGCAGCATCAACATCCTCTACCGCGACACGCTGGAGAAGCTGGGCGTCTCCGAGTCCGGCTTGACTCCGAGCCGGACGGTCTTCCATGGCATCGTGCCGGGGCGAGCCGGCTCATCTATGGGCCTCATCCGGCTGGACGTCCTATTCGGCACCAAGGACAACCACCGCCGCGAGACCGTCTCCTTCGAGGTGGTCAACCACTCCAGCGCCTACCACGCCATCCTCGGGCGGCCGGCGCTAGCCAAATTCATGGCGGTACCCCACTACGCCTACCTCAAGATGAAGCTACCAGGCCCACGCGGGATCATTACCGTCGCTGGAGACTACAAACGCTCCATCGCCTGTGCTTCCGATAGCGCGAAGGTGGCCGAGACCATGGTCTGCAATGAGGAGATGAAGCAATTCAAGCGCAAGGCCAACGAGGAGAAGCTGGAGATTCCGGAGTCGGCCAAGCCGGCTGGCGAGTCGAGCTTCCAGGCGGCGCGAGACACGAAGAAGATCTACTTCGACGACACCGACAAGTCCAAGTTCGTCACTGTGGGGGCGAGCCTGGACCCCAAATAGGAAAGCGCGCTCGTCGAGTTCCTCCATGGGAACCGGGACATCTTCGCGTGGTCCCCCAAGGACATGCCGGGTGTACCGAGGGAACTCGCCGAGCATTCTCTACACGTCCGTCCAGACGCCAAGCCAGTGAAGCAATCCCTGTGTCGCTTCGCAGAAGGAAGAAGACAGTTGATAGGAGAAGAGATAGCGCGGCTACTTGCAGCCGGATTCATCAAAGAAGTACAACACACAGAGTGGCTAGCCAATCCGGTGATGGTGGAAAAGAAGAACAAGAAGTGGCGGATGTGTGTCGACTACACCCACCTCAACAAGGCCTGCCCCAAGGACCCCTTCGCACTGCCACGTATCGACCAAGTGATCGACTCTACGGCCGGCTGCGACCTTATCTCCCTCCTCGACGCCTACTCCGGCTACCATCAAATTCCGCTGAACCCGGACGACCAACTGAAGACCGCCTTCATCACCCCCTACGGCCCGTACTGCTACACCACCATGCCGTTCGGCCTGAAGAACGCAGGAGCAACATACCAGCGCTGCATGCAAAAATGTCTACACGACCAAATCGGTCGCAACGCGCACGCATACGTCGACGACGTCGTCATCAAAACCAAAGAGAAGCACACCCTCCTCGCCGACCTCAAAGAAACCTTCGACAACCTGCGCCGCTTCCAGATGAAGCTCAACCCGGAGAAGTGTGTGTTCGGCGTTCCAGCCGGACAGCTACTTGGTTACCTCGTGTCGGCACGAGGGATCAAAGCCAACCCGAAGAAAATCGCTGCCATCGACAACATGCGCCAACCGAGAAGCGTCAAGGACATCCAAAAGTTCACGGGCTGTCTGGCATCCCTCAGCCGCTTCATCAGCCGGCTCGGCGAGAAGGCTCTCCCGCTCTATCATTTACTTAAGAAGACCGACAAGTTCGTCTGGAGCGACGCGGCAGACGCCGCCTTCAAGGAACTCAAGCGTGCGATGGCCACCGCCCCGGTCTTAGCACCTCCGACTCCAAAGGAGCCCATGCTTATGTACATCGCCGCCTCCAATCGAGTCGTCAGTGTCGTTCTGGTGGTTGAACGAAACGAAGCCGGCAAGCAGCGGCCGGTTCAGAGGCCAGTCTATTACCTCAGCGAGGTGCTCTCCCAGTCGAAACAGAATTACCTACACTACCAAAAGCTCGTATACGGCATGTACATGGCCACGAAGAAACCGAAGCACTACTTTCAAGAGCATCCGATCAAAGTGATAAGTGACGCACCTCTTGCCGAGATCATAGGCAACAAGGACGCAACCGGCAGAGTCGCGAAATGGGCGATCAACCTGACGGCACACGGAGTCGAATATGACAAAATAACGGCGATCAAGTCACAAGAGCTGGCTGACTTTCTAGCCGACTGGACGGAGACGGACCACACTCCACCGCCACCCGACTCCGGCGAGCATTGGCTCATGCACTTCGATGGTTCCAAAAGATACTGGGGACTCGGCGCCGGAGTCGTCCTTACCTCACCTAAGGGGGGCCGACTCGAGTACGTGCTACAAATCCACTTCACGGCGTCCAACAATGTAGCTGAATATGAAGCTCTCGCGCACGGCCTCAAACTCGCCAAGGCCATGAACATCAAGCGAATCATCTGCTACGACGACTCAGACTTGGTGGTACAGCAGACTACTGGCCATTGGGACGCCAAGGACCCCAACATGGCCGCCTACCGCTTCTTCGTCCAGCAGCTCGCGGGATGCTTCGAAGGGTGCGAATTCCACCACATCCACCGCTCTAACAACGAGGCGGCCGACACACTGGCGAACATTGGCTCTCTACGTGAGGAAATCCCACCCGGCGTCGCCCTCGAGAAGCTTTACAAGCCATCCATCACGCCGTGTCCCGGCTCCGACTCCATCCGGATGCCGCCTGGCGCGGAGTCGGCTGGGCCGGCTCCAGGCGAGACGGAATCCGTCGAAGTCCTCGTCATCAAAGAAGCTCCGCCATGGACCCAACCCTTCCTCGCCTACCTCGCCAACGACAAGCTCCCGGCGGACGAGCTCACCGCCAGGCAAATCAAACGCCGAGCAAGTGCTTACACCATCATCGAGCTATACAAGCGCAGTGTCTCTGGGATATTCCAGCGCTGTGTGAGCCAAGAAGAAGGAATCAAGATACTCAAAGAAATCCATCAAGGCGAATGCGGCCATCACACATCCTCAAGGGCAATTGTGGCTAAGGCATTCAGACACGGGTTCTACTGGCCGACTGCGCTGGCGGACGCAAACCAGCTGGTCCGACTCTGCAATGGCTGTCAACGATTTGCAACGCAGAAGCACACTCCGGCTTCAGCACTCAAGACAATTCCCATCACTTGGCCGTTTGCCGTCTGGGGGCTTGACATGGTCGGTCCGCTAAGAAGATCCAGTGGAGGCATGACACACCTGCTGGTAGCAGTCGACAAGTTCACGAAATGGATTGAAGCCAAGCCGATCAAGAAACTGGATGGACCAACAGCAGTCAAGTTCTTCAAAAGCATCATCTACCGCTTCGGATACCCCAACAGCATCATCACGGACAACGGGTCGAACTTCGTCAAGGGAGAATTCGCCAAGTTCTGCGGCAGGACCGGCATCCGGCTCGACGTGGCCTCCGTCGCACACCCGCAGTCGAATGGTCAAGTCGAGCGAGCAAACGGCCTAATCCTATCCGGCATCAAACCGCGGTTGCTCGAACCGCTTGAGCGAGCAGCCGGCGCGTGGGAAGAAGAACTGCCCTCCGTCCTCTGGAGCCTAAGGACAACACCAAATCGCTCAACCGGCTTCACCCCCTTCTTCCTCGTCCATGGGGCTGAAGCCGTCATGCCAACTGACATCGAGCACGACGCGCCCCGGATCGTGCTGTACACGGAAGCACAAGCTAAGCAAGCCTACGAGGATGGAATGGACCTGCTCGAGGAAGCACGCCAGATCGCCGAGTCAAGGTCGGCGATGTACCAGCAACAACTACGCAACTACCACAGTCGACGCGTCAAGCATGTTCGCTTTCGCGAAGGCGACCTCGTGCTTCGGCTCATCCAGGATACCAAAAACATGCACAAGCTTTCATCACCCTGGGAAGGACCATTCATCGTCAGCAAAGCGCTTATCAACGACGCATACTACTTAATCGACGCCCGCGAGCACAAGAAGGACACGATGGACAAGGAAGGCGACGAAACGGAAAGGCCATGGAACGCGTCGCTCTTGCGTCGATTCTACACTTGAGAAAGAGCCATGTATGTATCACCCATGCTATCAATAAAGGAATGAGAATGATGAGCACATGAGCAGTTTTTCGCAACTTTTACCGCATTTCCTTTCCGGTTCTCCCGGCAGCCGGCAAGCTTGCCTTTAGCGGCCGTGTAGCGTGACTAACCCCTAAACGGTTAACTCTTCGAATCCGGTTAAGGCCGGCAAGAGAATAAGCTGGAGGGGGCCAACAACGTGAAAAACGCATAAAGGGAAGTAATGCCGGCTGGAAAAATGCTCTTCTATAAACTCGGTCAAGCCGGCAGTCGGCAACCGCTTCTCCTATTACGGATGATTAACTACACAACGCTAAACGGCTAACTCTTCGAATCCGGTTAAGGCCGGCAAGAGAATAAGCTGGAGGCCGACTGTATGCGAAAGACGTAAGAAACAGAAATCGTTGCCGGCTGGAAAAACTCTGGCCCAACAAACCGGATCCTAACGTTTTAGTAGTGTGCATGATCCCGCTGGACGGTGAAGGGCACACGAACGACGGTGGGAAAGGCTACAGGCGAGAACGAAGCTAACTAAAGCAAAGTAAAAATGCTCTCCATGATTGAAAGAACAGGCTAACCACTTCGTTTCATTTCACGCATGAAAATGCCGCCTACCGGCTTCGAGAGTTCAAGCCGGACACAAAGCATGACGAGCAGGAAATTATAACTGCGTGCAAGTAAAAAAGTACAGAAACAGAAGCGAGTGGCATTCAACATCAAGGGTAAAACCTTACAGATGGAAGATGAACAACAAAACAAAAGAGGGAAGTCCACAGGCGGACTTTCCCCGCGCAACTACAAGACCAAGCTGGCAAAGGGCTCCCTAGGCGGCATCCATCGACTTCCCGGCTCCACCTTTCTTCTTGCCAACCCAGGGCTTGAGGCAGAGGGTGCCGTCGAACACCTTCACATAGAAGATGCCTCGGTCGCGTCGAAGGCGGAAGCAGAGGATGAAGCCGGCTTCGAGCTCGTAGAAATCGGCAAACTCGTCCCACCCCCTGACGAACTCCACCTTGTTGACAACGTCATCACCCTCCAACTGGGAGGTGAACCGCACAGTTGCATTCCAGGGGCCCTGGGTAGCACCCTCACGGGAGAGCTTGAACATGAAGTGGCCAACGCCCGGCAGCGCGTCGGCGAAGGCATCAGGAAGCCTCTGCACCGGCCCAATAACCGGCGGGTGCAGGATCAGGAGGAACTCTTCAATGGGGAACACATCCCATCCCAGGCGCCAGGGATTCTCAAGGGAATCAGAAGAGGCGGAAGACAACTCCGCGCTGTCTTCCTCGCTGTCAACGGCAGCAGAGGGAGCATACTTGGGAATAGGATCAAAACCCGGGGGAGGAAGAACAGGAGTGACCTCATCCTCGCTTGACGAATCATGAAGAACAAGAAGATTTTTGCTGCGGCCAACGCTACCACCAACGCCGCCACCGGCGGTACCCGCCCTCTTCGAGCCGGTGTGACTGCCGCCCTTGCCGCGGCCAGCGCTGCTACTGGCGGCAATGGTGGCGATCACTTTTCCCCGTCCCCGCCCGCCCTTCTTAGGAGGACGGCCGCGTGGACGTTTCGCCGGAGGCGCAGTGGCGGTCCCCTCGGCAGCAGCGTCCAGAGGCTCGGACTTCACCATGGCGGAGCTGTGAGGAAACAAGAGGAAGAAGGTGAAGGGAGAGCAAGCAAGCGCAAGTGAGGAAGAAGAAAGAAAGCGGCCGAGTTTTATAGCAGAAGCAGGGGACAACGTGGGAGACCCAACCGTCACCCATGATCCCACGGTCTACACGTGGCAACAAAACTCAGACGATGGAACCATTCAGTAACTGTAGCCGGGCCCACGCACAGAAGCCAAGGAGCCAAGCCGTCAGCCGGCAAGAAATTCCCGGGGGCTGCGCACCCGCCAAGTCGGCTGCCCAGACCCGGACGCATATATAAATCACCCCGAGTCACGGACTCGGGGGCTGCCAAGCCGTCAGCCGGCAAGAAATTCCCGGGGGCTGCGCACCCGCCAAGTCGGCTGCCCAGACCCGGACGCATATATAAATCACCCCGAGTCACGGACTCGGGGGCTGCCAAGCCGTCAGCCGGCAAGAAATTCCCGGGGGCTGCGCACCCGCCAAGTCGGCTGCCCAGACCCGGACGCATATATAAATCACCCCGAGTCACGGACTCGGGGGCTGCCAAGCCGTCAGCCGGCAAGAAATTCCCGGGGGCTGCGCACCCGCCAAGTCGGCTGCCCAGACCCGGACGCATATGTAAATCACCCCGAGTCACGGACTCGGGGGCTGCCAAGCCGTCAGCCGGCATAAAATACCCGGGGGCTGCGCACCCGCCAAGTCGGCTGCCCAGACCCGGACGCATATATAAATCACCCCGAGTCACGGACTCGGGGGCTGCCAAGCCGTCAGCCGGCATAAAATACCCGGGGGCTGCGCACCCGCCAAATCGGCTGCCCAGACCCGGACGCATATCTATAACACCCCAAGTCACGGACTCGGGGGCTGACAAGCCATCAGCCGGCATAAAATACCCGGGGGCTGCGCACCCGCCAAGTCGGCTGCCCAGACCCGGACGCATATATAAATCACCCCGAGTCACGGACTCGGGGGCTGCCAAGCCGTCAGCCGGCATAAAATACCCGGGGGCTGCGCACCCGCCAAGTCGGCTGCCCAGACCCGGATGTATATCTACAACACCCCGAGTCACGGACTCGGGGACTGCCAAGCCGTCAGCCGGCATAAAATTCTCGGGGGCTGCGCAGCCGGCAAGCCAGTTCCGCAGACCCGGAAACATTAGTACAACACCACGAGCCACGGACTCGGGGGCTGCACGACATAACGACGACGGAAGAAAAATGAAAGACAAACAAAAGGCGTAAAATTTCGACCCGGCTAGATGCTCAAGCCGGCCCAAAATTCAGGGGCTAGGCATGGTGATTATCATCACCAAAACGAGCACGAATCCCGGCACAAGGACCCAGCAATCATAGAGAAAACGGCACTCATGATAACAGTCTACGGCAGGAAGCAGAATAGCGAATTTTTACAAGGCAATCTTCAAGAGTGCCCAAAATAACAAGGTGAATAATGCGGCAGGACAGTTAATAGTACAGAACGACAGCTACACCCGGCATTCCGGGGAAACAAGCAAATCAGACGGTAGTGGCATCGGTGGCAGCGGCGGCGTCGCCGGCTCCAGTATCTTCAGCTGGTTGCGGCGCCGAAGACGGTTCAGCAGGCACAAGCTTCGTCAAGTCTACCGCCTCGGCCACTCGCCCTGAGGCTATGGCGATTTCCGGACGCAGGCTCGCGAGGGATGTTCCAGTGCGGAAGCCATCCAACAGCTTGCTCATCTGCACGCCAGGATACCATGACTTCACCAACGCCAGTGCCATGTCGGTGCCTCCGCGCGCCGCCATCTCCACCTGCTCGTTGATGCCAACTGGTGCCCCTTCAAGCCGGGTAGACAAATCATGGAGAGCAGCTGGCAAGGGAGCGTCCGGCCACAGGTTCTCAAGCACACCGCCGGCGGCCTCTTTCAACCGATTGAACTCTTGGCCGAATCGAAGAAGACGGGAGATGGCTGTCGAAGTAGACCCAGCAGCAGCATCGGAGGACTCCGGTCGGGAATGAGCCCAGGCAGCATATCTTTGGATTTGCGCGTCTACCTCGGGATAGAGGCCTGCATTTCAAACCAGTGAGGCCGGGTAGAAGACCCCAAGCAAGAAATCAAGGAGAAAGGAGACCTCACTTACCGAGGATCAGTTCGTTCACACGCTCGACCTCCTTGACCAGGCCGCCCACCAGTTGCTCATGCTCAAGCTCACGCGCCTTGGCCGCCTGGACGATCTGGTCGTTGTTCTCGACGGAATCCTTTAGCAGAATCCTCAGCTCAGTAGCGTTCTCGCGGAGGGATTCAATCTCGCTATGTTTCCGACGCTCAGCTTCCCGCAGTTTCGCCGCCATTTTGTCCAGCCGGACAACCTCGAGTCGGCGCTCCTCCGACACCTTTTCCGCCGCCTGGAGATCGGCCTTGGCCAAGGTCAGGGCAGCGTCCTTCTCCTTCAGCTGCGTCTCCAAGCCGGCGCGGGAGGTGGTGTTGCCTGTGGAGATCGGATCATCGTCAAACCAAGACACGCAAGAAAAAATGTAGAACGACAAGACAGGGAGTGCGAGCAAGGAAGAAAGCTAGACCTTTAGCCGCCTCAAGCTCTCGCTTGAGCAACGCCGCCTCCTTAGCCGCCTCGGCGAAGCCTTGCTCTATGGAGGAGCGGAGCAACGTTATGTTGGCCAAGTTCTCCCTGGCCGTCTGCTCCGCCAACGCGGCAAGGGGAATCCTCCTCGATGCGTCGGGCAGAGCCGGCACCGGCCCAGAGTATGGCGGAGAAGACACCAAGACCGACTGGCGAGGACCAGGGAGCGAAGCCGTCGCCCCCTCAATGGCCTTGTCCTTGGCCGTCTCGACCACCGTCAAGGAAGGAGTGGGGAAGGCGAGATGCCCGGCCCTGGCGCCGGGCCGGAGAACTATTTGGAAGGAGTCCACCGACGCCTCAGCAGCACCAGCCGAAACTGGAGGGTTGGAGTCGACCGCGGGAGGAACGGCATTTGCCGACACCGGGTCAACCGGTTCCGCATCCGCCGTCACCATCGTCGTCTCTGAAGGCGGATCAGCCGCCTGCGCTACAGGGGTCTCGGTGGCAAGCACCAGGGCTGATTCCGTCACCACGACATTTGGCGCCGTCTCAGCTATCGGAAGCGGCGCTCTACAAAGCGAGGAAGGCGTCACCACCAAGTACAAGTAGCAAGATTTCTACCACGAGACAAAGGTTTACCCGTCGCATGAACCCAGGACCCTGGGTGTCCTCCTCTTCAAGCGCTTCGGTGGGGGAGACGGCACATCGTCGGCCGGGCGCTTCACGCCTCCGGAGGGCACCTCGCCGCCCTTCGCCGGAACAGCAGAGTCTTCAACCGGCCGCTCCGCGCTGGCCGGCACTACTCCAGCCCCAGCATCGGCCTCCGCGGTCTCGCGGGCATCCGCGCCCGCTCCCGCCCTCGCCTCAGCCGCCTTGGTCAGCCGCTGGTTTGCTTCGTGGCCGCCTTGGCGTCATCTCCGCCCGGATCAGAATCCGCCTGCGCCAGCTCCGCGTAAATAGCTTTTTCATGTCCTCGACACCCGAGTCATAACCAAGATCAACAGGAAGAGAAAAATTAACCACCTGGACGCGGGTCCCGTCGGCGGCAGGTTCACCCTCTCCACGTCCGCCGCCTTCGTCTCTCCTCGCCCTCCTTCGAGGCCAGCAGCTGCTCCACAGTCATACCAGTGTCAGACGTCTCCAAAGCCAAAACCCCGCCGTCGTTTGAGCATAAAACTCCCTCTCCAAATAACCCACCGGGTTCAGTCATAAATAAAATCACCACCAGGAACGTGACCAGTCACCTCATTGTCGACCCCACCAGTGGGGGCATCCGCCTTCTCCGCCATCCTGGCGTCACCTCGGCCCTAACCTCGGCCACAATATCGTCGCCGCGAGCCTCCGCCGTTGTTTCCCGGCGGGCATCAAGCCGGCCTGGTAGGCCTGGACGACGAAGGAGCCAACTTCTTCGGGCATCACGCCCCGCTTCTCAACGTCCCTTCCGCTTGGGCGGTGCGGCATTCGCATCACGCATCGGCGGCCGACTTCGACCGCCTCTCACTCAAGATCCGCCGGGGAAGACCACTTTTCTTCTTCCGCGCCACCGCCTCCAACTCCTTGGTCCTGCGGGAGGACGTCGCCGGCTTGGAGGNCGAGGATCAGTTCGTTCACGCGCTCGACCTCCTTGACCAGGCCGCCCACCAGCCGCTCATGCTCGAGCTCACGTGCCTTGGCCGCCTGGACGATCAGGTCGTTGGTCTCGACGGAATCTTTCAGCAGAATCCTCAACTCGGTCGCATTCTCGCGGAGGGACTCAATCTCGCTCTGCTTCCGGCGCTCGGCTTCCCGCAGTTTCGCCGCCTCCTCGTCCAGCCGGACGGCCTCGAGGCGGCGTTCCTCCGACACCTTTTCCGCCGCCTGGAGATCGGCCTTGGCCGAGGTCAGGGCGGCATCCTTCTCCTTCAGCTGTTTCTCCAAGCCGGCGCGGGAGGTGGCGTCGCCTGTGGAGATCGGACCATTGTCAAATCAAGACACGTAAGAGAAAAATGCAGAATGACAAGACAGAATGCGAGCAGGAAAGAAAGCCAGACCTTTAGCCGCCTCAAGCTCTCGCTTGAGCAATGCCGCCTCCTTAGCCGCCTCGGCGAAGCCTTGCTCGACGGAGGAGCAGAGCAACGTTACGTTGGCCAGGTTCTCCCTGGCCGTCTGCTCCGCCAGCGCGACAAGGGGGATCCCCCCCGACACGTCGGGCCGAGCCGGCACCAGCCCAGAATATGGCGGAGAAGACACCAAGATCGACTGGCGAGGACCAGGGAGCGAAGCCGTCGCCTCCTCAATGGCCTTGCCCTTGGCCGTCTCGGCTACCACCGATGAAGGAGTGGGGAAGGCGAGGTACCCGGCCCCGGCGCCGGGCCGAGGGACTATTTGGAAGGCATCCACCGACGCCTCAGCAGCACCAGCCGAAACTGGAGGGTTGGGGTCGGCCACGGGATGAACGGCGCTTGCCGACACCGGGTCGACCACTTCCACTTCCGCCGTCGCCGTCTCCGCCTCCAAAGGCGGATTAGCCGCCTGCACCACAAGGGTCTCGGTGACAGGCACCGAGGCCGATTCCACCACTGCGACAGCTGCCGTCTCCACTATACAAAACGAAGAAAGCGTCACCACCAAGTACAAGTAGCAAGATTTCTACCACAGGACGAAGGCTTACCCGTCGCACGAGCACAGAACCCTGGCTGTCCTCCTCTTCAAGCGCTTCGGTGGGGGAGACTGCACAGCGTCGGACGGGCGCTTTACGCCTCCGGAGGGCACCTCGCCGCCCTTCGCCGGAACAGCGGAGTCTCCAACCGGCCGCTCCGCGCTGGCCGGCACTACTTCAGCCCCAGCACCGGCCTCCGCGGCCTTGCGGGCATCCGCGCCTGCTCTCGCCCTCGCCTCAGCCGCCTCGGCAGCCGCTGGTTGCTTCGCGGCCACCTTTGCGCCCATCTCCGCCCGGATCGAATCCGCCTGCGCCAGCTCCGCGTAAACAGCTTTCTCCATATCCTCGATACCCGAGTCATAACCAAGAACAACAGGAGGAGAAAAATTAACCACCTGGGCGCGCGACCCGTCGGCGGCAGGTTCTGCCCTCTCCACGTCCGCTGCCCTCGTCCTCTCCTCGTCCTCCTTCGAGGCCAGCAGCTGCTCCACAGTCATACCAGTGTCAGATGACTCCAAAGCCAAAACCGCTTGCGTCGTTTGAGCATAAAACTCCCTCTCCAAATCACTCGGGTCCAAGTCGTAAATAAAATCACCACGAGGAACGTGGCCAGTCACCTCATTGTCGACCCCACCAGTGGGGGCATCCGCCTTCTCCGCCAGCCTGGCGTCAACCTCGGCCCCAACCTCGGCCACAATCTCGTCCGCCCGGACCTCCGCCATTGTTCTCCCGGCGGGCATCAAGCCGGCCGTCGTAGGCCGGGACGACGAAAGAGCCAACTTCTTGGCGGGCAGCACGCCCCGCTTCTCGAATGCGCCCTTCTGCTTGGGCGGCGCGGCATTCGCATCGACATCGGCGGCCGACTTCGACCGCCTCTCACCCTGGATCCGCCGGGAAAGGATCACCTTCTTCCGCGCCGCCGCCTCCAACTCCTTGGTCTGGCGGGAGGATGTCGCCGGCTTGGAGGCTGGCACGGAAGAAGAACCTTCAGAGTCCGGCTCGGAACCGCTGGAAAGATTCACTACCACGCGCATTACAACATCAGTTTGCCCGGCGACGCCGGGCTCGGGAGACTTACCGCGAGGCGGCAAGACGGGAGGAGGGACGACGCGCTCAAGGTCCTCGCCCCGGTCGGCTACCGGCTCGGAGTCGGAACTGGCGGAGGGGACAGGGCTCGTTGCGGTGTGGGCGGCGTCGTCATCATCTCCGCCATCCTCATCAGCATCGGCGCCCCCACCGGACGACTCGGTGGTGTCGCCGCGCCCATCCGGGCCGGCGCGGGCGCCACCGCCCGATTCGTCTTCAGCGGCGGCGTCCGCGTCTCCTTCCACCTCCACGTCGGCGGACTCCGCCTCCTCCAATAACCTCGTCAATGCCCTGGTGAAGGGACCACTGACGTCGGACTCGAAGACGACTTCGAAGTCCTCGACCTTCTGAAGGTCGCAAAGCTGTGCGACAGGCCGGCTGAGTCAGGCGGCAGCCAGACGAAAAAATCGAAGACAGACGAAATTACAAAGACTAACCTCGGGGGCACGTTCCTCGCGGGTGAACGGCTCGACCCCGAAATCCCATTCCACCTGGACCCGGTCGGTGATCAGGCGGCGAGCCCACTTGCGGAGGCCCTTCTGGCCTGGCAACTCCAAGCAGGTCCGGCTGGGATCCCGGGGGCCGGAGTAGAAGCACATCTTGTGCGGGCGAGCTTGTAGCGGATACGTCAGCCTCGACAGCCACGTCAAGGTCAGGTCCCTGGACGTTAGGCCGCCCGCCACCAACGACCTCAGCCGATCAAACAAGACCTTCACGAGGGCCGCGTCCACAGGCGGCTTCCGGAGCCAAGACCTCGCAGCCGGCAGCGAGTTGGAGAAGACCGGAAGGCCGATCCGGTCGGCGTCTGTAAGATTCCGGACGTAGAAGTAGGTACCCTGCCACTTCTTGATGGAATCGGGCAGGTTGATCTTGGGCAGCGGCGTGTTCTTCACGCTGATGGAGACGCCACCGCAGTCGCGCTACTGTCCGGCGGTCGTCTAAGACCGCAGGAAGAAGAACATACCAAAAATCTCCATGCTGGGCCAGATGCCCAAGTACGCCTCGCATAGCACGACGAAGCAGGACAACTGGGTGATGCAGTTCGCCCCCAAATGATGGGGCTGCAGCCCGTAGAAGCGCAAGAACTCCGCGAAGAAGGAGCTCACCGGGAGCCCCATTCCCCGCTCCAAATGCGAGGAAAAGACGACGAACTCGTCCTTTTTGGGCGCCGTAGAAACTTCATCTTCAGGGGGGGCGCGGGCTTCCACCTCGTCCGTCGTCCCCAAGAACATCCTCTTACGAAACCCCCAGATGAAATCATCATCCACGGTGGAGCCCATCCATGCACCCGAGCTCGCCATGGAGGATCGGTTCCCCGTGTTGAACGAGGTGAATGCCGGAAGAGCACGAAAGAGAGAGAAGGTGGGCGAGAGCTAGAGTGCGCAAGAACCGAGGAGGAAGACGAAGCGAGAATGGGGAACGGTAATCCCGGCCGTTCCCTCTCTTTCCACTTTAAAGCCGAAGCCGAGCGGAACCGCCCCGCTCGTCACGCCGCGTGGCGGGCAACCGTGCCGCACTTTCCGCAGACGATCCCGCAAGCGAGCAGTTGCCACAGAAAATCCGGCCCGATGAAGCCGAGGCGACGTGCGCCAGGCCTCGGGCAGAACACCAACGGCTCCCCGAGGCGGCAGGTCGTGGCTGACGTAGGCCACGACCCGAGTCTTCGAGCCAGCCAATCCAGACCGGAAAAATCTACAGATCCTACACCGTGAAGCCGGACTGTTCAACGATAACTTCAACGACACAACCAAGGGCAGGAGCGCCCGATGAGCATTCCCCACGAGCAAGCATCGGTTCCACCCGGCGCCGATTCCAACCTCGGCATTTCAACCACAACGATCCAAGACAAAGGGGGAGAAGATCGAGAAGTCTTCCCAGCAAGCTAGCAAGGCTCCACGATCTCAGGGGCTAGTGTCAGGGATATGAACCCTGGATATCCCAAGGAGGTCCATTTCTTCAAGACTCCAAGTGTCGCCTGAAGCAGGCCGCCTGGATCTATCCGGGTGCAGGCATCCGGCTGGGCTGGAGCCGGACGCGAACAACCGACAACTCCGTACGGGTGGGCCCGGACCGCGTAACCGCTCCTGGTGAACAGTACTCACTGTCGGGCATCTCCTGTACCTAATCATGACAACAAGCTCCAGCCGGCTCGAGACCGTAGTGATGTCATAGGGGCAAACATGTAACTTCCCTGTAACCCAAAACCCTAGCCCGCTGCCTATATAAAGCGGGCTAGAGCCTCCTGCGCGAGGCATGCAATAGAAGGGACACAGGTCGAGATAGGCACACATAGCATCATCTTCAACCTCCAGCCGGCTAGGATCTCCAGCCGGCTGCCACCCGAAACAGCTCTAGGAGCACCTTTGTAGCCCGATTCAGTGATCAAGCAATAAGAACAAGAAGAGCAGGACGTAGGGGTGTTACCTCCACAAGAGGGCCCCGAACCTGGGTAACTAGCGTGTGTTTGCGTGCTTGTTGCCCAATCCCGCGCGAGCATCCGATCGTCGCCTGCCCCACACTCTTTTCCGTCTCTGATGGATATGCCGTGCAACCCACCACGACAGGCAGGCAGCTAATCTAGATGCGGAATGCATAATAGGGGAGAAAGGGAAATGAAGAAAGAAAACTTACCGCGGTGCTGCGGCGTGCGGTGGCGGTGACCTGCGCCCTGTGCGTCGGCGGCGTCGGTGCGCTGGTGCGTACGGCGGCGGCGCTGTGCGCGGAGAGGTGCGGCGGTGCGGTGCTCTGTGCACTGGGCTGCGAGAGGAGGAAAGAGAGGAAGGAAGAGTGAATGCGGAGGGGAAGAAAGAGCTGCCCCTCCCCCTATTTATGAATGGCCGGAGGAGATCGTGGCCGCGGGATTTTCTGCGCACGATCCCGTAATGGATGGTGGCATAACTGACGCACGATCTCCCCCGCGATTCCCACGGTGGCATAACTACCGCACGATCTGCCCCACGATGGGCCACAGGGAGCCAACGGCTCTGTGCGGCGCACCCGATCGGGTGAGACCCGAGGCGACGCACCGCTGTGCGGTCAAGACTGCACTTGAGTGCTGGCGTGGGCACAGTATCCAAGGCGACCGGCGTGACGCAAGTGGCGTGCGTGCCAGTGGCACGTCCATCCGTGCACAAAAACCGAGGCGTCAAGCAGAGATGTTCTGCCACATAGGGGAACCGATAACTCGGAAAAGCCCAGGGGTTCTCCTGTAGGTCGGAGCGATCCGACATAAAGTGTGATAGCAAGTGGGGATGCAGATTGCTTCCCGACATATGAATTTCGCCGGCGTATGTTATGTCGGCAGTCAGTAAAAATGCTGGTTTTCGGGTAAACCTGCCGTGGCCCTTCATCCGAGGCTGCAGGACCGCGCCAGCTTCGGGGACTAATGTCGGGGGGCAGCCCCCGAGTAGGGTCAAGATGGCGAAATAAGCATGGACTCGGAGTTGACCGAGTCAATGGTAAACCGACATACCATGCAGGCTTACCCGGAGTCAACCGGGTCAAGGCCAACCGACATACCCAGATGTCGGATCGTACAGATTATATGTCGGAATCTTCTTTGTTCTTCTTGTGTGCAGGGAAGGAGAAACCGAGTCATGAGGTATCTGGCATGCCTATGCCAGATCGGGAGGAATGAAGCTCTATCTCGGCACCTGGTCAAGGCTCACGTCTTGTCCCTACAATCATGGGGCAGGCGTCCTGCCACTGGCAGGACATGACACGCTGCCTACTCCTTGACTCGGTGGTCATGATATGGGGAGTCAGACCTCCATGCTGTTAACCGATGCAGTACCGTGGAGCAGTGCACAGGAGTTGGTGGATTGGACATGCCATGCAGGCATGACGGAAGCAGTCAGGGGCCCAGACATGGCCACAGTGCTGCCTACGCCAGCATCAACGTCAGCCCTAACCCTGTGCCCTGGGTTTCCCTATATAAGGAGCACCAGGGGCTCCTCTTACGGGGACGCTTGGACGAAACTACGCTTCAGGAGACACTTTAGATATTTCCCCAAGAGCCAACAGAGAGCCAGAATACTCTTCCGAGACTCGGTAGAGAGCCTAGAGCTTGTAGTTTATCTCATACAGCTCAAGGAGCAGCTTGTAACCCGATTGTAAATCCACATATATAGATCAGACAAGCAGGAGTAGGGGTGTTATCTCCTCATGAGAGCCCTGAACCTGGGTAATACCGCGTGTTTGTGTGTGTTTTCTGTGTGCGTCTTCACGCGCTAACCCTCCCGGGTACCTCCAGCGTCCATCGGCCCCAAGTTAAGCCTACATATGGCATCTGTTCGTGCACCACCACGACAGGGTCCCATCAGGCAAGCTGCTGGGTTTCCTAATCTCCCACCGGGGGATTGAGGCGAATCCCGACAAGATCAAGGCCATCAAACGAATGGAGACACCCCCGCGGGTCAAGGACGTGCAGCGCCTCAACGGATGCATCACCGCACTCGGGCGCTTCATCTCAAGTAGGGATGGCAATGGGTACCCTGTACCCGCGTACCCTGCGGGTAAAAACCCTATTAGGGTAAGGGTTTGGGACTACAAAATAACCATGGGTATATAAATAGGAAAAATCTTGTGCCCATCGGGTAGAGCGGGTACGGGCATGAGATTGCATAACCCATACCCGCGTGCCCTTGTACCCGTATAAATTATGTAAAGTGGGGCTTACTTATTAAACCTAACCTAATTTTCTAATTACGCATATGCACTAGGCAGGTCAACTTAAGGATTGTCACGATCGATCGGACAATATACATACAAGCTTCAACTATGTCCCATAATCTCGTGATCTAAAGGAGTAAATGATGCTAGATTAAATCCCTAATAGGTAATCGTTGCATGCCATACGTAGATACGCTGCGTCGCATCTCTCCATACGCAGATTGAGTTTATGAATTTAATAGTATAGACTATGTGTTGCTGTTTATGACTACGTATGGTCACATTATCTCAGTTTTTTTGCTCAATTGATATGTGTTGAAAATGTGGGTATTTTTACCCGCGGGTATCCCTTTACCCTGTCGGGTGAAGGGTATGGGAAAAAATTGTACCCGCTTACGGGTATGGGTACGGGTGATGGGCAAGTTCGGAAGGCACGGGTAAGGGTATGGGATGGCTCCACCCGCACCCATACCCTGCGGGTGCCATCCCTAATCTCAAGGATTGGAGAGCGGGCTTTACCGTTCTTCAAGTTACTCAAGAAATTGGGCCCCGTGGAGTGGACACCTGAGGCCGAGGAAGCTCTCCAGTCCCTCAAGCGCTACCTCGCCTCACCACCAGTCCTCGTGGCCCCAGCAGAGAAGGAGCCTTTTCTGCTGTACATCGTAGCCACCAACTAGGTGGTTAGCGTCGTGCTAGTAGCAGAGTGCGACGCGCCTCCAAAGAAGTCGGGCAAGAGCAAGTGTCCCGGGGATCCGTTCCCGGGGCAATCAAGCAAGAAGAGGCGGCCGGGCGACCGGGGGTTCGAAGATCCCAGCACCCCGACCCCTCCCATCAACATCGAACCCGACGTCGTGGGAGACGAAGGGATCCACTCCGAGGCAGCCCTGTCGGGGGCTACTTCAACAACACCCCGGGGGGGGAGGACATGGAGGACGCCGAGCCCACCAAGGTCTCAGCAACCCGCAAGGTGCAGCATCCGGTCTACTTCATCAGCTTGGTGCTGTGTGACGCCCGGGAGCGATATCCCATGATGCAGAAGCTTTTTCTAGCAATCCTCATTGCCTTCCACAAGATGAGGCCATACTTCGAGGGGCGCCCGATCACGGTGGTGTCCAAGTACAATCTGAGAAGCCCCCTGGAGAACCCGCTGGCCACCGGACGCGTCTTGGTGTGGGCCATGGAACTTCAAGACTTCGGTCTCAAGTTCGAGCACACGGACAACATCAAGAGCCAAGCACTGGCTGACTTCACATCCAAGTGGACCGAGACGGCATTCGACGACCCGGAAGAGGAAACAAGCCTCCCCGTGAAACAGGATCCCGACACCCGGACCATGCACTTCGACGGCTCCTACACAAAGGGGCAGGGAGGTGCTGGAGTTGTCCTAACCTCACCAACCGGCAACCGCCTGAAGTACGTCGTCCAGATGCACTACCAAGGAAACATGTCAAACAACACAATGGAGTACGAAGGCCTGCTCGCGGGACTTCGTGCTGCCATCGGTCTCGGCATCGGCAAACTCGTCGTCAAGGGTGACTCTCAGCTAGTAATCAAGTAAGTCAACAAGGAGTACGCTTGCCCTCATATGGCGCCATACGTCGAGGAAGTGTGGAAACTCCAGCGGCGCTTCAGCAGCTTCAGAGCTGTTTATGTCCCGTGGGAGGAGAACACGTCCGCGGATGAGCTGTCGCAACTGGCGTCCAAGCGGGAGCCAGTACCTACCGGGATCTACATCGAGGTGCTCCGGCAGTCTTCAATCTCTCCCGAGAGGTTCAAGTCAAGGTCTGCATCGACACCGGGGGCTGGCAACCCTTCTACACCAACAACACGGGTAGCCAGCCCAGAAGCTCAAGACCCGGCAGTGCCCGCGGCAGAAGAAGCTTTGCTTCCTCCTGCCTAGGCGGTACTGCTGGTGGAATGAGCCCACCCACCCTGGGCCCAATACATCGTCAAGTACATGGTGGAGCACGTCCTCCCAGAAGATGACCACGAGGCCTAGCGGGCGGCCCGCCAGGCTAAGCTCTACGTCTTAATTGACGGCGAGCTCTACCGGCGACACGACAACGGAGTCAAGCTGCGATGCATAGCACAAGAACAAGGTCAAGAACTGCTGAAGGACATACACGAGGGCACGTGCTCGAGTCACATGGCATCAAGATCACTTGCGGGGAAGGTCTTCCGCCAAGGGTTCTACTGGCCAACAGTAATTCACGACGCAGAGCAGCTGGTCAAGACCTGCGAAGCCTGCCAGTACTACGCAAAGAACACGCACCAGCCGGCTCAAGCGCTGCAGCCAATTCCAATCTCCTGGCCGTTCGCGGTCTGGGGGCTGGACATCGTCGGCAAGGTGCCAAAATCTGTCGGAGGACATGAGTACCTGTTCGTGGCCATCGTAAAGTTCACAAAATGGGTAGAGGTAATGCTAGTACCACGCCAGACGGCTCAGGCCGAGTTCATCGAGGGGATTGTCTACCGCTTCGGAGTTCCAAACAGAATCATCACCGACAACGGCACTCATTTCACCAGTCGAGCCTTCCTCAACTTCAGTGAAGAAATGGGCATCAAGGTGTGTTTCGCCTCAGTGTCCTATCCAAGAAGCAACGGACAAGTAGAGCGAGCCAATGCAGAAGTTCTCAAAGGGTTGAAGACCAAAGCCTTTGACAAGCTGGAGAACAAAGGGAAAAATGGATTGATCACTTGCCAAGTGTATTGTGGTCCCTCAGAACAACACCAAGCAGAGCCACTGGAGAAACACCTTTCTTCCTCATCTATGGAGATGAAGCTGTCCTGCCAACGGAGCTAAAGCATGGATCCCCCCGGGTGCTCGCCTATGACGAAAACACGCAAGAAGAGCGAAGGATTGATGACATAAACCTGCTGGAAGAGAGTAGGTGCCGAGCTTCCTTACAGTCAGCTTAGTACCAGCAAGGACTCCGTCAATACCACAGTCGTCATGTTCGCTCGCGGGAGCTGCAACCCGGAGACCTGGTACTTCGCAAGAAGCAAAAAATAGAAGGCATGAACAAGATGTCGTCCAAGTGGGAAGGACCCTACCGGGTCACTCACACCCTGAAACCCGGAGCGGTATACCTGGAGGACGAGAAAGGAAGGCCGGAGGGCAATGCCTAGAACATCGAGAATCTTCGCAAATTCTACCCCTAATTACGAACATGAATCGCCCAAAGTCGAATCCATTAAAGCACGCCCTGGGGGCTAGTGTTCTGTAATAGGGTGTAAGAATCGTCGCCAAGGGAATAAAAGATAAGTGATTTCAATTCCGTGAGCCTCAATTATTGCATGCAAGCGTGTTATCCTTAGCAACCCGTAAGCAGGGGGCTGATATGTGCCGGTGGATGACAGGTTGAAGCACCGCGAGTGGCCTCGCAGATAGGCACTGCCGCCCGATCATGCCGTACTGCCGCGGAACGGAGGAATCGGGCAGTGCTGTGGTGAGACGAACTTTATCATAGAAATGCACTATCAACTATGCTTGCGGTTTGCGTCGGTTAACATGCTAACATGGTAGAAGAGAGGGTCCATTCTTTTCCTACTAAAAGTTTGATGTGTGCAGCTCCTTCCCGGGATAGGATCAGGCGGCGGAACTCGGCTAAGGAGTTGGGTACCCAGGAAGGACAGGATGGATCGAGGACGCGGCAGAAAATCAGCTAAGTCCTTGCATCTGCATCCTGCACATAGGCATAATATCTCGCTCGGAGTCAATATACTATCGACCTGCGCATGCTTGACAGTTGATGAGAGCCTTTGCGAGGGTATGCGTCCACCCCGGTGAACGGTCTGTTTCCCTCTGGCCTAGTACCCGAGGATAGTGGAGAAGGACTCCCGAAAGGTATAGTCCTC
Source organism: Puccinellia tenuiflora (assembly GCA_012064385.1). NCBI lineage: Eukaryota > Viridiplantae > Streptophyta > Magnoliopsida > Poales > Poaceae > Puccinellia > Puccinellia tenuiflora. Next base: position 1,100,404 of record QRDG01000519.1, read on the forward strand.
CTTAGGGGTACGCCTGCCGGGTTAGCATCTTAGCAACACATTTGGGATGCGCGCAGGTAGAGTGCTTGGCACCTAAGAGGCCTCCTCTGAAAACTCGACGGCGCGTTAGTGCAAAGGAAGATTTGGGAAATGACCCCGGGAGTTGAGTCTACGGTTGCATTCATCCGAATTTACATTCTGAATTACACTTCTGAATTTACATTCGATTCTGCAACTACTTAAGCCTATGCTGCTAAGGCCAGCTTGGAGCTAGATCCCCAAGTTGCGCGTCCTTGTTTTCTTCATACCCGACGGGAGAACTCTCGATTCCCGGGGACGCCTGGGGAAAGGGAGGGAACTCGGAAGGACTTTCAGGCGCCTTATGGCCTCCCTGCGCACCCAGGCGCCAAGTAGCGAAACAGAGAGAGCATCTCGGCCGCCACCTCGCTAATGGCATCGTCGTCCGCCTGCGACAAGGAACGAATCAAGATCTGGAACGATCCCCAGGGGTGCAAAAGGTCATAGGAGCCGCGGCGCTTACCTGCTCGATGGATTCGAGCTCGGACCAGAGCGCGGGCGCCCTTGGGATCCCCGCGGTCTTCTCCCTCAAGGCCGCCAGAAGCTGAGCCCTCCGAAGGGCGCGCATCCGGGCCTCCTCCTGAGCTGCAGGACCAGAGATGGCCAGCAGGCGCGAAATGCCCTTGGCAAGGACAGGGCGTGACACCACCTCTTCTTCCTCTCCAGCGGCACGGGCCCCATCTTCCCTGGGTGCCTCCACCACGCCCAGATACACGGACGCCACCGTCGACGTCCCGGAAAAGGACATCTCTGCCTCCCCAGACATTGCTCTCCGATCTAGGGGGGAGACCGAGAAGCAAGAAGGAGAAGGGAGTCGGGAGATGCTGAGGAGCTTGGGGGCTAGAGAGCCTTTTATAGGCCTTTCACTCCCCACTTGCCCCTCGGCGGTATGACTGGTGCAGTAATCGGGGCGCGTTTTGCCAAAAACCCGTTCTCATTCACACCAATTCGACCCGAAGGCCAAGCGACACCAAGGATACAAGTTCTTCGTCATCTCAAGAGCTACAAAAGGACCTACTTTTTACAAGAAAAGGTTGGCTCCTACGCGAGCAGGGAGCACCGCCGCCCAACGGAGGGCGCTACTTCCAGAAGTATGTCGACGTGGCCGCCAAGAAGGAGGTCACGGACATCTTCGGGGCCGCTGCCTCGGTGCGGCCCCACGCGTCCTCAGGAAGGCGGGCTCCTCTCAACCTTGACGTGGACGGAGTTTTCTTCATCTTCATACTCCTCCTCGTCGCCGAAGCCGCTGCTACGGCTGCTGCTGTCGCTCTCCGCGCAGCAGTCCATGCGTCCTCCCTCGGCGCGGAAGATCTTCACGGAGAGCGTCGCATCTCCGTCATACTCGAACGCCAAGTATTGCCCCCGGGTTAGGTGGCGGGAGCGCGCGAACGGCTTCCATCCCCGACCCAGGAGCGTGAAGTCGTCAACGGTGTACTCCACTTCGACCCAGGAGGGGCCGTTGGGGCAGCCGTCCACCTGCAACCAGAAGCCGGTGGGCCGGCCATCGTCCGAGTCCACCGCCGCCACGAAGGAGTCCGGCAGATGGAGCCGGCTGCGCAGCCTGCTGTCCAGATCTACGACGAACTCGAACGGAGGGAAGCCGGAGTGGGTCGTACTCCGGGGAGAACGGTCTGGGAAGCTCCCAGCCCCGCGACCTTCGCGACCACGGCTTCCACAACCACGACCGCCGCCGCGACCGCGCCCCGCTCGACCTCGGGCAGCAGCCCTCCCATGGCTACTGGTGGCCGCCTCCGCCACCGCTGAGGAAGAACGGGAGCGTCCAGCTCCTCTCCTAGCTCTCGCCATCGATGCGCTCGGCTCTACTGAGGTGTGGAGCTGGAAGAGGAAGGAAAATGATTGAAGATTCGGGAAGGGCACCCCCGCCTTTAAGAAGGCTCGGCTGCACCTTCAACGGCGGCCTCCTCGCCTTCTGCGTTTCCGAGAATCGAGGAGGCAGGTGCAGTTATTCACCCAGGCGAATAACTCCAAGCACCCACTCCCTGACTGATGGGACGGGACAGTCAAGACAAGACGCCGGGGACCCACTTTGACTTTTTTGGTCATAGCCCCGGCAGCAGAAGGACGTGCCCGCCGGGACTATGCCCGGGGGCTACTGTCGCAACAATGGAACACGAGGTTCCCCTGATGCGGTCAAAGTAGGTCCATCACCAGTGGGCCCACGAAGAAGGCGAACAAGGAAAGGGTTCAAGACTGGCAGATGGGCCCCCCATCTGCCCCACGGCAACCAGGCAAGGACGACATCGACGACCACGACTAAGGGCCGGGTGACCTCCCAGGGTCACCCTCAACCCGGCAGACGACGCGGAGGTCCCGGGGACCCGGACGCCCGACAGGAGGCCAGGCTCACCCCCGGGATCCAGTCTCCGTACAAGCGAAGAGGATGAGCTTGCCAGCTCCTGCAGGAAGCTCCTAGAAGACTTGGGCGCCAAGAAGATGGAGGCACCGAGCAGGGACACGGTCGGAAAAGGTGTCAGCCTTTGTCCGCCCGCCCTACAAAAGGTGGGCGACCGCACCTAACCCCCCTCAGAAGAATACTTGAACGAGAAGAGGCCACGTCACCCCATAAGTAGAACCCGGAGGGGTTTTCCTGCCTAAAACCCCTCCGCCCCCAAAGGTGCCCCTTTGGGATCCCCTTAGCCTATAAAAGGAGGACCGAGGCACCTGAGGGAGAGGACGGAATTCCAGAGAGTCGGAGGCTAGGCTAGGTAGCGCACCAGACGAGAATAGCATAAGCGAGAGGTGATCTCCTCCGGGACAGGATCTGCTCATCTTCAACCTCTAGCCAGCACCTCCCGGTTTCTCACCCGCAACCACCTCCGTAAGCTACACCATGATAAACCACTAAATCCAGACTTGCAGGAGTAGGGCTTTTAGCCTCCGGGCGGCCTAAACCTGGGTAAACTACTTGTGTCTCTGTGTTGCTTGCTAGTACATAGATCGGAGGTCTCGACGAGGTTCTCCCGGAAGTAGGCATCTCCCACCCTCCTTCGCGCCCCGTGCCAAACCTAAAAAGGGGTATCCTTTACTCCCGGTGTCCGTGATCCAAGACACGACGGCGATCGACGGACAAAACTATCCTACATGGGCTACGGATGTTAAAGTCGGTCTTTCGTCCCGTGAAATTGTAGCCGCACTCGTATTCAGAGACTTTCGCCAACCGATCAACTCCATTAGATAATATATTTATTTACGTCGGTCTGATTTCTATAATAAAAACATATTATTATTGTTGTTGTCACCACCATATATTGTAAAGCAAAATATATATTGTATCAACACTTTTCTATCAATAAAGTTGTATTGTTCTATATATCCATATATCCAATAGAAGTATTTTCATCACTAGAAAATGTACATTTCATTATATAGAATTTACGGGAATCAATCCGATGTAAGAGGAAATGTTATTTATGGATAATGTAACCATTAACTCTAAGTATATATCTTAAACTCTTATTAAGAGCTAACGATATATTTTAATCGCCAGATGCGATGTTGTATAATTGATGCCTCCGACTGAGCCACAATTACACTCCATGTTGGGTACTAAACTTGTAATCGAGAACACTTTATAATCACCTGATTCAATTCGTACCCTACAAGGTAGAGATATCCGTCATAATGGCTTCCACGCTGAAACCCGTGATGGCAACAAAGAGGAGTATCTCCTTTTTACGAAAAACGGATATGACAAGCATTTAATTGCAAATTTTCCCTCTTTATTGTCAAGATTGTACTACACATACATTAAACTCGTAACACATGTTGCAAGTAAGTTAATTTTGAGAATGTCAATGCATTCCAAACTAGGGATAATCGCCTTGGTAATCCTAGCATAGGGATGATGTGGAAAATTATCAACATTTCCATTAGTCCTGATTTAAATGATGCTAAATTCCAACAATTTAGGAGTTTGTGGAGACATCCAACCATTATGTGGAAAATTTTAGAAGAATTGCATGGTTCTAATAGACATATATCCATGATGGTCCCACGTGTGCTTATCATCCACACGAAACCATGCATTTTCTAAAATAGTGAGACAAGTTAATAAATTATAGGCTCATTATCCAAAAAAAATCGAATCAAATTCATTCGAAAGGACAGTGCTGTTGAATTATCCTCACATGCCTTCAATGGTTATTGCATGGACCTAGGGATTAATGTTCAACACTCGGTCCTATATATCCACACTCAGAATGGCTTGGTTAAATCTCTAATATAGAGAGAATTAAGTTCATTTTTTTCCTAAATGGCGAATGAAACCCCGGACTCTGAATTGAAATGATGCACACAACCCTTTTATTGTAAAGTTCATAAAAATACAATGTAAACTAATCTGAGGCCACATACCTCACGACCGAACCTCCACTACCACTAACCCTATGGTAAAAGACAAAAATAAAGAGAGACTACACATCTTTTAGGCAAAGCCTTCAATAACAAAAATCCGCACGTACGCCGATGATGACTAGTGCAAAAGGTCAATCTAATATAGAGAGAATTAAGTTCATAGCATGACCATTACTAATGAATTGCAAACTACCAATCTTGAGTCAGAGTCATGTAGTCTGGGGAGCTGTTGGTCAATATTGAAAACACGAAATGCTTTGATTTTTTGAAGAACTCAGCCTAATCTATTTTGATGCATGGCAATTTTCAAGGAAGAACTAAGATATATTAAGTTCAGAGCTACCAGGAAGTACTATGGTCTATTCTCGGCATGGGTAGATAGCTTCATTTGATTTGCTTAATTTTCTTCCATTGTTTTCCTTCGTACAAACCTCTTTACACTTATAACATAAACCAAAATATATAGGACTCGAGTTGTTCTGCCCGAAAAACACGCCCTATGTTTCTACAAAATAATAAACTGACACATCATATAAGATTAGTTATATTTCATGAGGTTGTGGCCTGCTTTTTTCAAACACAATATACGTGCGTCCATCCAAGAATAAAGGGACTACGATGACAATATAACTTTTACCACGCGCCGAAAATGCAAATTAAGTTGTCATGAAATTCTTACGAGAGCTAAAAAGGTACTCCCTCCGTTCCAAAATAGTTGACTTCCACTTGTCTATATATGAATGTATCTACATATTAAAAGATGTCTAAATGCATCCGTATCTAGATAAATGAAAGTCATCTATTTTGCAACGGAGGGAGTACGTGCAGATATACTCCGTGCTAGGGTAACTCAAAGTTGCACACGGAAGCATCCTTTCTTGAGGGGAAACCCTTTTTTTTTAATGTCTGGAACATCCAGAAATCCTTAGGGCCCTTTGATTCATAGGAATATTGCAGGAAAAACATGGTAATATCATTTTTTTTCTTTGGTGACATTATTCATCCATTTGATTCAACGGAATGGAGCATAGGAAAAGTGGAGGAATTTTCTTTTGGTTTAGGTTTCAAAGGGAAAACAAAGGGAAATTATACGATCCAATCAAACCTCTTTTTTACATTACTATGCATAAAAAATGAGGCAAAGGCCTTAAGTTGCATGATCGTACCCTGATCTTGCCTTTGTATTTATTTAAACATTGTTTTGATTATGCTTTTAAGGATTCTTGTGTATATTCAATTCCCGTGAATCAAACACCCAGTTTCACAAAATTCCTATGTTGTTTTACAATCCTCTGGCTTGCACATGTAATCCTATCATATTTATATGTTTTTCCTATTCCTACGTTTTCGAAATCATACGGCTCAAAGGAGCAGGCACTACCGGAAATCATAGATTTGCCGTGCGGCAAATCGGCACGGCAAAGCCACTTCGGAACACGGCAAAGGCTTTGCCGTGCCAAATCGCACGGCAAACACCACACGGCATAATACGCGTCGGCAAAGAAACTTTGCCGTGTGCTTCTTCCAAAATAACACGGCAAACACTTTGCCGTGTGCCTTCCCAGAGCAGCACGGCATAATCCTGTCAGAATAGGTCCGAACCTGGTCAACCATCTACACCCTCTTTGCCGTGTGCTTCTTCCAAAATGACACGGCAAACAATATGAATCTTTGCCGTGCGCCTTGGCAGAATATCACGGCAAAGAGGGTCTTTGCCGTGCGCTCTTTCACAGCACGCACGGCACATTTTCTGCCTTTGCCGTGTGCCCTTCCCAACCCAGCACGGCAAAACACCGTTGCCCAGCACGTTTCCCTCCACTAGTGGAAAAACAGGCTCTAGTACCGGTTCCAGAGGTACTATAGTACCGGTTGGGCAACCGGTACTAATTAATCGGTACTAAAGGCCCCAACCTTTAGTACCGGTTTCCTCTGGAACCGGTACTACAGGGGCCTCCACGTGGGCTGGCCGGGAGCCTCAGGGCTGGAGACTTTTGGTACCGGTTCGTAACAGGAACCGGTACCAAAGGGTTGGGACCCTAAACCTGCATTCCCTGCCGCGGCAGAGAATTATGCATTTCTCTGCCGTGCCAGAAACGCATAGAATCCAGGGTTTAGGGTCTGTATTTGGACCGTTCGTTGTACCAGCATCGCTTCGATGCGCGAGAAATGCGTTTGGTATATATAAGATATCTACATGAAGATCAATTTGATGCATATCAACTTGGTGCATATATATAACACATGTAATTAATTACATAAGATCGCAAATTAAGTAGTACGACTCTCCGAGTCATACTATATATTACATGTTCCTAGCTCACTATTACATTGAGGCATACTAAACCAAATGGTACTCTTCCCCAGGAGGTAGGACATCCCGAATGAAAAATCCCGCCAATTCCTCGCCAATTGCTTGGAAGCGGAGCTGTGGGGTAAGCTTCTCCCGCTTTCTTGCCAACTGCAAAAGAATGAGATCGAAATGAATACATGTGTCATGTGTATATGTATGTATCAAATCATAATAAAACAATTATGACTGAAACTCAGCAGAACTGATGGTAACAAAATAAATTTGTGAATATTATTTACGTACCTCTCTATTGAATATACTATTCGCTCTCTCGTTGACAATCTTGTGAATGTTCTCACAAACATAGTAACCACACAGATGAGTCCCCTGTGGCTGTTGCGGGCATTTCTGTATAAGAATATAATTCAATCAAACAATAATCAAGTATGATAAATGTGTCTGGACGTAGCTAGGTAGTATTACTTACTCTCGGACGCCATATCAGCTTCGGTTTCCATCCACCTTCCGGATCTTCCGCGATGAACGTTTGCCATACGTTGCCCGACAAAGAAAATCAATAAAAGAGTTATTAATTTGTTGACATCATCAAATTAACGATGAAGCCGATAAGAAATAATTAAAATTACCTTGTGAGCATATCAAAACAGTGCTTGTATGTTATAGCCTTCATGGTTAGTGAGTCATATACTAGAACTTCTCCATCGTGTATTTTAATATTGAGAAGAATAAAGTGAAAGCTGCGCACGTTTAAATATGCAGTGTCATAGATATAACTCATTACTTAAAATTTTAACATCTAGCCAAAGTATTTAAATAATGACGATAAAGAAGACAGTAACACTCACTCGAACAAGTAAGGCCAAAGTATTTGTTTTTTGTCACGTTGTCGCTTCAAAAACCTTAGCAAAGTCGCCGGTGTATCCTTGTTATGCAGGGGATCCGTTATGGTTACTTGATGCATTGTCTCCGGGTCAATGAACCCAATGTCGTTGATATCATTCCTTTTGCATTCGAGCATCTTCAATCTGTATAATATAGCGCACAAAAGATTAAATTGAGGACAATTGCAGAAAATGAACGAACTGAGCTAAAGACTTCTCAAATTAAATAAATAAATCACTTACAGACAATAGCAACTGAGCAACGATTTGTCGAGGGCCCGGAGATTGTATAACTGAAAAAGTTCCTTGAAGTCAACGGACACAGCGTATTCTTGGAAGTAGTGCTCCTCCTTAACTCTCACCATGATAGAATCGAACCCGTCCTTTGCACTCCTCAAGTACCAGCTATGCAGTTGGCGCATTCTTGTTGGTAGGGTGGAGAGATTCTCGACCAAGTTATTCCCTTGAACAAATTCAGATGGTACTTAAAAAATGGCGCGATAATCGGTATCAGTTGTTTGTTGTTGACGACTTTGAACGGCCTTATCGTCAAACACCTTGAGAGGGGGGACCGATTGAACGGGTTGTTCTCCGAGCTGGGGAACTTGTTTACTTTTCTTTGACTCGACCACTTGTTTCCCTTTTTCCACTTGGACCACCGGTTCCCCTTTTTTCACCCTGACCATCTCGTCATATGACCTTTCAATAGAACGCGTATAGTCTGATACCACCGGTTCAGGGTCATATAGATTCTCCACGGTACGCACGACTTTCACCGGATCTAGCGTCTTCACAAAAGGTATCTCTGGCACTTTCTTAGCAAAATGGGCATCCACCTGGGCTTGAACGATTGCCTTGTTTTCCTCTTCAGATCTTTCCCAAGGTAACTTCTCAAGAGGCGGCCGTGTTCTCTCCAATCTAGGCATCTTCCTAGGCGGCGAACCGTTCCGCTTAACGGGCGCTCTCTTACGCGGAGGTAACCGAGGTGGTGGACTCGCGCTGGGCCCCCCCTCCGGTAGGTGTGGACTTTGTTGCTCATGTGGACTGCTACCACGAGGAGTCGATGGCCCTTGCTGCTCATGTGGACTGCTACCACGAGGAGTCGATGGCCCTTCCTGCTCATGTGGACTGCCAGCAGGAGTAGTCGATGGCCCTTGCGGCTCATGTGGACTTTGTTGCACATGTGGACTTCTACCACGAGGAGTCGGTGCCCTTGGCACGGGGCCTGAAAAGACGATGTATTGTTTTTTCCAGAGGGCGAAACCGCGCTTGACATCGCCCAGTGTCTTCTCCTCGTCACCTCCAGGATGATCAAGATCCATTGTTTCATAAGTAGGCACAATGTCATCCACCCCGACAAGAGCACAGTCAGCTGGAATGGGCTGATGATGGTGCGTTGCTCCATCTTGTTGTGGGTAAGCACAGCCGACCGCCACCTTAACGGACATGTTCCTTATTGGCACATGTAGCTCGCACTCTGTCCTCTCCGTGACATAATCCACGGGGTAGCTTGCTCCACATCCTTCAAGATGCGAGGAACCCACGCTGCTTTTCGGCTGAGATGGGGCGGCATCGGCTTGAGGATCTTCTATAAGAAGCTGCTGATCAGGTGCCCTCTGCCGACTAGTTGAGTCTGTTAGATTCTGCTCCAGCTGCTGCACCCTAAGTTCCAATGTCGATAATCGGTCAGCGCACTTCTTCTTCGTTCTCGAACGGCTTCTATAACTGTCTGCGCACTCCGGCCACGCATCCTTCATGGTGAGACCTGGGAGGGTTCGTACTCGTCCAACGTGTTCTGGATTCCCCAGAGCTAGTGTCAACTCGTCATTCTCTCTATCGGGAATGTACACTCCCTTTCTAACCTTATCTACTGCATCTTCAAGCTCCTTGGCGATTTTTTCAATTTTCGTCTTCCATTTACCCTTTGCAACGATTCGCCCTGTCTTTGGGTCCAACCCTGCCCCATGCGCGTACAACCAGAACTTGGACCGCTCGGGCCAGTCGTATGTCTGTGGCATGACCCCGTTTTTCAGCAGTTCAGCTTCATATGCTTTCCACTTAGGAATGGCACTCTTGTAGCCACCTGACCCCAATTTATGAAAATATTGCTTCTTCTTAGCATTTTCAACATTTATGGCTGATCGGGCCTTATACTCTGACGAGCTCCTATACGCCTTAAATGCGGGCCAGAGGGCTTTTAGCTTCTCAAATCTTCCAGTGAATTCTGGACCTTCAGGTCCATAGTTGTCCCATAATTTTTTCTTCCAGGTCTGGAATTGTACGGCCATCTTCTTAAAAGTCCATTCCTTGAGCTTCTTCGTCTGGCCTTCCGTGAAGCCTACCGGTAGGTTGAAGTATGGCAGCAGACTCCCCCAAAGTACCTCTTTTGTAGTGTCGCTGACATAACTAGCTTCATCGCCAACCCCCGCCTTCTTCGGCTTATGCCAATCTGGAATGGTGATCGGTACAATGTCCCTAACAAGAACTCCAGCTTGACTTATAAATTTTTTGACGTTCTCTGCTGGTTCCACCGGTTCGCCACTAGCCTTAAATGCGGTGAGGGATAATTTAGCCTCGCCCGATAGAGGTTTCGTCGGGCCTCGAGGACCTTGCTTTTTAGCAGATTTGCTCGATGATCCAGAAGGCTAAAATAAAAAAGGTTCGTTAATAAGTGCAATACAAATAAATCAATGCATCTACTAATATAGCATTGCCATAATATACACCTTGCCGGAGTTTGTTAAGGGCACTTCGTCGGCCCTTCTTTCTTCAGACTCAAGTCCTTCACCGGAGTCGTTCAGAAATTGTGTGGTTAAGTCTTCGCCATCGTCATCCTCATATGGTCGGGCATTATTATATATCACTTGTTGCACCAAATCTTCTTCCTCCTCATTTCGGATGAAGGGGGGGAGTCCGGATCCATAGCTCAATGTCACTACAAAATTTTAAATAGCAAATTCACTTGGCAAATTTGAAATAGAAAATTTTAAATAGCAATTCGCTACAAAATTCTAACACTAATATTTTAATACTAATAATTCTAATACTAATATTCTAATACTAATATTCTATTCTAAAAATTCTAATAATTCTAAGTACTAAAAAAACTAATATCTAAGTACTTAAAAATTCTAATAATTCTAAGTACTAAAAAAACTAACATCTAAGTACTTAAAAAAACTAATATCTAAGTACTTAAAAATTCTAATAATTCTAAGTACTAAAAAAACTAATATTTAAGTACTTAAAAAAACTAATATCTAAGTACTTAAAAATTCTAATAATTCTAAGTACTAAAAAAACTAATATCTAAGTACTTAAAAATTCTAATAATTCTAAGTACTAAAAATTCTAATCATTCTAAGTACTAAAATTCTAATAATTCTAAGTATCTAATAATTCTAATACTAATTTTCTAGTATTTCTATTTACTTAAATTTATGTATAACAATATTGAGACATTTGTAAGTAAAAATAGAAACTAGTATTTCTATTTACTTAAATTCTAATACTAATTCTTAGTATTTCTATTTACTAATATTAATAATCACTAAGAAAAAAAAAACAAAAAAAAACTAGTACCTCTACCGAGGTCACCGAGGTGGAGGCGCGTGGAGGCGGCCGGAGTCGGAGGCGGAGGCGCGTGGAGGCGGCGTGGAGGCGGCCGGAGGCGGAGGCGGCGTGGAGGCGGCCGGAGGCAGAGGCGGAGGCGTGTTGTGGTGGCGGCCGGAGGCGGCCGGAGGCGCGTGGTGGAGGCGGCGGCGGTGTGGTGGAGGAGGCGGAGGCGCGGGCGCGTGGAGGCGGCCGGAGGCGGAGGCGGAGGCGCGTGTGGTGGCGGCCGGAGGCGGAGGCGCGGGCGCGTGGAGGCGGCCGGAGGCGGAGGCGGAGGCGCGTGTGGTGGCGGCCGGAGGCGGAGGCGGAGGCGCGTGGTGGAGGCGGCGGCGGCGGCGCAGGGGCGCGTGGTGGAGGAGGCGGAGGCGCGTGGTGGAGGCGGCGGCGGCGGCAGCCTGACGGCGTCTCGTCGGCGATCAGGAGCCCGGAGGCGCGTCGGTTCGTCTGCGTTGGATTTGGCCAAGAATGGCCAAGTCCCGCGCTCTTGGACCCTTCTTTCTGACCTTTGGTACCGGTTTGTGCCACCAACCGGTACCAAAGGTTCATTGGTACCGGTTGTAGGTACCAACCGGTACCAAAGATCCACCAAAAATTGCGCGCGAACCGCTGGACCTTTGGTACCGGTTTTCCTCACCAACCGGTACCAAAGGGTTTTCTCTCTTTTTCTTTTCCTAATTTATTAAAACAACTATAACTTTTGAAAGAAAAGTCCAAATGACATGAAACTAGTTTCTAAAATTTTGTAAAATTAAAAAATATCAACCCATAATAATTTTGTGAAGTTTTGTAACATTTTCAAATTTTTAAATTTCAAAATGGAATTAAATATTTCTAGAAACTATAATTAAGTCTAGAAATTTGTCCCGTTTCCAGCAGAATCGGCAGAAATTTGTGATTTTTAAAAGAGGTGGATGGAAATCTTTTCTTAGAAAACAAATTGATTATTTGTGCATATAACATGTTCTAGCATATTAAAAAAATGAATCACCCAAGTTTTGCAACATATTTCTGGTAGGTCCTTCACAAAAAAAACCATTTCTGACACTCGGAAAATGGAAAATGGTTTTTTTATTCAATAAAAAAAACTTCCTTCGTCAACATTGTCCGTCCTTCCACGACGACGCGAGACGGATGCGCAAGCTTCCGGATGGGAAAAACCAGTGTTGGATCAGCCACATGACCCTATATGCAAATCATTCGGATTCCCGTCATACAGCCCAACGGTGCATTTGATATGCAGGCACTCACGAGCCACCGTTGGGCTGTATGACGGGGAAACCGTGTGCATTTGATAAAAGGTTTAATACATTGTCCGTGCTTCCAAGATGCCTGTTTGTGTGGAATATGGACCCATTCAAACAAACTATGCCAAGTTTATTATTACACATCACCAACACATCCCTATCTAGTCTTCTGAGTTTTCTTCGTGTGTTTCCCTTTCTTCTGATTGCGACGCAACCATGGACAATCTTCGTTATTTAACACGATGCTTGGGTCAGTTTTCACCTTGAAGGGTGCAATATAATCAAACTTATTATAATCTTCTGACATGTCTGTCTTGTCCTCCACTCCCACGATGTTTCTTTTTCCTGAAAGAACTATGTGGCGCTTTGGCTCATCATATGATGTGTCCTCTTGCCTTTCTTTTCTTTTTTTCGGTTTGGTAGACATGTCCTTCACATAGAAAACCTGGGCCACTTCACTGGCAAGCACGAATGGTTCGGTCTCGTATGCTAGATTCTTGAGATCCACTGTAGTCATTCCGTACTGTGGGTCTACCTGCACCCCGTCTTTCAGGTTGAACCATTTGCACCGGAACAAAGGGATCTTGAAAGTAGGTCCATAGTCAAGTTCCCATATCTCCTCTATGTACCCATAATATGTGACCTTCTTCCCATTGTCGTCTGCTGCATCAAAGCGGACACCACTGTTTTGGTTGGTGCTCTTTTGATCTTGGGCGATCGTGTAAAATGTATTCCCATTTATCTCGTACCCTTGAAAAGTCGATATACAAAAAGATGGTTGCTTGGCCAACAAGTATAGTTGTTCTTCAATAGTGGTGTCATTAATGAGATGTGTTTGCAACCAACCGCCGAAAGTCGTCTGGTGTTCTCCATCAATCCAATCTTCACCTTGCTCCGGATATTTTGAGCGTAAAATATCCTTGTGTTCCAATATATACGGAGCCACCATGATGGAATTATGTAGGACTGTGTAGTGTGCTTTAGTGAAAGAATGTCCGTCCATATTTATTTTTGCTCTCTTTCCTAGCGTGCCTTTTCCACGCAGTCTCCCCTCATAGCGTGATTCAGGAACACCGATCGGCTTAAGGTCAGGAATAAAGTCAACACAAAACTCAATGACCTCCTCTGTTCCATAGCCCTTGGAGATGCTTCCTTCTGGCCTAGCACGGTTATGAACGTATTTCTTTAAGACTCCCATGAATCTCTCAAAGGGGAACATGTTGTGTAGAAATACAGGACCGAGAACGTGAATCTCTTCGACTAGGTGAACTATGAGGTGCGTCATAATATTGAAGAAGGATGGTGGAAACACCAACTCGAAGCTGACAAGACATTGCACCACATCCTTCTGTAAATTTGATAGAGTTAGTGGATTGATCACCTTCTGAGAAATTGCATTGAGGAATGCACATAGCTTCACAATGGGTACTATAACATTTTCTGGCAGAAGCCCCCTCAATGCAATCGGAAGTAATTGTGTCATAATGACGTGGCAGTCATGAGACTTTAGGTTTTGAAACTTTTTCTCTGTCATGTTTATTATTCCCTTTATATTCGACGAGAAGCCAGACGGGACCTTGATGCTGCTCAGGACTTCAAAGAAGATCTCCTTCTCTTCTTTTGTAAGAGCGTAGCTGGCAATACCTTGATACTTCTCTGGATTTAGGTTGTCTCGTTCGTGCATACGTTGCTGGTCCTGCCGTGCATCTGGTGTATCTTTTGTCTTTCCGTACACGCCCAAGCAGTTTAGCAGGTTCACGCAAAAATTTTTCGTCACGTGCATCACGTCGATTGAAGAGTGAACCTCTAGGATTTTCCAGTAGGGTAGCTCCCAAAATATAGACATCTTCTTCCACATGGGTACGTGTCCGGCACTGTTATTCGGAACAGATTGTCCGCCAGGACCCTTTCCAAAGATCACTTTTAAATCCTTCACCATATCATATATAACATCGCCAGTAGGGCGGGTAGGCTTCGTCCGGCTATCTGCCTCACCTCTGAAATGCTTGCCTCCTCCCATTCTTACGACATGTTGTTTTGGAAGAAATCGACGATGCCCCAAGTACACATTCTTGTTTCCCAAATATATACTGTCAGTCTCACCTAAACAGTGTGTGCATGCATTGTATCCCTTGTTTGATTGTCCTGAAATGTTACTAAGAGCAGGCCAATCATTGATGGTTACGAACAACAACCCTCGTAGGTTAAATTCCTTTTGTTCATGCTCATCCCACACAGGTACACCTTCTTCATCCCACAACTGTAAAAGTTCTTCAACTAATGGCCTCAGGTACACATCAATGTCGTTGCCGGGTTGCCTCGGGCCTTGGATGAGCACTGGCATCATAATGAACTTCCGCTTCATGCACAACCAAGGAGGAAGGTTATAGATACATAGAGTCACTGGCCAGGTGCTATGACTGGAGCTCTGCTCTACAAAAGGATTAAAGCCATCTGTACTTAGACCAAATCTTAAGTTCCTCGCGTCATCTGCAAATGTCTTGAACTCTTTGTCGATTTTTCTCCACTGCGACCCGTCAGCGGGGTGTCTCAGCATCACGTCTTTCTTACGGTCTTCTTTGTGCCATCGCAACAACTTGGCATGCTCTTTGTTTTGAAACAAACGTTTCAACCGTGGTATTATAGGAGCATACCACATCACCTTGACAGGAACCTTCTTCCTGGGGCGCGGCTCGCCCTCAACATCACCAGGGTCATCTCGCCTGATCTTATACCGCAATGCACCGCATACCGGGCATGCATTCAAATTCTCGTACTTCTCACCGCGGTAGAGGATGCAGTCATTGATGCATGCATGTATTTTCTGCACCTCTAATCCTAGAGGGCAGACAACCTTCTTTGCTTCGTACGTACTAGAGGGCAATACATTCTCCCCTGGAAGCATCTTCTTTATTATTTTCAGCAATTTTTCAAAACCCTTGTCAGAAATACCATTCTCTGCCTTCCATTGCAGCAATTCTAATGTGGTACCCAGCTTTTTCTGACCATCTTCGCAATTTGGGTACAACAATTTGTTGTGATCCTCTAACATTCTCTCCAACTTCAACTTCTCGTTTTCACTTCCGCAGTTAATCTTCGCATCATGAATGGCCCGACCTAAATCGTCATCGGGGTCATCAAAAATGAGCTCTTCTGCGTCTTCGTCTCCCCCCATTGTCATATCATCGTGTTCAGTGAACATAGGATAGTTGTCGTTATCCTCTTCTTCTTCGTTGTCTTCCATTATAACCCCTATTTCTCCGTGCTTTGTCCAACAATTATAGCCGGGCATGAAACCGTTCTGTAACAGGTGGGCGTGAATGGTTCTTGAGGTAGAGTAATCCTTCATATTCTTACAGGAACTACATGGATAACACATGAAACCATTCGACCGCTTGCTTGCCTCAGCCACGTGGAGAAAATTATGCATGCCATTAATAAACTCGGGACAACGTCGGTCACCGTACATCCATTGTCGGTTCATCTGCATTATATAAGTATATCAATAACCGTTAATTACACTACTTCATAAATAGATGAGTGACAAAATTAATTAATATTCAAGTTCATCACATTAAAAGCAAATTAGAGTACTGACCAAATGTAATACATAGTTCTCATAAAACATACACTCAAACTAACATACAACTATCTAAAAAAATTAAAACCAACAAAAAATGCGATGAAAATCGCAACTAAGGTAACTACTGAACCAACAGCATAATGATACCAAGCCTCTTGATTAATGGCATATTTTCTAATCTTTTTAATCTTCAAGCGCATTGCATCCATCTTGATCTGGTGATCATCGACGACGTCGGCAAACTTCAAGTCCAATTTCATCTTCTCTTCTAGGCATTGCAGACGAAGATCTTCACTTCTTTTCAATTTTTCTTTCAAATCATTATTTTCTTTCTCAAATAAATTGAGCATCTCGACAAGAGGGTCGGTTGTAATTTCTGGTTCAACTACCTCCTAGATAAAATATCTATGTCAAGTTGGTCGGCATAATTGTCACATGACAAAATGAAACAAATAGTTATAAAAGTATACCACATCCGAATCATAGACCGGACGAGGGCCGACGGGGACGGATATCAAAACCATGGCACTATACATAAAAAAACAATCATACAAGTAAGAAAATTATAAAGTAAAACTATGCATCTATCACATAAAACTAAGTTTTTGTATAAAACATAAAAACAAGTAGGCTCACCGAGGTGGTGCCGGCTAGGGACGGCGCTGGCGATCGACGGCGGTGAGGACGGGGAAGATACTAAAACCAACAAAGCATACTTTAATTTGAGCTCAAATTGCATATAAAACGAATGAAATCACTAACTTAGACATTTCATCAAACACCTTGCTAGCACTAAAAAAGTGAAAAGAGTTAAACTATACGAAATGAGCTAAATTAGGAACGCCGGAAGAAAGGATCATGTTGCTAACCCTTGGATAGATGGTTGCCGCCAATCTTAACAAAATGGTGGAGAAAAATGGAGATTTGTTTGGAGTGTGAGAGGAGAGATTTATGTTGGAAATGTGTTGGAGATGAAAAAATGAGCGGGTCGGGTTGATGAAATAGGCTGCACACCCTCTAGTAACCGGTTTGCTATGCAAACCGGTACTAAAGGTGCAGCGCCGGCCCCGCAGCCGCAGCATTTTTGGCGCGAAACCCTTTAGTACCGGTTCGTAGCACGAACCGGTACTAAAGGTCCAGCACAAACCGGTACTATAGATTCCCGGCGCACTGGGCTCTGGAGCCGGTACTAGTGCTAGCTTTAGTACCGGTTTGTAACCAAACCGGTACTAAGGGTAACATCCTTTGGCTGTTTTTCCACTAGTGCTCGCCTCTTTGCCGTGCGCCACGATCAGACATACACGGCACATTGACAATATGGTCATCACCATCTTCCCAGGTTTCACAGGTCTTTGCACGGCAAAGTGACCATATGGCACCATTTTGTTCTTTTTTTTTAATTCCTGCATTTTACACAAAATAATTCACAGATTTCAATTGTCACACAAATATGACTAAACTCCACATAACATAGACATAGTTCAACACATGAGATCAACGAGAAACAAATAAGATCAAACTCCTCCTTAAGATCAACATAGTTTTAACTCCAACAAAATAAGATCAAACTCCTCCACAACATAGTACAAGCATGCTACATACCATAGACATAATCTCAAACACCACATAGGCATAATATGAACATAGCATCCACATGAACTCCACGACGATGGACGGATGGCAAAGATGGACGTCATTGTTGATCCTCCTACAAGTTCATACAAAAATCATGAGTTTTACAACTAAAGTACCTAAGTGTCAATGGCATAAGCATAGTGCAACTAACTACGTGGAAATGGCTAATTTGACAACTAAAATATCTAAGTGTCAATGTCATGGGCATAGTTAAACTAACTAAGTGGAAATGACAAGTTTGACAACTAAAATAGCTAAGTGTCAATGTCATGTGCATCATTAAACTAACAAGGTGGAAATGGCAAGTTTGACAACTAAAATACCTAAGTGTCAATGGCATAAGCATAGTTCAACTAACTAAGTGGAAATGGCAAGTTTGATTGCCTATGTCGATCTAAGTGAGACATGAAGTAAGTTTTCGAACGAGAGTGGTAGCAAGTTGAAATGGTAACTAACCTGATCCTTCCTGCGGCGGAGTAGGTCATCAACATCATTGAGAAGGATCCTGATCCTACACGTTTGCAAGAAAATGATAAGTTTGACAACTAGGTGGAAATGGCATAGGTATTAAAAGAAAGCGAACTAAAACTATGGAGAAAGAGTCATGCGAGCATACCCACGGAAGCCTCCGGACAATAGAAGGGTTTGTGAAGTGGGGCTGCTGCTCCGGATCGTCCTGGCCACCAGGCGGCGGCGGCGGCGCCATCGAGTGAGATCCACCCGCCGATCCTGGATCCATCTACAACATGGAAAAACGCTCGCATTACAAAGATAACTAAGTTAGAACAGTAAGATGGATAGAATGACAGGTTTGACGACATACCCATGGGAACGTCGGTGGAGCAAAAGCAAGAGTCCCGTCCGCAGGAGCCAAGCGCTGCATGTTTGCCGTCATCCACTCCATCATCTGCCTGGACGCCTCCTGCTGCTGCCGGATCTGCTCCTGCTGCTGCTCAAAGAGCACCTGCTGCTGACTAACCTGCTCCCGGAGCTGGTCGACAACCAGACCCGAAACTCATGGGCGGGTCTCCACAACAGGCGCACCAGGCGCCCTCCCACGGCGGACCTGGCGTAGGGACGGGACGGTGCGAGGGTCGACGTAGCCGTCACCTATCCACAACCGGCCATTCGCCTTGCCTCCCCCCTGCAAGCACGATAGCCTCGACGTCAAGTGGACTGGTGAGAGGGTCAGC
This sequence comes from Puccinellia tenuiflora, assembly GCA_012064385.1. Taxonomy (NCBI): domain Eukaryota; kingdom Viridiplantae; phylum Streptophyta; class Magnoliopsida; order Poales; family Poaceae; genus Puccinellia; species Puccinellia tenuiflora. The sequence continues at coordinate 1,119,294 of QRDG01000519.1, forward strand.
ATCCTCACCGTTGTGCTCCTTGAACTTCGCCGTGTACCCCGTGCTCCGGAGCTCGGCGCCGCTGTTGATCCACATCGACCCCGTGTCAGGATCCGGCTCATCCCGCGTACGAAACTTTGACCAAACGGCGAAGGGCGAGGGTCTACGCCGGTCTTCGCTTTCTGCAAAGAGAGCACGAGCATAGGTGAAAAGCAGGAAATATTGCAAAAGAGAGCACAAACTTAGGTGGACTAAAGAATGCATTTGCTCACCTCATTTTGCACGCATTGGTAGAGGTTGCGGCTGCCTTGGCGGTGTGTTCCACCCTTGTTGTACGCCCGCTTTGCCTTTCCCTCCTCGTGCAGCTTGAGGTACTCCTTGCTAGTCCACCACGCTACCATCGCGAGGTGGCACGATGAATTGTTACCAACGTACGGAGGAGGCACCTACGTGCACAGAACACACATATTAATGATATTACATGGCGGTCAACAAAATTGATAATATAGAAATGAAGCTACCTGCAGGTACTGCCATGGCTGCATCAAGATGTCCCGGGCACGCTTCTTGTCCAGCTTAATCATCTTCTCGGCGTACCAATTGCGGACACTGTTCACGCGAGCCTCGTAGTGCATGTCCGTCACCATCTTGGAGGCCATATCCACAAGGATGCTCGTGCAGTCGTCCTCGTGCTCCGGCCGGTAGGAGAAGTAGTTCTGCAAGCATGCACATAGGTAGAATAGGGTTAAAGCCATTAGTGAAATCTCGGATTTACAGAAGTCAAGCAAACTTACCCAGAAGTGGCGGAGTGTCTTATGCGCCATGTCCAGCTCCTCGCCCTCGGGATCCTCTGCGTAGGTGTAATGCTTGAAAGTCCAAGCTACACTCCTGGTACCATCTGGGAGGGTGACAATCCCAGGGAAGAACTTGCGCACAAGACATCCAAGGATGCTCGAGTAGGTACGCTGTCCCTTGGCCTTAGCAGGCACATACTCAAACGACCTACACAATGAAAAAACCAAAATTAATATGGTTAGCGGGTCAAAACACAATGAAAAAGCTAAAATTGAACATAAACAATAAGCTGTACCTTTTCCCGCTGGGCACGAGAAGAGTGTGACGCGAGCCGTAAGGAAGATCGGGGAGGGTCGCGGCCCCCCGCTGATACGGCGCCTTGCTCTGTGGCGGAGGGATAGTCGGGTCCGTCTCAACCCACTCCTCCTCCGGCGGCTTCCACTGCAGCGTCGGGTCAAGCTCAAACCCGCCCTGCCCAGGTCCCTCCTCGCCCACGTCCTCCTCGCTGTCCTCCTCCTCGCCCACCTCCTGCTCCTCCTCGCTGTCCTCCTCCTCGCCCACCTCCGACTCGTCCAGCGACTCGTCCTCAGAATCCGGCTCCGGCTCCTCCTCGTACGGAACGTCCTCCTCGTCGGACTCCTCGGCCGGGGGAGGACTCTCTCTCCTCGTACTCCCACGCCGTGCACTCCTCGCACGTGGAGGTGAGGGTGTAGGTGAAGGTAGCCGTCGTGCCGAACTCGATCCCACCAGGATTTTCGACACACTACGCACCTTTTTTGCAAGGGCCTTCTTCATGTTTCCTGCATTGTCAAAAAAAAGTTTCATCAGTATACATAATCCAAAATTAAGGTAAATAGATGAAGCAAAAGTAAAAAAAAGAATTTAAATGAAGTAACAATTAGAATAAAACAAAATACATGGAGTAACGACAATGAGTTTTCATAAAATAAACTAGACTGACAATCACGGTTACATAGAGTAGCATTGACCTATTACATATAAGCTAGACTGTCAATTACTAATACATGTGTCCTCATCGCTATCAGTAGCCTGTGTCGAGATCATTGGGATCAACTATTGGACCACTCGTGTCGTCATCACTGTCAGGGTCGCCACACCACCAACCCTCCACGGAACCAGGAGGTGGTCCCTGTGGCTCATCGACATCAAGTCCTGCGTGGAACCGCTCTAGCAAAGACACATCGGCTTGGTTATGAACCTCCACGACTTCATCATGCGCTGTGTCTTCCTCCATTCCCGCATCTTCGTCTTCTTCGACGTATTCCATGTCATCATCGGTCGGCAAGTTGATAGTGAATTTCCCAGGGAGCCCTCCTTCCTGATAAAACTCGCCTTCGGATGTCGAGGGCTCTAGGCGCCGGTAATCTTCACTGTTAGGCATAGGCGGCCTATTGTGCGGCGGTACCGTCATCACAACATCCCACCCTTGTAGACGCTTTTGATATGCTTTGGCTGTTTTCTTGCACGGGTACGGGAGATAGAATACTTGGAAGGCCTGTAGCCAAAATGTAGACGTCGTCTCCCGAATACTTGGTGCTTTGTTGAACTTCGACCAATCCAATTCTAGGATCCCGTCTCACCCGATGCGGGTCGAACCAATGGCATTTGAATACAACGGGATTTAGCCCTTTACCAAAGCCATAATTCAACTCATATATAGCCTCGACTATTCCATAGTAATGGAGTTTATCTGAGCCTTCACATAACACCCCACTATTTATTGTCTTTCGATTGGCCCGGTTTGTTGTGTACTCATGGGTATGGAAGCGATATCCATTCACGTCATAAGCATGGAATGAGTTGACGGGATGGCTAAAGCCATGGGCAATCTTGCACTCCCAAAACACCCAACACACTTGTACACACATGGTAGGGCAAAACCTAGGTTTGGGTGGGTTTCTGACGCTCCGGGGGTCCGGGGTAGACGAAACCCTAGATCCGCAGGGAAAAACCATAACGTTTTCGTCTACCACCTTGACCGGCGTCGAAAGAGGGTAGGCACATGGACTTTTTCCCTTGGTTGTGAGTTGTTATGACATAGGAACATGGAAAACAACCTATTATCATAGATTCTCACAAAATTGCCACCGGCCGGTTACACCGAAACGGGACTTTTCGCCCGTTACGTCCACTTGTTAGGGGTTTCGACGCACATGCGGCCCGCACTACCGGATGGTTTATATATATTATCGAGAAAAATAATTAATTTAAGTAAATGAGTGTATTAGAAGCCTTAACAAAAAGTAAACAAAGGAAGCCTATGAAAACAGAAGAAATAAGAGGGGGGTGCAAACACATGGTTTGCCGTGCGTTTCATCCTAGGACACACGGCAAAGAAGGTTTGCCGTGATGGTCTACTAAGGGCTCACGGCAAAGATCAGATGTGATGTGCGCCGTTTACCATGGCCCACGGCAAAGAGGAGATGTGCCGTGCGCTGCGTTCACCCGCACGGCATAGTGTTTCCCGCGAATTGTTTTAGAGCGCGGGAATTAGCCGCGCGACGGGAATTTTTTTCCCGCGAAATATTTGGGAAGCGCGGCAAATCCTGGTCAACAGGTTTGCCGTGCAGGCTAGCACGACGCACGGCAAAGGAGTCTTTGCCGAGTGGTTTACGTTTGCCGTGCGTTTTTTGTTTATTTTGCCGTGCGGGTTTCTTTGTCGTGCGCTCTGCGTCTGATCTGCCGTGTGGTTTTCTTTGCCGTGATCGTTTCCGAGCCCCCACGGCAAAGAATTCTTTGTCATGTTCCGTAAATCTGAAAGCGCACGGCAAAGAAGGGTTTACACGGGAAAGACAGATTTTCCGGTAGTGAGGCATGTTAGTGTTGTTTTGACTGCATGCAAATGTCCAGGTTTTTGTTCCAGGGGTAACCCATGTTAAAAGTAGAAATTTAGTGCAAAAACAATAGATTTTTAGAGCAAGGGAGTTTTTTCTTTCAGGGTTCCAAGTTGTTTCTGTTTGCATGAAAAAATTACAAGTCAATTCAAGAAGCCTTAGTTCGTTGTGACAGCTATAAGTCTAGGTCATCAATGAAACAATGTATGCTCAGCCCTACAGGCACAACTTTTTGCCATGCCTGCCTAAAGTACCAAACAAACAAGCGACACATCCTACCTCTTCTAATAGGAAAAAGAAATCAAGCTGTAAACTCTCTTGTTTGAGATTGGAAATAATCATTTGTTGCTACCACATTCAAATGCTAATGACAAATTTCAGAAAAGCTGCATAAACTAGCTTTCCCTTACTTTCAAAACATCCAGGGAATCAACTTTAGAAGGTGCTACAAAGTCACTGTTCTGTAATTGGTAATTGTATCTGTAACTGTAACATCCAGGGTTTAGATTCAAATGATATGACTGTTCTGTAATTGTAACTGTATAATTTTCCTATAGAAGGTATGTCATCTGCTTATGTCCTCCACGCCGCAAATGTTCCCAGATCTCAGCAGTCCATTCACCTGCCAAAATAAAACATCAACAGAGTATGAAAAAATTCACAGCATCCATTCTGAACTGAATACTTAGAGAAATAATCATTGATAATTACTAAGAGCATAAATACTTAGGTAGTTTGATGTGATGACTCACCTCGTGGTGGCATATAAAGGTTGGTTTCATCCTAACTATTTATATCAACTAGCTAAAACTAACATAGGTAATACTCTGTTCAACACACTAGTGGTTTCCTGCTATAGCATGGGCAAGTGGTTTCAAGACGCAATTGGGATGTAGTGTCCAAATTTCTGTAGATCTCCGCTTTTATCTTTTATGTATTTTTTCCAGTGAAGTTGAGTTGTGTAAGTCTAGTTGTGGTTAACATGTGTTTTGCTGTTAGAATATGAATGGTGATGCTGTGGTTGTAAAGTAATTTATTTCCATTTAACTTGAAGGGAACGATGTATCCTTGAACTCCCAAGAAAAGAAACATAGAAAGGACACATAAGTACCATTACCAGTTGAAAGAGCAGGGGATTGGGATCAGTAAATCATTACACCCGGTTATGATTTCTCGACGGACGCTGGGACCTATTTTAAATAGTCGCAACAAGATACCAGGTTAGCAAATGTTTTTACTACTATGTCGAGAGAAAAGGGCCAACTTACTAAGCTGGTATAACTTCTTGGAATTAAATATCAGGCCCAATCTAGATATGAAATTTGTTAACGCTAAAAACATTGGAGCAGATTGACTCATCACTTCTACTCCACCAGTGAAGGAAAGTCTATCATCAGCCAGAAGGCCAATCATATTAAAAGTACAACTTACTTGAATGCAGAAATTTTAAAGATTACAAAATTGGCGTGAACAGGTGAGCAATTAAGAATTGATTTACAGAACATATGTATTGATTATAACAGTATACACAAAAAATTACCAAATGCAAAGAAGTAAGCTTCGTACAGGTCTACAGCATTTACATATCAAACAGGTAACCGGAAATTTTTTGTGACATATATCCACTGAAGAAGCAAGTATACAAGCTTTAGGAAAGAGTCACGTAAAAATAATTAGTACGATGAACTCCATACCTTTTAGTTACATAATCTTCCATCAGCTTCTGTTCATCTTCAGTGAACATGAACCACTTGTCTTTGTTCTTCACATTATTCTCATCGTCAAACTCTGATATAAACATGATAGTACTAGTTACTATTTGTTGCAACTTGCAAATGAATAAACTGAAAACTTATTACATAATAACTCCACACAAACCTTGGCGCATTATGTTTGTATTGTTATTACAATAGCCATCCATCTTCCAGTATGCTACTCCTTTGTCTACCCTGATAGGGGGGATCCAAAGGACACGTCCCAGCTCCTCTAACTCTAGCACAGTTGGGAAGTAAAAGAAGAAAATTAACACAGCACAACTAGCTCAATACCTTATTATTTTCGAACCAAAGCTTCATGCAATAAACAAAAGAACAGACATACCTAGGCGGACCTAGGTGTCTATTGTTTCTAGAATAAAAGAGGTACCCTAATTCAGGAATCAAAAGAGACTAGGACCTAATTGGTGGGTGCATATTTCCACACCTCCCATCAATTGAATCAGGCTCAATTTTGACGTAAGATAAAAAAGAAGTGTATGTTTGAAATGCTAAGAGACTAAGTTAAAAAAAAAAGTTAGTTCACATTCTATAAAGTATAGTAGTAAACTACCCAGCCAGTTTTAACTCCAACCTATGTTAATTATGAAGATAAAATAAGCCAAAATATGCAAGTAGAGGATACATTAATTGAAAGAAAAAAACAACACATACTCATTAATAGTCCAACACACTTGATCTTGATGGCCGAACTATGCTTAACAACTAAACTTTTTCAGTAAAAGATTATTTGAGGTTCAAATAAATTGGTGTCTCATGCTTGCTTTCGGTTCCAACTTATTACCTATAAACAAGAATTATTATTCTCCATTCCAATTTAAGATGGATTTTTTTACGTCATATCAAAGGAAACAGACTGTGATTAGCATGTAGAAGTGGTAAGAACACTAGTTATTTTAGAAGATATTTCTTATTAGGTAAAACATTTGACCAAAATCATTTCCAAACTGGCATGCATTATGAGCTGGAGAGAGTAAAATGAACTAACAAATAGTTACATTATGAAAGTATTGTCTAGGACAAATCTACAGATATGGTTTCCACATATCCAGTCTTTTTAATAAACAACGTGTGTTCTTGGAAAGTGAAGAGAGTATTACTTACTACAATTACTAAATACTACATTACTTTTTGAGACCTCTTTTTCCCATGGATAAGGTTGTTATCATAAAGCAAAAACAACTATAGTAAAAAAATAACAAATGTGGACTCCAACCTATAAACTAAATATATAGAGGCTACTCCGGAAACTGGAAGAAACTCAGCATGCAATACTGACTTGTCTTAGAGAGGCTTTTATCAATACTCAATTATAAATTTTCTCATAGTACCATTTTTATGTTATTGCATCCATTTTATTTTAGTACTAAAAGGAATTGAGTTTTACATCAAATATGAGCAAATAGTGCTGATGCATAGGTGATGAATATTTTTCCAAATACAAACTCAAAACATATATTAATTTTTTTGCAAGATATCATACATATTGAGTACTGAAGAAATGCAAACAACTAAACAATTTAATACAGGAAAGATGTAGATACATCAAGCCATACTGTAACAGACCATTCATTGCTGCCTGCTTCACTGTGTTTGCCTCCTTTATTTGAGAAATGATATTTTCAACTTCCTCATTGCTATCAGATTCTCCTCCTTCCATTGGTTCAGTCAGATCCTTATGTCTTTTTTTTAGCTGATTTTCCTATGACACAGGAGAAAACTTTTGTTCACTAATGTCAACCAAAGGACTTGCGACCAAACAAAGGAACTTCTCAATCCAAATACCTTTTTGGTTGCAGCACGGATTTTTTCTCTGGCGACAGATTCTCTATCTTTCCATCTAAAAAAAGATACAAGATAATTAGTATAAAAGTACAATAGTCAAGTGAACTATTCTAGCAAATATTGTAGCATGTACTTACTCAGAGGATAATGCCTCATCACACAGATAATTCAGCACGTCCAGCTTACAAGAAGGGGTCAAATTTTTATATCCTGATACCCCCTGGTTTAAGCAGTCAAGGGTCAAATCTTTTGCATCTAATGTCGAGTCAGCGATATATTCACCGACTTTTCTTATCCATTCATCTCCATGTCTTGGATACTCGCAAGCCCTAACAACAATTAATCAACCTCATTTAGTCATTTGTTAACTACATGCGGTAAACTATAGGGAAATATCACCTTGGAGTATACTTACTTGGCTTTGCCTTTTTCTATGATAGATAATAGATTTATGTGAAGGTCAGAAACAACTGAAGGCACCTCTCGGAGTTGACGAACTCCAGTTAGGTCTCTTACAATTTGTTCTGGTTGCCCCTCTAATTTGAAGATCTGGTTATACCATTTATAATAAAGAAAAAATTATCTCTCTAAGCAAGCAGACTGTGTGAGGAAAAGATAAACATTTTCACTAATAGAAACAAAACAAGGTTTGCTGTGAGATTATCATTACAATGCGAATAAGTTCTCTTTATACTATAAACTGAGAAATCATAATTATGCCCCTCAAAGTGATGATTTATTTTATGCTAACAAGATGGAAGTAATAAGAAAAGGACTAATGTTCTCGGTCTCACCAACAACAGAATTCATGACCTCGGAAAAAATCTCGGACAACCAAACTACCATAACTAGGTACTGCAAGTCATATTTAGAAGTGAGGAGCCAATGCATGAATGCAACACAAAATAATTCCTAATTGCTGCACTGGTACACATATTTAATATATGTTCATTATCACTCTCGGGATTTCTCCATGATGCTTGCTATGGATCGATAGAAGTTGAATTTAAGACAATTATGACACTTTCTGGAGATAGATGAAATCACGTATATAGATGATTAGATACATAGGAACTTGCATAGACATGCATCATTATCACAAATTATTTGGAAGCCTTTAAGACATCTTAGGCTTCGCAATTATTCATACGATGACATCTCATTTAACAGGCCAAATTTTCAGACATTTAAATGCAAATGTGATGTGCTGAAGATGTTGGCATGATGTTGCAGCAACTTAACTAGCATAGAATAAAATAACGTTATTGTGTGCTTTCCATAACTACCTCGCCAAATAGGCGGCAGAACTCCAAAAATTGAATGGCAGCGCCAACATCTTCAGGCTGCAGCTCTACACCTGCAACAGAGGTCATCAGAGTACCCCTGGGTAGATCTATAACATCCTCGAGAACATCAATGTTCTCAGCTCTCAACAGGGGCTTCTTATTAGCAGAAGTTTCATCGACACTGGCTTTCGGCTTCTTGCCAGGACGGACCATTGGCCCCGTCGGTGACCGCTCTCTCTTCCGCCTGCCAAACAAAACCAGATAACAAGATCTATCACCAACAACAAAAATCAATAATCACTCGTGGCAAGTATCAGCTTCAGATGGCTCACCGGCAGACGCTACATCTGCAACGATTCCGGCACTTGGGACATTCCCAGGTCTCCTGCTGCAACACCTCGTCGGCAATCTCAGGGTACCTGTTAAACAAAGAGAACCATCAAGAAACCAACCCAGAAAAGATTTTCTACCACAACCTTAAGAAAAATCAGAGAGGAAATTATGTGACCAGTTGTGTATGCATGTCTTGCAGTATTTCAGAGGGCATTTGCCCTTCTTCTTGAACCCCCCTTTGCAAGCTGGTCCAGGGGCTCCTGTTCTGGTCTGACGGCACTGGGGAATAGACCAACAAAGAAACAGAGATGAGGGCATATACTTAAAGCTTATTAGCACAAATACTGCCCTAACTTCGAAATAAGATCAAGAACTTGTTATGATCCAGCACTTGTTTGAATCTGGTGGTCCTAATTAACGCGTGCACTGCATGGCTGTGATTAGCATATTATCTGAACAATAATCAGATCTAAGAAAATACAGAAGTTTGATCTAAGTAGATACTAGTATTTTAACGGAAACTCAAAGGTGTACCATGGATGCATCCACCAGAAGCGAAAGGGAGGAGGAGCTCACCTGGTGACAGTAAAAGGAGTCTCCCTGCATCTGCTCCACACGGACGGAGCTCATGTCCCCGTCGCCGTCCATGGACGATTCTTGCGAGGTGGCCGGGGGAGTTGAGAAGGAACGGGCGAAGGAAAAGATTTGCTAAGGATGCGGAAATCTGGGAGGGATCGGGAAATCGAAGTATAAATAAACTGGACATGGGGTGTAAATGTCTCCGATTCCTGGAATTGGAAGGTATTGAATCAGGTGAGGTGGATGGGAGCGAGGACGAGCTGGGCATCCCTGGCGCCGCGCGTTTGAGCAGAGCCAAATGGGAAAGTAGTAACGGTTGCGAAGAATGCCAAATATTTGAAATGCCCGCTTCGCTCCAAAATCCAAATCTTCCCTCGTCTTCTTCGGGTTTTTTTTTTCTTCGACCAATCCGAACGGTGGGAAAAGGAAGCAGATGGGCTACTGGGCTCTCAAAATACCAAATCAGTCTCCATATTGAAATGAGCTCGAATAACAATTTCATTGTTTGGCTGGGCACGGTATTGGTAGATGGAACGAACTCAAATTCCAAATTTATGTTTGCATGCCCGTATGCTGGAATCATTGCTTCTCGTTGCGTGGAGGGTGCGGGAGAGGGAGCTCCCGAGGATGAGCAGCAGTGGGGGTGGAGGAGGGCAGCGGTCGGCAGGGTGGAGCTCTGATGGCTCCTCTGGAGCAGATCTGCACGGAGGTGGGGTGGGGGGAGATAGGAGAGAGGGGGACAGAACGAGGAGAGGCCAACTTGGGGAGATGCGGAGCCAACCAAGCTGTAGGGGAGGCGCCATGGATGTGCAGGGGAGGCGCCATTACGAGTGGGGGAGCACGGGCAAGGAGGAGGGGCTGGAGGGAGAAGGACGAGAGGGTGGTGGCTTGTTTGGACAGGTGGGGGATGAGGGCGTGTTTGTCCAGTCAGTTTTCTAGCTGCTTTTCACGAAAATATAAGAGCAACTCCAGCCGTCGGCCCAAAGACGATTTACCGGCGTAATTTTGGACCTTTTGGGGCGCCGGCGCAAAAGTTCAGGCTGGGACGCGCCGATTCCCAGCCGCGCCTCCAGCGACACGGAGTTAAAATCGTTAAACATGAGAAATTTGGACAAAGTTCGTTGTAAACTAGGCGAAATTTGTACAACCATGCGAAATTCAACAAACATAAAGAAAACCTAAAAGTAAAATGGCCACATGCCGAAGTTGCGGCAGAGCTGCTGCGAGTAGTCGCAGCCGTCGTCATCGTAGTCGTCGGCTCCGCCCGGAGGAGCTCTGGTGCTGCAGCCTGCCCCGAAGTCGCTGCCGCGGTACTGGTGGCTCGGCCCGGCCTTGCCCTTCTCCTCGTCGCTGTCGTCCAGGATGACGACCTCCGGGTCAGCGCCAGGGCGACGACGATCGAGACGAGCGAGGAGCTCCACCTCCTCGGCCGCAAGGCGGCATTGGCGCTCCTCCTCCTCCCGCGTGTGGTCGCGAGCCGACCAGGCCAACGCGTCCTCGAACCGCGCCGGCAGCACGTCGTTGAAACTCGCCTTCTGGCTGGGGAAGTCCTCGGGGTCGCCCTCCGCCTCCGCCTTCAGGGCAGACTTGATGTACTCCCGCGGCGCCGATCTTGCCTTCTTGAGGGCGCGGCCGAGGGAGCTACCTCCGGTGCCGGACTCCTTCTTCGGCTTCACCAGGCGGAGGGACCGAGGCGACGACGGCGGGCGAGCGCGACGTCCTTCGTCGGGCTCGTTGATGATGATGTCGCGCGAGCGTCTCCACGGCGGCATGTCCACCGGCTCGGCCTTGACGCGGGCGAGAGGCGAGTGCGGCATCGCCGGCGTGCGCGGCATCGAGTCGGCTTAACGGGTGGCGCCGGAGAAGGACGACGAGGACGCGGTCATCCTCCTCGGCATCCAGCCCTGGCGGTCGGAGACAGTGGATGTGCGCGGCGGGGCCTCCAGCCACGGCTCGTTGCCGTCCTCGATGTAGCCGAGGACGTACGAGAGCGTGCGCCCGGGCACGCCCCACCACCTCTTCCTACCGGCGGAGTTGCTATGCGCGGGCGCAGGCGGCGGGCCGGTGTAGTTCTCGATCTGCCAGCGGCGACGCTCGGTGAAGTAGAAGTTCCAGGAGCCATTGTTCTCCTGGTCCCAGATCGGGTTCGCCCGCTGGTCGTCCGTCATGCGCTCGCGGGCGGCCTCGATCTCTGCCAGCCAGTCCTCGCCGGTTGGGACAGGGGGCACCGCCAGGCCCATCTAGCTGATCCGCCAGTTGCCGGGGACGTGGGTGTCTGGCGGGACATGGTAGCCCGCCCCGAACAACATGCGCGCCTCCCACTCGTACAGCCAGTCCCGGTCGAAGCTGTTGGCCGCCGCGTCGTCTCTTGGGTACCTCTCGGCGGCCATGGTTCTAGGGCGAGCTTGCGAGCATGGAGTTGGGCGAGCTTGCCAGTGCTGATTCGGGGGGAAGTGAGGAGAGTGTGAGCGGCGAGGGAAATAAATAGCGGCGAGGGGCGACGGGAAGAGGCCGGAAACGGTAGGTGTCGTGCGGGGAATACGTGGGAAGCCGAGCGGTGGCGCCGCATGGCGTCGCTGATTGGACGCGACGGTCGTTCGCCTGAAAAGCTGACAGGCGGGCATGCATTAAACGGGCGTGGGAGACGAGACGAGGAGGACGACGAAGATGTGCTGCTGCCAGGGGCCCACGGGAAGTTTCGCGCGTGATCGTTTCGTTTCGTGTTGTTTCGCTTTCGCCGGTGCACCCATGCGGAACCAGGCGCGATGGGTTCGGTCTAGAAACGCCGGATTACTTTTGGGCCAAATCCGGCGGAAAACGAGGCTCTAGAGGGGCGACTGGGAGCAAAATGGGCCGCCGGCAGAAAAAAATGTTGTTCTGGGGGCCCTCGGGGGGCGGGTGGAGTTGCTCTAAGCTGGTCAAACGAAATAAACACGATTGGATGCACGTAGGAGCGAAGCTAGAGCAGAATTTCACTAGGTTCATGTATGTTACTTATGATGTATTCATCCACTAATAAATAATTTTAAAATAATACTCCCTCCATTCCTTAATATAAGGTGTCTAAGGTTTTGGCACGGATATTAAGACATCAGTATTTTGCATGTGGTGGACTTATTTTCTTATGATTTTTTTTTTAGAAATAGGAGTCCCTAATAGCCACAACTTGAAAACAATACTTCAAATCCCTCATTTCCATATTGTGACTCATTTGTTAATGGGTACAATTGTCCATAAATCGCAATACACCTTATATTTTGAAATTTTTCTCAAAATCTTAGGCACCTTATAACAAGGAACGGAGGGAGTAATTAGATGAGGAATGGATGAAATTTATTAGGATCAGCTGAACCCAATGCACCGACTGTACGGTAGGTTTAACTGAAGCAGCTTCGTTTCCCACAGACTCGAAAAAGCACATCGGGTAGATGCGCGCCTTTGTCTACTTTGTTCATCGAAATTACAAGAAAAACTTCACCCTAGGCCATCTCCAGAAAATCACATTCACAACTTGTGCCCCTACCCGACCCCGACCCTACGGATGGCAATGGGTACCCGATACCCGCAAACCCGACGGGTACCCGCCTCAAATGGGGAGGGTTTGGACTAGAAAAATCCCCATGGGTATGCTTAGCAGGAAAATGTCATACCCATCGGGTATGCGGGTGCGGGTATGGGGATGCCAAACCCATACCCGCGAACCCGTGTACCCGACTAGAACGTAATGACCCCACATGTCATTGCCTACTAAGCCACTAACACCCCTAGCCCATAATCCCACTAACGCACCTAGCCCACTAAGAGACCTAGCCCACTAAAGACACTAACGTACAGGCCACAGCCACACACGAGCTGCCTCTCCTTGGCGGATACGGGGCGGGTCCCGCGTACCCGCCGGGTCGCGGGTATGGTTGAGATCTCGACCCGCCGGCGGGTATGGGGCGGGTGGCGGGTATGGGTGGAGGAGCCAGGTACGGGTATGGGTATGCCAAACCCGGCCCCGAACCCGGCGGGTGCCATCCGTACCCGACCCCAACTTCGGGCCGTTCTTTTCCTTTGTCGAGAGCTAGGGTTTTGCATGCGCACTGCCACCGCTTCCACTGTCGACGACCGGAGGTCAACCCCATCCCTCTCCAATGTAGCCTCTCTCTCCCTTCCTAGGCACGTCCCTCATTGCCATCGTCCGTCGTCATGCTCAGTAGGTCGACGCCGCCGTCCGTCAATGACAGGGGGCATCGGCAGGCCCATCTGGTTGATCCGCCAGTTGCCGGGGACGCGGGTGTTCAGCGGGATAGGGTAGCCCGCCTCGAACAACATGCGTGCATCCCACTCATACAGCCAGTTCCGACTGAAGCCATTGGCTGCCGCGTCGTCTCCTGGGTACTTCTCGGTGGCCATGGTTCTAGGGCGAGCTTGCGAGCGTGGAGTTGGGCGCGAGTGCTGATTCGGGGGGAAGTGAGGTGAGTGTGAGCGGCGAGGGAAATAAATTGTGGCGAGGGGTGGTAGGAAGAGGCGGGAAACGGTAGGTGTCGCGCGGGGAAGACGCGGGAAACCGAGCGATGGCGCCACATGGCATCGCTGATTGGACGCAACGGTTGTTCGCCTGAAAAGCTGACCGGCGGGTATGCATTAAACGGTCGTGGGAGACAAGACGATGAGGACTACGAAGATGTACCGCTGCCAGTCAACCGATGTGGTGCTCTTGTGCATATATTTTCTGTCACCGATGTGGTGCTCTTGTGCTTTCTTTTTGCTATATAGTTGTGATGCTCCTGGTTAGTGCTAGTTGTTTTGTGCTATGTAGAAGATGCCTACTTGTGTTAGATGGATGTATATATGTGCATGATTATTTGCTATGTAGTTGGGCATATGACATAATTATTTTCTGCCTGCTAGTGCAAATCAAATGCTCCCTTGAGTAATTGTGTAGTGTTTCTTTTGGTATCTAGGATGCATACCACACTCGAGTTTTTCCGCGACATATGGATGGAAGAAGTAAACGCAAACAATAGGTATGGGGGTTGTTTGAGTCCAAAGAGGTACAAAAATCTTGGTGACAGATTTGTCGAGAATACAAGAAAAATATAGCAAAGAAGCAATTTAAGACAAATGGGATGCTTTAATAAAGGATTACACAGGTTGGATGGAGTTGCAAAATGCAACAAAGCTGGGTTGAGATCCTCAAACAAAAACTATGGATGCAGATAATGATTGCTGGAAGACTCACCCATCTGTAAGTCATGTGTTTATTACTTCACTTGTCTTTTTGTCACCTATCTATAATAATTTAACTAATTTACCTATTATGTCTATTTTGCAGTATTGTCCCAAACATGCAAAGTTAAGAAATGGGACACCACCCAACAAGGAACAACAAAATGTCAGGTTTTGAAAATTGTTCCTATTTGTTGCACTGGCACGCCTATTTAATATGTGTTCATTATCACTCGGGTTTTCTCCGTGATGCTTGCCATAAATAGAAGTTTAATTTAAAACAATTATGACACTTACTACAGGTAGATGAAATCAAGTTTATAAATCATTATACACACATGAAATTGCACAGATATGTATCACTACCACAAATTCTTTGGAAGTCTTTAAGACATCTTAGTCTTCCCGGTTTTTCATACGACGACATCTCATTCAACAGGCTAAATTTTCAAACATTTAAATACAAATTGATGTTCGGAAGATGTTGGCGAGATGTTGTTGCAGTAGTTTAACTAGCATGTGAAAAAAAACTTGTGTGATTTCCATAACTACCTCGTGTGCCAAACAGGCAGCAGAACTCCAAAAATTGAATTGCAACGCCAACATCTTAAGGTTGGAGCTCTACACCTCAACATAAGTCAAGAGACTACCCCTGGGTAGATTTATATCATCCTTGAGAGCATTGATATTTCCAGCTCTCAAAAGGGGTTTCTCATTAACAGGAGTGTCATTGACACTTCCTTTCGGCTTCTTGTCAGACCGGACCATTGGTCCCGTCGGTGACTGTTCTCTCTTCCGCCTGCCAAACAAAACCAGATAACGAGATCTATCACCAACAACAAAAATCAATATAAAGTCGTGGCGAGTATCAGCTTCACATGGCTCACTAGCAGACGCTATATGTACAACGATTCCGGCACTAGGGGCATTCCCACGTCTCCTTATTCGACTCTTCATAGGGAATCCAATCGTACCTGTTTAACAAAAAGAACCATCAAGAAACCAACCCAGAAAATATTGTCTACCACATCACTAAGAAAAAACGGAGAGGAAATTATGTCACCTACTATGTATGCATCGCTTGAGTATTTGATAGGCCATTTTCCCTTCTTCCTGGATCCCCCCTTGCTATGCGAGCTGGTCCAGGGCTCCTGTTCTGGTGTGACGGCACTGCGGAATAGAGCAACAAAGAAACAGAGATGACATATACCTAAAACCTATTCGCACAAATACTTTGCCCTCACTTCGACGTAAGATCCAGAACTTGCTATGATCCAGCACTTGTTTGAATCTAGTGGTTCTAATTAATGCATGCACTACATGGCTGTGATTATCATGTCATCTTAAAAATAATCTAATCCAAGAAAATACAATAGTTTGATCTAAGTAGATAATATTTTCACGGAAACTCAAAGGTGTACCAAGGATGCATCCACCACAGGAAAAAGTGCGGCGGAGCTCACCTGATAACAGAAAAAGGTGTATCCCAGCATTTCCTCTACATGGACGGAGCTCCTCCCCCGTCGCCGTCCATTGACGATCCTTGCAAGGTGGTCGGTGGATGGAGAAAGAAAATTTGTGTTCGAGACTGCAGAAAAACAAGAGGGGTCAAGAAATCAAAGTATAAATAAATTGGACATCTAGTGTAAATGACTTCGATTACTAGAATTGGAGGGTGTTGAATCATGTGAGGTGGATGGGAGTGAGGACGAGCTAGCCATGGTTGGTCTTGCGCGTTCGAGCAGAGGGGAAGTAGTAACGATTATTATAAAGGCCAAATTTAAGAACATCTAAATAAAAATTGATGTTCGAAACACGTTGGCGAGATGTTGCTGCAGCAGTTTAACTAGCATGTGAAAAATAACTTGTGTGCTTCCCATAACTACCTCATGCGCCAAACAGGCAACTAAACTCCAAAAATTGAATTACAGTGCCAACATCTTAAGATTGCAGCTCTACACCTGCAATATAAGTCAAAATACTACCACTGGGTAGATTTATATCATCGTTGAGAGCATTGATGTTTTTTAGCTCTCAAAAGGGGCTTCTTATTAACAGGAGTATCATCCACACTGCCTTTCGGCTTCTTGTCAGACTGGACCATTGGTCCCGACGGTGACTGTTCTCTCTTCCGCCTGCCTAACAAAACCAGATAACGAGATCTATCACCAACAACAAAAATAAATATTCAGTCGTGGGGAGTATCAGCTTCACATGGCCCACTGGCAGACGATATAGGTACAACAATTCCGACACTAGGGGCATTCCCACGTCTTCTTGTTCGACCCCTCATAGGAAATCCAATCGTACCTGTTTAACAAAAAGAACCATATAGAAACCAACCGAGAAAATATTTTCTACCACACCATCAAGGAAATTTTTTCACCTATTGTGTATGCACTGCTTGTAGTATTTGATAGGCCATCTTACCTTCACCCTGAATCCCCCCACCCCACTTGCTATAAAAGCTGGTCCAGGGGCTCCTGTTCTGGTCTGACGGCACTGGGGAATAGAGCAAAAAAGAAACAGATATGATGATATACCTAAAACCTATTAGCACAAATACTTTGCCTTAACTTCAACGTAAGATCGAGAACTTGTTATAAATCTCACACTTGTTTGAATCTGGTGGTTCTAATTAATACATGCACTACATGGCTGTGATTATCATGATATCTTAACAATAATATGATCCAAGAAAATACAATAGTTTGATCTAAGTAGATAATATTTTCATAGAAAATCAAAGGTGTACCAAGGATGCATCCACTAGAGGCACAGTAAAAGGTGTATCCGAGCATTTGCTGCACACGGACGGAGCTCCTCCCCCCATCGTCGTCCAGTGACAATCCTTGGAAGGTGGTCGGGGGATGGAGAAAGAAAAATTTCGCACGAGACTATGGAAAAATAGGAGGGATCAAGAAATCAAACTAGAAATAAATTTGACATATGGTGTAAATGCCTTCGATTACTGGAATTGGAGGGTGTTGAATCATGTGAGGTGGATGGGAGCAATGACGAGCTAGCCATGGTTGGTCCCGCGCGTTCGTGCAGAGGGGAAGTAGTAACGATTATTACAAAGGCCAAATTTTCAAACAGTTAAATACAAATTGATGTTCGAAAGATGTTGGCGAGATGTTGTTGCAGCAGTTTAACTAGTATGTGAAAAAATAACTTGTGTGCTTTCCACAACTACCTCATGCGCCAAACAGGCAACAAAACTACGAAAATTGAATTACAGCACCAACATCTTAAGGTTTCCAGCTCTACACCTGTAACATACGTCAAAAGACTACCCCTGGGTAGATTTATATCATCGTTGAGAGCATTGATGTTTTCAACTCTCAAAAGGGGCTTCTTATTAACAGGAGTGTCATTGACACTTCCTTTCGGCTTCTTGTCAGACCAGACCATTGGTCCCATCGGTGACTGTTCTCTCTTCCGCCTGCCAAACAAAACCAGATAACGAGATCTATCACCACCAACAAAAAAAATCAATATCTAGTCGTGGCGAGTGTCAGCTTCACATGGCTCACTAGCAGACGCTATAGGTACAACGATTCCGGCACTAGGGGCATTCCCACGTCTCCTTATTCGACTCCTCATAGGGAATCCAATCATACATGTTTAACAAAAACAACCATCAAGAAACCAACCCAGAAAATATTTTCTACCACAGCATTAAGAAAAAAACAAAGAGGAAATTATGTCACCTATTGTGTACGCATTGCTTGCAGTATTTGATAGGCCATTGTTCCTTCTTCCTGGATCCCCCCTTGATATGCGAGCTGGTCCAGGGGCTCCTGTTCTTCTAGTCTGACGGCACTGCGGAATAGAGCAACAAAGAAACAGAGATGAGGGCATATACCTAAAACCTATTAGCACAAATACTTTGCCCTAACTTCGACGTAATATCCAGAACTTGTTATGATCCAGCACTTGTTTGAATCTGGTGGTTCTAATTATTGCGTGCACTACATGGCTATGATTATCATGTCATCTTAACAATAATGTGATTCAAGAAAATACAATAGTTTGATCTAAGTAGATAATATTTTCACGGAAACTCAAAGGTGTATCAAGGATGCATCCACCAGAGGCTAAAGTGCGATGAAGGTCACCTGATAACAGTAAAAGGTGTATCCGAGCAAGGGAATATGAAAAGCGACTAAACGAGGTTGTAAACAATGTTAAAAGATGGACCGGGGGCCATGGGTTCACTAGTGGTGTCTCTTCATTAAATAAAATACTCATATGATGGGTAAACAAATTACAGTCAGGCAATTGAGAAGATTGTGACACAAACTTAATCTAGCTATATCAAAATGTTCATGGTAATATTCATGAAGGCATCACAACAAGGAACAAAGACCTTTATCCAACTGCATCTTTGTCTAAAAAGTCCACCTAGGGATCGCCCATCGGTATTAAGTTGCAAGCAATAGACATTTGCATTAAGTAAAGTGTATGATGTAAGCAATATTCAAAACCATAAAGAGATAAACACCTATGTTTTACCCTTAGTCGCAACAACACACCCTTGTTCTTTGACGTTTCTGTCACTCGTGCCCAGGAACAAGAGGGGGCATGAACCAACTATCTAGCATAAATACTCTCTCTTGGAGACATAAGCGATCACTTGGCCAAAGCAACTACACACATCGGAGAGCATGCAAGAACATAAATTAACATATAAGAACCATGCACACTCTGATCATAATTTCATAATCCATCGGATCCCAACAAACACATCATATAGCATTAGAAATAGTCGATCTTGATCATGTAGGGCAGCTCACAAGATCATAAACATGAAGCACAAGGGAGAGAGACAACCATCTAGCTACTGCCATCGACCCGTAGTGCAAGGTGGAACTATTCACGCATCATCCCGGCAGAAGGCATGGTGATGTAGAGCCCTCCGAGATCAATCTCCCCTCCGGCAGCGTGCCGGGAGCAGCTTCAGAATCTCCCTGAATTAGGTTTCGAGATGGCTGCGGCTTCGGGTGGAGTTCGTGGAAAATAATCATCGCCCCGTACTTTTTAGGGTTAATGTGATTTTACAAGCGTCGGAGGGGGCCGAGGGGACCCACCAGGATCAGGGGCAGGTCCTAGCCGCAAGCTCACCTCTGGCCGCGGCTGCTGGCCACCCCTGCCCTGGGGGTGGCCCCTCTGTCTGCTCTCTGGACTCCGTCTTCGTCTTGTCATAAAAATAATTCCCGTAAATTTTGGCGCAATTCCGAGAATATTTCCAGAAGTGGATTTTCTGAAATAGAAAACAGCAAAAATAGGAAATTGGCACTGGGCATCTTGTCAATAGGTTAGTCCGACAAAAAGCCTAAAAATGATATAATAAGATGATAAAAACATGTAACAATGGCATATAACTAGCATGGATCAGTCAAAAATTATAGATACGTTTGACACGTATCAGCATCCCCGAGCTTAACTCCTACTCGTCCTCGAGTAGGTAAGTGATAAAAAGATAATTTTTTACGAGCATGCTACCACATAATCTTGATCAAAGTAGTAATGTAAAGCACATGATATGAATAAAGTGACCCAAAACAATTTTCTGTAGTTGATAATAAGCAAACAATGAGTAACCAAGTTGCATTATCTAAGCAAAACCTTTCATGGATAGTATTTTGGAGACATGAAAGCATAAAGATTGACATAACATGAAAGTGCTCAAGGTAATATTTTCTTGTAAAAAGTGTTTGAAGTCAACTTTCAACATGCTTATCTCATAGATAAAGTCAACATAAAGAATCATGATTAAGCATAAAGATGAAATATAATCAATTGCACCCAGAGTTAGTGTTGCAAGCTTGCTTTGAGTAGATGGAGAGAGAAAAGGAAAACTGACTCAACATGAATAGTAAAAGAAAGGCCCTTCGCAGAGGGAAGCAGGGATTAATCATGTGCTAGAGCTTTTTAAATTTTAAAAACTGAAGTAAAACAATTTTGAGAGATGCATGCTTTTGTCAACGAATCTATAGCAAAGAAATCCGTTAGTCCCCCATACCAAGCAAGGCTTTTAGACTTTTGAGAGCGGCTCTCATAGAGGAACGAGAACATTCCACTTTCTCCTTTGTTTATCACTAGCCAATGTTTGACTGATTTCTCAGGTACAATGTGTGAAGGAGATAATAATGTTGGTTGAATTTATATTTTGCGGGCTAAGAACCCATGCCATCTCTCGGAAAATTTAAATGAGCACGAATTCCATGCTCATCAGGTGAAAAGGGGGAAATGACCTTGCTTGACACATGATATAACAAACTTGCCTACTACTTCCTCATGAGCTAAAAACAAAGGCACAAAAAGGAGCATTTTGAAAGTTTAAAGGTAGCACATGACAATTTACTTGGAATGGCAAGAAATACCATGTATAGGTAGGTATGGTGGACACTGCTGGAAAGATATTTGGCTCAAGGATTTGGATGCATGAGCAGTATTCCCGCTCAGTACAGAGTTTTGGGCTAGCAAAGGATATCAAAGCAAACAAGCACCAGCAACCTGAACAAGAATGACTATAGAACATACATTAAGCATATATAAGCACAAAACTCCGTATTGTCTTCCTTTTTAACCAAACATTCATTTGATGAAAATACTTGACTATCGAACTTACAAGTATGAACAACTATATAAATTCAAGCTTTAACGGTAGTTCTTCACTAATGAGCCTTAACTTAAATAACCAGCAAGTTTAAACATTAATTCACTTAACATCTCAAAACAATTGGCAAGTATAAAGCTATTCAAACATGAAGATCTACAAGACTATGCAAGTTTTTCATCATACCACTACCACATGCACGGCATTTTATCATTCCAACAAATCAAACAAGCAACCATAAACAACTCTCTAAACAAATATAAGTGAAGCATAAGAGAGTCTAATAACAACTAACAACTCTTAAAAATATATAAGCGAAGCACAAGAGCTGATAAGAAAAACAAAGCTAAGAATACTCAACAAAATATAAGCGAAGCACAGGAGTATTCTAATGAAAAAGCGGAGCGTGTTTCTCTCCCACACAAGATAGCTAGGATCCAAAAAAGTACATGACCAGCAAACAAACTAAAACAAACTGAAATTAAAATAAAATGACGCTCAAAGAATAGCACATAATATGTAAAGTGATAAAAACGTAGTTTCAACGGAGAAGACCTGATGGTTGTCGATGAAAAAGAGGGGATGGCTTGGGCATCCCCAAGCTTGGACGGTTGAGTATTTTTGAATGTCCAGGGGGATGCCATGGGGGCATCCTCAAGCTTGTTCTTTTGTCCATCCTTCAATTTCTTTCATCATCCTCTCTCGTGGAACCTAAAAACTCCCTTTGCACAAAACTTTTCATAAATTGATTAGAGGGTTAGTTCCCATAAAATAAAATCCACTTGGGTTCACCAAGACAAATTACACAAACTTTATTTAGCATTAGATACTATTTACTAAGCCTCAAAGGTGGCACTCCTTCCACAAAGTACCGCAAATGATTCTAATAAAAGAGGCAAATACAAATTTAGAGGCAAATACCGCAAAGGCAGAATCTGTCAAAAACTGGACAGTCTGTAAAGATCGATTTTCTAGAGGCACTTACATAGCTCAAATCAGAAAACTTAAAAATAATGAAAGATAGATAAAAGTATCATGCTTGCTTTCAAAACTACCAGAAAAAGATCACGTTCTGGGATTTTTTGAGATTTTCTGAAACGGGAGCTCATAATCTGTTTCTGGACAGCAAAATCAACACCTCGCACTTTCAATGCATTAGAGGCTAATACTTGGCACAAAAAACAAAATAAAAAGATACAATGAATTTTCTACAGAGGCAACAACTCCATGACTCAAGAAACCAAAAATAAAAATTGGGTTTCCTCCCAACAAGCGCTTTTCTTTAATGCCTTTTAGCTAGGCGCAATGCCAAATACCAAGTCTTTTCGGAGGCCTTAGCAACATCAAGAGCATAGCTGGACCTTATGATTGATTCAAAAGGTAGATTCATTCTCTTTCTAGGGAAGTGTTCCATCCCTTTTCTAAGAGGAAACTGAAATCTTATATTGCCCTCTTTCATATCAATGATAACACCAACGGTTCTCAAAAAAGGTCTTCGCAAAATAATAGGACAAGAAGCATTGCACTCAATGTCCATAACAATGAAATCAACATGAACATAATTATTATTAACAACAATAAGTACATCATCAATTCTACCCAAAGGTTTCTTTTTCGAAGAATCAGCAAGATGCACATATAAATGACATTCTTACAATGGTTTCAAATCAAGCATATCATAGAAACTTTTAGGCATAACAGAAACACTTGCACCAAGATCACATAAAGCATTGCAATCCAAGTCATTTATTTTCATCTTAATAGAAGGATCCCAACCATCTTGTAATTTTCTAGGAATAGAGGTTTCAAGTTGGAGATTTTCTTCCCTAGCTTTGATAAGAGCATCGGTAATGTGTTTAGTAAAAGCAACGTTTAACTTACTAGCATCCGGCGACCTAGCAATTTTTTGTAGGAAATTTATGACTTTAGTAAGATTGCAATTATCAAAATCAATTTCATCATCTTTAAAGAGGCTAGGAGGATTATCATTAGTAGTTTGGATAGTATAAACATTAACAGTTTTACTATTCATTTTAGCATTTTTAGCTTCTTCTTCTCTAGCCCACCTAGCATGCAAGCGAGCTAAAATCCTTTCATTCTCATTAATTTGAATAGAAATAGCATTTAAAGATTCAGTAGGCTTGTCTTGAAGAGGGGTGGTTCTAATTTTTAAAATTTCAACATCATGAGCTAGATTCTCCACTTTAGAAACAAGACTATCAAGTTTTTCAAGTTTCTCTTCAACAGTTTTATTAAAATCTCTTTGTGTAGTAATAAAATCCTTTAGAACATTTTCAAGATCAGTAGGCACACTCCTATTAGCATTATAATAATTACCATAAGAGTTGCCATTATTAGGAGGATAAGGTTTATAGTTGTTACCACCAAAATTATTTCGATAAGCATTATTGTTGAAATTATTTCTATTAAGGAAATTAACATCAATTGATCCTTTTCTTGAGCAATTAATGAAGCAATAGGAACATTATTAGGATCAATAGGGGACTTATTGGTAGAAATCATAGACATAATCATATCAACCTTCTCATTCAAAGAGGAAATTTCCTCGACATAATTTACCTTCTTACCAGTTGGAGCTCTCTCGGTGTGCCATTGTGAATAATGTGTCATCATTTCATCCAAAAGTTTAGTTCCTGCACCTAATGTGGCGGACATGAAGGTTCCTCTAGCGGCCAAGTCCAACAAGTTCCTTGAAGAAAAATTCAAAACTGCATAAAAAGTTCGAACAACCATCCAAGTAGTTAATCCATGTGTGGGACAATTTTTAACCATAGACTTCATTCTTTCCCAAGCTTGATCAACATGTTCATTATCAAATTGTCTAAAGTTCATAATGTTACTCCTCAATTGTATAGTTTTAGCACGTGGATAGTACTTTCCAATAAAAACATCTTTGCATTTAGCCCAAGAATCAATGTTATTTCTAGGCAAAGACAATAACCATTCTTTAGCTCTCCCTCTCAAAGAGAAAGGGAAGAGTTTCAGTTTTATGATGTCACTTTCAACCTCTTTATATTTTTTCATATCACATAACTCAACAAAGTTATTTAAATGAGAGGCGGCATCATCAGTACTAGAACCGGAAAATTGCTCTTTGATAACAAGATTTAGCAAAGCAGGTTTAATTTCATAAGATTCTGCTTTAGTGGCGGGTGGAGCAATTGGAGAGCATATGAAATCATTATTATTAGTGCTAGTAAAGTCACATAACTTAGTATTCTCAGAAGAAGACATATTGAAAAAGCAAACTAACAAAACAGGAATAAAGACTACACTATTTTTTTGGGGTTTTTTTAACAAGTAAATAAGCAAAACAAGAAATAAACTAAGCAAGACAAAACAAAGTATAGTTATTGAGAGTGCGACACTCCCCTTGCTGCAGCTCCAAAGTCCCCGGCAACAGCGCCAGAAAACTGCTTGATGGTGTAGTTGATGGAGTTGGGTGGTGCCCCAAGCGAAGGCGTTGATGTAGCAAGTAGCAGTTTTCCCTCAATTAAGAACTGAGTTTTAATCGAACCAGTAGGACTTTGAAATCAACAACGAGGTGCACATCAATGATCTCTAGCGCTTAACCGTTGATGAACGTGGACCTGCACACACTAAAACAATTACTTTGCCCCCAACGGCAGGAAGGTTGTCAATCTTCCCGGTCTGCTGAAAACAAAGCGGTTAAACGTATTGTGTAGTGAATGAATTTATGGAAACGGACCAGATGCATCTTTACAAAGACCATTATCCAACTGCATCTTTTTCTAAAAAGTCCACCTAGGGATCGCTATCCAGCATGTCATCCATCGGTATTAAGTTGCAAGCAACAGACATTTGCATTAAGTAAAGTGTATGATGTAAGCAATATTCATAATCATAAAGACATAAACACCTTTGTTTTACCCTTAGTCGCAACATCACACCCTCGTCCTTAGACGTTTCTGTCGCTCATGCCCAGGCACAAGAGGGGGCATGAACCAACTATCTAGCATAAATACTCTCTCTTGGAGACATAAGCAATCACGTGGCCAAAGCAACTACACACATCGGAAAGCATGCAAAAACATAAATTAACATATAAGAACCATGCACAATCTGATCCAACTTCATAATCCATCGGATCCCAACAAACACATCATATACCATTACAATAGTCGATCTTGATCATGTAGGGCAGCTCAAAAGATCATAAACATGAAGCACAAGGGAGAGAGACAACTATCTAGCTACTGCCATGGACCCATAGTCCAAGGTGGAACTACTCATGCATCATCCCGACGGAAGACATGGTGATGTAGAGCCCTCTGAGATCAATCTCCCCTCCAGCAGCGTGCCGGGAGCAGCTTCAGAATCTCCCCGAATTAGGTTTCGAGGTGGCAGCGGCTTTGGGTGGAGTTCGTGGAAATTACTCGGCGCCCCAAAGATTTTAGGGTTAATGTGATTTTATAAGCATCGGAGGGGGCTGAGGGGACCCACCAAGAGAAGGGATGGGTCCTAGCTGTAGGCCCACCTCTGGTCGTGGCTGCTGGTCGCCCCTGTCCTGGGGGTGGCCCCTCAGGCTGCCCTCTGGACTCCGTCTTCGTCTTGGCATATGATAACCCCCAAGAGCAGGGGATCACTGTAGCACCTCTCAATGTGGAAGAAGGGTATCGATCCGTAGGAGCAAGAAGGAAAATTTATCTATTCCCTACAACTAAAGTGTCACAAGTTTTAGTTGATTATGCACTAAACAAGTTTAAAGAACAAGATGGTTGATTTAATGGATGGAAGTTTAATGTAACAAAACAAGAATGTGAAAGTGTCCCAATCCTCTTCAATGCAAGAAGACAAGACAAAGGTTTAAACGATGCTTGGAAATAAGGCCTAGGGATCATACTTTCACTAGTGCACACTCTCAACAATAATAATATAATTGAATACATAGATATTTCCTCTTCACTATGCTACCCCGAACTATCCTCTGGTTGGATAACGAACACCAATCCAATGTGTAGGGCTACAAAAAGCACACCTTAAAGTTCGTATTCCACATCTATGGACACTTCATGCGGTCACTATCTGCATCCAAAGATAGTACTAACAAACACCACAATATCATAGAGACATCCAACACAAATAACAACTCATGATAAGTATTCATGTAATCTTTAGCCTAAGAGCCACACATGGTGCACACTCTGTCAACTTCACACCATGGGACAAAGGTGACTCCAGAAATCACATCAATAAAACCACTTGAGTAGCAGGAATAAAATCTCCGAATAGAAATAGCAACCTTTTCAAACCAAAATAGGTAAAACTTGGCACTTTATTAAAAATTCCAGAAAATAAACTAAAAACTAAGTCTCTTGTTACAGCAAGAGGACACAATAAAAGCAACCGGGTTGCCTCCCGTAAAGCGCTTTCTTTATAGCCATATAGCTAGGCTTACTTACTTGGTATCAAGATGGTTGGAGTGAGGTGGCTTGGCATCCCCAAGCTTGAATTATTGTACTTATTTGATATATGTAAGGTGAGCCCAGGCAGAATAGGAAATAAAAGCATAAAGAGCTCACCACAAGACATTAACCCATTAACTTTTAAGTCTAACTCTTTTCCTATGCATTGGCATTTTATAAGAGAATAAATCAATAAAGCACAAAGTGACTAGCATAAGAAGGCAAAACAAGTGGGACTTCAAAAGTTTCAACATAAAGAGAGGAAACTTAATATTATTGAGATATTTAGAGACATGTTTCCTCTCTCATGATTAATTTCAGTAGCATCATAAGCAAATTCAACAATGTAACTATCACATAAAGCATTCTTTTCATTCATCATCATAAAAGTATTATTACTCTCAACATAAGCAAAATTCTTCTCATTAGTAACAATGGAAGTAGGATCATCATAAAGAACTCGAACATGATAGACAAGTTGTATATTAGAGGAATGGTTTTGGTCAATCCCTCTATAATTATGACAAGTTTCATGAGGATGATTGTAATTATAGTCTATGTCATAGTATTCTTTATAATAATTATCAAAGACTGGAGGCATAGTATCATCATAAGCAATGGAATGGTTATCTTCCCAAGTGTGTTCATTTGTAAACATATCATCATCATTTTTACTAGAAGGAGAGGTTTCAAATATATAATCATCAGTAGCAAAAGGATTTTCAAACACCTCATCCCCAAGCTTAGAGCTTTCCATATCATCATTGGAGGGAACATGGATAGTACTAATAGTATAACAATTAATAACATCATCATTTTTAGAATTGGTACCAAAAAGATTTTCAATATCAAAAGTAGTGTGCTTTTCCCAATCATTATCACTACTCTAAGTAACAGGCATGGGATCATCATTGAATTCAGATTCATCAGCAGCAACTATAATAGGAGCAACATGCTTAGGGGAAGATACCGTTTCCTCTCTCCTTTTACTCCTCCTCTTCTTCTTCTTTCCCTCCTCAGGAGGGAGAGGCTTGAAAAGAGGCTTCTCCACATACCCTGGTTTATTGTCAGAAACAATAGAAGAAACTAGGGAGGATTCCTCCTTTTCATTAATAAGAGTAAAACAAACATTAGTCCTTTCATATTTTGGTAAAGCCATTCCATCTTTTATGATATTTTGTATGTAAGTGTTGTCATGGCAATTATTAACACAATTGAGATAACATCCATGCAACACACTATTCATATCAAAAGCACTCATATCTAATGAAGAAGTTTTTCTTGATAACTCTTCACACCCCAAAAATAATGTAAGTTCATCATGCTGATTAGGAGTGATCATGTTATCACAAAAGTCTCTCGCAGTACTCATATTAGAACCTGAGCATTGGAATTTGAAATGACCCTCTTCATTGCAAAGTTCACAAATAAAAGGATAGAGGGCACAAACTTTTTCAAAAATATCACTTAGAGCTCTGTACCATGTTGTAGTTTTTTCATTCCTATGATGAATACAATATTCCTCTTCGATTTTATTCCTTTCACAAGGTCTAAGTGCTCCGCAAAAATTAACATGTTTATAAGAAATAGTATTTTCAGAAGTTTGAGCATGTTTATTGCAATCATTAGTAACAATTTCATTTTCCATGCAAGTGTCTTTGAAAGGTTCATGATACAATTCCCAATTTTCTTTAGGAATATTAATATGAGAAGCAAGGGTTTTACAGCAATCAACAAAAATTTGAGAATCAAGACCAAATTTAGCACCAAGCCCATGAAAATTAGCAGTTTCAGCGAAAGACTTAATACAATCATACTCATAGTTTATACCTGATTTTCTTTACCTTTGTCGTTCTCCCAATCTTCAGTATTGCGTTGAATTGTTTCAAGAAGATCCCATTTAGCTTCAACCTTCTTGCTTGTGAAAGAACCCTCTGAACAGGCATCTAGATAATCCTTGTAATGACCTGAAAGCCTTGCATAAAAATTAGTAACAATTATTTCCATAGGAAACTCATGGTTAGGACATTTGAGTATTAATGTTTTCAGTCTTCCCCAAGCTTGAGCAATGCTTTCTCCCTTATGAGGATAAAAATTGAAAATGTAACTCCTAGCTAGATGCACTTCATGAAGAGGATTAAATTTCGAGTAAAAGAGAGATTCAAGCTGTTTCCAATTCGAAGGACGATCATCCAGCATCCTATACCACTCCTTTGCTTTGTCCTTAAGTGAAAATGGAAATAATTTCCTCATGGCATCTTCTCTTGATAAACCTGCTACCTTAGACAACTCTCAAAGTTCTGTAAGTTTCAACAAGTGATCATGTGGATGGACTTTTCCATCCCCTGCATAACGTTCATCCATAAACATTTCAACAATTTCCATAGATATTTCAAAAGGAATACTTTCAGTAGGTGGATTTAGAACATCAGAAGCATCATTAGAATTATCACATATGGGAGACAAAATATTATCAGAGCAGATTTTTTTCTCCAAAGCTGGGGAACTAAAAAGATCATTTTCATATAAACTAGCTTCCCCAAGCTTAGACTTTTCCATAGCATTAGGAATAATGGTGTTCAAAGAATTCATGCTAATAGCATTGTCATCACTATTATGCAAACAAACTCCCATTGGTTTAATTATCTCTTCAAAAGCACCATGTCCTAATTCAATATAAAGTTCATAAAGATCTCTAATTTTTTTGTTGTTTTCCATTTTCTAATTTTTTTTGGGTTTTTGATAAATGCAAAACTGAAAGTAAAACTAAACTAAATGCAAAACTGAAAATAAATATCTAGTGCAAACAAGAATAGAAACTTAAGCGCTACGCTCCCCGGCAACGGCGCCAGAAAAGTACTTGATAACCCCCAAGAGCAGGGGATCACTGTAGCACCTCTCAATGTGGAAGAAGGGTATCGATCCGTAGGAGCAAGAAGCAAAAGTTATCTATTCACTACAACTAAAGTGTCACAAATTTTAGTTGATTATGCACTAAACAAGTTTAAAGAACAAGATGGTTGATTTAATGAATGGAAGTTTAATGTAACAAAACAAGAATGTGAAAGTGTCCCAATCCTCTTCAATGCAAGAGGACAAGACAAAGGTGTAAACGGTGCTTGGAAATAAGGCCTAGGTATCATACTTTCACTAGTGGACACTCTCAACAATAATAATATAATTGAATACATAGATATTTCCTCTTCACTATGCTACCCCGAACTATCCTCTGGTTGGATAACGAACACCAATCCAATGTGTAGGGCTACAAAAATCACACCTTAAAGTTCGTATTCCACATCTATGGACACTTCATGCGGTCACTATCTGCATCCAAAGATAGTACTAACAAACACCACAATATCATAGAGACATCCAACACAAATAATAACTCATGATAAGTATTCATGTAATCTTTAGCCTAAGAGCCACACACGGTGCACACACTGTCAACTTCACACCATGGGACAAAGGTGACTCCAGAAACCACATCAATAAAACCACTTGAGTAGCATAATTCATAAGATGATGAAGAGTAACATCTATGGATTTAACTAGATTACAAAGCTCATGATCACATAAAGATCACACCATGGGAGAGGGAGATAAACCACATAGCTACCGGCATGAGCCCTCAGCCCCGAGGGAGACTACTCCCCCTTATCATGGAGACGGTGGAGATGTCGTTGGGGGAGATGGAGACCACCCCGGCAGCGCTCCGCCGGAGTTTTTCCCCTCCAATCTGCAGCTTCTGATCTCCGTTTCGGTGTTTCTCTGTTTGCGGCCGCCCCCTCGCAAAACTCCTCGGGGGACTATTTATGCAGTCGGTTTTAGGTCAAGACGAAACCAGGGAGACGAAGATCGACGGCATCGGAGCCACGAGGGGGAAAAGGGGGTGCCTCACGCGGCCAGGTATAGGGGCCGCGTGGGCCCACCCAATTTCTTCCTCGGACTTCCTTTTTCGCGGATCCTTGGCTCGTACGTCTTCTTCCTTCCAAATATTAGGCCCCGTAAAATCTTAGGTCATTTGGACGTCGTTTGGGTCCCTGAAAGTCAAAAACATGGAAAAAGGGGTTTTCTGGTCCTGCAGGGTTAATTCCAAATAAATGGGGAAACTGTGAATTATCCCCAAAATCAATATAAAACAATGATATAACCCTTATATGATGCAAATATGATTGAAATATGAGAATTATAATGCAAAGTTCATGTATGCATTTTACATGCATCAGCGTAAAAATAATTCCCGTAAATTTTGGCGCACTTCCGAGAATATTTCCAGAAGTGCATTTTCTGAAATAGGAAACAACAAAAATAGGAAACTGGCACTGGCATATTGTCAATAGGTTAGTCCGACAAAAAGCCTAAAAATGATATAATAAGATGATAAAAACATGTAACAATGGCATATAATTAGCATGGATCAATCAAAAATTATAGATACGTTTGACACGTATCTGTATCAGCTTCACATGGCTCACTGGCAGACGCTATATGTACAACGATTCCGGCACTAGGGGCATTCCCACTTCTCCTTGTTCGACTCCTCATAGGAAATACAATCGTAATTGTTTAACAAAAAGAACCATCAAGAAACCAACCCAGAAAATATTTTCTACCACAACATCAAGAAAAAACGGAGAGGAATTTTTTTCCACCTATCGTGTATGCATTGCTTGCAGTATTTGATAGGCCATTTACCCTTCACCCTGAATCCCCCCCCCCCCCTTGCTATGCGAGCTAGTCCAGGGGCTCCTGTTCTGGTCTGACAGCACTGGGAATAGAGCAACAAAGAAACAGAGATGACGACATATACCTAAAACCTATTAGCACAAATACTTTTCCTTAACTTCAACGTAATATCCAGAACTTGTTATGATCTAGCACTTGTTTGAATCTGGTGGTTCTAATTAATGTGTGCACTACATGGTTGTGATTATCATGTTATCTTAACAGTAATATGATCCAAGAAAATACAATAGTTTGATCTAAGTAGATAATATTTTCACAGAAACTCAAAGGTGTACCAAGGATGCATCCACCAGAGGCACAGTAAAAGGTGTATTCGAGCATTTACTCCACACGAACGGAGCTCCTCCCCCCATCGCCGTTCATTGACGATCCTTGCAAGGTGGTCAGGGGATGGAGAAAGAAAATTTTCGCTCGAGACTGCGGAAAAATAGGAGGGATCAAGTATAAATAAATTGTACATCTGATGTAAACGCCTTCGAATACTGGAATTGGAGGGTGTTGAATCATGTGAGGTGGATGGCAGCGAGGACGAGCTAGCCATGGTTAGTCCCACGCGTTCGAGCAGAGGGGAAGTAGTAACGATTATTATAAAGGCCAAATTTTCAAACATTTAAATACAAATTGATGTTTGGAAGATGTTGGTGACATGTCGTTGCAGCAGTTTAACAAGCATGTGGAAAAATAACTTGTGTGCTTTCCATAACTACCTCGTGCGCCAAAGAGGCAACAAAACTATAAAAATTGAATTGCAGCGCCAATTAACATCTTAAGATTCCAGCTCTACATCTGCAACATAAGTCAAAAGATTACCCCTGGGTAGATTTATATCATCGTTGAGAGCATTGATGATTTCAGCTCTCAAAAGGGGCTTCTTATTAACAGAAGTGTCATTGACACTGCCTTTCGGCTTCTTGTCTGACCGAACCATTGGTCCCGTCGGTAACTATTCGCTCTTCCACCTGCCAAACGAAACCAGATAATGAGATCTATCACGAAAAATCAATATTTTTAGTCGTGGCGAGTATCAGCTTCACATGGCTCATTGGCAGACGCTACAGGTACAACGATTCCGGCACTAGGGGCATTCCAACATCTCCTTGTTCGACTTCTCATCTGGAATCCAATCTTACCTATTTAACAAAAAGAACCATCGAGAATCCAACCCAGAAAAGGATTTCTACCACATCATTAGGAAAAAAAACGGAGAGGAAATTGTGTGACCTATTGTGTATGCATTGATTGCAGTATTTTATAGGTCATTTGCCCTCGTTCGTGGATCCCGCCTTGCAATACGAGTTGGTCCACGGGCTCCCGTTCTAGTAAACAGAGCAACTAAGAAACAGAAATGAGGGCATATACCTAAAACCTACTAGCACAAATACTTTGCCCTAACTTCGACGTAAGATCTAGAACTTGTTATGATCCAACTCTTGTTTGAATCTGGTGGTTCTAATTAACGCATGCACTACATGGCCATGATTATCATGTTATCTTAACAATAATCTGATCCAAGAAAATACAATAGTTCGACCTAAGTAGATAATATTTTCAAGGAAACTCAAAGGTGTACCAAGGATGCATCCACCAGAGGCGAAAGTACGGAGGAGCTCACCTGATAACAGTAAAAGGTGTATCCTAGCATTTGCACCACATGGACAGAGCTCCTCCCCACATCTCCGTCCATCGACGATCCTTGCAAGGTGGTCGGGGGATGGAGAAATAAATTTTTCAACCAAGACTACAGAAAAATGGGAGGGATCAAGAAATCAAATAAACTGGACATCTAGTGTAAATGCCTCCAAAAAGTACTGGATTTGGAGTGTGTTGAATCATGTGAGGTGGATGGGAGCGAGGACGAGCTACCCATGGTTATTCTCGCGCGTTCGAGCAGAGGGGAAGTATTAACGATTATTATAATGGCCAATTTTTCAAACATTTAAATACAAATTGATGTTCGGAAGATGTTGGCGAGATGTTGTTGCGGCAGTTTAACTAGCATGTGGAAAAATAACTTGTGTGCTTTCCATAACTACCTCGTGCGCCAAACAGGCAACAAAACTACAAAAATTGAATTGCAGCACCAACATCTTATGGTTCTAGCTCTACATCTGCACCTGGGTAGATTTATATCATCGTTGAGAACATTGATGTTTTCAGCTCTCAAAAGGGGCTTCTTATTAACACGAATGTCATTGACACTGCCTTTCGGCTTCTTGTCAAACCGAACCATTGGTCCCATCGGTGACTGTTCTCTCTTCCACCTACCAAACAAAACCAGATAATGAGATCTATCACGAAAAATCAATATTTTTAGTCGTCGCAAGTATCAGCTTCACACGGCTCATTGGCAGACGCTACAGGTACAACGATTCCGGCACTAGGGGCATTCCCACATCTCCTTGTTCGACTTCTCATCTGGAATCCAATCTTACCTATTTAACAAAAAGAACCATCAAGAATCCAACCCAGAAAAGGATTTCTACCACATCTTTAGGAAAAAACGGAGAGGAAATTGTGTGACCTATTCTGTATGCATTGCTTGCAGTATTTTATAGGTCATTTGCCCTTGTTCATGGATCCCCTCCCCCCCCCCCCCTTGCAATGCGAGTTGGTCCACGGGCTCCCGTTCTGGTAAACAGAGCAACTAAGAAACAGAGATGAGGGCATATACCTAAAACCTACTAGCACAAATACTTTTCCCTAACTTCGACGTAAGATCTAGAACTTGTTATGATCAAACACTTGTTTGAATCTGGTGGTTCTAATTAATGCGTGCACTACATGGACGTGATTATCATGTTAACTTAACAATAATCTGATCCAAGAAAATAAAATAGTTCGATCTAAGTAGATAATATTTTCAAGGAAACTTAAAGGTGTACCAAGGATGCATCCACCAGAGGCGAAAGTGCGGAGGAGCTCACCTGATAACAGTAAAAGGTGTATCCTAGCATTTGCACCACACGGACAGAGCTCGTCCCCACATCGCCGTCCATCGACGATCCATGCAAGGTGGTCGGGGGATGGAGAAATAAAATTTTCACCCAAGACTACGGAAAAATGGGAGGATCAAGAAATCAAATAAACTATATATCTAGTGTAAATGCCTCCAAAAAGTACTGGATTTGGAGGGTGTTGAATCATGTGAGGTGGATGGGAGCGAGGACGAGCTAGCCATGGTTAGTCCCGCGCGTTCGAGCAGAGGGGAAGTAGTAACGATTATTATAAAGGCCAATTTTTCAAACATTTAAATAGAAATTGATGTTCGAAAGATGTTGGCGAGATGTTGTTACGGTAGTTTAACTAGCATGTGGAAAAATAACTTGTGTGCTTTCCATAACTACCTCGTGCGCCAAACAGGCAACAAAACTACAAAAATTGAATTGCAGCGCCAACATCTTAAGGTTCCAGCTCTACATCTGCAACATAAGTCAAAAGACTACCCCTGGGTAGATTTATATCATCGTTGAGAGCATTGATGTTTGCAGCTCTCAAAAGGGGCTTCTTATTAACAGGAATGTCATTGACATTGCCTTTCCGCTTCTTGTCAGACCGAACCATTGGTCCCGTCGGTGACTGTTCTCTCTTCCACCTGCCAAACAAAACCAGATAATGAGATCTATCACGAAAAATCAATATTTTAGTCGTGGCGAGTATCAGCTTCACACGGCTCATTGGCAGACGCTACAGGTACAACGATTCTGGCACTAGGGGCATTCCCACATCTCCTTGTTCGACTTCTCATCTGGAATCCAATCATACCTATTTAACAAAAAGAACCATCAAGAATCCACCCCAGAAAAGGATTTCTACCACATCTTTAGGAAAAAACATAGAGGAAATTGTGTGACCTATTCCGTATGCATTGCTTGCAGTATTTTATAGGTCATTTGCCCCTGTTTGTGGATCCCCCCCCCCCCTTGCAATGCAAGTTGGTCCACGGGCTCCCGTTCTGGTAAACAGAGCAACTAAGAAACAGAGATGAGGGCATATACCTAAAACCTACTAGCACAAATACTTTTCCCTAACTTCGTCGTAAGATCTAGAACTTGTTATGATCCAACACTTGTTTGAAACTGGTGGTTCTAATTAACGCGTGCACTACATGGCTGTGATTATCATGTTATCTTAACAATAATCTGATCCAAGAAAATACAATAGTTCAATCTAAGTAGATAATATTTTCAAGGAAGCTCAAAGGTGTACCAAGGATGCATCCACTAGAGGCGAAAGTGTGGAGGAGCTCACTGTATCCTAGCATTTGCACCACACAGAAAGAGCTCCTCCCCACATCGCCGTCCATCGACGATCATTGCAAGGTGGTCGGGGGATGGAGAAATAAAAATTTCACCCAAGACTATGGAAAAATGGGAGGGATCAAGAAATCAAATAAACTGGACATCTAGTGGAAATGCCTCCAAAAAGTACTAGAATTGGAGGGTGTAATAAGGATAAGCCATTAAGGGTAGGGTCCAGAATAGAAGTAATAAAGTGAATAAAAAGATCATGTGAGGTGGATGGGAGTGAGGACGAGCTAGCCATGGTTGGTGCCCCGCATCCGAGCAGAGCCAAATGGGGAAGCAGTAACGACTGTGAAGAACCCCAAAAGTTTGAAAGCCCGCTACGCTTGAAATCTTCCATAGTCTTCTTTGGGGTTGTTTTGTTCGACTATACCGAACGGTGGGGGAAAGGCAGCAGGTGGGCTACTGGTCTCTCAAATTATGGGCTGATGTGTTGTATATTTGCCTGAGTTAGACTTCATAAGTATATTTATTTGTGAGTAAATATTTGTTTTGATTTAATCCCCTCGTAGAAAATATCCGTTATATCTTGCCATCTAAGAGGCCTAAGTGACAATATGTGGGCTATCACGTGATCGGTCATTGTCGTCGCTCTTCCTCTTTTTCTGTAGACGTGATGAAACGCAGCATATGTGCGAGTTGGCTTTCAAAATTCAAAAAATATTTTGAAATGGACTACACATGTACATGTATGTGTTGTACATTTATATGATTTTCACTTCATAAATATTTATATTTGTGGAGTTTCAAAAAAAATAGTGCATTACACAAAAAAGGTAAGAGTTGTAATACCAAATAATCATGTTTAGTTATGAAATCCTATAGATGTCTACTTACACCCATGTACAACTTTTCAAAGAATGTTTTTCACCTATGAGATGTGATGTTTTTACAAGGAAATCAAGAAACTTGGGTCCGTAGAGCTCAAATCTATTCCTGACATCCAGTCAGATGAGAAGTGTAAGTGACAATTTGTGGTGTTATCTTGTGTATATCAGGGTCATGTGACCGTCTCCGCTCTTCTTCTTCCAGACCACGTCATCTCCCTCCCTCCCTCCCACTGTTTTCTCTCTATCTCCATGTTGCCTCCCATCTCCAATCGAGCAGACAAGTAGAATATATAAATTTTCATATCACGAGGAAGAGAACCAAACTACTTAATGACCGATAGAGGAGAGTTGTGCGAGGGGAAAGATTATGATGCCACCCTACTACAACCTACTTTCGCATTCCGCACTCCTCCCTAAACCTCCCGCCCAATGTCTTTACCCATTGTTCACACCCTTACCCTTTCGGGTCGGCACGTCATCCTGCCATGCTCGCATTGGCATGAATCATAGTTACACAAGTTTCTCGCGTGAGGTGGCTATGTGCTCCCACTTTAGTTACTGCTATCATATGGGACCGACCACCTCCCCCATCACGTGCATGGGATGCTAGAATTTGGAGGAAGGAGACCATCTAGAATCAAAATTTCAAACCATGCCCTCCTCCGCCCAACCCTTCTGAAACTCTAGCCTCCATCTCCCTCCTCCGCCTCTCTCCATAGTTAGTGGCTAATCTTCAAAATGGCGCTACTCTTCATGTCCCCATTTCTACCGATACTAACGAGGTGACTATAGGATATGAGAGGAAGAACACATTTTTGTATCGAAAAATGGAAGGGCTCACGAAATCGAAGTATAAATAAAAAGGACAATAGGTGTAAAATCTTATGATTCCACTGATTGAAGGTGTTAATCGGATCACGGAAGCTAGAGAGAAGCAACAACGAATTGTCCAGGGCTGCTGCACGTTTGGGCAAAACGAGATCGAGACGAAGTGGCTGATGTAGGAACCCCCCCCCCCCCCCCTCCCACACACACACACACACACAATTTTATTGAAAATTTCACTTCACTCCTTATTCTTGGTTTTTTCTATCAGTTGATGTGGAAAAAGGAAGCAAATGTTATTGTGTGGGCTACTGGCATTCAAAATATTATATTTGTAGGTTTTATAAACTTCTGAAACAAACTAGACATGTATACGTAGATAAGTAAAATTATATGTAGATGTGATATGCATTTCTATGAAATAAATATATTTTTGTGAGTTGCACAAAGAGTGAATGTGTGTTTCTGTAATAGAAAATTCTACATCCATTATAGTTCGACATTTTTTCTTATTTTCTAGCCTACATATTTACTTAGGAAATCATACATGTGTGTAGCTAATCCATATGTTTTTTTCAAAAAATAAAATAAATAATTATGAGGTATGATATTTATTTATTGTTTTAAAAATTGGCGTGCACAGAGCTCATGATCTATTTGCGGTTTCCGGTCATACAATTCTTTTTTGAAATGATCATGTGGACAGGCTCCCTACTCATACACTCGGAACCCCCCCCCCCCCCCCCCCCCCCACCACCACCACCACACAAACACAAGAATGCACATGTACGCATACACATGCTCGGAGCCCCTCCCCTCGAAACACACACATTGCGAGCAGGTGCAGAGGTGGTAGCCACCCACACGAGACACTTTGTCGCGTGGGATTGACACTAAAAAGGGGCCACCTCCACCGCCTAAAGGTGAGTAGTGGAAAACTACATAGATATTGTAAATATGCATTTAATTATGACTTGTATGTATGCGAGGCACGTGGTTCTTCTAGAACACATGTACGTATTATGTTTGGGAAGTACTAGGGGTGGATTTGGTGAACATCTTGGGGTATTCAACGTCCCAACCAAATGAGGATATTTCCCATCTCAATGATATCCGGGAGCATGTCCTCTAGCTTTAGCTAGTCTAGAGGATAAAAATGTGAGACCGGGACTAGGAGCATTGACAGAGCATGGCGCACACATGTGCGGTTTTGCTAATTAATGAGAATCCCTATGGACTAATGGCTGCATTTAGCTATACTTGTACTATTTGTTCATAAGCAATGCTTGAAGACATATGTTGGTTTCAAGGTTGAAAGAAGAAGATTATGTGATGACCAAGATGTTCAAGGTATTATCCGAACAATGGTCATGATGGTGTTGAGCATATTTCAAGTATTTCTTGAAGAATAAGGTTGTGTGAACATTCATGTTTACCGTCAAGACATCATCTTTATGAAGAGAGAAGAAAAGATGAAATACTGATCAAGACATGTTGATCAACACACAAAGTTAGAAGATGTACCAAGTGGGATCATGTATCTCTTGGTATGGTAAGCAAGTGTCCATATAGCTTGGTGAACTAACCCATGATATGTGTGTATGGTATTTCTATATGTGGGGTTAGGTATATTTCCATGTGCTTGCATCAAAAGAAAGATTTCATATAGCACATGGAGGATGACACCAAGTGGTGGTCGTCATCAGCTTTGAGAAGTGCAAGTTCAAGAGAAGCATCTCGAATAGATCATATACTTGAACCTTGGCACCTTGTTGGAGATAATGGCCAAGTGAAGATTACCTAAGAGAGGCTCTCCCATAGTGGAGTACGGGGGAGCAATATGTGAGTCTTCACCGAGCGGAGCGCAATCAAGAAAGGTGTTCCATCTTAAGTAGATCAAGATCATCATCATATAGCTCAAGTGGAATGCGCAAGGCAAAGGTATGATCTTTATAGGTTTTTCTTATAAAGGGCTTTATTACTTAAAAGGTTTAAGCATTACACCTGGCCTCAGCATAACAAGATGCACACAGCCGACAAGTCAACATCCAATGAGTAAGGTAAAACATAGGCATATTACAAATCAAAGGATTGCGCAAGCCGCCTATGATGGTGGACCAATCCGAAGATCACACTGCCACCCATGTGGGGTAAAAATGTCCCTCGCCGTAGTCTCTAGTTGCGCAGACACCTCCGTAAAGAGGTCTTGAAACTCCACACATTGCAATGAGGACCACGAACAGAGCAAACTTGTGCACCGGTATATTACCTGCAAAAGGGAAACATTTCTATCATTAAAAACCTTGTCATTTCTACAAAGCCAAAGCGACCAAATTACGGCTATCGCTCCCGCCCTAATAATAGTTCAAAATTTGTTATCTATCCCATGTAACCAATTGCCGAAAATATTATCAACGGACTGTGGTGGATACAAATTTGAAGCAATTTGGATGGTTGACCAAATAGAACGTGCGACCTTGCATTCGAAGAAAAGATGTTTTATTGTCTCATCGTGTAGACAGAAAACACACTTTGCACTTCCATGCCAATTACGTTTAACAAGGTTGTCTTTGGTGAGGATGACTCCCCGACGAGCATACCAAGCAAAGATTTTAAATTTTAATGGCATTTTCATCTTCCAAAGTTTTTTATTATCAACCGACATGTCAGATTGGATCAGGGCTCTATACATGGAATCCACCGAGAATTTACCATTCTCATGAAGAGACCATCAAAATATGTCTGATCCTGGCGATAGATGAATCATGGCTAAACGCCCTAAAATGGTATTCCATGCCTCTAGTCTAGGACCAACCAAATCTCGTCTGAACGTCATAGTCGGAGGCGATGACTGCACAGCCGAGGCAAGCGTATCACCCTTTTGACGAACTATGTTATACAGAGCCGGATATTGGTCCTTGAGAGTGGCATTTCCCAACCATTTATCCTCCCAAAACCTAATCTCTGAACCATCTCTAATAGAGAACTTTCCAAAGCGAAAGAAATTATTCTTCGACGCCATGAGGCTGGCCCAAAAGTGAGAGTTACCTGGTTTCCAAACAACTTGTGACAATGCTTTTGTACCGACATATTTTCGCCTTAAGATTGTTTGCCATACCCCTTCTTCCGAGAGAAGCTTAAATAGCCATTTCCCTTGGGCGGCCGTATTCTTAACCCGAAGATCATGGATGCCAAGTCCTCCCTAATCTTTTGGTCGACAAACCACATCCCATCTAGCGAGTCGATATTTCTTTTTCTCACTATCCCCTTGCCAAAAGAATCTTGATCGGAAATAATCCAACTTTTTCAGGACTCCTTTGGGCAGTTGAAAGAAAGATATCATATACAGTACCATATTACTTAGCACTTAATTGATGAGTACTAATCTCCCGCCTAGGGATAACAACTTTCCTCTCCAACTAGCTATCCGAGCATGAAACCGCTCCTCAACGTGCTTCCATTCGGCATTTGTCAATTGCCCGTAGTGAATTGGTATACCAAGATACCTAATAGGAAACAGATCGACCTTGCTCGCATCCCAAAAGATCTAGCTATCCAGCGTGCAAAGACCCGAACATAGCTAGAAGGTCCGATTTTATGATATCCCAGAAGTTTTGGTAAAACTCAGCGGGAAATCCGTCCGGACCTGGTGCCTTATTGTGTTCCATTTGGAAAACCGCTTTTCTTACTTCTTCCTCAGTGAAGGGTGTCGTAAGGGAACATGTTCTCCTCATCCGAAACTTGTGGTATGTCATCTCGACGGGACTCGTCAAGAGAAAAATTCCCTTTCTCCGGAGCCCCGAAGAGGCCCTTATAGTGTTTCTATTTGACCGGTCTCATGATGCTAGTTGGTAGACCGGGTTATATGATAGATAACCATACTATTAAGAGGGGATCTCGAGTGATCTTTTATCACATCAATCGTAGAGAGCTCAAATCTTTGCATATTTGGCATCATATTTCTTGGTTCTTATTTGTTTTTTCTCTAGGTGTGGTTTTAGAGCTTTTCATGTTCTTCAAGACATGCTCAAGTTCATCAAAAGGAATTCGTGTGAAAAACTTATATTTGAATTTGGAGGTTTACCGATTATCAATTTACAAAGAGGTCTAACCTTTCCCCATTTGGTTTTATCCTCCCTTGATGTACTATAATGTTTCTCTGCATA
Source organism: Puccinellia tenuiflora (assembly GCA_012064385.1). Classification (NCBI taxonomy): domain Eukaryota; kingdom Viridiplantae; phylum Streptophyta; class Magnoliopsida; order Poales; family Poaceae; genus Puccinellia; species Puccinellia tenuiflora. Next base: position 1,160,841 of record QRDG01000519.1, read on the forward strand.
ATCTTATAGTTCTCGTTGTGGTGATACCAACGATCCCAAGATCATCGAAAGTGGAGTTCATATGCAAAAGATATCGTTTTCTTCGTATGTGTACGTAATTCAAGCATTCCGGGTGACTCGGAATATTCCGGATCTATTCTGAACGGTCGGAATTTCCTGAATCTATTCCAGACAGATTCCAAGGTGAACCTGATTTTCTCGCTGTTAGTGTTTCGAAATGAATCCTGAACATTCCGGGAGTCCGGAAATGATCCAGAATATTCCGGATCTATTCCGAACGGGCACGAAAACTGCCTAACGGGAAGATTTCCTTTTGACCTATAAAAGGGGACTTCTATCTTTCCCCAACTCTTTGAGCTCGTCCCCTCCCCCCCCCCCCCCCCCCCCACTGTTGACCTTCCTAGAGCTTGCCCCTCTCTATTCCTCCAGGATTCTTGCTCCTATTTGAAGGGAAAAGGGAGAGGAGATCTAGATCCACATTTCCACCAATCCATCTCTCCTTTAAGTGAGGGGAAACATTAGGATCTAGATCTTGAAGTTATTTGGTGTTCTCCTCCATTGTTCTTTCTCTCTTCTTCCTCCATAACATTAGTTGCTCTGGTGGGATTTGAGAGTGAAGAACTTGAGCACTTATTGTGTTCTTGCTAGTGCATAGGTTGCATCGGTTTGAGTTCTCCACGGTGATTCGTGGAAGTTGAAGTTGATAAGCTTGTTACTCTTGGGTGCTTGGGTGCCCTAGAGTTTGTTCCTCTAGGGTAAGTGGGTGTCCTACACGGTCGTTATCATCTCGGTGTTTTGGTGGCTCGCGGGATTTGCTGGGAGCCTCCAATTAGGTTGTGGGGTGTAACTCAATCTTGTTCATCCCGGAGTTTTGGTGGCCAGCGAGATTTGTTGGGAGACTCCAATTAAGTTGTGGAGATTGTCCCAACCATGTACGGGTTCGGTGACCACCCTCAAGTGTCCCATAGTGGCTCGTGATACTCCACATTGGTGGGGGCATGGAGGAGATATGTTGTGCCATTTTACGGCTATTCGAGGATCACTTTGTGACTCCGCACCGCTCCAACAGAGATTAGATTCCATTGGGAAGTGAATTTCGGGATAAATCATCGTCTCCACATGTCTCGGTTATTTTCTATGCCCGAGCTCTTTACTAATGCATTTACATTGTGATAGCCTTTGAACTTGAAGTAATATATCTTGCTATCACATATTTATCTGTATTGCTTAGCATAAGTTGTTGGTGCACATAGGTGATCTAGCTTTTTGCTTGATAAATTAAATATTAGTTTTATTCCATATTTATTCAAGTCTAGCCGTAATTATTTTAATCGATTCACCCCCTCTAGGCGACATCCGTGTACTTTCACGCATGCCCCTACAGAGATGACAAACCATCAAAGAGGTAACTGACCTTTCAAGGAGCATACCATGGAGGTCGCCATCTAGACTAGCTTCATAGCTCCACTGTAATCCACGAGATAATATACATCTAAAGAGGACATAGTGTTCTTACCCATCATGGGGGACCTAAACTCATGAACTTCTCCATTTCCCAGTTTTCTCCTGCGAAAGCCTCGATAGAGGTAGCTAATTGAATAAATCAACGTATGAGATCACAAGTCCATTACACGGGAAACAACTGGTATCACCATGGGGAAATAGACTGGTCTCACTGGAACGAATTCCTCGACATGTTTACTTGGTCTCTCCAGGATCTCCATCATCAACTACATTTTACTTTGAGGGACCAAATCTACGTGAGATATCCAACAAATACTCTCACAAGCTGGATCAAGGACTGGAGAGGTCGTCATCCTATTTTTGAGATCCATGAACAATATTTTTAGACCTCATGCACATGTAATTTGATAAAAGGCGAAGAAAGAGAACAGAAAATAACAGAAAAAGAGCAAAACAAAGAGAGAGAAAATAAGAAAACGAATTGAAGAAACAAGATGGAAAAAAGGAAAGAAAAGAAAACAGAAAACCAGATAGAAAACCGATAAAAACCCTCCAATCCAACGAGCCGCAATAAATGGGCCTGGCGACAAATTGGGGTGCGTGAGTAAGGCCATCTCCAACGCTACGACCCATCTTGTCCGTTTCTGTCCAGTTGCGTCCGTTTGGGTAAAAATCAGCACACAACGCAACGACCCAAACGGACAGGGGCCGGATTTTGTGTCCGTTTTGATCCATTTCCATCCCAAATTTGGGCCAGGTTTGGGTGAGGACGGACGTGCGCGGAGCTCCGTTTCTATGCTCACGTGTCCGTCCCACCTAATGGAAGTCCCACATGTCAGTGACCCTCCCACATTTCCCCTTATTTCTTCCTCTCTCTCTTTCCTCTGCGGTCGGCGATGGGGACTAGCTGCACGGCACGACGGCGGCCAGACGGGATGAGCTCGAGGGTGGCGGCGCGCGGGCGAGTGGCAGAAGCAGCGGCGCACAGACGGCGGCGACGAGGACGCACTCGCGGCGGCTGGCAGCGCGCAGGCGAGCATGCGGGCATAGCATCCATGCCGATCCAAGGAATCGATTCAGCTTAAAATTAGCTAGCTGCTGAACCGGCGCGAGCGACGGCGACGGTTGCTCTGTGTGCTGCTACCTACCTTGGTCGACGGATGCTAGCTAGCTAGCTGATGGGGAACACACGCGGCGCGGGACGAGGTCGTCGCCAGGTCCTCTGCGGGGACTCGAACAGGAGCTCGGCAAGCGGCGCGGATGGGGGCAGCAGCGAGCGGCGGGGCAGCGGCAGCAGCAAGCAGCAGCAGCAAGTAGCAGCGCGCGTGAGCGGGCGGCACGAGGCGACGACGGCGAGCTGCGCAGGGACGGGGACGGCAGCGACGACGAGCTGTCCGTTTGGGTTTGGGTATCGCGTTGGGTGCACTGGCCAAAAAGGCCGGACACACCCGGATGCGTGTCCGTTTCGCGACCCAAACGGAGCAAAAACGGACCAAAAACAGGTCCGTTTGGGTCGGCGCGTTGGAGATGGCCCAATCGGCGCCCGGTTGAGCGTAACATAGGATTCCCGGATAGGGATGAAAATGGAGCAGAATCTTTCCGACTTTTCCGCGGAAAAACGGAAACGTAAGGGAAATATGGAAATGGAATTTTGCAAAACGGAAACGGAAACGACAAAATTTATGTGGAAACGGAAACAAATACGGAACGTCGTGTTCCGGCAGAAGTATCACGAAAACGGAATTTCCATTTGCGGAAATACGGAATTTTCCATTTTTTTTTACAGTCTGCAAAGTCCAATCCTACAACCCAAATATCTAATGAATACATTTAGACACAAGCAAGTATATGAAAAGCGCCCACGTTTAGGATCCCGTAAAAAAATAACGTTTATGACACATGTATACTCTCATCTCATCTCTATGTATAGTCGTTCCCAATTCTCAGTTCGTCAGTTCACCGCTGTACTAGACTTAGAACAATTCCTTATTCTTGTTTGTCAAAGTGTTTATTTAGTTCTTAATTTCTTATATTAAGGGGTTCCTTATGTGTGATTTCATCTAATAAAATGATAATTTTGTCGTTATACTTGAATTTTCCTACATGATTCAAGGGGTTTTTTAGTTCCGGTAAATATCCGCTTCATGTTTCGTATCCGCGTCGTATTCAAAATGTATTTGTGTATGGCAATATTTGTTTCTGTATTTGTTTGTGGTGTTTCCGTATTCATTTCTTCCTTAAAAAATATGAAAACAAATGTGGCCTCACTGAGTTCCGTCTGTATCCGCTCCGTTTTCATCCCTATTCCCGGAGAACTTTGTTTCTTTATAGGAATTTCTGGAGAACTGCACCCTCTACAATCTAGTACATCTCCACCGGGGGACGTAAAAGGGCCCGTAAAGCTCCTTTGGGGTGCCGGACATAAAAAATGGCCACACCGATGGGGGGGGGGGGGGGGGGGGGTCGTAATGCCTTTGTCCGGCCCAAAACCCGTCCGGCACCGCGAACAGGGCCTCCAACTTTGGGGGCTGCCTTCACGGTGCCGGACACTATCCGTCCCGCGCCTCCAATAGATATGGCCCGCCCGTCATACAAACGATCGGTTTCTTCCCCGGCTTAATGAGCGGCGTAAATGTTGCCGCTTTCCCAAGCGACGCGGCGGAGGCAGGTGGCGCACCATGCAGGCGCGGTAGGCGACGTGACTAGCCGGCCACGCGGCGCATTAACACGCCGGCCAGCCAAGCGCCAGTCCACGCGCCGGCACCGCGGTCTGCCCAGTGGCCAACACAGTGTTCCCCCTCGAGCGCCCCGGTGCCGCTCCCCTTCCCGTCGTCGGTGTATAAAGAGGAGCGTGCCACGACACCACCCTCATATCTCCTCCCCTATCCTGCCACTCGCCATCTCCACACCTCTCCCGCCCCACGCCACCATGCACAACTACGAGGCCGACGGCAGCTTGGGCGGCTCGTACCGAGGACGCCGCACCCTCCTCATCGAGGACGCATGGGCCTTCCACCGCTATGGCCTCCTCATGCCGCCGGACTTCCGCCTACCCAAGAACTAGGTGATCAGCTATGGTGGGCTCGCCGTGCCACCGCTCCCCGCCAGCCCGAAGGCCTTACGCCGCGCCATCCTCAAGCGGCGGGACACGATGACCGAGGAGGAGCACCTCCGCTCGGAGAACGCATCTGACAACAAGGCCGCGTGGTGGTTGCGCCTCTCGCGGGACCACGACGAGTCGGTGTAGTTCTACGAGCGGCCGCGGTCTGAACATCACTGGAACGCCGAAGGCCGTGACCGCTGGTGGGGACGCACCGGACACACGGTGGCATCTGAAGCGTCCACTAATGCCGCTGCTCCCACCGCCGAGCAGTGGCAGCAGTGGAGGAGGACGGAGCACAGGCAGTGGGGTGGTGATCCGCGATGTCCAGAATCGCCGGTTGCCACCACGCGGGAGAATCCGCCTACGCCACCGCGAGGACATCCTGATGCGGCCGGTCAAGGAGGAGCCGGAGGACGTGAAGCCCCCGGTGCTTCCGCCGGGGTACGAGGTGCCACCCTCGCTGCAGGACGAGGCCCGCGACGGCGAGTTCCCGGGCATGACCTGGGCAATGGTGGCGTCGGCCGCCGAGCTTGAGAAGGACTCCCCCGGGTTGATGGAGACCATCGAGCGCTCCGCGCAAATGGCGGCATCGGCCTCCGGCTCCCGTGGTAGCTCCGGCGGCGCTTCCACCTCCCGTGCGCACCAGGACGGCGCGTCCACCTCCCGCGTCGGTTCCTCATCCACCCTCATCCTCCTCGACGACAGCGGCGACAGCTTCGACTGGTCCGCCTCCTCATAGTAGATTAGGTTTAAGTTTGTAGTTAATTTCATTCAAATCTTGTAATATAGAACGGAAAAGTGTCCGACACCCCCAATTGAGCCTCCAATTGATCTTACAAGCCACACTTGAAGATTATATGACTACCCGGACACAGCCCAAGACGCCTACACAGGCCAGTAACAAGTTCTTGTGAAGTCGAAGTCGAGCAAAACGGGCACTTCTCTTCTTCGACGCAACTTGGAACGCGCATGAACACGACACCCATCCTCTGCACCCTAAACCATTTGGATCCATCTGACGACAGAGGTTATAAAACAAAATAAAACAAAAATGGAAAACATTTCGGTAGAGCCAGCAACAGCAACTCCGTTCTCTGTTGGCTCGTGACGCATGCCGTTCGAACCATCAGTTCATCACGCACCACACGTACGTAAAGTTGGCATACACTGACCGATCGCTTTAGAATTTGATGAGATCAAACATCCACGATGGGAAATCATAATTCATCTATATAAGTAAAGCCGCACTAGCTCGAGCCCATTCTTTCTTTCTTTCTTTGACTACTGTAAACATACATATAGGAGTATAGCTAGCTAGAATATGATCCAGAGAGATATCTTGCCTCCTTTTGTCACCTTTTCCAGATAGATCATGCCTAGCTTTTGAGCTAATAAAGCGCCTGTGTCGTCGTGCATTCAACTAAAGCACGCACACGCGCGAGAAGAAAAGTACACGACGGTCGGTGGTGACAGTGGGAGGAGAGACAATTTGGACATTCTTTATAGGGTACGGCCGGGCGGACGGCAACAATTTGCATTGAACATTCTTTTCTGCGTTGCTACACGTATGTCGACTTTGCCCATTTAATCTAATAAAAAAATAAGATGTTAGCATAAGTGTAGTCCTTATCAGTATCGTTCATCGTGTAAGTTGTTTTAGCTAATCTACCATGATATCTCTATTTATTTAATTTTGACGAAGAGGGGAAGGTCATATAATAATCAACCAACCCTGACAGGATAATTCCTCAATAAAAATTAAAAAGAAAATTACACATAAGGAAATCGATATCGTCTTCCATCTGCACTGCCCGGAGTCATGTCCTGATCAAAGCTCGATGCTTCCTCTAGACATATCAACCACTAGGGGCAAGAAAAAACGTAATTGACGCGATAGTCAGGAAGACACTCCAATAGACGACAAACAAATAATCGTCTCAGAGAAGAAAATGACGAAGAGGGTTGGATGACCATCCTAGATCCGTCCAGACAGATCCGGGGAGACGTGCCCTCGCTAGCTCCGGGATGAAGCCAAAACTGGTCGAATCTCGTTCGCCCGAGAAGAAACCATCAGACTCATACATGAAGACCACAGAACCAGACCAACCCCTCCAAAAGAGCAATGACCAAACGATCCCCCATCGTCCTCAACTTCACCGGCCGACAAGACCATCACCAACAAGGTGAACCAGGAGTCGGGAAAACCTTATTCTTACTCCGCACAACATTACCATTGCCACTATAGCGTCGTCGGTAGATCAAGACCTACCCCTAAGAGTGACCTAACTATAGTACCCCCACGCAGATCCGAGGTCCTCGCCCCTCTTGTCGCTGGTGCGGCAGACATCAGAGGAGGGGGCAATCACTTTGCCAGCTTGGAGCCGAGAAGTTGGGACAACTTTGTTAAGAGAGGACTTTTGGTGTATCTTGATGTGTATGTGTGTTGTGAGTCCCTCTTAAAACAAGGAAGACCCATGATATCTCAAGGTATTTGCACTCTATCTGCTGGAGAGAGGCTAATCATACCGAGATTTGAAATTACGGGTAACAAACCTCACCAAAATATCTAAGATTTTTTATTTTGATCCATTAATTTTGTTTGAAGTTAACCAAATCTTTACCAAAATTTCAGTGTTACGAATATTTCGGTACCCACAGAAAGTATCCACAGTTTGAACCCTTCGAACGTGTTTTTGTTAGATGCTAGTAGTCCTTGAGGAATTCACAAACCCCAACGTCCACAAGTGTCATCCTCTCGTCACTGGCTTAGACCAAGACAGCCGGAAATGGGATCCCGGTGAATGCCTCCTTTGGTGACGTACACGTGCTGGGACAAAAGGCATGTGAACAAACATGGCGGAGACGACAGTCTCCGTATCTTTTGGGAAAGGAATGAGCTGGCCTTTGTTTACTTCAATAAAAGATCGATGCATGATATTACAAAGTCCGAATAGATACCATGGTGGGGTGGATGATGTATAGATGTGGACATGTGGTGAGAGTGACTGTGGCACTTCTGTGCATTTGCAATTAGTTTCTTGACATGTTTGAAATCTTTAACCAGACAGCTATGATCAGGGGCGGAGCTAGAGCACTCAAGAGAGAGGGGTGCACACTGGTAAAATAACTTGTTTTACGGGTGGCACACATGGTGAAAAAATACTATCTTACAAAGAAATTGATTTTTACCCGTGCCCCTGACTATGATAATATCATACTCCCTCCAATTCATATTAATTGCCTGCTGATTTAGTTATAAAATGTTATACGAGTACTACTAAATCAGCAATTCATATTACTTATCGTTGATTTAATACGATGTACTCCGGATCATTGTTACATGGATGCAACGAAAGCCATGTACAACCAAACCATCTCGATCGACATCTCCATCTCAGTTGCTAATTTCGAGAACATTCCTTACCCTCCCAACGGGCGAAAGATCACAAACGCTACGAACCATATGCAAAACTCAACAACATCTGCTGTCATATGGGGTGGAGATTTCATGCTCCTGAGCTCCGGTGATCACATAATTTTGAAAAAATAAAAAAACATATTTAAAAGTTTTAAAAAATTCTGAAAAAATTCATGCATATTCTCAATGATATATACTACAACCGTGTAAATTTTCAATGCAAAATAATTTGGGATTTGAGCAACACAAAAATGACAAATGTACAGATCTGAGTATAGTGAACAGTGTATAGTTTCAAATCTCCAATTTTTGTCATTTTTGTGTAGCTCAAATCTTCAAGTATTTTGCATTGAAATTTTGCACGGTTGTAGTATATATCGTTGAGAACGTGCATGATTTTTTTCAGATTTTTTCAAAACTTTAAATATGATATTTGAATTTTTCAAAACTGTGTGATCACTGGAGCTCGGGAGTCAAAGTAACTTTCCGTGTCATATGCCTCTTTTTACAGGCATGCTTTTAGCCTTCACAGTACTGCTAGCTAGCAATAGTACATGTGTACACTGTACCGGCGCGTGCATGCATGGCAAGTCAGACCATTGGACCCGTTATCCTCTACAACTAGTCAACAAAAGGTATTTGGTTGGTGACACCTCCATTAGACAAATGCAGCGCCCAGCTAGCCACGCAAAGCATCTTATTATACAATGGAACTTGTTTCGATTCTTTGCATCGCATTGAGATGCAAACTACCACTACTGGAAAACGGGATGCTGCCGACATGAAAAGATTTTGCCGAGTGCCGAAACACGGGACACTCGGCAAAAACAAGTGTATACCGAGTGAGGGATAAATACTCTCGGTAAAAAGGAAAGTTGTCGGCAAAAACTCAGTGTAGGCTGAGTATGCGACGAAAACACTCGGCAAAACCGACATGCTCGGCGTACAGAGAGAAAAACACTCAGCACACGATAACTCCCGGCAAATCTGCAAGCTTGGCACTCGGCAAAGATCGAAATTCGGCACACACGCGCGCCACGTTACATCCGTGCCCGGGCCTAATGGCTCCGTGACGTACCTTACTCTTTGCAGAGTGTCGTGCATGTCGACACTCGGCAGACCTGTGGTGCGAAACATTTGGACGTTTGGCGCCAATTTTTCTATTCGTCGGGTATTCGCCGACATGGTGACACTCGGCAAAGACCCACCTACCACCAGTATACGACAGCTCCCACCTAACCCCCTCTTTGCCGAGTGTGCGGAGAGGAACACTCGGCAAAGACCCAACTACCACCGCCGGTACTCGACAATGCCCACCTAACCCCCTCTTTGCCGAGTGTGCGGCGCGGAACACTCGGCAGGCAATGTTCCACCTACCACCTTCCTCTCTCATCCCTATATATATAACTCCATATGTTTCGAGTCCGGCACACACTTCTCCCCCAGCTCACTTGCTTCGTGTTTGTTTGTGTTAGTCGAATACAAAGCATTCGGATTCCCTAGCTACATCCAACGGTGCATGTGATATCTTAGATATGTTCATGCATGGCATCATGATCCACCGTTGGGTTGTAGCTAGGGGAAACCGTGTGTTCTGTCCATCCTTGTTGCGCTTGTTCATTCTGTTAATCGAATACAAAACATTCGGGTTCACCTAGCTACGTCCCACTCTGCATTGTGATATCCTAGATATCTTCATGCAAGGCATTCGCGAGCCACGGTGGGACTGTAGCTAGGTGAAACCGTGTATTTTGTTCCATCCCTCTTGCGCTCAAGGTCGTTGATCATTATATGTCTCTTAATTTATCATTATGTATAATATGTTTGTTTTTAATTAAATTTATTTTCTCTATATTTATATTTGATTTTTTGTAAATTTTTATTTTTTAAGAGAAATATAATCACATTTGTTTTTAATTACATAATGTTTGCCGAGTGTTGTCCTAGAAAACACTCGGCTAACCATTGCCTAGATAAAGTACGGCAAACCAAGCTCTCACTCACTCCAGGTTCACTCTCTACCTAATATCCTCTACAATCTCCTATGTCCTACCATAACACAACCAAGCAAATAAGTCCACTTTGCTACCCCCTCTCGAGGCCGGTCAAAGGGGTAGTCGACGAAGCTTGACTTTTTCCAGCGGGGTCAGGATTTCGCCGATGCGGGGCTCCGAAGCGTGGGAATCCCACCAAAACCTAGATGATTACATTATATAGTTATACAAGTGTGGTGGTAGGTCTACATGTCCAAGACCCTACTCCGACGTGTGGCCGGCCTCACCGGGATCACTTACTAACTAGTAAGTTTCTGGACCGAGAGGTCAAAACTCCCACTTTCGACAGACCGAAGGGAATCTTGTGATCACATGTGAGAAAACTTTGTTTCCCATCTTCCTATGGCCTACCATAACACAACCAAGCAAAAAGGTCCACTTTGCTACCCCCTCTCGAGGCCGGTCGAAGGGGTAGTCGATGAAGCTTGACTTTTTCTAGCGGGGTCGGGGTTTCGCCGATGCGGGGCTCCGGATGCTGAAAATAAGAGGGCTACACAGGAGGCAAAGGCAGAAGTGGTGGCAATGCAAGGCACAATCTCAAGCCAGCAGACTTTATTGGGGGCACTCGTGGCGGTTTTGTTTTCTGCCTTAACACAAGTTTTTTCATTCCATTAATTCATCCATATATAAACTAACCGATCTGAACCCATTCGGTTTGCAGAGGCTTAATACTATGCCCGCTGATCCGTCGCTTCCCCCTTTACCTCCTCTTACTCCGTTGAGCTTCGTAAGTTCTCTTTAACTTGGTTAAATATTTCATGTTTCTGTTTACTCGACTAACGTGGATGTTCACAGGGAAATCCATCTTTTGGATCAAACACCACACTCGGAGGTGGAGCTGCAACCGGAGCCGGAGCGGGAGTGAGCCCATCGACCTCCACGATGCCGAACTGATGTACTCGGCGTTGAACATGTTCTTTTGTGGGTTCTGAACATGTTTTCTATGAATTATGCATGACTTAAACCTATGTGTTCAACTATGTGATGGAACTCGTGTTAAAGTCATGTGAAATGTTATTTCTGTACTTTCAGATTGTAACATATGTGCTCTGTGATGCTCCAGTGGTGAAACATGAAAATATATGAAAATTGTGTTTAATTGCAGGGGTGTGGTGAAATGCTGCTGAAATCTAAATATTTTTGTTTTCTGTACCGAGTGTTGCCCTCGGCATATTTGCATTTTGGACGTACGCCGAGCAAAGCACTCGGCAAAAGGCCGTCTCCAGAGAGCCATTTGGTACTTGGGAACAGCTTTTGCCGAGTGGCACCACGAGGCACTCGACAAAGACGACTTCCGGGCGGCCCACCTGGGAACAAACTTCGCCGAGCAGGCAGGCGCAGCACTTGGCATATAGCGTAGCTGCCGAGTGCGAGAAGACACTCAGCAAACCGAACCATCGGTAAAAGCCTTTATGCCGAAGAGGAAAGACACTCGGCAAAAACGGAATGCCGACGGGCTATCAGCTGGGCGACACTCGGCAAAGACGTATGCCGAGATTGACGGACGGCCCACATGTCGCTTTTCCGTTCGTCGCTTTTATCGTGTGTTGCTTCCCGACACTCGGCAAAGAGTTGACGGCCGTTGGGCTGCGGACGGACGTGATGTCCTTTTTTTGCCGAGTGCTTGCCAGAAAGCGTCAGCAAACGGTCTGCCAACGTCCCCGCGTTACGACACTCGGCAATGTTTCGTTTGCCGGCCAAACTGTTGCCGAGCGTGTTTTGCCGAGTGCAACACTCGGCACAGCCTTTACCGAGGTTTTTTAAGCTTTTACCGTGTGTTTTGGATACACGGCAAAAACTCTGCTTCGAGTAGTGTACACAAGAGTTCAACACTTCATGTCGCACCCGACGCATGCACAAAAGATTGTTTTTTATCATTTCATGCTCCTTCGAATTCATGGGAATTTCGTAGGATTTGTATAGGTGAATCATCCTTTGAGATTTTTTCGGTTGAAATGGTTTGATTCATAAGATCCTATCTCATACAAACTAATCTCATAAGAATATTATAGTGTAAATAGTATAGTAAAAATGTACTAGGTTGGACCTCATGTAACATCCTTCACTACAATCATACATAATGCTTCCTCCCATAGGATTCAACTAGACATGACATTTCGATCATATATGTTTCTTATTCCTATACTTTTTCAACCCCCTAAATTAGGGGCACAACCCCCGGTAGAGCAGTTGTTCTATCTTGATTTTTGGCGACAAATTCAGATGCACATGTTTTTTTCTAACCAATTTGAGTGATCGTACTATGCAAAACTGATTCCGAACTGAAAACAAATATTAGGCCTAGTTAACTCTTTTTCTTTACAATAGCTAATTCTCAATCCAACGAAACCTAAGTCTAAACAATGAACTAGGTAGGTATTTAAGGAGAACTTCTTAGTGTTTTGGTCCGCTTATGGACGGTGGCCGAAACTAACTCTTGTTATGCAATGGATTATGTTTGATGGTTCTATTTTGACTTTGTATATTTATTGCTCTAAAAATTCTAACTGTATTAGTTCAGACAATGTCTTTGATTAAGAACGCGACGAGCTCAATTGAAAAAATAATGGATGAAAGCTTCTCTTGGAAGATGTCGATTTTCCTAGAAAATAACATCACAATACTAAGTGTGGATGAAATCAAGAACAGAAGAAGACAGTGGGATGGTAATAAAGTTGTACACTATATTACCACCGATTTGGACCATCGGTTTAATAAGTTATATTTAGAGTTTCTTCGCGATCCAACGTAAATAAGTCTACTCGTATTACAGTGATTTATCATGGGGAATTAACGAACTATGAGCATGAGCATACGCAAGATAATGTTTGAGTTATTTATTATTCATATGCAAACAATTTAAGACTTTAAAGATTGTATTGATATTTGAAACATGCGTCATGTTTCCTACGGTTTATCGCCTCATTTATCTGATATTGTTTTTATCAATGGCGGCGACAATAGTTGACAGAGCCTTCTCGGTGACAAAGATCTTGATCGACAAAATTACAGAAGATCTTTACAGAGAATAATAGAGCTTTGCCATTGCATAGGACATCAATACACCATTAAAGCATCGCCATTGGTACGTATGTTTTTAGAGTGTACTTATAATTTGATATGTTTCTATTATATTATACTAAGTAATTACATTAAAATCAAATGTATGAATTAATGTCTCATGACTATTTTTATTTTTAAAATTTTACCTATCTTGGATTCTTTCCCCGCAACTCCCAATGAGGACACATGACGTCAAACACGGGTTTTGAATCTTTTGATCATGGTGGGTTGGTGGTACAGCCACACGTTGGTTCTCTTGTAATAATTTAGTGAATAAATATTTTCACATTTTGATCCATATATAACAGTTGTTCCTATAAAACACCAATTAGTCGGAAACATTTTTTTCTTGTAACTATATATATAATCATATATCTCATGTATATGATTTGACAAGTTGTTAAGACATGTATATGAATTGATTGGGACAGTTCATGCTACGCATGTACTTACTCATTATGGTTTCATTCGACAGGTGCTTAGATCTGTACAGTGACATTAATAAACATGGTCCAAAGCCATGAACAGAGATATACGTACGTAGGTACCAATTGTCCAGACTCCAGAGACAGGTAAACCGCATCTTCAGTATTATTGAGAAAAATACCCACAAACGTACACTGACACTCGGGACCTACCAGATGATTGGCCGACAAGTCAGAGTCTGTGTCAAGCGGGCAGCCGTAGCGCTAGGCGCTAGCGCAGCAAGAAAGCGCCTTGGACTGGAAGGCCCTGCCTGACTGGTATATATGGTGTGTGAGCTGGTTTGGTGCAAGAGAATCTGAACCTCCGACAAGAGCTCGGGACAAAACCCACTTCAGCAGTCAGCTGCTTTACGGTCTCTGTGTGCGTGTGCGGTGTGCGCGTGCAAGCGTGTGTGGTGGTAGCAGGTTAGCTAGCCAGTAGCCCGTGCCACTCTCGTCTATTCCTCCCATGGTTGGGAAAATGGTGTTTTGCTTTCCTCCCATGTAGTCTCTATCACCATGGCCAAAGCTCACAAGACCCTGCAGGATAACAACAGCACGAGAGAGAGAGAGAGAGAGAGAGAGAGAGAGAGAGAGACGAGGAGAGAGCGACGAAGAGAGGAGAGAGAGAGAGAGAGAGAGGAGGAGAGAGAGGAGAGGAGAGGAGGAGAGAGGAGAGTCGATGACGAGAGAGAGCGCGAGAGAGAGAGAGGAGGGGAGAGAGAGAGAGTATGAATAATGAGCATGAGAGAGAGAGAGAGAGAGAGAGAGTCATGAATCATGAGCCATAGCCCATAGGTAGTATATGATGAAACAGAGAGAAGGTTGAGACATTCTTTTGCAAGCAATTGGTTGCTTTGGGTGGTATACTGCTTAGAAAAATGATAGGATAGGCTAAGCATTAGGCTAACACTTTGATTAGTAATGTATAGTACGATACAAAACCCTGGGAAGACGCTGAGATTGAAGTGCGCTGGTCTAATCTAGGTATTAGCTAGCTAGACATGGCATAGCATGGCATTTCTCAAAAGCTACATCTCCTTTAGTCCTTCCCCTTGGGAACTATCCTGGTGTCCTTTGCTCTTTGCTTTCACTCACTTTATGGTAAGGAATATGCAAAGCTGAGGACAGGACAGGAGAGCAAGCTAGCAACCATGGATGGATGGAGTATTGGAGTTGTTGTGGTGGAGAGCAACATCCTTGCTGCCTCCTCTCTATAAATCCAGCCTCACCTCCTTCCTCCTTCCACCATCCTTCACACTCGTGCACTGTTCTCCACCTCCACTCACTCCCCAGATTAAACCTAGCTTTCCCTTTCTCTCTCCAGGAGTAGTAGTAGTTGCATCCTTGTCTCTGCTCCATGTGTCTTCTGCATATCCATCAAGATCTACCTTTGTTTCTCCCACTAGTCTCTACTGTGTGTGAGAGAGAGATGAACAATACCTTTGATTTCCTTGGTCTTTCTTTCTGAACTCTTTGGTGAATGAGAGAGAGGTTTGATGATCGATCTAATCAAGATCGTGCTGTGCCTGGCTCCCTGTATGCCACACATGTAGCCCAACCCAACAATGTGGTTGGCTGCTGTGGGTGGCGTGCAAGGTGCCAAGCATGCACACCCGTATATGGTCTTTCATTCGATTCTCTCTTTTTTTCACATGATTATTCGATGTGTTTTTTCATCACCTACATCTTTTTGACCAACGTACATCTCGATGTTCTTGCAGTTACAAGTCCCTGGAATGTGTTTAGTTCATCTTCAGAACATCTCCTCTCAAAGTTAGCACATTACTGTTGTGTGAACTGTTACTTGGTCTCTGCTTGATTTGATGCAAATGCTTTTGAATGTCCCTGTAAAGATATGCATGCTACAAACCTTTCTGCGCCCCTCCCATTTCGATTCATTCATCTATCTTGTATGTGTATGCATACCTTGTGGAATCTGCGTGTTTGGATCGCTTTGCTTTATTTCTGAGGTTACAGACAGGTATTTATCATAGCTTCTTCCCAATTGTTTACTTATTATTGATGAAAGATGTACTATCTATGTATGCATTAGGAAAGATGTACTATCACATACATCTTTTTTATCAACGTTACATCTCTATGTTCTTGCGGTTACAAGTCCGTGGAATGTGTTTAGTTCATCTTCAAATATCTCCTCCCAAAGTTAGCATGGTCAGAAGAAACTAGGGAGGTTAATTATGAACTTATGGTTTTTGTTTCGGGAATCAATTTTAGCACATTAGTGATGTGTGAACTGTTACTTGGCCTCTGCCTGATTTGATACAAATGCTTTTGAATAGACCATGATTTTCTAATCTCCCTGTAAAGATATGCATGCTTATATACCTTTGTTTCCCCTCCCATTTCGATGCATTCATCTATCTTATATATGTATGCATACCTTGTGGAATCTGCATGTTCAGATCGTTTTGCTTTGTTTCTGAGGTTACAGACAGAAATATATTGATCATAGCTTCTTGTTTACTCATTGTTGATGAAAAAGGTACTATTTATGTATCATGTATGCATTTAGGATTTGTGCTAAGAATGGCCTAGATACAAGCAATTAAGAGGAAGCAAGAAATACTAGCTAGTGCGCAAGAGAGTTTTCCCTTTAATTTCACTCGTTGTTTTAATTTCAACATACTTATATATCGCCTTTTAGATAATGTTTTCCCAATGTGGTCATCGTATGCTCGAGACTAGTAGTGTGTTCGTAGAAGGTTTTGAACATGCTTTTATGAACATGCATAAGGTCCTACTTCCTTAAGAGTTAAGTCTGAACTTCGGATTTCTACAAACATGGGCAGTAATGTGTTTACTTATGTTTGAACATGATGGTTAAATTTTCCTTCTAAAGTGATATCATAACTATCAATTTGTAAATATTTTATGTATTCCTTGTCACTAGTTAAGCTTGCATTAGCAGAATTGAGAATGACAAGATACTGTTTTTGAGGGTCTTGTACATCAGCATAAAGCTCCTACATCTAGCTAACCAGATATACGTACACATGTATGCATGCTATGCACACAAGCAAATCATGTCAACTCAGTAGCATTTGATTTTGTAACTAGTTTCCTCCATTTAAATTATTTAATTTACAGCAGTAGACTAGTAGAGTAGTATCAAGAAATGATTTATTTTGGACCAAAAAATGCTTCGATTTCACATAGGTCTGTGACATAGGAGTACACATTTATGAGTTTTTACCCACAAGGAAAATTTAATGCACATGACTCTGGGCAAAACATGTTAAATTGTTTGCCCTGAACGATCCAATTCACAGCAACACCATAATTGCAGAATGCTAGGCGCAATGGATGCAATCACCAGTAATCGATCACAGCATCATGATCTGATTTTATTAATGGCTATTAAAATTGATAGGCAATAATAGTTAATTGACTAGTCACATAATGCGAAGGACAAAAAGCATGCAATGCTTTGGCTCTCTCATAGAGATCAAGACATAGCCAAACCTTGAATAAAAGTGAGTAGTACTCTTTATTTGTTATGGTTAGTATATTATAATCTCTTCATCGAAAAAATAAAGTACAGTATTATCTCAAAGACGCCCATAGTCAGATTCTTTGGTCCATCGCAACCTTTTACAATTTATTACATGTACACAGTGACACAATTCTTCCCCATCCCCAATTTCCGCCGCCGCACCAATCTCGTTGATCATTAGGTTTTCAGCAAGGCTGCGATTCTTGCGGCTAAGACGAAATGAAGATGATACGGCGGGTTCTTAATTTGGTCGTAAATAACACTTCCACCGGCATTGTTGGAGCAGAACCAACAACAACCTAGTATGCGGTATCGCTTCGAAGATCTGAACCTGCTTATCGAAGAGAACTAGGTTCCAATGTCTCTTCAGCGAGTGACAATTGGCCAGCGGTTTGCCGTGCTCAGTGGGATTGATAAAGATTGTTACACCTTCGTCAAGGACATAATCGATTGGGTATTCTGAATTACTAATCTTTGTTTCTCTTCCAAAAACATATAAGACGTTTTGGTAGGCTAAAATGGCCTACCAAAACATCTTCTATTTTGGAACTGAGGTAGTAGTAGATTATGCAGTCATGTAAGATACTAGCTATTTGATGTGTTTGAAATAATATGATGGTTTGGTGTGTTTGGTTGGTGGATGAGATGTAAAACTATTGTATCGAATGAAATATCAAGCTTGAGCTTTTGGGTGTGCATGCAATTCTATACAGCCTAGCTCAGCCAAACATTTTTCATATGATTATCAGCATTCCAACTTCCAAGACCTACGTACAGAGGGCTGATCAGATGAATGAGTTGTTATACCGCGAAGAGATGATGTGGCTGCATTGCTCAAGGGTAACATGGCTTAAAGAAGGTGAGAGAAACACAAAAAATTTCCATCAGAAAGCAAAGTGGAGAGCACGTAGAAACAAAATAAAAAAGCTCAAGGATGACTATGGGGTGTGGAAGGAGGTGCCTACCGATATGGCAAGGATGGACACCTCTTATTTTAAGGAATTGTTTACCCGTGATCCTCTTTAAATTCCGATGGTTTGATTAATCTTACACAAGAGAAAGTAACGCCGGCGATGAATGATGCTCTATGCAGGGATTTCACGGACGAGGAGATAGGTGATGCTATGTTCCAAATTGGTCCACTCAAGGCACCTGGAGTTGACGGATTTCCGGCACGATTCTATCAACGAAACTGGGGTACAATTAAAGAAGAGGTCATTAATGCGGTTAAACTCTTTTTTGTCACAGGAAGAATGCCGGAAGGAGTAAATGATACAGCCATTATTCTAATCCCGAAAGTGGATGAACCAGAAACCCTGACAGACTTCCGTCCTATAAGCCTTTGTACAGTCATGTATAAGGTAATAGAAAAATGTATGGTCAACAGTTGCGTCCTATGCTAGGGGAGTTAATCTCAGAAAATCAAAGTGCCTTCGTAGCTGGCAGGATGATCACAGATAATGCGTTGGTGGCTTTTGAGTGCCTTCATTTCATTGAGCATAATACTAAACAGGATCAGAATTTTTGTGCTTATAAATTGGACTTGTCAAAAGCATACAATAGGGTGGATTGGCATTTTTTAAGGAAAGTGATGCAAAGGATTGGTTTTTATTACAGATGGGTTGACTGGATAATGTCATGCGTCACCTTGGTGAGGTACAAGGTAAAATTTAATGGAAACCTCCTGGATTCATTTTCGCCTTCTCGGGGCCTCCGACAAGGTGATCATCTATCCCCCTTTTTGTTTCTCTTCGTTGCTGATGGTTTGTCCACTTTACTGAAACATGAGGTTAATTCCAATAATATTGTGCCTGTCAAAATCTGTCGCCGCGCCCCCGGAATATCACATATCCTGTTTGCAGATGATAGCTTGTTTTCTTCAATGCACAGGTAGAACAAGCACAAAAAGTCAGGGAGACGCTTGATGTGTATGCTACTAGTACTGGGCAGCTTATAAACCCTGGTAAATGTTCAATTGTGTTTGGTAAATCATGCCCACTGATCACATGTACAGAGGTGAAGCAAACCCTTCAGGTTACACAGAACACCTTTGAAGCAAAATACCTTGGGTTGCCTACTCCAGAAGGGAGGATGAACAGGGGTAGGCTCGAGAGTTTGTAGGCCAAGCTAGCCAAATGCCTCTTGGAATGGGATGATAATCACTAGTCCCAGGCTGCAAAGGAGATCCTTATCAAATCCATTGCCCAGGCGCTCCCTGTGTACGTCATCAGCGTGTTTAAGCTGCCCTTGGGATTATGCGATGAATTAACAAGGATGGTCAGAAGGTACTGGTGGGGGCGGAGAATGGAAAAAGGAAAACTCATTGGGTAGCATGGGATATAATGTTGCGGCCGAAAAAATATGGAGGCTTCGGTTTCAGGGATCACTAGTAGAAAAGGGGGCAACGGTGCGCCCCCTTTAGTATCGGTTGTCCAAAAACCGGTACTAAAGGGCGCATTAGCACCGGTTGCGTTTGTGTGCCAGCAGGGGCACCGCGGCGAGGACCTTTAGTACCGGTTGGTCTTAAAACCCGGTACTAAAGGCTAACCTTTAGTACCGGTTGGTAAGAACAACCGGTACTAAAGGGTTGGAGGCCCCGCGGCCGCACGGCAAGCCCTTTAGTACCGGTTGTTCTTACCAACCGGTACTAAAGAGTAGCCCTTTACTACCGGTTGGTCAGAACAGCCGGTACTAAAAAGGTTCTATTTTTTTCTATTTTTCGTTTAATATGAAATAATTCATATCTTTAAATCCGTAAATCGAAATTTAACAAATAAAATGTCTAAATCGATTAGAAAAATGAGAGGATTCCAAATATGACATCCATATAATATTTTTCACCATGCATATGACTTTGTGTCACATATTTTTGATACTAGCTTACTTAAAAAGTCATATTTGGCACTTAAAAAATGAAAAATCATATATGAAAATATTTTGGAAATTATTTTTGGCACTTAAAAAATGCACTTATAAGGTGGTCTACTCGTTTCTATCTATTTGGATGTTGCTCTTTTGGTGAGCCGTTTTGGTAGATGCTTCACACAAAAAAACCTATTTTGGCACTAAAAATGAAAAATGGGTTTTTTATTCAGCGAAAACCCTAAACCCCTTAGTC
Organism: Puccinellia tenuiflora; assembly: GCA_012064385.1. Classification (NCBI taxonomy): domain Eukaryota; kingdom Viridiplantae; phylum Streptophyta; class Magnoliopsida; order Poales; family Poaceae; genus Puccinellia; species Puccinellia tenuiflora. The sequence continues at coordinate 1,181,042 of QRDG01000519.1, forward strand.
AATACTATTCTACAACCAAGATACACCAGTGTGTCAAATATTGCCTCATTCCGACATTTTTTGCTATGTTAAATGTCATACCCTAGCATATTTCAGTCGAAAACCATACATCTTTATACCTCGTAGCTCATTTCTGTGAAGCTTTTTTATAAAAACCTCCATAACTCATGTTTATAATTTTTTCCAGGTGGTAGGTCAAATAAAAGGATGTCATGTAAAGGTTTTCCATTTTTTGATTTTTTTTGAATTAGTTATGTCTAACCCTAGCCTGAAACCGAGACCGTAAACCCTAACGATAAACCTAAACCTAAACGTAACTTTGATCCAGCAAAAACCGTCAAAGATCTCTAAAGAAAGTATACATTGTGGATCTAAAAGTGATTTTTTCAAAAAATCATGACCAAACTATGCGGCACTCGTAGTTCAAATCAGACCCACTTCCAGCGAAATTGGCAGGAACTTATATGAAATGTTTAAAACACCTAAGTATGTTTTTATATCGAAACCCAGGGTTAAATGCACTTGTAAGATGGTCTACTATTTTCTATCTATTTGGATGTTACTCTTTCGGTGAGCCGTTTTGGTAGCTGCTTCACAAAAAAAGCCTGTTTTGACACTAAAAAATGAAAAATGGGTTTTTTATTCAACGAAAACCCTAAACCCCTTAGTCAATACTATTCTACAACCAAGATAAACCAGTGTGTCAAATATTGCCTCATTCGGACATTTTTTGCTATGTTAAATGTCATACCCTAGCTTATTTCAGTCGAAAACCATACATCTTTATACCTCGTAGCTCATTTCTGTGAAGTTTTTTTATAAAAACCTCCATAACTCATGTTATAATTTTTTCCTGGTGGTAGGTCAAATAAAAGGATGTCATGTAAAGGTTTTCCATTTTTTTGATTTTTTTTGAATTAGTTATGTCTAACCCTAGCCTGAAACCGAGACCGTAAACCCTAACGATAAACCTAAACCTAAACGTAACTTTGATCCAGCAAAAACCGTCAAATATCTCTAAAGAAAGTATACATTGTGGATCTAAAAGTGATTTTTTCAAAAAAATCATGACCAAACTATGCGGCACTCATAGTTCAAATCAGACCCACTTCCAGCGAAATCGGCAGGAACTTATATGAAATGTTTAAAACACCTAAGTATGTTTTTATATCGAAACCCAGGGTTAAATGCACTTGTAAGATGGTCTACTATTTTCTATCTATTTGGATGTTCCTCTTTCGGTGAGCCGTTTTGGTAGCTGCTTCACAAAAAAAGCCTGTTTTGACACTAAAAAAAATGAAAAATGGGGTTTTTATTCAACGAAAACCCTAAACCCCTTAGTCAATACTATTCTACAACCAAGATACACCAGTGTGTCAAATATTGCCTCATTCGGACATTTTTTGTTATGTTAAATGTCATACCCTAGCTTATTTCAGTCGAAAACCATACATCTTTATACCTCGTAGCTCATTTCTGTGAACCTCCATAACTCATGTTTATAATTTTTTCCAGGTGGTAGGTCAAATAAAAGGATGCCATGTAAAGGTTTTTCATTTTTTTGATTTTTTTTGAATTAGTTATGTCTAACCCTAGCGTGAAACCGAGACCGTAAACCCTAACGATAAACCTAAACCTAAACGTAACTTCGATCCAGCAAAAACCATCAAAGATCTCTAAAGAAAGTATACATTGTGGATCTAAAAGTGATTTTTTCAAAAAATCATGACCAAACTATGCGGCACTCGTAGTTCAAATCAGACCCACTTCCAGCAAAATCGGCAGGAACTTATATGAAATGTTTAAAACACCTAAGTATGTTTTTATATCGAAACCCATGGTTAAATGCACTTGTAAGATGGTCTACTATTTTCTATCTATTTGGATGTTCCTCTTTCGGTGAGCCGTTTTGGTAGCTGCTTCACAAAAAAAGCCTATTTTGACACTAAAAAAATGAAAAATGGGTTTTTTATTCAACGAAAACCCTAAACCCCTTAGTCAATACTATTCTACAACCAAGATCTCTGTTTAAAATAGCCGGCTATTGTGTTTAGCCCCGGCGTTTTCAGAAGCTACGAAAGGCTATAGCCGGGCTATAGCCGGGCTAAGCCCCTATAGCCGTTTTGCTAAATAATAAAATAAATTAAATGTTGAGCAGCATATATTCGTATATATATATATCAATAATTCATAGATGCATAACATAGTGACATAAAAAATACAAATAATCAACAATTCTGGACATAGTTTATTCTATATATTAGTTACATAACGAACAAAATAAATTAGGGTGTAGCAAATGCAAGTTCAGGAATCAGAACATGGGTTCGTCCACATATTACATATTAACAACAACAATTTCACATAACCAGCAAGATATGCATGGATCAATGATCAATCCGAGTCAGATGAAGCATGTGTCAATGGCAAATTTTGGTCCAAAATTTTTGGGGCTAGCTGAGCGGCAAATTTAGCCGGCTAAGGGGCTAAATTGGGGCTAAATCGTCTTAGCCGGGCTATTAGCGGCTATTCTCGCTTTAGCCTACAAAGGCCTTAGCCGTAGCCCCGAGCCCGTCGAAAGGCTATAGCCAGGCTATAGCCGGGCTATAGCCGGGCTATAGCCGGGCTATAGCCGGCTATTTTAAACAGAGACCAAGATACACGAGTGTGTCAAATATTGCCTCATTCGGACATTTTTTGTTATGTTAAATGTCATGCCCTAGCTTGTTTCAGTCGAAAACCATACATCTTTATACCTCGTAGCTCATTTCTGTGAAGGTTTTTTTATAAAAACCTCCATAACTCATGTTTATAATTTTTCCAGGTGGTAGGTCAAATAAAAGGATGCCATGTAAAGGTTTTTCATTTTTTTTGAATTAGTTATGTCTAACCCTAGCCTGAAATCGAGACCGTAAACCCTAACGATAAACCTAAACCTAAACGTAACTTTGATCCAGCAAAAACCGTCAAATATCTCTAAAGAAAGTATACATTGTGGATCTAAAAGTGATTTTTTCAAAAAATCATGACCAAACTATGCGGCACTCGTAGTTCAAATCAGACCCACTTCCAGCGAAATCGGCAGGAACTTATATGAAATGTTTAAAATACCTAAGTATGTTTTTATATCGAAACCCATGGTTAAATGCACTTGTAAGATGGTCTACTATTTTCTATCTATTTGGATGTTCCTCTTTCGGTGAGCCGTTTTGGTAGCTGCTTCACAAAAAAAGCCTATTTTGACAATAAAAAATAAAAAATGGGTTTTTTATTCAACGAAAACCCTAAACCCCTTAGTCAATACTATTCTATAACCAAGATACACCAGTGTGTAAAATATTGCCTCATTCCGATATTTTTTGCTATGTTAAATGTCATACCCTAACTTATTTCAGTCGAAAACCATACATCTTTATACCTCGTAGCTCATTTGGGTGAAGCTTTTTTTATAAAAACCTTCATAACTCATGTTTATAATTTTTTACAGGTGGTAGGTCAAATAAAAGGATGCCATGTAAATGTTTTCCTTTTTTTTTTTGATTTTTTTTGAATTAGTTATGTCTAACCCTAGCCCGAAACCGAGACCCACTTCTAGCGAAATCGGCAGGAACTTATTTAAAATGTTTGAAATACCTAAATATGTTTTTATATCCAAAGGTTTTTGTGATGCAAAAGATGATATGGATGAAATATTTGAATTCCTCTCATTTTTCTAATCGATTTAGGTATTTTATTTATCAAATTTTGATTTACGGATTTAAAGATATGAATTATTCCATATTAAATGTAAAAAAGGAAAAAAATAAAGTAAAATTCATTTTATTGTTATTTATTTGAAATATATTATTACATAATCATTGTTACTTTACTTAAACAAATTTTTAAAATTTAAATAATGAAAAGTGTAACATCATAACCGAGGGGTTAATATGATTGATAGGGTACTAATATCAGTAAGTTCTAATTTCTCATTTGGAAGCTAGGTTGGAAGGAACTCAAAAGTTAAGCGTGCTCGGGCTGGAGGATGGGTGACCGACTGGGAAGTTTGACTAGGGTAAGTACTTTGACCTGAGATTAAGTATATAAAACCGGTACTAAAGTTCCTTCGCCTGCGCGCGCGCAGGTTCGCCCACGTGGAGGGCCTTTAGTAGCGGTTTTATATATAAAACCGGTACTAAAGGGGTGACCCTTTAGTGCCGATCTTTTAGTACCGGTTGCACAACCGGTACTAAAGGCCCAATACAACCGGTGTTGTTGCCCCTTTTTCTACTAGTGGATATGCAGCTTTTTAACCAAGCACTTCTGGCTCGACAAGCGTGGAGGCTGTTACAGTTCCCTTACTCCCTGTGTGCTAGATTATTAAAAGCCAAGTATTACCCTAATGGTTTACTAACTGATACTGTGTTCTCAGGTAATGCATCTTCGGTTTGGCATGCAATAGAATATGGCCTTGAATTACTGAAAAGGGGGATAATCTGGTGAGTAGGCAATGGTGCCCAGATCCGAGCATGGCGTGACCCATAGATACCAAGTGATAATTACCATAAACCCAAGTCAGCGCAGGGCCGTTGTCGGTATCATTGGGTTTCAGATTTTTATTGTCAAATGGTGAGTGGAACATGGACCGAATTCAGCTTTATTTTGTGCTGAAGGATGTCGCTGAAATTACAAGGATAAAAACCTCAAGCAGGAATGAGGTTGATTTTATAGCTTGGCACCCAGAAAAATGTGGGATTGTCACTGTTAAAAGTGCCTACATACTTGGCCTAGCCAGGAGTATGCAGGAACAAGATCGAGGAGCTACGAGCTCTCGGCCTGATGGGGAACGACCTAGTTGGAAACTTATATGGAGCTGCCCAGTTCCGCTAAAGGTACGGATCCTAGCGTGGAAAATCTGCCGCAATGCACTTGCCACTCAATGAAATATGGTGCGTCGGGGCATGGCTACGTCTGCTATATGCGTTATTTGTGGCAGGGAGGACGAGGATACTTTTCATGCTTTTGTTCGCTGCCCACATGCCAGGAGCCTATGGCAAGCAATGAAGGACGTTTAGGATTTACCAGCAGACGATTTGCTCTGCTCGACTGGGCCGGAGTGGCTTCTAAATCTCTTGGTATCTATCACGGAAGAGCAAAGGGCTATGACCCTAATGACTTTCTGGCGTACTATGAGAAACCATGCCCTTCTATTGAAGGCTCTCGCCGGTTCTTGGTAAGCTATCTTGAGTCTCTTCTGCTAATCAAACAAGCCCCTACTGCAGATGTGGTGAAAGGGAAGACAGTCATTAACCACATGAGAGGCTTTAAACGTTATCATGAACGAGAAGATGGTCGACAGAAGGTTCAGAAAAGATGGGAGCCCCCGCAGCGAGGTGAGGCCAAACTGAACACAGATGGCGCGTTCTCAAATAATGGCAGTATGTCGTATGGTGACACACTGTGTTGATGCCACTGAAGCGGAATTGTGCGCCATTGAGGAGGGTCTGCGGCTGTCTATGATTTGGACCGAGATGAAGTTAACAGTTGAAACAAACTGTGCCGAGGTGATGGAATTAATCAAATAGAGCACCCCGAATACCTCCTCTTATGCTTTTAGAATAAATGTAATTCGTGGGCTTCTTAACGAAAGAGAAACTAGAATAGCTAGGATTAGTCGTGATGCAAATGCTGTGAGTCACGAACTAGCTAGACTTGGCAGAGTCCAGGCAAGAACAGAGGTTTGGCTAAGGAGTTTCCCCCAAGAAATTGTCGAAGCATTAACCATGGATTGTAACTCTATCTCTACTTAATATATTTTCTTTTCCTCGCAAAAAAAAAGACTAGTCACACAACGCGAAGGACAAAAGGCATGCAATGCTTTTGCTCTCTCATAGAGATCAAGACATAGCCAAACCTTGAATAAAAGTGAGTAGTACTCTTTATTTGTTATGGTTAGTATATTATAATCTCTTCATCGAAAAAATAAAGTACAGTATTATCTCAAAGACGCCCATAATCAGATTCTTTGGTCCATCGCAACCTTTTACTCCCTCCGTATCAAAATATAAGATGTTTTGGACTTTTTCTTTCCATTTGTATCTAGACATGTTTTACTGCAAGGTTCAAATAAATCTTGTACTAAAACATGTCTAGATATGGATGGAAAGTAAAAGTCCAAAACATCTTATATTTTGATACAGAGGGAGTACAATTTATTACATGTACACAATGATACAATTCTTCCCCATCCCCAATTTCCGCCGCCGCACCAATCTCGTTGATCATTAGGTTTTCAGCAAGGCTGCGATTCTTGCGGCTAAGACGAAATGAAGATGATACGGCGGGTTGTTAATTTGGTCGTAGATAACACTTCCACCGGCATTGTTGGAGCAGAACCAACAACAACCCAGTATGCGGTATCGCTTCGAAGATCAGAACCTGCTTATCGAAGAGAACTAGGTTCCAATGTCTCTTTAACGAGTGACACAATTGGCCAGCGGTTTGCCGTGCTCAGTGGGATCGATAAAGATTGTTACACCTTCGTCAAGGACATAATCGATTGGGTATTCTGAATTACTAATCTTTGTTTCTCTTCCAAAAACATATAAGACGTTTTGGTAGGCTAAAATGGCCTACCAAAACATCTTCTATTTTGGAACTGAGGTAGTAGTAGATTATGCAGTCATGTAAGATACTAGCTATTTGATGTGTTTGAAATAATATGATGGTTTGGTGTGTTTGGTTGGTGGATGAGATGTAAAACTATTGTATCGAATGAAATATCAAGCTTGAGCTTTTGGGTGTGCATGCAATTCTATACAGCCTAGCTCAGCCAAAGATTTTTCATATGATTATATATCAGCATTCCAACTTCCAAGACCTACGCACAGAGGGCTGCATCCATTGTTGCCGTCTACACCTGTAGGGAGAGATCGTACGGTCACCCCTGATAGATTGCGGAATATAATTGACTAATATTGGTTGGAACGGTGATTACAATGAGACATGGTGGGCTGTTTATATAGATGAAAATACTTGGGGGCTAAGGAAACCTAAGAGAGATAGACTAGGATTACAACTCTTTAAACTACCAAACCCTAAACCGTAATATACTCTAACACCCCCCCCCCCCCCCCCCCCCCCCCCCGCAGTCGGATCAGTAGTGACGCGAACAACAGGAGCGTCGCGGACGGTCTGAGTGGAGCATAATCCGAAGTCGTGAACCGGAGAGGGAGCCGAGGTGATAGCCCTTTGATGTCGATGTAGCCGAGGGTGTGGGCGCTGTAGTCGTGGTCGATGGTGTCGTGCGCGATGTAGTCGTAGTCGCCGTTGAGGAAATCATTGATGTTGTTGGTGTTGTGGTCGATGTCGTCATTGAGCCTTGGGAAAGTTGCCGTTGTTGTTGTTGTTGAAGTAGACGTAGTTGAGGAAGACGAGGTAGGCGGCACGCCGTGCCGAGCTTGCCAAACTCGGTAGAGTGTCGGGGACGAAGGCACGTACCGGTGTTGCCAATACCGGTCATGCGAAGACAGGGACCATCACAAACCATGCGAGTCAGAGTCGGTTGGAGGAGCAAAGAAGATTCTCCGTTTGACGGTCGGTTTCCGTCGTTGGTTTCGGAGTAGAGAAGAAGAAAAAAAATTCCAACTCTGGTGGCGAGGTCGTGATGGACGAAGACGACGTTTGTTGAAGTAGATCGAGTTGTATGTCGGGGATTTAACCCGGATTCGGCGAAGAAGAACCCGCTTGGCGTTGACGTTGACCACGATCGGTGGTGGCGGCGACGATGCGGAGATGTTGGTGTAGATGGTTGTCGGCGATGATGACCACGGTGATGTTGGTGCAGCCCGATGTTGACGGCGAGGCGCGTACTCGGTTGACGTTGTCGAAGACGAGCCGGCGTGGTGAAGATGCGTGGACGATGAAGTCGACGATGGAGCATGGAGGCTTGGCGGAGCTGAGTCGATGACTTGGTCGGAGTAGAGGCGCGAAGACGACGTGCGGCGGTGGGCGACGCAATCCGATCTATGATCGGCGAAAGTAGAAGAAACGCCGGTCAAGCGACCGGCGAGAAAATTTGCGGCGATCTAATCTACTAATGTGCTGCCCCCGGCGGAGATGATCACCCCGGGGGCGGCGCGGCGGAAGCGTGGGTGGCGGCTAGGTCAAGGATCTCGCCGCTCTGATACCATGATAGATTGCGGAATATAATTGACTAATATTAGTTGGAACGGTGATTACAATGAGACACGGTGGGCTGTTTATATAGATGAAAATACTTGGGGTTAAGGAAACCTAAGAGAGATAGACTAGGATTACAACTCTTTAAACTACCAAACCCTAAACCGTAATATACTCTAACAACCCCGACCAAAATCACTGATTAGTCCATGATCACGATGCACACACCAACGCCAGGCCAACTGGACCATCTCCTCACTCACTCAGACAGTCACACACTCATGTGCGCCGGCTAGCCATTTCTGCATGCATGCATGCATCGCCAAGGAGGACCATGGACCAGTACTCCACTGCAGTGTTACTACTAAAGATGAACCTTTACAAGTAGAGCTGCCACCGGGACCTGACCGCAGCAGGGAGAGAAAAGGGAAGGCATAGTGACGGTGATGGTGAAGGGAGAGGGGAGGAGGACACTGCCATAGCCTTCTGGTCATGTTGGAGCTTACCTCAGTGGCTCTGGAGGAGGAGCACCTGGGTGGGTCCTTCTCTTCTACACAGAGCTTGCATTATGGTAGAGGCCTGCAGTGAGAGATCGTGGCAGCTGCTTGATTGGTAGAGCACCTGACATAAGGCAATACATCAGTTTCTGAATTATCCAAATTACACTAAAGGCAACAGTGCACAAGAAAAATGAGATAGTGGAAACTGATCATCACAAGATGTGGTTTGCATCACACTGTTACATGGCAACAGCTGGGGAACATGACTTGTAAATTTGGGCAACAGTGCACAAGAAAAATGAGATAGTGGAAACTGATCATCACAAGATGTGGTTTGCATCACACTGTTACATGGCAACAGCTGGGGAACATGACTTGTAAATTTGCCATGTACCCGCAGAATTTCAAAGTTAATTTCTCCACGTATTTGTATTTCGCCACCAACGACAAACAACAAACAGGATGTACATGTAAAAATGTACAATGGTATCATGCCACCAATCTAGTATACACACACAAGCAACTTCATGGACTTCTTTGGCCCAACAATGTTGTTTACACTGACTACAGATGAAGTGAATCTATACACCAGTAAGAAAAAATCTGGAAAAAAAAAAGGTATTCAGCTATGCTACTTGTCCACATGGTCTTCATATTAACAACCAGCCTCTGATCTGATCATTCACGATCTAATATTGCGGTGAACGTTATGGAGCCTCGTGTCGTCTCTTGAGATGACGAAGGAGAAGCCTGTGCCATGATGGTGGATATCAGCCGACTCGATGGAGCGAAAGCCAGGTTATTTTCTCTCCTCATGCTCCTGATCTTAAGGTCCATGAAGTCACTGATTGTAGCGGGCTTGCTGATATTGCTAGAGTCAACATCCTTTTCTCCTGTTAGCATGCCGACGACGGATGACATAGTGGGTCGATGTCTTGTGACATCTTGTGTACACAAGAGTCCAACAATCAGGAACTTGCAGGCTTGTGCAACATCCAAGTCATCGCCCAAAGAACTGTCTATGATTTTCTCTAGATCTCCCCGCTCATAATACATCCAGGTCTGCAAGAGGAGAACCCCATTGGTGACCTCCGGAAACTGTAGCAGCAAAAAACAAAAATTCATAATTAGAATATTTGCTCCCTAGCACTGAATAAAAGACAAAGTGTTATTAGGATTGTATGCCATGTTAATAACGTTGGCCTGCTGGTTAGTATTTGTAGTTTTATACTTTTATACAAGCTCTATGGCGTGGTTTACAAGTTCACATCTCAACAAATTCACAACCAAATCAATGTGCAGCTAGTTATCTACTGTAGCTTGTCATGTGCCCTGTCAGACAGCTACAAGGTCCAAACTACCAACAACATCCTTTTGAATCGCTGATGCCTCTATCTCATATATTAACATTGCAAAGATTTAATATAAGATTTTATGCTTTTAAGTAGAAAAAAGGTAGCAGCTAATGTGCTTGCAAGTAGGCAACTAAATCTAAGTGCATGGTAATTGTATCATTCTTCATATTGTACTACTAATTTAATAAATGAAAAATTGAGATGTTATGGCTAATATTCTGAAATGCAAGAACTGCATGCACCGTCACTAGTTCTCATATACGGAACCAGGACTGCTTTTATGCACTCCAAATTTATGGACTACCATTATTAACCACTAAATAACTTAAGCCTAGAAATATAGAAAATTTTACTTTTTACCAATAAGGAATGGCAAAACAAGAGAAGTAATATGGTACTGTATTTCTTCTAACCTTTTCAAGAAGCATCTGATCTTCATGGGATAATCTTGTACTGGTGTTTGATCTGCCACTAACTATTTCTAGAAGCAGAACACCAAAACTATAGACATCTGATTTCCGTGTCACTTGTCCTCGAATGGCATACTCAGGAGCCAAGTAACCTCTGTCAAGTAAAACTGAGTAAGTAATGCCGCAAGTTTATCAGGCCATAATAATCAACAATGAATAACTATGTCTCTATTTGGTAGTTCAACTGTAATTGCCTTAGCTTCTCATCTGGAACAGGTGGTTTCAACATATGTGAAAGGGGTTCTTTTGGATGTATTAAATATTATATGAATCCTCCAACGGCATGAAAAGCATATTATAAGCACTAGCTTCCAAAGGCACACAAGACAAAATGAAGAAAGTAAACATGTACGGTAGATGATGGCTCATTATAGGTAGAGTTCCATCTAACAAAGTTCACTTACAATGTTCCTGCAACCCGCGTGCTAATATGTGATGCATTTGGAGGTAGAAGCTTTGCTAAACCGAAATCAGAAATTTTGGGGGTGAGATCCTTATCAAGAAGTATATTGCTTGCTTTGATATCTCGGTGCACAATGTGGGGACTGACAGTGTCATGGAGGTATGCTAATCCCCGGGCGATACCAAGGCAAATATTTACTCTGCTTCTCCAATTGAACTGGATGTTGCTGCGGCCAGAACCTAATAAAAAATAAAAAGAGAAAAGCTAAATAAGTATGGATATCTAGACCTTATATAGCAAATATGTAAGTCGAGAACAATACGGTGGAAAGGATTTAAGTGACAAAGAATTACCTAGAAGTGTTTGTGCAAGGCTATTGTTTTCGAGATAATTGTAGACAAGGATCCTCTGGTTTCCTTCCACACAATAGCCATACAGGCTGACAAGATTACCATGAGATATGTTGGAAATTGTCATAAGTTCATTCATAAACTCCTTTAGTCCTTGTCTGGACTCTACAGATAACACCTTAGCAGCAATAAGTTTTCCATTCTTTAGCCGCCCCTGCACCATTATGTTATCAAACTTTAAACACATGTACATTTATTCCCTTAGAATTTCACCGTCTTATTAATTGAAGGTTATGCATATTACCTTATAGACGGATCCAAAGCCCCCTTCACCAACCTTATTGGATGGGCTAAAATTTTCTGTAGCTCTTACTATCTCCTTATAAGTGTATTTTATTGTATTAGTATCACGAGAGAGGTCTGTACAAAATCGGTGGAATATTAAGATATGGAACATATCAAGGAAAAAGGCGACCATATGTATTCCACAAAAGAGTGTAGAATGCATCTGCGTAAGAGATTCTACCTTCATTAAGTTCAGAAATTTGGTGGCGTGTTGCCCTTCTCTTCTTGCGAAAGAAAGAACAACAATCCATTGCTTCAATTCTCAAACTATATCTCCCCCGCCCGGTCTAATAAATATGTTTGCACTTACGATAACCACGCAAGCATTTCGTCAGCCTTAAGTAACTGTCACCGTATCCTGAAAAGAAACATGACACTTATGGTTACCACAAGGAGAACTATACTGAATGAGTTCCTCTACTGTACCCACCAATTACTGTGGCCATCGTGTTCGTCCAGTTGTCGGTCTGTGGGGTAGCAGGCTCCATCCCTAGTTTAGCTAGGTGGTTTGAGACCGTTGCACCGGTTTCCACCCAGTTTTTTTGTAATTAACTTAGCAACTATATTTCTTCTATGGTGAATTGCAGAGCTTCCGTCCTTTGAGGGTTTGTCGGGAAAAGAAACCGTGGACCATCAATTCTTTTCACCAACAACAGGCCCGATCAGGTTGTATTTAGTTATATTCTACCATCTAGTATGAGTAAGCATTATTATGTCAGTAAAATAGTAAGTATGTGCAGAACAAATCATGCACACTCTTTGTCTTGCCGCAACGCGGTGCAGATCCTACTTTCACAAGAAGGACCAGCTCTCACTGGATTTATCCCCATTTGTAACCAGTAGCTAAATCAGGCGACTACTTTCTTGTAGATCAACGACTCCCTCTTCCCTTGGAAGAGCAGAATCGCTGATGTATGAGTTTTCATCGGGAAAGCATACCCAGTTCGAGCAGCTGAAAGCAACTAGCTTAAGCTATATCCGAATATACAAATTAGGCTAGGTCCACCATGACATAACTACTTTTTTTTAAGTGTGGTGCATTAATGCATTATGGGCTTTGATCTATCAGTGTCTCAGCCTGCAGCGGCTGCTCTTAGTTTTATATTCTAACTATATTCTAACCCCTTTTTTAATGAATGAGCTGAGTTTTGGCCATAGGTCTAAAAAATAGTCAACATTTCGGAATTTTCTATTCAGTGAGATGTCATCCTCGGAATACACTAGGAAACTCCTATGAACTGTTTTTGAGTCAAACAAAAATGTCATCTTTGCAGAGGCATCACCTGGTGGGTGATTGCCATCCAAAACGCCCAACTGATGTCAGCCAAAAATGGTGATGTCTTTGTCTGGACAAAGATGATTTTATAGTCTAGTCTAACTACATCTGCTACCAGTAGGACAAATCTATGGTTGACCCGATCTACTTATCTCACACGCAATCATTCAATGCGTGATTATCACCAAAAGGTTCCACGCCCCATCATGTGCGTTCACACAGCCTCCACATTCCAGCTGCGCAACACATTTCTCAGCCCCTGGTTTCTCATTCACAACACACGCAATAATCAGCCTAAGCCGATCAGAACCTGCAAACCATTGTAGTAAGATTGTCGGCTATCTATCACACAGGGCAAGGTACATACAACTGCAATTCATCGGCGGGCAGTGGTGCGAGTGCGAGCACAAATCGACGCCGGAATCAGTCTGTTATGGACCCCCCTGATCCTTGATACCGCAAGCAAAGTAGGACCAAACCGCCGAATTTTTTGTCCGTTAAAAACCCGGAGCGAACCTAGCAAGTAGAGTAGCAGACTGACCTGATGAACCGCGGCGGCCCAATCCAGCGAGCCGAGAACGCAGCGGCAGACGACGTTGCCTCGAGGTCCACCACCCTCGCGCCGCACGCAGGCAGGCAGCTCCAGCACCGCGCCAGAAAAAAAGAGCCTCGCGCGCCCACCACTCAAGCAATCGGCCCCGCCGAGTCGTCAAGCTCCGCTGAGCCTCCCGAAGACGAGCGCCGCCCTTGGACTTGATGGCGAGGGTTCGCTGGTCGGAGGTCCAGGAGGAGGAGGAGGAGGAGGAGGAAATGGCGGCGTTTGGGCTGGAGGGTTTAGGTTGTACCCCACCGGTGGCGGTACTAATTGACTTCTCGGCGCCGCGGTTGCGAGGAAGGAAGGAGCGAGACCAGGCACGTGTGGGCGACTGAAGTCCCCAAGGGAAGAGAAGAGAGAGATGGAGGGGCTGGCCGGCCGGCTCAGCTGGACCAGTCAAATCAAAACAAAAAAAGCGTTGACCGGGGAGCCGTGTTGCCAGCCTGTCTGGGTCCGAGCCTCGTGTGGGGACGGGACCGGACGACGATGCTACAGAGTCCGGTCGGACGTCCCGACTCGCGCTAAAAAGTCCGCGTACCCACTGAGCGTTTGGAACCGAGTTGGTTGACTCGAGAAACAGGCCAGGAACGTTGTACAACTAGATTCGAACGGCGCGCGGTTGATTCTTTGAATTTGTTTGCGCGTGATTGTCACATTTTACACAGATTATTTGAATTTGTTTGCGCGTGATTGTCACATTTTACACAGATTATTAAGAAGACGGTTAATACACAGACGTATAAGGTAAACAAAATGATAATATCATAATCATGAGAGTGATTAGCCAAAAACCACCAGTTTGGTGCAAAATGTTCGGAAAACCACCGGCTTTCGTTTCAGTACCAGATACCCACCAGATTTGGCTTGGACGTTCGCAAAAAACACCGATGACCGTTTGAGCAGGAATTGACACTCGAACTGACCGCTGGGTCCCACCCGTTAGGATGACGTGGCAACGGTCGTCGACGTCCGTTAATGTCCCCCGTTAGGTCTTCAGTTCAGTACTTACACCGGTCCCGCGCTGCCGGCAGTCGCGCGTGCTGACTCCTCACCCCATCCAGGAAGCAATGGCGGCGGCGAACTTGGCGGCGGCGCCGGCGGTGAAGGTGGCGATGGTGGCGGTGACCACGGCGGCGGCCTGTTCCTCTGCAGATCTGAGGGCGGGGGCGACAATGGCGGAAGCGGCTCTGGCGCAGATCCATGGAGGACGTCGCCGCCGGTGTCAATGTCGCCGGTGAATCGTGCGGCGGCCGCATCAGAGCATGGGAGTCAACTGTGTCCATCCCTCTTTGGAGCGGAGTAAGTTTTCTGCTAAAATTTTAGCTAGTTTCAGTCTGTGATTAGTGATAGCTTGTAGGATTTTGGAAGCATTAGATTTAGGGGAACAACTGATAATGTGTAGGTGAATAATGTCTAACTGAGTAATGTGTAACTAATAATTTATTTTAGTATTGTGTAACTGATAATTGGTTAACTTAATATTAAACAAGAAATGAATATATTTTGTGCAGATTGGACGATGAAATTTGGTGTATTAAGTTCAATATCCCTGGTAAAGAAGATTTGGAGGGCAGTCTATGTAGATTTGACATTACAGTTAGTAATTTGATGTCACTGATCGAAGGCCATGGCTATGGTTATGGAGATAGTCTGTATTATGTTAGGGAAAAAGGAAAAGGATTTGAAGGAATGGAGCCTATTGACAGCATGGCAAAGGTGGGAAACATGTTGGACATGTTTGCCAGTGAGAAGGTGCTGCAGTTGACAGTACTTAAACATAATGCAGTAGTACCTCCTGAGCTCAACAAGGTTGAATTAGGTGACAGAGGTTTATTGACATACATTAGTGAGGATGAAGTGATTTATCCTGTTGCAGTTGACTACACTGAAGCTATTTACCATGGAACACAACAGAGCTGCACAATGGAGAAGGGGAAAAAACCAGTACCAGCTGGCTCAGTTGTTGTTGATGTTTTAGATTCAGATGAGGAAGTTTCAATGTGGGAGAAGGCTGCTGCTGTAGAAGCATTAGCAAGAAAGAGACAGAGGGAAGATGATCCTGAACAAATTTATTATATTGAGAAATTGAAAAAACTGAAGCAGCAAAGAGAAGATCTAGACACATGCACATTGAAGGGGAAATAGATGTGGAAGAATTATATTCAGAAGAGGAGGAGGAGGAGGAGGTGGAGGAGGAGGATGATGAGGTTGAAGAGGAATTTTTTGTTGAGAAGAGAGCTGTAGTTAGTCAAGGCCCAACTAGAAATTGTCATCATGAGGCAGAGGAACCAGAGCAATTTTATTTTGTGCCCTCATCTGATGAAGGGAGCATGAATGAAGACATGGGTGACACTGATGATGATGGCCATGTGCAACTATCATATGCACTGCCTAGTGGAAGCAAGAGGAGGTTGAAGAAGTTGAAGAGGAGACAGTGGTATGATCCATCAAGGTCTGATGCAGAATTGCAGTTTGCCATTAAGTTGTGCTTCAAAGATGTTTATGAGTTTAGAATAGCTCTTAGGAACTATCATATTGCTCAGCTAAGGAACTTTGGATATCACAGGAACAATAGTGACAGAATTATTGTGCATTGCAGTGAGGGGATGCATAAGTGTCCATTTTATTTGACAGCCTCTAAAATTGTAAATGAAAAGACCTTCACCATTAGGAAATTCAGACCTTTGCATACTTGTGAAGCCAGTGGAGAGAACACAAAGGTAACCATAGATTGGCTGGCAAGGCAGTCTCAGCAAGCTATCAGAATTGATCCAAGTACTTGTGTGGACACATTGATTGACAATGCAAAGCAGAAGTTTGGAGTGGAAGTGCCAAGGAGCAAGGCTCTATAGCAAGGAAGAAAGCATTTCAAACTGTCATTGGTGATCAGTACAAACAATACAAAAGGTTGAGAGACTATTTGCAAGCTATCCTTGATACAAACCCAGGGAGTAGATGCATAGTAACCACCAAACATCTGGTGGAGTATCCAAGTAAAAATCCTAGATTCCATGGTTTATTTGTTTGCCTAAATGCTTCCAAGGAAGGATTTCTTAATGGGTGCAGGCCATTCATAGGTGAGTTATTTTATGTGTGTGTAAATGCTAACCATACATTGCTAGGTATTTTTATCTGTTGTCTACTCACTATGTGTCTCAATTACTTTAGGGTTAGATGGATGTTTCATCAAATTGGCCACTGGACAACAAATATTAGCTGCAACAGGGAGAGATGTGACAACAATATTTTCCCAATTGCATTTGGTGTTGTAGACAGGGAAGAAACTGCCAGCTGGCTGTGGTTTCTAACACAGCTGAAATATTGCATTGGAGAGTTAGGGAAATGGGGCAACTACACAATTATTTCTGACAGGCAAAAGGTAAGGAAAATAATTGATGCATGTTATGTGACCATGTCTTTCTTTCCCAGCTTTTTTGACCTGTTTAATAATTTGTTTACTTGATTTTGTAGGGCTTGGTGAAGGCAGTAGCTCATGTTTTTCCTAACTCTCCAACTAGATTTTGCTTAAGGCACATATATGCAAACTTCCAGAGGGCAAGGTTTAAAGGGGAGGAGCTGAAGAAGGATATGTTTGCAGCAAGCTATTCTTTTACTAAGAGTGGGTTTGACAAAGCCATGGAAAGTCTAAAGAAGGACTATGAATTAGCTTACAATTGGCTGATGCAGATTCTAATTGAAACATGGTGCAGGCATGCATTTGACACAAATTGCAAGACAGATCTTGTTGTCAACAACCTAAGTGAAGTGTTCAACAAGATGATCTTCGATGTTAGGAACAAGCCAATCCAGACAATGATTGATGGCATAAAAGACAAGCTTATGGTCAAATATAGTGCAACAAGAGCTAAAGCAGAAGCTACAAGATGGGATATCACACCCTTCTACTCTGAGAAATTAGCAGAGGCAAAAAAAACAATCCCGGGAGTGCAAGGCTAAGAATGCTGAGATAGGGTTGTGGCAAGTTGCCACCAAAGGCCCAGGAAAAACATGCAGTACGTGGACCTGAGAGCAAGAACTTGTGGTTGCAGGGTTTGGGATGTGACTGGTATTCCTTGCAACCATGCAATATCTGTGATAATGAAGATAAAGCAGTATCCAGAGGACTATGTCCATGACTTCTTCAAAAAACCAATGTACAAGGAAGCTTTAAAAAATGTGGTGTACCCTGTCCCTGGTGCTGACGACTGGCCAAGAACATATACCATGGATACTGAGCCACCTCATTTTGTAGAGAAGCCAGGCAGAAAACAACAAAAGAGGAGGAAAGGTGAATTTGAAGTTCCATCTCCTAAAGATACCTCCAGGATGGCTTCTATCACCTGTGGCAACTGTAAGCAGTTGGGCCATAGATACACATCTTGTGAAAAAGCATTGAGGCCAGAGTTGCAACTTAGAAAAGAAAACCATAAGGTGCTGTTATAATGCATTTTTCTAATTATTTTTATTATTGCAGCACTTAACCATCTCTGGTATTTGTTGAACAGACAAAAAGGGTTCCAGCAGCAGCTACTCCACTAGCACCAGCAGCTTCCTCAGCAGCAAGGCCACCAGCACCATCATCTACATCTGCACCAAGGCCACCAGCACCAGAAGCTAGAGCACCATCATCTACATCTGCACCATGGCCACCAGCACCAGCAGCTAGAGCACCATTCTCTGCACCAAGGAGTGCTAATGGCTCTCACTCTGTTGTTACTGAACCAAATAGAAGGGTCAGCAGCAGGACCAGTATTGTGACAGGTAGAATGCAGGGTTATCTCAATGCAGGGAAGGCCTCTTCATACAAGAAGGCTCACAAGGAGTGATGAGTACTCTGTTGAGTTAAACTCTATGTTGAGTTAAGAAGGACCAGTACTTTGTTATGTGTGGATCTTTTATGTTGGGTACCATTTGCATACATTGAGTTTAACTCTATGTGGATCTTGTATTTTGTTATGTGGATCTTGTTGAGATGTTGCTATTATGAATCTGATATGTGGACCTTCTATTTTGTTATGTGGATCTTGTTGAGATGTTGCTATTATGGATCATTTTGTTATGTGAATCTGATATGTCGACACCCTAAATGATCATTTTTCAAGAAAATTCATTTCTTCTTAAAAGTAGCCATTTAGGGTTGTCGACCACCCCTCGACGGGTCTCGACAACCCTAAATGATCATTTTTCAAGAAAATTCATTTCTTCTTAAAAGTAGCCATTTAGGGTTGTCGACCACCCCTCGACGGGTCTCGACAACCCTAAATGATCATTTTTCAAGAAAATTCATTTCTTCTTAGAAGTAGCCATTTAGGGTTGTCGACCACCCCTCGACGGGTCTCGACAACCCTAAATGATCATTTTTCAAGAAAATTCATTTCTTCTTAAAAGTAGCCATTTAGGGTTGTCGACCACGCCTCGACGGGTCTCGACAACCCTAAATGATCATTTTTCAAGAAAATTCATTTCTTC
This sequence comes from Puccinellia tenuiflora, assembly GCA_012064385.1. Classification (NCBI taxonomy): domain Eukaryota; kingdom Viridiplantae; phylum Streptophyta; class Magnoliopsida; order Poales; family Poaceae; genus Puccinellia; species Puccinellia tenuiflora. Next base: position 1,199,965 of record QRDG01000519.1, read on the forward strand.
TTAAAAGTAGCCATTTAGGGTTGTCGACCACCCCTCGACGGGTCTCGACAACACTAAATGATCATTTTTCAAGAAAATTCATTTCTTTTTAAAAGTAGCCATTTAGGGTTGTCGACAACAAAGTCAGTGCTATCAAGACAAAAATAAATATGGCACACAGAAAATACAATGATTATAATTAGAAGTTCACTCATCATACTTCAAATAACACAAAGGTACTGCTGCCACTAGGTTTCAGCATTAATACATACTAGCAAGCTTAATTAACATAGTTCACAGCTTGCATTACTTAAAATTAACCTTACAACGCAGCACTCATCACATATTTCATCACATATTTCCTTGATCCTCTTGAGCTTATCCTTATTTCCATTGCGGAACTTCAGTAGATCATATAGCATGTACTCAAGCTTTTTCTTCTCCTCCTTAAGCAAATTTTTTTCTTCCTCAAACTTCTGTTGCTTGGCCTTCATTACATCTACTTGGCTTCTCTGCACCTGCTTCAGCTCACCAACCTGTTTCTCTAACAGTTGGATTATAAGCTGCATCTGCTTCATCATATCATCATCTTGTCCCTCCTTTTGAATCCTATCATAGTTTTCCTTCAGACCTCTTTTGCAAGTATCATCAATGAATTTGTTCACCTCAGCTACCATACTTGTGTACTTTTTATCAAGCCTGTTCTTCTCATCTGACAACTCCTGCATCAGCCTTGCATTACTTATCTTCTCATCAATTCTGGCACTGCAACTGTCTTCATACATTCCCCAAATTTTTCCTAGTGCTCTCTTAGCTATTGGTGGCCATTCTCCATCAACCCACTTGAAAACCCACAATTCTCAACCTGCTGCAAATAGCAATATAATTTCTCAAACAGAGCTCTACATTTCTAAAACAGAGCTACACATTTATACATTCTAAACCCTAGAGCTAAAATCATGGTTTACCTAACTGCTACTAACGGAAACTAAGTGTCTGCTACTAACTGAAACTAACTGCTACTAACTGAATCTATGTCACTGGTACTAACTAAAACTAACTTAAAGTACCTAAAACTACACGAAATAAAGCAAAGATCTTACATTTTCCACGGAGCACATGTAGAATTTGCGCCCAGTGTTCATTCCTTCAAACGCCACACACTTCTTAGGCTCCAACTTGTGCACGCGGCAAAGATATGGACAACCCACCGCCAAACCATCGAAATCGGGGTCCAGGCACGTATCAGGAGCATAGTCCATATCCACGGTGTCCTGTCCGTACTCAGCCAATAGAAAATCGAGCTAATTTCAGATAAATCGCAACCCAAAATCAGAAATCCCAAATCCGTCACGAAACCCTAACCCTAGAGATTGGGGAACTTACCCCTAAAATGCTCTTGCTCGAGCTTTCGCCGTCATCCCAGCTTGGCATGGCGACCTCAGCGGCGGCGACGGCGGCGCAACGACGGAGAAGGCGGCGGCGGCGCAATGACAGAGAAGGCCACGCGGGGACGAACAGGTCGGGCTCTGGTCAACGGGTACGCGTGCACCAACTTAAAAACTAACTCGATGCCGGGGACGTTAACGGACGTCGACGGCCTTTGCCACGTCATCCTGACGGGGGGACCCAGCGGTCAGTTCGAGTGTCAATTCCCGCTCAAAGGGTCATCAGTGTTTTTTGCGAACGTCCAAGCCAAATCTGGTGGGTATCTGCTACTGAAACGAAAACCGGTGGTTTTCTGAACATTTTGCAACAAACTGGTGGTTTTTGGCCAATCACTCTAATCATGATGATATGTTGTTGGTCACACGGTAACATATCTAGATCAAGCACAGATATTATCTTCACAAATATAAAAATTGATATATTGGTATGAAAGCACACCTTATGTTCAAAACCTTAAGAAACATGAAAACAAAGCAGTTGTGAAAACATAAGGATGGTAATCTAGAAATTTATACTACAATGACATAACATAAGTTTGCTCATTTGGAAGCATTACTAAACACATAAGTTTTGATCAGTTCACAGATCTAAAGTGGGTAGGGAGACATGATCTCAAACACTTGATGAGTTTCATTTAATCTATGTAAATAATAGGCTTTCTGAATTCACCACAAGGTTAGAAAGCGCGGATTGCCGGGCGGCGCTTGTTGGTTATAAAAATATTAAGACCGTTAATATCCCGGCTAGAAATATAAACTATATAAACAAAGAATAATAATTCAAAAACATCACAAAAAATAATGTGAATCACTACACAATGGGCACATAAGCATCACTAAGTTCATCTGGTGGTGTCCATGGGAGAAACCTCTTGTCACCGGACATGTTGGCATGCATTGGTATCCAAGGTGCATTGACGGTCCTAGAAGACCATGGTAGCACTAATGGATACATAGGTGCTGGAAGCGCTACTAATACCGTTTCATCAATGGGAGGGGCTGGCAGCACATCTGATGTCATCAGTAAATCTAGGAGCATAAACCATAAACAATACAATCTATATGCATAAATAAAATAGGTATCTCGGAGTCCCATGCCAATAGCATTTTAATTTCGTGTAGCATGCAAAGAGCAATATACTCTGAAGAATGGCTATCAAAATAATAGAGGGGGCAGTTACATTCACATACCAACATGCAGATAAGCGACACAAATAGTAAATTCCTTTCACTAAGGGCATGCACATTTCATCTTACAAATACAACCAATAGACACCTATAGTATGGCAACCATAAACGAAGAAGCCCATTGCTAGCAACCATAAACGAAGAAGTCCAGTGAGGATAGAGCGTTTAAGAGAAAAATGTAGGGACTGGAAGATGATCTAAGGTAAAATGAAAGTTGATTCAAGGTTTAAGTTACTTGTCCCTGTATAGCAAGACAAATGCTGGTATCTCAGAGATGGTCAAGTACTTGTCCAGAGAGATGTGTGCAGTAGGAGAGAAAGGTAACTACACACATCGAAGGAAGGAAGGCGGCTTGCCTTACTCAATTGGTCACGCTTTTCTTGCTTCAGCCCGTAAATAAGTTTAGGTCTCACACCACTTCAACCCAGCGCACACAGCAAGCAACACAAAAGATAGTTATCTACCGGTAAATGACATCGTTAGGTAGGCACTCATAATGGAAACAACAGAGCATGAAAAGGACAGCCACACAGAAAAGAACCTGAATGACCACCTGCTGACCCACAATAACCTTTGTGTAGAACAAACCAACAGCTAGAAGAAGGACGACACCTTCGAGCCTATAGAAGATAAACATCAATTGAGCACGAAAAGAGTATCACCCTAGAATCAACTTTATTTGAATGTAGCAATCATTATCCAAACATCCCAACTAAATAAGAAACCAAAAACATCAAATAAACTTAAAACAATCTACTCGGCATCTTGCATCCATTTTAGAGTAAATCGGCATGGCATCTCCACTTTGTTACATGACCTAAAAGTTCTCGTGGAGGGAGAAAGGTTTGGAATAAAGATAACCCAATCAACAATGCATGTTTAAAACGTTCCTTTGCTCTACATTCCTAACCACAATAAAAATTAGCGAAATCACTATTTGCAAGCACTGAGTTACAAATCTAATCACAATGAGAATCACCACAATATGTATGAAAACACAACATTAATTACATCTATGGCTTTTGCAAAAAAGAAATCATAGAGCTAATATTGTTTGGTCTATCCTAATTGTCAGGCAATAGTATTACCATCAAACCAACACGAGCATTCTCTATAATGATTCATCAAATAATATATTATGTGAAGTGAAATAATTAATTTAAGTGTAGCATAGATCCATTAGTGTAGGGTAATGATAGGTACCACTCAAATGCAAGATACCCGAGCAATCAAGCACCAAACAAGTCACAAAACAATTATATGAAAGATGATAGAAATTCGTTCAAATTCACAGTTACCTAATTTTTGTATTCAACACTAAGTTGCTTAGCAAAATCATGTGTGTCAATTAAAGAGTGAGTAACCTCCCTGCATATCAAAATGAATAATCGAACATTTATCTTGTGATAAAACATAAAAATGGTACATATACACTATCATAGGAGCATAGGATAGATAACACTATAAACGAAACAACTCGACCAACGCATTACCCTTTGGTTCAGTAGAAAAAATACCTACAAACAACCAAACAGTTTCGAATAAATTCAATGCTAGAGAGAAGTGTTATCTTCTTAGTGTTCAGGTAGTTGTCCTTCAGCAGGGCAATATCTTGCCATGTGGCATCGCAATAGTTTTTAAGATGGGCATCTTGAATGGTAGCCAATGGCGTAGTACATATTGATACAATTAGCAGATTGTCAATTATTGTAATTGGTGAATGACCTATACCCTGAAATTAACAGACAATGAGTTGATTGGTAATTAAATGTGCATGCATTTGTCAATTGAAAACATTATGCATGTGTGTAAGATCTACCTACATGTTAAACTGTGCATGCATTTGTCGATTGAAAACACAAACCAAGTTGCAAGAAACAAAAGGAAAAAGGAGTAAGTGATTTTTTTGGTACCTAGCGAATGTTGACTGTATATGCAAATAGGCAGGTCCCTCTTCTGATCTAGACTATGCCAGCGGGCTCTTAATGAAAAGGACATTCAGAAGGCCACAACAAAATAATAAGAGTAAAAAGGACCAAAATAAAAAATGAGAAAGCAGCACATGATAAGCCAGCGACTAAATCTCCACAAATGGTACAAATAAACTGAAGAAGGAATTTGATACAATTAGCAGATTATCAATTATTGTAATTGGTGAATGACCTAGACACTAAATTAACAGACAATGAGTTGATTGGTAATTAAATGTGCATGCATTTGTCAATTCAAAACATTATGCATGTGTGTAAGATTTACCTTCATGCTAAACTGTGCATGCATTTTCTCATAAAAGCAAGTCGAAGAACTTGATTTGATTAAGAAGATACTATCCAGTAGCAGTTTTCTAAAGAAACATTCTAGGTCAATATCTTATCTTGCTGTAGGTAGAATTAGTTTCGAACAGCAGCTACATCACATCATGGGAAAATTTAAAGGAAGGATCCACTTACGATGAAGGATTGAATAACCTTCAATCTTAGTTGATGACTGGAATATTTTTTTCTCCAACCAACCTAACAAAGCCTAACACCGTTTGATCTTTCCTACAATATAAGAATAATCGATGAGTCAAAACTGATTTGCTTAAGACGCATAATACAATGATATGATGGAAAAGTCCGATGAAAAATTGAAAATATGTCTCACATACAACCAACTCACAATGATAATTGACGAACAACTCGCAGGCTGCTTTATTACTTGACAGGAGTAGAAAGGGTAGAAATAGAATATGTGCATTCACATAGCATGCATCTAAAAATGCGGGTAAATTTCGTGCTTTTAATATAAAAGAGATAAAGTGATCGATGTTTCGCTCGACTCGATGAGTTAGGGTTTAGATCATCTGGTCAAGTACGTTAAACTTCGAGATGAGCTTTATACCAAATTAAATTGAAATCACAAAAACAGGAAAAGAGTTATCACTCGACAGACTAATTAGTCAAATTAGTCGATTGTCGAGGTGCGATGTTTTTAAACATTACCTATCTTAATTCTCAACACTTCTGAACACAATTCAATATTATCATTATCCCATCCACACACTCATGATCATATCATATACACACATCATGTATCAGCACATCCAATTGATCATATACAATATCATGTCATCACTCCACACATATCTTTGATAATACAAGAATTCAATCAATCTAATTACCATCACAGATAAGTGATCATATACAAAAATCCTTTCATCACGTACATCTCAATTACAATCCAAACTAGAATGTCCATATTGCAAGTAATACAACAAATACAAACCTAATCTTCTACAAACTTTACATGTTCCAAATTGAAAGAATAATTAATTTTACAACCTTTATAGCTAATTAAATATCTTAAAAGAATATAAATAATATTACAAAAAGAGGAAATCAAATTCCTAAACTAAATCTTGATCTTCTCAACTTATCTTGTTCTTCTTATCTCCCAATCTTTTCGAATCCTTTCCCTGCAAAACAAAGCAAGACAGAAAAGAAGAAAGAAAGAAAGCAGGAATCTGTTCCTATCCAAGTCTCTAGAAATTGTGTGAAATTCAAAGGTTTTGTGCTATGTAAAATAAATTTGGTAGCAAGACTGGCCACCTTGTTAGCAAATTCATTTTACCTACATGAAGCAATTGAAATTCATCTGAATATAAACAAAGACAAAAGAAAGGTTTCCACTAATTAAAATGTTTGCCTTCACCACAAGGGTGAGGCAATTTGATTTTGGAACTTAACTATTGGACATTAGGAACTTGTCCTAAGATCCAATGGATGGCTAGAGGGATCAATAGCAATTTAAAGGCAACAAGGGACTATGGATTAGACTTGGATCATTTGTATTATCTCGAGTCAAGTAGGCAATAGGGTTATGGGGCAGCATTTGATCCATACAAGAAAAGGGACAAGGGGCAACATTGATCCATTTATCAAGAAGGCAACTTATTAATCCCTCTAACCTAGTCAAGTTCCTGATAAAAAGAAAGCCCACATCTTAAAATTTCCCCAATGATATTATTTACCAAAGAAGAAAAGCCAAAGGATAAAGCCCACACTATCACCACCCATATAATTGAAAGCCCATATGAGAGAATCAGCCCACAAGCCCATCTAGTGACAAAATCCACTTGGCTTGATCAAGAATAAAGCCTACAAGAGGATAATATCAAGCATGAGAGGGATAAGCTTGCCACATAGGAAAGTTATCCACAAGCAAAATATCTAGCTCAACTTGAACCTCAAGAAATGCCCATGCATAAGAGCTTGACACCCAAGCACCTCTCACCCATGCAACGCAAGAGTCACCTAGTTGTGTGGCAACACCACAACAACCAGCCAGCAGTTTATAAACACCATAACAGCTATCCTAGCAGTATATCATCACAACAACCGACCTCAACACACTTTCCTCACATCAAGATTTCCAAACAGCAGCTCTTAAGCATCAGCCAGCCGAACTAGCAAACTTGATAAGCAAACACAGTCGTACTCCAAGTTTATACAGTAACCAAATAATTTATAAACCACACCATATGTTTCTCAAATCAACACAATCATACCAGCAGCTAAACATACTCTACCATATCATCATTCCCACCTCAAGAACACCTCCCAATTTAATCCAGGAACTAGATCTTGCTAAATCTTTATAACAACTAGGAAATAGGTCAAGCAGCAAGGAGGAGCAGGCTAGCCACAAGACGCAGGTTATGTTCAGAATCCAGAAGACCAAGCTTCTCTTCAGCAGCATGTTGCTAGGATCTAAATCTCATATAGCATCTGCTCATATCATTAGATGAGAGGGAAAGAGAGGAGAGGGTTGTAGTAGTCTGTTCTTATCAGTTTAATGGAAGAGAAGAAGAATTTCTCAGATCTGCATAGAGTTGCTATCCTAAATCATCACAGAGAATTAAAGCACACACTAACAAGCATATGTTCTTAATAAATCTATGCCCCAGCCTTTGTGTCTCAGGCTAGACCAAGAAAGCAAGCCAAAATCTGTTCTTATCAGATAAATAGCTAAATCTGACTAAGAATATATCTCTTAAATTGTTTCAGCAACACTAAAATCACTAGATCATGCTAGGCATGGATCTGAGAACTGTGCACAATCTCTAGAGGCACCACAGTGTACAAATCATGCTTAGGCAGCAAATAGCAGCATAAAGATTTACTACCAGGAGGTAAACATGTTAAACCATCAACCAATCAAAATCATAAGCTCTCTAGCTAAAATACATGTCAACTAGATGAGTGAACCATCTACAATTCATCTCTAAAACTAAAGTTTAACACATATGAACAGTTAGCTAGTCAAGCTGAATATTTCTTCAGTTAACACGACTGACAGTGAGGGACACCGCAAGCACAGCAAGCACCACACGAGCACCAGCATGTTTACCATTTGGTTGAACAGAGGTCAACACCAGGTACACATCTAGCACATGACAGCACAACCACACACAGTAGTTCATCAACAGGTTGAACTGGAGCACTCACAGACCAGACCATCACCACAGTTCATCGGCTCAGTGGTCGGTCACAGAGGAGCTCATACCTGACGCTCGGGCACGAACACCGTGGCGTGGCGAGGCAGTGCTCACGCTACCACGGCGGAAGCTACCACGAGGACGATGCTCGAGGAGCATTATGGCGACGGCAGCACAGGGAGCACCACAGCAGCAGCGCATCGACCTGCGCCGAGCCACACCAGTAGGAATGGCAATGGGGCGGGTTTGGATGGGTCGAGCGTAACCAAATCCATGCCCATATCCACGAGCTCATCCATTGCCCACCCGCGAAACTATCCATGGGTCACAGATGCTACCCGTGCCCATACCTGTTGGATATCCAACTATCCATGGATATCCAGATCCATGAAGCAATATAAACACCGTCCATAACAATGTGTACATGAGGACATCAACAATAAAAATAAAGGTCACATAACAAAATAAACACTGCAAATATTAATTTTAGATACATCACACTAACGATTGGCACGACATAATACGAAGTTGCAAGTTTACAATAATAAGACAACATAAATAAAAAAAGTCACATACATGTGGGCCGTACTTTTCAAATTGATTTCTGATGGGTATCCATGGAGCCAGTTTTAAATCCATGCCTAACCTACAAGTTCGTGGATATCCACCCGCGAAAATCCATGGGTAGAATATGCCCTCCAAACCCTTACCCAACAGGTTGCATATCCACGGATATCCGGATCCGTGGATAATATTTCCTTCCCTACACACCAGCAGCACCGCCACTTCACCACACACCACCTAGACAACCACCGCCAGTGAGCAGAGTTTGAAGAGAGGGGTCATGACGGCGTGGCCGAGCAGAGGCTCGACAAGAAAAGAGTGCAGGCGGCAATGTGGCAACGTCGGGGTTGCAGCTCACTGCCATCCTGCCAGCGTCGAGGTTGAGGTAGGCGACTCAGAGGCACGGACGAGCAGAGGCTCGAGGATGCGACCGTGGACAGCGAGGAGGCGCGGCAGCGGTAAATCGCGCCGGTGAGCTCAAGCCACCCGGCTAGGGTTCCGCGGCAGGCTCGATTGGAGGGCACCAAGGAGAGACCAGCAAGGCGGTGTAGCACCAGGGAGCAGCGGCAGGTCAGCGACGGCCAGGGCAGCAGGCCGACCGTGGTGGAGCTAGGGTTAGGGTTCCCGCGGGTGCGCGCACGTGAGTGCTAGAGGGCAACACGCCGGCAGGGAACCGAGAGAGGAGAGAGATGCGGAGCAGCGCCAAGGTGCGGCGGCGCCGATGATGGCCGGAGCCGGCCGGAGCAGAGAAAGGCAGCGACGTCGGCATCGCCAAAGAGGAGAAGGGGATCGAGCAGAGCACGAGAGAGAGAAGAGAGCGAGAGAAGGAAGAGTGGCTCGGTCGGTTGACCGGACCCGAGCCAGTCTTTGACTTGGTTCAACCAATTTGAACCAAGGGCATTTTGGCCATTTCACAATTCACATATAGATCAAATTCAAATTCGAAAATGAGAATGCAAATAAATTCCTAAAAACAAATTAAAAATATGTTGTCAACTCAAAATTTTATAAGGATTTCAAATATGATTTTTATTCTATTTATTCAAAGGTTTTCTTGAGTGAAAAATTCAAAGATCCTTAAGTGGATATGATTTGAATTAATTCCAAAAATAAGTTTTGAAAATATTTTCTTATGTGAATAATTCAAAGATCCTTAAGTGGACATGAATTGAATTATCTACAAAAATTCAAGGATCCTTAAGTGGAAATGAATTGAACTAGTTTCAAAAACAATTATTTTCTATACAGAAAAACAATTTGAGTAATAAGTTCAATATATATAATTTGAACTTTATTACCATTTTGTAAATAACTGTCCTGTTACTCATCCTAGGAAAAACACACAAAGAAGAATTCATCTAAAATTCATTCACTCTTGTGTTGATAATATTTGAAATTGGTTAAGTAAAGAAAAGTTGAACAAGAAACTACTTACAAATAAGGAAGTTATATCAACTAGTTCAAATACTTTTAAATAAACATTTGCAAGTGATTAAGTAACCAAATAAATCTTATATAATCATTCATCTAAATCTTATCAAAATCCTTAAGTATTAAATAACATCACCAAAAGGTAATAAAACAACCTTAAACCAAAGAATACGATGTTATCAAAGTATCAAGTAAAACGAAGCTTACACTTGTGAGCTTGGGTATTTTTGGGGATTTTACGATGTATCTCATATTTATGCATAATAGCATCTTGACAGTGTTTCCAATAGTCCTTACCAGGACTACATTGCTATTTTCAGAACTCGGAGTTTTACCGCAAACCCTAGAACCCCGAAGGACATGAATTGCCATCTCTATCACAGGCAAGTTCATTCTTGCATACCGTTTGATGTATTTTTATCAAAGTACTTGCAAAGTTACCTATACGTTCCTTTCACTTGCATCAAAAAGAAAAATTATTTTCGAATGATGTGTTATATACTATTGGTTGGCGGTGGAACAATGGTAAGATGAATAGGTACGGTGTTCCATCATATGGGAAGGTATATATCCTAGGAAACTAATAACCCATGTTCCAGTGATCCTTTCGCCGTAGTGAAAGAATCAACCAACGGACTTTGTATGGGCGGGGTCAGTCAGAGGCTTCTTTTCTTATCCGCATATCCTCGGCAGGCCTACACCGGGTTGGGTCGTTGCGGCGGCCAACAGCGTGGAAGCGCGTGCTCTTCCTGCCCGACGGGGTAATTGGTGGGGAAGCTCGGGAGGGATGATGGGTATGCGTGGAACATGATTCCCCTACCGCATCATAAATGGGCGGATGTGTGTTGATTAGGGAGAAGCTCCACATGGCTGGATGTCCTGAGTCTTGGCTATAACACTCATGGTGTGTAAAGAGAGCATATATAGGGCCAGGCAACTGTTGGGTAAAGTGATGCAACTCTGCAGAGTCAAACAATCAAATTTGTGATATCACAACCGTGTTCTCGGAATGGAACTACGAGCTCGAGGTCGGAATGGAGCCCCATTTGGATTCACAAGACCGGTGGAGGCTGTGGACATAGTGTTCAGAATAAAATATATCTTTTGAAGAAATGTTTTACAAAAACTTGCATCTATGCCTACGACTTATGGTCATGGCAGTAGCTAGTGCATGAAACACCTTAGCTCTATCTATTCTGAACTTGCTGAGTAACGCTGTTACTCACCCCTTCCCATTTGACCCCCTGCTTAGACTTTTGGAGCCATCGGAAGAGATGTCAGTTATCCATCACGACAAAGAGGAGGTCTTCCACAAGGAATCAAGTCGACCTAGTGGAGCTTGAAGGAGTTGACCACTACTTCACCAACGGAAGAAGGATGACAACCATGGCAATGGAGGGGCAATGACAGCAGTGTCAATGGCATACACAAAGACCACACTGCCAATGGAGGAGACAACATCTATTGGAAGGATGAGTACAATCATGGATAAAGATATTCCAGATGGAATAGATTGGGGTTGTGACAACAGCAGTAGTAGATTAGGAGTAGAGCTAGAGTTAATCTCCAGCTTAGTGCTACGAATTGGATCTTTTCTGGATTTCATTTGTATGAGAACTGCTTTTATATAAAGGAGGTTCTCGAGATTTCGTATTGAATATTGTTGTAATCCTATAGTGTTACCTTGGACCTGCTATGTTTCTGTTGTACTACTCTGAGGGATGTAATATTCATGGATAAGTCCTTCTGTGAGTGTTATGTCAACGACTTGCGCACTACAACATGCAGTGGTGTGTTGGGTCACCGCAACAGGCAGCCAACAAAAGTAAATTCATCATGAATGAAAGAAAAAAATAGTAACCTCATAGAAAGAATAAGCAATATTTTTAATTATATTCTGATAATCGGTACAGACCTAAAAAGTACTATCGCTGCCATACAACTGAGAGTTTAAAAATATAAAAAACAGTGCAGCTGTATGGATTGAACTCTTAATCATAGTACTTTAAATTTAATTACACCTGTATTGATTGTAGCTATGTTTTATCCAGATTGGTCTTGTTCAGTCTGTTAACAAAGACTTCCGGCAAATAGCCAAAGCAACAAATAGAAGAACACACATGTATTGTAGAGAGTAAATGTAAGAATCGTGAGCATTCTTGCATATTATTAGTTGGAAGTATAACAACTGAAATCTCAATAACTAAAGAAAGTTGGTACGGCTCACTTTTAGCTTCACTTGAAGACAACAAATTTGCTAAGCTGCATTGTAGCGGTAAGACATGGGACTCCATATAGAATTTTGACGCTCACCCAGCAAGATATCATTTAAAGTCTTGATGCTGGGTTCCCAAGAATGGGAAGAAAAACTCACCAAGTTGTTTGAGATGCCGCAACACGAATGATAAATGTTTCAGGTCCTGCAACCTGAGTGACATAATTCAATGGAACGAAATCATCAAATTAAGACGTCTACAAAGTCGAATAGGTAAATGTGAAACAATAATTCAAAAATCTTAATCACCTATGAAATTCCTCGTGACATAGAGGTTCAGTTCTCCTTGCCATTCACGATGCATGTAATGATGATTTCATTCCATTCGACTCCATAGATGGAATACAATAATTCAAAGAGATAACTTTGTATTAATCTTTAATATATAGGAGGAGGGGAGTATTTAAGAAATGAATATATGTTCTTAGTGAAGAGTAGCATCCCAATTATTAAAGCAGAACTACAGAATGAGAAAACACTAATGTGAGCCCCTCCTAGTTTTGTATCACACTGAACAAAGCTTTTATTTACTTGTACCAATGCATAGCAAAGCACATAAGAGACAACCAATATTGACATGAGATAATTATGGGCCTCTTAAGTGCTTTTATAACTGCACTAACGCGATTTATTTAACACTTCATTCTAGATATCTCTCAGGCAACTAATAATAATAAAAAATCTGTAATACAAAGCAGAAAAATACCAAGTAATATGCATTTCATGCTCAGGTCTTGCTCTCAGTTAAAACATGCAGACGCGACAAACCAAATATGAAATGAGATAAAATCCCCCAAGATCAGTGGTACACATGAGTGAACCAACACCCACACAAGTCGCACAAAATCAAGGCAACACAATGGTTCTATCACATTTCTGTCTTCCTACGGAGAAGAAATTAAAAGAAGCTCACCCGCACTAAACGCTCCACGCTGTAGCGACCCATCCATGGCAGTCAAGGGAGAAGAGGTTGTGGATGCCAGGGGCAAAGCCGACGGCTGCTGCCTACTGTCCGGCATCCTCCCCCGTTGCAATATATTATATTTCCTGAATGTTGGTGAGGAAAAGAAAAGCACCTGCTGGCTGCAACTGGAACATCAATATTTACTAACTTCAGTGTGGCCATGTTCAATGCTTCCATTATAGTTCTTTCACTGCTATTCTACAGAAAAGGAAAATGAGGTCAAAATCGAAATAGACCAGTAGCCTAAGTACACTTCTTTCACCTTAACAAACTGTAATCAAGAATTTTCATAATGCGAGCAAAGATTAAAAGAAACATGGCACATAATAAATCTCAAACTAATTCATGCTAATCACCTTACATATATTTAAAGTAAATATATGGGGACAACTTAGTTTAACAAAAAATGCTAATCACCAGGCAGTAACCTAGAATCCTAATAGCTAGTGAAGTGAATATAGAGCAGGCATCCATTTATCTGTAGTAGTAAAAAAACTTGATGGGTAAGAAAAACTCACCTTCAGTTATTTTTCAGGATTCTTTTGGTACAGGGTATAGGAATCATGAGAGGAATTCTTTGATTATGAAGAATACATCTTGCAATAACCATTATACCATATTCAAATCAACTCCATATATAGAAACAACAATTGAATTCCTTTGACAGATGTGGACACTGAATCTTGTAGAAATTAGCAATAAGTACTCCCATAATTCCCTCCTCTGTATCTCGAGTATAAATTTGTAACACTTCTTGCTAAAGCAGATGATTTTGAAGTAGATTCCAATAAAGAGGATGCTGATGACCCACAAGTGTAGGGGATCGCAACAGTCTTCGCGGGTAGTTTGACCCTAATTTATTGATTCGACACAAGGGGAGCCAAAGAATATTTATAAGACTTAGCAGTTAAGTTTTCAATTCAACCACACCTGAAAAGGATTTCTCTTGAAGCAATTTATCAGTAGTAACAGTGATTTGATGGCAGCAGTAGAATAGTAACAGCATTAGTAAAATAAAGACATCAATGATAATGGTAAAAGTAATGATTGTAAACAGCGGGATTAAAACACCGTAGGCATAGGGACAGATAGACGGGCGTTGCATGAATAAGATAGCTCATGAAATGAACATAACTAAGCACGAAGCAAATGAATATATAAATAGCATCCAAGTATCAAACAGTCATAGGCATGTATTCCTAATTTAGCCATACGTGCTTACAATAAGAACTTGCACGGCATCTTTTGTCCTGCCATCCGGTTTCAGCCGGGCCAATTAAGGAACAAATGGCAATTAAGGTGTTCCTTTTAATAGAACACCGGATCAAAGCATTAACACACAATGAATACATGTAACCCTCGAGTTGCCAACCATTCCCATCGATGTCCCCGTTTCTGTCACTCGGGATCTCCGGTTCCGGTTGACAACAAGTGCATACAACTAGTAGATAGGATCCAAACAACAATTATACTCGTGCAAACATAAGTGTTCAGATCTGAAAACATGGCACCCGGGCCCAAAGTGACAAGCATTAAGCATAACTAGTTGCACCAACGATGATTAACACAAATAGAGGATACTAGGCATCGTGCCCTAACAATTTGGCATCGAATTACATGAGCAATCTTATTCAATCCCTTCTATCCCCTTGCCTACAGCAGGGAACTACTCACACATGGAGGGGGACGACATGGATGGTTGATGAGAGGTGTTGGTGGTGACGATCTCCACTCCGGCAGGGTGCCGGAACAGCGATCCTGGACCCCGAATTTAGGGTTCGTGATGGCGGCAGAGCTCCGTAAGGTTTCTGGAAAAAGTGTTCGGGGGCTCCTCGTTTTTAGGTCGAAAGGGTGCTTACAAGCGAAGGGGGCCGAGAGGCGAGGTCCCAGGGGCAGGGGCGACCTCCTGCCGCGGCCTGGACCCTACCCGCGGGTGGGACCCGCCCCTGCTCCTGGGGTGGCCCCCCCTCGTGGTCTTCTGGCTCCGTGGCTCTTTTCCCTCAAAAATACTTTTTATAATTTTTCTGGAATTTTCCGCGAACTTCTGTACCCTGCACAAAAGAAAGACACCAAATGCAATTCTGCTGAAAACAGCGTCAGTTCGGGTTAGTTCCAAACAAATTCATTAATAATCAGAGGCAAAACAATAGCAAAGTGTTTGGAAAAGTAGATACGTTTGCGACGTATCAGCTCCCCCAAGCTTAGCTTATTGCTTGTCCTCAAGCAATTCAGTTGACAAACTGGATGCGATAAAAGAAACTTTGACAAACACATTTGCTTCATTTAGAGCATAGAAGTTTAAACCATGATCATTATTTTAATAAGCACAAGAGAGAAGTTACAAAAGCAATAGAACTAAATCAATCATGGAGACTTATGCAAAACTCACAATATGCTAACAAGTAATAATTTAAACATGCAAACAAATAGCACCGATGCAATGCATATAACTAAGCATGGTAAAGTGATCTCTCGCTTGCCCCTTTTGTGGGGCAAAACATAAATGCCGGGCACCTCTTGAGACATTAAACGGTGACTAGATGTAAAGTTATCAGAATTGGGAAGTATCTCAAACATGCTCCAATCATTAAAACTTTGGGACAAAGCACATTATACTCAGAATGACAGCAGTGCTCTATAAGATGGTGCTCAAAGAAGGATGACGACTCAACATAAATATATAAAAGAAAGGCCCTTCGCAGAGGGAAGCAGGGATTAATCATGTGCTAGAGCTTTTTATTTTTATAAGCAAAAGTAAAACAGTTTTGAGAGATGCATGCTTTCGTCAACGATTTCACAACAGAGAGGCTATCTAGTCCCTCATAACAAGCAAGGCTTTTAGACTTGTGAGAGCAGCTGGTTTTTTAGAGGAGCGAGTATGCTCCTCTTTTCTCCTTGGTTTCACCATTGTCCAATGTTTGAGCTGATTTCTCAGATTTTGCATTGCGCGGAGGAGAATGGTGAGTTATATTTATATTTTGCTTAAGCTGCTCTCGGATTGATTCAAGTGAAGACGTAATCCATCAACACCGGGTGAAAAGGGGGAAATGACCTTGCTTGTCACAAGTTATATCTAGCCCTCTACTGCTTCCTCATGAGCTAAAAACAGAGACATAAAAAGAAGCATTTTTTGAATGATTTAAAAGTTGCACATGACAAATTTACTTGGAATGGCGATGAAATACCATATGTAGGAAGATATAGTGGACTCAAATGGAATACTTTGGCTTAAGGAAAATGGATGCATGGATGGACAATTACACCCAGTGCAAATGGAGGCTAGCAAAAGACTCGGGAGCGACCGATCAAGAGCACTACTGTCATAATCATGCTTTGCGACAAAATCAATCAATGAATAAAGCATAAGAGTGATAATACAATTCTAAACACAATAAACCGTCAAGGCTTAACAGACTTTATTTTTAGTATTTTACATGTGTGAACATGTGCCAAGTCAATCAAAATAAATCCTTTGGAGGAGGATCTCACTTCACCATACCATATTATAAACAATGCAAAACATGCTCATGTCTACATGACAAATTATCCACTCTTAACAAGTTGAGGCTAAGCATAGGAATCCATAAAAACTAAGTAATATCATCTACGCAACATTCTACCATAGCAAACTAAAACATGATCATGAGGATAAGCATCTGTACAAAAATGAAAACAAAATAGAGTTCATACCGAATTTCCTCATCAAATCCGTGTCGCCAAATATCATCATTATTGCATAGACGCTTGCACAACCGAAAGATATGGAAATAATAAAAATGTGCAAGTGTCATCACAAACACAGGTTGAACTCTGAAACAACTACAAAATGAAGAAGACGAGAAAATATTTTTGTGTTTTTCAAATAGCAAAAGGAAAAGCGCAGAAATAGAAGAGAAATCTTTTTGCTGTTTTCAATTTGGGATGAAGCGACTAAAAACGAAGTAGAAAACAAACAAAAGAAAATATTTTTGGTCTTTTTGATTATCAGAAAGAAGAGGCAAACAAAGAGGAAATCTTTTTGGGTTTTTGATTAATAAACAAAAAGAATAACTAAGGCGACTGAGCAAATTGAAAAGAGCGAAAAGAAAGCAAAAAAGAAAACTAATGAATATACAAAGGAATAACGAAGACACCGACATATGATAGTTGAGTGAACGAAATAAAAAGATGTCGGTGAGAAATACGTACTCCCCCAAGCTTAGGCTTTTGGCCTAAGTGGGATCCATCTACCACGGCGGCGGCACGCCCCAGTTGGCGCCCGTCTGTGGCTGCCACTTCGAGTCCTGTGGCTCCTCCTCTGGCTCCTCCTCAGGGGCTAGTGATGCGAGGTACTCATCCAGCACCTCCTCAGGAAACGAGTATCCGTCCCTCACAGCTGGAAACTGAATGCTCCTAAATTTTGCATGCGTAGAGTCTCTCCAATCATCATGATAGATTCCGGCATAGATCTCCTTGAGGTACTGGGGCTGCGTGTCATCTTGCCTGTGAGCCCCGAGTTCCTCACTCCTAGAGCGCTACAAAACTCAGACAAAGGCATTCTACAAGGTCGCTCATATAGCATGAACTCCACACTAGGGTGATATGGATCATCATTGAAATTAAAGCTTTGCACAAAGATGTTAGTGAGCTTAAGATATTGGGGCCTCTCCACTAATACAATATTTGTCAACGATGCATTAGTGACAAGACTAGTAAATTCATTGCGTATACCTGCAGCTTGTAGAAATTCATAACATGGGTATACCGATGAACGCACATCTGTATCTCGAGCAAGCACAATAACACCAAGTGGCTCCAAATCTTCATTATATGAAGGCCTCATTGGTGCATTAGAACTTGACCCTATCGTTTCTCGACGAGAAGAGGGCTCCTTCCTCTTAAAGATCCCACCTAAATTGAAATTAGGCATGTTCTTCCTTTTCGGAGAGGATTTGCTCCAAATTTTAGCAAGATTAATGGGCTGAACAAAGAGATAAAAAATCCCAGCACTCAAAAGCAAAGACTCAGGTTTGAACAATGGGGTAGTGTTTCTTTTCGAGTGAGAGAGAGAGTGGGAGGAGACTCACCTGGTGGGGCCCTCCACAGGGCAGGGGTGGCCCTTGGCCGCGGCCTGGGTGCCACCCGCGGGTGGGACCCGCCCCTGCCCATGGGGGGTCCCCCATGTCAGCTCCAGCCACTTCTGTGGCTCATTTCAAAAGATAAAAATCGTGTACATTTTCTGGAATTTTTTGAAAACTTTTACAGAAGAGCTTAAATGAGATCAAAATAAGCTAATAAAACAGGATAATTGTATTTAAAAGGACAAACTAAGCAAGAAATAAAAATTACAGAAAAATTAATGAGCAATAGAAGAAAATTTAATGAATCTTGATATCTTTATGTTGCTAAAGTTGGTTTGTTAGCAAGGTTGATCAAGTCTTGCTACCACACCAAATTTATTTGACATAAATTATTCAATATTCAATAGACAATCAAGTTACCTCATATTGAATAGGAATTGTCCCAATCATTAGAGTTTATATTTTCTTGAATGTGTATGAATAGGACAATCAATAGTTCCAATCTTGATGGATTCAATATTCTCAATGGAGTTCAAACCAATTTTGGTATTGATCTTCTTTGGAAAGTACACCGTGTGTTTTTTATCATCAACGTTAAAAGTAACTTTTCCTTTATTGCAATCAATAACAGCCCCTACAGTATTAAGAAAAGGTCTCCCAAGAATAATAGACATATTATCATCTTCCGGCATTTCCAATACCACGAAGTCAGTTAGGATTAAACAATTAGCAACTTTAACAGGAACATCCTCACAGATACCAATGGGCACAGCAGTGGACTTATCAGCCATTTGAAGGGAAATATCAGTGGGAATAAGCTTATCTAATAAAAGTCTCTTATAAAGAGAAAATGGCATAACACTAACTCCTGCACCAAGATCACATAAAGCAGTTCTAACATAATTATTTTTAATGGAGCAAGGAATAGTAGGTATACCTGGATCACCAAGTGAAAGAACGAGATGTCGCCTAGAGGGGGGGGGGGTGAATAGGCGATTTAAAACTTTTACGTTTAAGGTTTGATAAATCCGGAATAAAACTAGCGTTTAATTTATCAAGCACAAAACCTAATATACTAGGTTCACCTATGTGCACCAACAACTTATGCTAGGCAAGTTAAACAACAAGGATAGCAAGATATAGTACTTCAAGCTCGATGGCTATCACAAGGTAAATGCATAAGTAAAGTTGTTTGGTTATAGAGATAACCGACACAAGTGGAGACGGAGGTTTGATTCCCGTAGTTCCTTCCCAATGGAAGTACGTCTACGTGGAGAGGTGTGGAGGCTCCTTGGCCCTCCTACAGGCACGTCCGTGCTCACCCTATTCTCCGTGAGCTCCTCCCGTGGGGAATACCCGATGGGGGATTTGCTCATCCACTATGAGGTCGTCTTGAGGGCGTTGACCAAACCCGTACAATGAGGTCTTCTTGAGGGTGTTGACCAAACCCGTACAATTTTCCCGAGCCTACCTCCACACAATAGGAGGCTCCCGTAGCACACACAACCGTCTAGGGTGCACAATGCACCCAAGAGGCACAAGCTCTTGGGAGCCCTATGCACCCAAGAGTAACAAGCTTCGAACTTCAATCCCACGTATCACCGTGGGGAACTCAAACCGATGCACCAAATGCAATGGCAAGAACACACTAAGTGGTCAAGTCCTTCTCTCCGAAATCCAACCAAAGCAACTAATGCTAGGGAGGGATTTGAGAGGAAGAACAAAGGAGAAATACTAAGAACTCCAAAATCTAGATCTACTAGGTTCCCCTCACTTAGAGGAGGAATGGATTGGTGAAATGGTAGATCTAGATCTCCTCTCTTGTTTCCCTAAAGATGGGCAAGAATCATTGGAGGGAAGTGGAGGAAGCAATCTCTCAAGAAGGTCAACAATGGAGGAGAGAGAGAGCAAAAGGTTGGAAAAGAGTTTGGGCAACCATTGGGGAAGAAGACCCTTAAATAGGTTGCCCCAAAAATCCAGCCGTTGGGAGGCTGAATCCCGCAGGGGCGGTACTACCGCCGGTGCTAGCAGTACTGCCGCCCCCAAGGGTTTCGGCCAGCCAACGGCTAGCAAAACAGCCTGCAGCAGCGGTACTGCCACGACAGGCGGTGGTACTACCGCTGGGGGCACTGGCGGTACTGCCGCCAGAGGCGGCGGTACTACCACGGGCGAGCAACAGAGGGCAGCTTTGGCGGCACTAGCGGCGGTACCACTGGCGGTACCGCGAGCTCCAGGAGGAGCACGGGAACCACACTGCGGTACTGCCGCCAGAGGTGGCGGTACTACTGCTAGTGCGCAACCGAAGGCAGCTTTGGCGGCACCAGTGGTGGTACCACTGGCGGTACCGCGAGCTCCAGGAGGAGCACGGGAACTGCACAATGGTACTGCCGCCAGAGGCGGCGGTACTGCCGCTGGTGCGCAACCGAAGGCAGTTTTGGCGGCACCCGTGGCGGTACTACTGCCGTAGTGCAATGCCGAGAGAACAAGGAAAACACAGGAGATGGCGGTTCTACCGCCGGTGACGGCGGTACTTCCGCCCCCTGGAACAGAGAAAGCTGCAGAGCCAGAAACTGAATAACTTTTGCTAGGAAACTCCGATCGAGGTGAATCCAAATTTTTTGGAAAGAGGACAACAAGAGCTACCCAACAAAAAACAGAAATATTGAAACCAAGTAAGGGAGATTTTGCTAAAAAATGGAAGAGTGAAACCTTCCGCATGGATGGACCGGCAAAATCTCCAAAACCGAAAACGCAAGAGAAGATGCATACGAAATCCGTTTTCGGTGAACTTGGCCCTGTCATGACTAGCACGACAAGCACCAAGACCACACCATGATAAGAGCCAAATAAGAACCAATAAATATGATGCCAAGGATGCAAAGGTTTGAGCTCTCTACGACGATACGATCAAGATATTCGCTCGAGAGCCCCTCTTGATAGTACGGCTATCTATCCTATAATCCGGTCTCTCAAACTAACATCATGAGACCGGTAAAATAGAAACCCTATCAAGATCATACCTTTGCCTTCCGCATAATCTACTTGAGCTAGATGATGACGATCTTGACCTTCTCAAGTTGGACCACCTTTCTTGATTACGCTCCGCTTGGTGAAGACTCGCAACATGCTCCCCCATACACAAGATGGGAGAGACACCCTTCGACAAATCTTCACTTGGCCTTTATCTTGATGACGATCACCACGTGACGCCATCCTCCATGGGCTTCATAGGATATCC
The DNA here is from genome assembly GCA_012064385.1 of Puccinellia tenuiflora. Classification (NCBI taxonomy): domain Eukaryota; kingdom Viridiplantae; phylum Streptophyta; class Magnoliopsida; order Poales; family Poaceae; genus Puccinellia; species Puccinellia tenuiflora. Next base: position 1,221,591 of record QRDG01000519.1, read on the forward strand.
CTTTCGTTGCATGCTCATGGAGAAATGCCTAACCACATATAGAGATCCAAGCACATAGATCATGGGTTAGTTCATAAGGCTATATTGACAATTGCTTACCATACCATGGGATCATACGATCCCTCATGGTACATCCCTAGCCTTGAGTGTTGATCAACTTGCACTTAGCCTTGATCAACATAAATCTTCTTCTTTTAGCCTTGACTCCAACATATGGAGTTCAAAGCATTACTATGGACAAAACCTACAAGTATAGCTCAAAGCACACATTAGTCCTTAAGGATTGTCATTAATTACCAAAACCACACATGGGGGCAACCATGCTCTTTCACCAAGCTTTTTAGGAATCTTGCCATGGAAAGAGTAATTAGCAAGCATAGTGTAGATTTCTTCATTAGGGATTTTTCTTTTATTAGTAACAATGTCTTTCATATATTTTGAATAGGGAGGCAACTTAATAGCATCTGTCAAAGGAATTTGCAAAAACAGGGGCTTCATCCATTCACATAATTTATTATAGTGTTCTTCTTCCTTAGCCTTCTGAGATTTGGATGGAAAAGGCATGGGTTTTTGCACCCATGGCTCTCTCTCTTTACCATGTTTTTTAGTAACAGGAGGTGCAGTCTCCTCCTCCTGTTCTTCAGGTTCATTAGTATCATTATCATGCTCATTACCACTTTCAGTTTCAGCATCCGAATTAGAGACAGCATTTGGATTATTACTTGTAGGTTTTTTTATCAAGTTCCATATTACTAGCTTCTCCTAATTCTTTATGTTTCTTCTTTTTCTTTTTCTTTTTAGGGGAACTAGTAATATTATTTTCAACCAGTTGAGATTCTTGTTCAATTCTTTTAGGATGTCCCTCAAGATAAAGAGGATCTTGAGTAGAGATACCTCCTCTAGTTAAAACACCACAAGCTTGTTTATTACTTTGTGTAGGAATTCCAGCAAGCAAGTCTTTTTGCACTTTAGTAATTTGTTCAAGTTGAGTTTGGACCATATGAAAATGCTTAACAAGACCTTTGACATCATTAGCAGTTTTCTCTAAGACAGAATGCAAATTTTTAATAACCAGGGTGTTATCATTTAATTGTTCTTGAATTTGCATATTAAAATGAATTTGTTTAACAATAAAGTTATCAAATTCATCCAAACACTGACTAGGAGGCTTACTATAAGGAATATCATTAACAGTAAAATTATGAAGAGAGTGTACCTCTACCATAGGTGGGTGAGTGGTAGGCTCACATAAAGTTTCAATTGGAGGTAAATTCTTCACATCTTCAGCTCTAATACCTTTTTCCTTAATAGATCTTTTGGCTTCTTGCATGTCTTCTGGGTTTAGGAAGAGCACTCCCCTTTTCTTCGGAGTTGGTAATGGAGGAGGTTCAGGAATGCTCCATTCATCATGATTTTTGGCAATCTTAGCCATTAGTTCTTCAGCTTCATCTACAGTCCTTTTCCTGAAAACACAACCAGCACAACTATCTAGGTAGGTCCTAGATTTAACAGTTAGTCCATTATAAAATATATCAAGGAGTTCATTCTTCGGAATATCATGCCCTGGCCGAGCCCTGAGTAATGACCCGAATCTCCCCCAAGCTTTAGGGAGATGCTCATCCTCCAATTGTCTGAAATTGAAAATTCTCTGCAATGCCTCATGCTGCATGTGAGCGGGAAAATATTTTGCAAAGAAAACATCAAGCAATTCATGAGGGCTTTTTATGGATCCATAAGGTAAAGCATTATACCACACTTTGGCATCATCTTTTAATGAGAAAGGAAACAACTTTACTAAATAGTAACGCTGTATCTTTTTATCATCAGAAAATAGAAGGCTAAGCGAAGCTAATTTATTCATGTGTTCTACAGCATTGTCATCCTTGTTCCACAAAAAGGATCAGATTTAACATTAGATATGAGTGAAGGATCAAGAAATTAAAATCATCATCTTTAATGCATATGGGAGAAGTAGCAAACTTAGGATCAGGTGTAAAATAATTCTTAACAGCATGCCTTTCAAGCAATTTCCTCAAAGCATCAGGATCTTTAGAAGTAGAACAGTCCATATATTGTAGACCTGGGCATTTCTCGGGCCGGGCCGGGCCTAGAAAAAGCCCGGCACAGAAAATCTAGGCCCGAGCCCGGCCCAGCCCGACTGTCGGGCCGCAGATATCGGGCCCGTGCCCGGCCCGAGCCCGAGAAAGCCCAGAAAAGCCCGACTGGCCCGGCCCGATCCCAGCTGAAATCCTGTTTTGGGCAGGCCCGAGCCCGGCCCGGCCCGACCGTCGGGCCCGAAATTTAGGCCCGAGCCCGGCCCGATGACACAGCCGGGCCGGGCCTGGACGGGCTTTTCCGGGCCGGGCCGGGCCGGGCCGGCCGGGCCGGGCTGCCCATGGCCAGGCCTAATATATTGTCTAATAAACTCATCATTAAGATCAATGTAGGAATCATCAGGATACCTATTCTCATAATTATATGGATTAGGAGAGCTAACAGGTGTAATAAGATTTTCATTGGGCATTGTAATTTCTTTAGACCTAGTGACAAGAGATTCTAAAAAGGGGCCTAAAGAACCAGCATCATCAAGCACAGCAGAAGCATCATCAAATTTATCAGAAGCAGTAGCGGACTCAGAAAGCAAAGCATCAACAATAGGACGAGTGTTCACAGGTGGTGTAACAAGTTGACTTAAAACAGTAGGTGAATCAAGAGTAGCTTTAGAGTTCAGAGCAGTACATTTCCTTGTGGTGGAAGGCAGTATTGGAAACTTAGGATCTCGCTTACCCTTCATGATGAAGAGTAAATTACAACAGACAGAAAAACTCCCAAGTGAACTTATAAATAGAGCTATGCTCCCCGGCAACGGCGCCAGGAAATAGTCTTGATGACCCACAAGTGTAGGGGATCGCAACAGTCTTCGCGGGTAGTTTGACCCTAATTTATTGATTCGACACAAGGGGAGCCAAAGAATATTTACAAGCCTTAGCAGTTGAGTTGTCAATTCAACCACGCCTGAAAAGGATTTCTCTCGAAGCAATTTATCAGTAGTAACAGTGATTTGATGGCAGCAGTAGAATAGTAACAGCATTAGTAAAATAAAGACAGCAATGATAATGGTAAAAGTAATGATTGTAAACAGCGGGATTAAAACACCGTAGGCATAGGGACAGATAGACGGGCGTTGCATGAATAAGATAGCTCATGAAATGAACATAACTAAGCACGAAGCAAATGAATATATAAATAGCATCCAAGTATCAAATAGTCATAGGCATGTATTCCTAATTTAGCCATACGTGCTTACAATAAGAACTTGCACGGCATCTTTTGTCCTGCCATCCGGATTCAGCCGGGCCAATTAAGGAACAAATGGCAATTAAGGTGTTCCTTTTAATAGAATACCGGATCAAAGCATTAACACACAATGAATACATGTAACCCTCGAGTTGCCAACCATTCCCATCGATGTCCCCGTTTCTGTCACTCGGGGTCTCCGGTTCCAGTTGACAACAAGTGCATACAACTAGTAGATAGGATCCAAGCAACAATTATACTCGTGCAAACATAAGTGTTCAGATCTGAAAACATGGCACCCGGGCCAAAAGTGACAAGCATTAAGCATAACTAGTTGCACCAACGATGATTAACACAAATAGAGGATACTAGGCATCGTGCCCTAACAATTTGGCATCGAATTACATGAGCAATCTTATTCAATCCCTTCTATCCCCTTGCCTACAGCAGGGAACTACTCACACATGGAGGGGGACGACATGGATGGTTGATGGAGAGGTGTTGGTGGTGACGATGGTGGCGATCTCCACTCCGGCAGGGTGCCGGAACAGCGATCCTGGACCCCGAATTTAGGGTTCGTGATGGCGGCAGAGCTCCGTAAGGTTTCTGGAAAAAGTGTTCGGGGGCTCCTCGTTTTTAGGTCGAAAGGGTGCTTATAAGCGAAGGGGGGCCGAGAGGCGAGGTCCCAGGGGCAGGGGCGACCTCCTGCCGCGGCCTGGACCCTACCCGCGGGTGGGACCCGCCCCTGCTCCTGGGGTGCCCCCCCCTCGCGGTCTTCTGGCTCCGTGGCTCTTTTCCCTCAAAAATACTTTTTATAATTTTTCTGGAATATTCCGCGAACTTCTGAACCCTGCACAAACGAAAGACACCAAATGCAATTCTGCTGAAAACAACGTCAGTTCGGGTTAGTTCCAAACAAATTCATTAATAATCAGAGGCAAAACAATAGCAAAGTGTTTGGAAAAGTAGATATGTTTGTGACGTATCAGATGCCTCTTTCTTCACACCTACTGTTCTTTTCCTGGAACAATAGTAGAAAGAAGTCATGCAATGCTACAAATGTGTGATTATACTATATACAATGCATGATATATATCTTACTGCTAGAAAAAATGGAAAAGTATGCATCCACACATGTAAATTAATGTCAGTTGCTCCAGCTCATGGATAATAAAATGCTAAAACGATAACTTAATCACACCAAACTAATGACTATCGACAACATAAGAATACGGCTCATGTTGATGAAAATATTGATGCAAAGGGAAAGGCGAAAAACTGAGGAAAATGACCCAATTGACCCACATAACCAAGATGTACCAATAATTTGAAGCTTAAACCGTCCTAGGCAATTCATGAGAGATTGGGATGAGATATTTGTAATATCTTCACATAATCATACATGATTTAATTTAGGAACATCTGGTGAGGCCTTTAAAAATGTGTGCTTAACTACAACAACAATTATCTAGCAGATGCAACCATGCTTTATATATCACACGTAGTTTATTAATACAGTATAGAGAAACATGAACATGTTTGCAATTAAATAAATGTAAGAGCATATACATTTTCCTTTTTCTTGTGTCTCTCCCGCTCGAATATTTCTCTCAGGATCTGGTACAACGTATTTAGCACAGCAGTATAACCTGAAATTAGTAAGAATCAATAATCCATATTAAAACACATAAAGCATCAAGAGGAATGCATATGAGAGAATACAACCTACAGGTCCAAGTAAATATTGCTATACTATTGGTCTTTGTTGCTAGTTCTTTTTCTGTACCCATCATTAGTTTCCACTCTGAAAGAAGAGTTTATTCCTAGGGCCATGTCACGCAGGGATGCATAAAAATAAATAAAAGCAAAGCCGAATCCAATATGTATATCAGTGCCAACCTACATCCACCATAAGCCGTAGTCTACGCATACACGAAGAACCTAAAATATCTAAACCAGAACCAAACTAAAAACCATCTCCTTCCTGGTACAAACAAATCATCTCACTGCACTTCCACTTGAGCGACAATTTTTGACCACATCACACACATCTCTACCGAAATTCAGGTTAGCTACTAAAACCATAAAATAGGAAGACCATATTATCAATACAAAAGCCTATTTATGTGTGTAACTGAAGTGTACCTCATAGCTGTTAGTGTTGAGATAATCCATGAGCAGTCTTTGCCCTTGTGTATTTACAGAAACAACAAATGTAGGCACCTGCAACCACACAATAGGGAGAAAAAGAAGTGTTGCAGATCAGTCGTAGAATTAGTAGAAGATGTTGAGAGAAAGGGGATGGGGAGCCAAGGTAAGAAAGACTACACCAACCAACTACTCGGTGCCCTTCACATCAGATCCACATCCTGGAGTCGTCTGGGATTATATCCAGGCACGACTAAGAATCAAATAGAGAGAGGGGTTTGGGGGACAAACCTGTAGGTTAGAGCGCGTCCAGGTCTAGCCTCAAACATTCATCCTCGTCAGGTGCCGGAATCCTTTAGATCGGGGCAGAATTGATGTGAGCGGGGAAGGAGAGGAGCCTGGTTAGTCATCATGGCGCTATGAAGAGGAGGCATATCATGGCCGGCCGCAGCGCAGCAAGGGCATGAGCTCGACGATGGGAAGGAGAAGGGGTGAGAGCAGCCGAAAGCTTGCTGCACCAGCATCAGCGACGACGCGCACCGCTCCTCCTGCGCCACCGCGCCCACTACCTACCGATGGGGTGAAGGATGTGTCATAGCTGACCGAGTTGCAGCAAGAAGAACATCAACAGTGAACTAAGAGAGAGAAACAGAGATACCTGGGATCGACGCGAGAACGACGCAGACGGAAAAAGGACGAAGACGGCGCCACACTCGCTTGATCCATCTTCCAGTGGCCTTCTTGTGCTCCTGTGTGCAGCAAAAAAAAGTGCGGTTGAGGAGACGAAGCTCTGTCAGCTGTTGTGCGCGACGAAGAGGAGCCAGAGACGGAGGCGGTAGATCGCGAGAACTCGGCGGCGGAAAAGCGGCGACCTCTCAATGGAACGAACTGCTGTGATGCGGGAGAGAGAGAGAGAGAGAGAGAGAGAGAGAGAGAGAGAGAGAGAGAGAGAGAGAGAGAGAGAGAGAGCGCTAGCGCGGTGGCGGCGAGAAGGAGGAGAAAGGGCGCGGTGGTGGCGGCGAGCGGGTGAAGGGGATTGGGGGAGGAGCGCACGCGAGCGGATTGGGGACGAGACAACGCGTGAGGGGATTGGGTCATGGCGGCTAGGGTTTCTACAACGGGCTGCGCTGCGCTTTTATACCGCGCGGTGAAAAAAAGGACGGTCACGATCGCATCAAGTTTCTATAGGACGGTAAAAAATGTCCGAGCTCTGAGAAGCGGGCTGGCACCCCTAAGAATGTAATCTTTAGATATGCTTCTTTTCTTGACTTAGACCGTATTTCAGCTTCCGGCGCGAACAGAGCATCTCCTCCCCGAGTTCCCTATCAGAAGCAAAAAAAAAAAAAAAAAAAAAAAAAAAAACATGTCCCGGTACATACACGGGACGCGCGCGCACCCACACAAAAAAAAAAAAAAAAAAACGTTTCTCAGTGATCTGAGTCCGAGTAAATGCGGCATCTGCCGTGTAACCACGCAAGCAAGTGGTACCACATGTCCACAGCCCACAATAATAAGACCGAAGAAATCCGGGCACTAAAGTTGAGCTCCCCTCTCTCGTTTATCTTTCTTTACGTTGGATTTTGATGATATGGCAATTGCAATAGCCTGCTTACTAGCTTTTACTGTACATATTCTTATGCTGCCAAAGCGTGTACTGTATTATTACTCTAACCCTCCTACCATCTATTTTTTACAAGATTACATTCTCTTGCATAGCTAATGCTTCAATATCTGAAATAACGTGCATACAGTATAAGGGGATCGATCATGTGAAGTATCTGTCACCGCCGCAATCAGCTCGGAGCAGTCCTTCTCGGTGAAGATGGGTGACCGACTTTGACGAATAGCTAGTTCAAGACCTTCCATGCAGGAACTCAGATGCTTCCACGATTTCAACAAACGATGACAAGAACTATATTTTTATTTATTTCCAATTTCTAAATTTGTTTATTGGCTTTGTATATCTTATGCAGTTTTTTATGTGTCCCTTAAATCTTCACGGGATTTATTTAGATTTTATGGTTGGTACGATTATTGTTTGTGATTTACGGAAAAATTTGAAAAATTGTGTTTTTTTTTATAATATAAAAGGACATTGCTAGCTAAGTAAAATATGACATGGATAGAAAATTTCTCGTGTTACAGTTAAATATTGTAAACATATTCTTACAGACTGGTTTTTGCTATATTCTTTTTCTAGACAAGTTTTTGCTATATAATTATTTGGTAAATCGTTAACTTTTCAAAGGTAATTTTTCATCCGCTCTCCTCGCGCCAAGTGACGCCTTCTCCTTTATGCTGTTGTTTCAATATTTGCCACGTGTCGCAACCAGAGTTAAAGTGGGAAGGAAGAGAGAGAAAGGAAGGGTACGGGTGGGAGGGAGTTTTCCCTTTTATTTTTCAAAACCGAATCTTAAAAACGAAATATCTTGAGAACCGCTTACCCAAATTACGAATCGTTTTCACTTTTGGACTCCTCGCGTCAAGATCTTCAAAACTAGATCCCATGTCGATAGGTTTTGACGAATTTTTTTTTTTTTTACATCCAAAAGTTGAATACTTGTACATTCGATTTGAACGTACTTGTACCTTCAGTTTGATCGTACTTGTACTTCCGTTGTCAATATACTTTGTACTCCGTTTTCTGTTTATTTGTACTCGGTTGGAGGGTAGCCTTTTTCCTTTTATTTTTTGAACCGAAGTTTAAAAACGAAATATCTTGAGAACCGCTTATCCGAATTACGAACCGTTTTCACTTTTGAACTCCTCGCGTCGATATCTTCAAAACTAGATCCCATGTTGATAGGTTTTGACGAACTTTTTTTTGTACATTCAAAAGTTGAATAGCTGTATATTCGGTTTGAACGTACATGTACTTTTGCTTTGAACGTACCTGTACTTTCGGTTTGAACGTAGTTGTACTTCCGCTGTCAACGTACTTTGTACTCCGTTTTTTATCTGTACACCCTGGTCGCTATATTCTGTACTTTCTGTTATGTAAACTATGTACTTTCATATTTCTAACGAACTTTTCCATCTAACGGACAGTATGCAACGCGTTAGCGTAGGCGTTAGGGTACGGAGGATTCGTCGCCGTCGACGCGACAGCGTCGACAAGCAATGAAGCCTCCGTACCCTAACACCCCGAGGCTGAGTCCGCCCGTACGCCGCGGTAGCGGCGACGGGGGACGAAGCCGAGCCGCTAGATTATGTAAAACTTGCAACTTGAATTATAAGTTAGGGTTTAGGGTGGGGTGGCAAATAAGCCAACTTATATACCGGTATGCAAGAGAGATTTAGATTTAATTTGTTACATCTGACTAGAAGCCACGCGGATGTACTTTCGATGTACATCGCGCGCGGGTAGGATTTAATTTGTTTGTACATTTGCTTACGTGTAATTTGTACATTTATTTTTGTGTTGTGTATTCTGTACATCGTGCATTACGGGAGATGTACATGCAAACATACGCTGGGCTTGGCTGATCTTTGTTCGCGCGTGGGTGTACTCCTGGCTTTGGCTTTTGTTACGTAGAGATGTACGCAACTTTGCTTCAGCCAACGTCAGGAACTCTCTCATCAAATTGGATTTTGCTTCTTCTAAAAAACCACCACGTGGTGCTTGTTACGCAGAGATGTACGCAACTTTGCTTCAGCCAACGTCAGGAACTCTCAAATCAAATTGGATTTTGCTTCTTCTAAAAAACCACCACGTGGTGCATTGAGAAGCTAGTAAAGTTCCCTTTGAAAAGGGAACTCTTTCCGTAGTCGCACCCAATTATTTGAAAAAATCAGGCCAGGGCTTGGGCAGCCACGGAGTGGATGATTTTGGTGGGCTCTGGTGGTAGTTGCAATTCGGCCCAGTCGTAAATCAGGAGGGATACACCGTATGAGCCTCCTTCGCCGAACCGCAAAAACAAAAACACAACGCGCGAAAATTCTCAAAAATAAAAATAATAATCAAACACCTCCCCCGTCTGGGCAGAAACCCTCGAAAACCCCACCAAAATCCCCAATCTCCCCCATTCCCAAACCCATGGAGGAAACCCCAGGCGGCAGCGTCCAAGCCAACCCCACCACCGTCGCGATGGCCTCTCCGGTCCTCCCGGTCGTCGCCGTCATCGACGATGGCAACGCAGCCCCACGCGAGCGCTCCCCTCTCTCGGCCGCAGTCGCAGCGGCACCCTCTCCGGACACTGTCGGCTCCTCCTCCCGTCCCCCACCCGTCCCGATGCGGCGCGCGCCCGAGCACCCGATCCTCCTCGACGACGACGCCCCTCCCTCACAGAGGCGGCGGTTGTCCGTAACCCCCGGGACGTCGGGATCCGTTGCGACCGACATTTCCCAGTTGCTCGGCTCCGGCGCCGCGGTTGCCGGTGCGCCTGATTCTGTTCTCCCGCGCCCCTTTCGCTTCGACCTTGGTGCTTCCGGCTCGGGGATCCGCGGGTCGGCTGTCCCTGGTTTTATCGGTCCTGACATTGCTGCTGCTGCTGCTGAGACGTCGCCCTTCGCCGCCTCGAGCTCGGTTGGGTCTTCAGGTGTCCCAGCCCTCTCTTCTGCTGCCTCCGTGCACAATGCATGAAAGGACACGGATGTCGCCTAGAGGGGTGAATAGGCGATTTAAAATTATTACGGTTAAGGCTTGAATAAATGCGGAATAAACCTAACGTTTAATTTATCAAGCCAAAACCTAAACTAGCTAGGTTCACCTATGTGCACCAACAACTTATGCAAAGCAATATAATCAACTAGGTGATAGCAAGGTATATGACTTTAAGCTCAATGTCTATCACAAAGTAAATAGCATAAGTAAGAAGCTCGGGTATAGAAATACCGAGGCACTTGGAGACGATGATTTATCCCGAAGTTCACTTCCCAATGGAAGCTAGTCTCCGTTGGAGCGGCGCGGTGTTCACCAATGTGAAACGCCGAGTAGCCTTGATATGGCACACCGTATCTCCGTTGTGTCTTACCACCAATGTGGCGAGGCACTTGTCACTATGTTGCCGTTGAGGTTGACAACTAGAACCTTTACAAGGGTGAAGCTCACTCCACAAGTTGAAGGGTCTTCACCAAATGCACCGAGCCACCAAGACTCGATGCCCAAGGCCGAGGCACACACCACAACTCAATTGGTGGCTCCCGGCAATGTCTTCATAGCTACCAAAGCTCCGAAGCTAACAAGGTTGAGCCACACTCCACAATTGGAGGCTCCCAACAAATCCCGTGAGCCACCAAGACTCCGAGAAATCAACAACCGTCTAGGGTACCAACGTGCCCTAGAGGAACAAGCTCTAGGGCACCAAAGTACCCAAGAGTAACAAGCTTCTCAACTTCACTTTCCACGAATCACCGTGGAGAACTCAAACCGATGCAACTAATGAAATGGCAAGAACACACTAAGTGATCAAGTTCTTCCAACCCGAATCCAACCAAAGCAACTAATGCTTGGGAGGGATTAGAGAGGAAGAACAAAGGAGGAACACCAAGAAACTCCAAAGATTTAGATCCAAAGTGTTCTCCTCACTTAGAGGAGAAAACAATTGGTGGAAACAAGGATCTAAATCTCCTCTCTTTTCTCTCAAAAAGTAGCAAGAAATATCGGAGAGATTGAGAGAAAGCCAAGCTTGAGAAGGTCAACAATGGAGGGAGAAAATAGCTCAAGAGGTTGGCAAAAGTTAGGGTTTATTTTGGGGAAGAAACCCCTTAAATAGGAGGCTCCAAAAGGAGCCATTAGGAGAAAAGAAAAAAGAAAAGGGGAGGCAGCACACAGCCCAGCCATCGGGCCGGCCGGCCTGGCAGCCGGCCCAGGCCGGCAGGAGAACCGGGGAGCAACCCGAGTGGGCCGGCCAGGGAACCGGCCCAGGCCGGCATTGAGGCCGGGGGCGGCAGGCAGAGATCACCCAGGTGGGCCGGCCTGGGAGCCGGCCCAGGCCGGCGCGGAGGCCGGAGGCCCACCCGAGGGGTCCGGCCGGGAAATCGGACCAGGCCGGCGTGTGGCCGGGGTGTCGCCCGAACGGGCCGGCCTGGGAGCCGGCCCAGGCCGGCGGTGAGGCCGGCTGCCCCCCTTTTTTTCTTTTCTTTTATAATATTCTGTTTTAAAAACGACTGATACCGAAAACGCAATATCTTCCACATACGAACTCCGTTTTCGGTAATCTTGGACTCGTTGGAATCGTCATAACGAGCACTACAAGAATATACATAGAAACATCATTGTTCAACAAGATATGGTAAAACCAAATGATGAGAGGTAAAACCTTTCTATTAAAAACCGGAAAACCATATCTTTTGCAAATGAAGTCCGAATGACATGAAACCAACTTTGTTGGAAAGAGGACGACAAATGCTACCCAATAACATGTGAGAATATTAAAACCAAGCAAGGGAGATTTTGCTAATAAATGGAAGAGTGAAATCTTCCGCATAGATGGACCGGCAAAAACTCCACCACCGAAAACTCAATAGGAGACACATATGAAAACCGTTTTCGGTGATCTTGGCCTTGTCGTGACAAGCACGACAAGCACCAATACCACACCACGATAAGAGCCAAATAGGAACCAATAAAGATGATGACAAGGATGCAAAGGTTTGAGCTCTCGACGACCGATACGCTAAAGCTCACTTGAGAGCCCCTCTTGATAGTACGGTTACCTATCTAACAAACCCGGTCTCTCAACTACACCGCGAGACCGGTAAAATAGAAACCCTATCAAGATCATACCTTTGCCTTGCGCATTCCACTTGAGCTAGATGATGAAGATCTTGATCTACTCTCAAGGTGGATCACCTTTCTTGATTGTGCTCCGCTTGGTGAAGACTCGCATATTGCTCCCCCATACACCAAGATGGGAGAGGCACTCTTCGACATATCTTCACTTGGCCTTTATCTTGATGACGATCACCACGTGACGCCATCCTCCATGGGCAACACAGGGTCTTCCTCTTGATTCATGCTCATGGAGAAACACCTTGGCCTTGATCAACAAATGATCTTCTTCTTTTAGCCTTGACTCCAACATATGGAGTCCAAGCATTCCTTATGGACCAACACTGCACATATAACTCAAAGCACACATTAGTCCATAGATATTGTCATTAATTACCAAAACAACACATGGGGGCAACCATGCTCTTTCAATCTCCCCCATTTTGGTAATTGATGACAATCCCTTTTGAGAGGGTTTATATAATGAATTAAGCAACCTTGCAAGACAAGGATGCATGAGCATGAGAGGCAAATGCTTAAGAACCATACGAAAGCATAAGACCAAATTCCCTTAAACCCTCTAAAATTTCTCCCCCATTGGCATCGATTGCCGAAATGGAAAAAATTTATAAGGTCAATATAATATGAGTTCCTCCACAAGGTATGCATTTCTCAAGATATGAGTGAAATCAAATGCACATATCCATTGACGAATAATAGAGGAAATCAAACTATATTGAGGATCCAAAGATTGCAAAGGATGAAATCATTCTAAACATCTCCACCAAGGAGTAGAGCAATCGAGAAGATCCAAACCGAGAGTTCTAAATAAAAATAGAGAAGCTCCCCAATGTTAACGCACTATTGAGGAGTGCACAAATATGGAATCCTCACTCCCCCAAGATCACCTAGAACACTCACCAAGTGCAAGGATAAAAAAAAATTAAAGCAAAACAAAACACTTGCACCAAAGATGTGGTTGAGCCATAAGGAGATACCAATTAAAAGAAATTATCTAGAAAGGCCCAACCAAGAGTATGTGTGTGTGACAAGACAATTAATTTGATAAGACACATAGTCTTAACCAAGTGGAGATAAGTTATATATCAAGTATTAACACACACAACTTACAAAGAAGATTTTTCAAAAAGAATATGTTCACAAGCTCAAAGATACTAATTGGAAACTAAAACCAATTGAAAAATCCTAGAGCTAGTGAGAACATTTAGGCAACAAAATCAACATACTCACTGTGATGAGCAAGAAGAGAAGAATCTTCAATGGAATGTGAGTGCGCAAAGGTGCGAATAGAAATAAGAGAAGCACTCACGAGACAAACTTGGAGCCACCAAAGAATTATAGATAAAAGACAAGGTGGCTTGGGAGAAAGTAGAATACCAAATAAAAGGTGACCTCTCTCATATGTATAGGTTTCTAAGTAGACAATGATATTCATCAACAAAGAAACTTGCACATATAAAATGGTCGAAGAGAGGAGACTATGGTAACCAAAAGGAAGTCATGATTATACAAAAAGAGATTATTGCTTAAAAGCATAGCACATAGCTCAAATTTATCTCATTGTATATAAATGAACTTCAAACACATCAAATGCATCACACATATCACTAAGGGAACAAGAGATAGTGGAAATGCTTTGAGATAGGCAACAAGTATCACAAAGAAATAATTCCAATTGAAAGAAGGTTTTTGCAATTTCATCACAAATATCACAAAGATATACCAAGTGAAGGAAATAAGCCAAAACCACAACAATTGCACATTTAAAGTTTTCATGCCAAGGGGGGCAACCTACACAAGGTTGAATACAAGAAAAATATGCATGGGATAGATACTTGTTACCGAAATAGCATTGGTGATGATGAAGATGAGAATTTTTGTTTATCATCAAAGCTTGACTCCAATAATCACATGGTGAGAACACCTTCCTTATAAATGAGGCAAGCATCCAATGCATCTCCATTGTACCTAAAACAAAATTCAAGTACAACATGGTTCCCAAACTCATTGGGTTCCATAGTAGTTAGATACACTACAATACATAGGAAACACTCCACATAAATATGTGCATATAGATTTGAAATTGAATTTCATGCACATCTTATCCGATTTAGGATTTGGTGGAGTATCCCCTATATATTGGATCAAGAAAGACTAGCATGCCATAAAATAAATATACTAGTAAATATGCATGCATGGACTTACAAGAACCAAATGAGATACAATTTGGATAAAACACCAAGTAAACCAAGAAGAGAGCACACCAAAGTGTGACACAAAAAGGTTGTCCAAGTTATATCAAAATCCAAATCAACACATGATTGAGAAAAGAATCAAATCAACATGTGATTGATTCCAAAACACATCAACACATGAAGTGTGATATCAATAGGAATCAAATCAAACAACACATGAGAGATAAGACACCAATTGAAAAATAAAATACCAACTAGGATACAAGATACCAAGAAGAGGATAATACTTGACCGGAATCAAGTAAAGTAAAATAAAGCAATAAGGTATCAAAATTCTCACAATAAATATCAATTGAAACAAATATCTATGGAGGAGATATTAAATTCCAATTAATACCAATTGAAGGTACCTAGGCAAGGCCAATGAGCATATAAGATAAAAGAAAGAGACATGCTCAAAGGGTTTTCTCATTCTATAGGATAAACATAAAACAAGAAATGAGAAAGCAAGACTCCCAAGAGAGAGCAAGGTTACACTAAATAAACCAAGCACCCTTTACACTTTTCATGATGGCACAAAGCATCAAGAGAAAAGATTTGTCTTTCATAAATAGATACGATAGAAATCAAATGCCAATTGAAAGGATCAAATATTGATAGATAGGATAGTGTTCTAAATAAAAAGGAATGCTCCCCCAAGATTCATGCATTATTTTGATATTTGCATTTGAATACAAAATGCATGGACAAGGGATCATTACTCTTCATATTTTATTTACAACACTAAACACTACCAATTTGAAACTTAGGATCCATGCAAGAGGCAAGGAAGGCAAAGGGAGTCAAAATAAATATTTTGGCAAGAGATGGGGCAAATAAAAAACAATGCCAATGTAAGGATAATCAAAAATATTCTATCACAAACATAAATATGGATTGTCCAAGGACAGTGACCATTTGGAAGTATTTTCTCGATGATAAGATGTATCCAAGAATATCCTCACAAGATAAAACATATGGCAAGGGATAAGAAATAAAACACCATATTTTAATAAGGTTTGTTGGTAGTTCCAACTATTCAAACCAACCGGCAATGCCATGGTTAGAATAATATGGAACAAATGGTTTCTCAACTAATGTATGGAAATGCATATTAGAGAAAAACCACACCAAGCAAACTCACACAAACAAGAGCCAAAAGATAGCTAAAAAGCAAATTGGAACTTGTTCGAGCTAATATGCCACATAGGAATAAGATAATTTACAATATCAAATCTAAGTGGCAAACCTCAAATGTTCACATTTTGTAGGATTGTAATATGCACATAGCTTATTACTCCCCCACAATGTGATAATTCATTTCTTCTTAACAAGAGGCAAATAAAATCAAATAGAGATAATTAATAGACATTATAGAATTTTAATTTCTCATGAACATGACACACCACATAGTTACTAGATAATCTTGATATATCAATACTAGGTGGTGTTACTCATATACACACATTTTTAGGTTAGTGAAGTGCACAAATCATATCACTCCCCCAAAATGGGATAGTCCATTAATTTCTCAAAAGAGCCCATTGAAATCAACACAAGATCCAATAAGGACTCAACACAAAGTTTACACATATATGGAGCGCACATTAACATACACAAACTTGATTGCTTAAGGTAAGTAATAAGCACAACATATACAAGCACATGCTAGGAACAAAACTAACACATGCTAGGGAGCAAGCAACTTTCAATGTATATATAATTTAAATATAAGTTACCGCAAGAAGGAGCATTGGATATGAGATAGATATGTGATAATCCAATTGACTTGGCTAAATGAGATATAACCATGAAGATCCCTTAATTCTTCAAATGATAGCCAAGTCTTCAATGTCCTCCATCACAACCTATTGATCACGTTTGAGCTTGTTGGTCCCCAACCAAGTTGGGTCCTAAGAGGTTAGTCACAATAGGCTTGGCAACCCAAATGGTTCTTTTCTTGACACCACTTTGAGTTCCCACATATTTGGCAAACACATTGCCAACCCTATCCTTCCTAAGAGAATAAACATCATCAATAATTATGGGGTTGGATAGAGTACCGTTTGTGCATGAAGAAGCCAAGTGGCCCTTCTCACGGCATAAGTAGCAATATCGACTCTTTTCTTTCTTCTTAATAGGCTCCTCAACTTGAGGAGCAATGATTTGAGTCTTCTTAGGAGGTGGCCTTTGTTCAACCCGAGGTTGAGCATGTGATTGAACAATAGGCCGCTTCCCTATTTGCTTCTCACTAAGAGGCTTCTTCTTCATTGGGAAATCCCTAACATGATGCCCTTCAATTTTGCACTTGAAGCAAACAATCTTGGCCGAGTGATTGACTTGTTCTTGGCCCTTCTTATTGCTACTCTTGGACTTGTTCTTGAGATTGGAGTTGAATCCAAGTCCACTCTTGTCATTGGGGGATTTTTGCACACTCAACATGTTGTCAAATGTGGCCTTCCCTTTATGACTCTTCTCCACATCTTTCTTCAAAGAAGTGGCTTGTGCCTTGTGCTCTTTAGTCTTCCCTACAAGGTTAGTAGCTACACGAGTACTAGTGGAAGTTGAGGCTTCATTGTTAGAGCAACTAGGCACAAAATGTAATTCAACATATGATTTAGCATTAGTGTGAGATGAGGAATTACAAGGACTAGCACATGCCATTTTAGCATTTTTAGTAGAAGTTGTGCCATTGTCCACATGAGGCTCACTAGATATTACCTTGGTAGCGATAGCCTCATGAGCTAACTTTAGTGTACCATGGGATACTAGAAGATCTTCATGAGATCTCAAGAGCTTCTCATGGATTTCTTCTAATATCTCATAATTGCTAGTTAGCAATTTAAGTTGAGCCCTTAGCTCAACATTTTCCTTTAAATTGGATGCTTCACAAGAAATAGAGTTAGTAGCACAAGCATCAACATTAATAGCAATGGGAGAACAAGTAGGAAGATCTTTTAGTAATTGAGCTTGGAGTTGATCATGAGACTTAGTGAGATGTGCAAGAGAATCTTCCAAGGACTTGACATCCTTTTCAAATTTCACATTAGCCTCAAGGAGTCTAACAATTTCAACAACAAGCTCATCATTTTTTATTTTAAAATCATTAGCCACCTTGAGAGCTCTATCATGGGTTTCATTTGCTTTAGATAACTCTAGAGTAAATGTCTCCTCAAGAGATTTCTTGGTGGTTTGTTCTTCTTCAAGAGCTTCCTCAAGATCCGCAATCGTGTTTGCATAATCACGTTCGCGGCTAAGACTTCCATTTTCACGAGCTTCCAAATTTTCAATAGTAAGCCCTCGCTCAACAAGGGTGCTCATGATTTCATGTAGGTTCTCACAAGCATTTTATTCTTTGAAAGAGCATTAAGAACCATTAGACCTTTCTTATTAAAGTAAGCATCATCTTCTTCATTATCATCATTATTGTCATGATCATCACTACTTGACGATTTAGAAGATATGCAAGGACTATCAACACAAGCATGTGAAACATTTATAGTTCTAGATGTGTTTAAGTCCAAAGATAAATCATTGCAATAAGATAGAGATGAAATATCATCTAAAGGAAGCTCACTATCATCATTGCGAAATTTATCCCTACTCACCATTGCATTGTTTTGTGGCTTGCCACATGTAGGTGAGGTAGAAGAAGTTGAGAACTCATTACGCCCGGAGATGGAGGGAGAACAATCATTCTCACTATCAATGGACACACCATAATTGTCTTGAAGCTTGGTCCATAGCTCATGAGCACTCCGATAAGGAGAGATCGACAAGGCAACTGCATTTCTTAAAGACATGAAAACAACTTTAGAAGCTTGAGCATCTAGATAAGAATTTTCCTCATCCTCCAAAGATAATCTTTTCGGATCCTTTGGAGGAGGAAAACCCATATCTAAGATTTGCTCTATAGATGGATCAATGTCCCTAAAATAATTTAGCATGCGATTTCTCCAATCATTATAATTAGTGCCATCGAATATTAAAGAGGCATTGTGCACTAAACCACTAGATGACATCTTTACTCTCTAGGCCGTGAAGCCCTATAAAGAGAGAACCCGCTCTGATACCAATTGAAAGGACACGGATGTCGCCTAGAGGGGGGGTGAATAGGCGATTTAAAATTATTACGGTTAAGGCTTGAATAAATGCGGAATAAAACTAACGTTTAATTTATCAAGCCAAAACCTAAACTAGCTAGGTTCACCTATGTGCACCAACAACTTATGCAAAGCAATATAATCAACTAGGTGATAGCAAGGTATATGACTTTAAGCTCAATGTCTATCACAAAGTAAATAGCATAAGTAAGAAGCTCGGGTATAGAAATACCGAGGCACTTGGAGACGATGATTTATCCCGAAGTTCACTTCCCAATGGAAGCTAGTCTCCGTTGGAGCGGCGCGGTGTTCACCAATGTGAAACACCGAGTAGTCTTGATATGGCACACCGTATCTCCGTTGTGTCTTACCACCAATGTGGCGAGGCACTTGTCACTATGTTGCCGTTGAGGTTGACAACTAGAACCTTTACAAGGGTGAAGCTCACTCCACAAGTTGGAGGGTCTTCACCAAATGCACCGAGCCACCAAGACTCGATGCCCAAGGCCGAGGCACACACCACAACTCAATTGGTGGCTCCCGGCAATGTCTTCGTAGCTACCAAAGCTCCGAATCTAACAAGGTTGAGCCACACTCCACAATTGGAGGCTCCCAACAAATCCCGTGAGCCACCAAGACTCCGAGAAATCAACAACCGTCTAGGGTACCAACGTGCCCTAGAGGAACAAGCTCTAGGGCACCAAAGTTTCACTTTCCACGAATCACCATGGAGAACTCAAACCGATGCAACTAATGCAATGGCAAGAACACACTAAGTGATCAAGTTCTTCCAACCCGAATCCAACCAAAGCAACTAATGCTTGGGAGGGATTAGAGAGGAAGAACAAAGGAGGAACACCAAGAAACTCCAAAGATCTAGATCCAAAGTGTTCTCCTCACTTAGAGGAGAAAACAATTGGTGGAAACAAGGATCTAAATCTCCTCTCTCTTTTCTCTCAAAAAGTAGCAAGAAATATCGGAGAGATTGAGAAAGCCAAGCTTGTGAAGGTCAACAATGGAGGGAGAAAATAGCTCAAGAGGTTGGCAAAAGTTAGGGTTTATTTTGGGGAAGAAACCCCTTAAATAGGAGGCTCCAAAAGGAGCCGTTAGGAGAAAAGAAAAAAGAAAAGGGGAGGCAGCACACAGCCCAGCCATCGGGCCGGCCGGCCTGGCAGCCGGCCCAGGCCGGCAGGAGAACCGGGGAGCAACCCGAGTGGGCCGGCCAGGGAACCGGCCCAGGCCGGCATTGAGGCCGGGGGCGGCAGGCAGGCAGAGAACCCGGGTGGGCCGGCCTGGGAGCCGGCCCAGGCCGGCGTGGAGGCCGGAGGCCCACCCGAGGGGTCCGGCCGGGAAACCGGACCAGGCCGGCGTGTGGCCGGGGTGTCGCCCGAACGGGCCGGCCTGGGAGCCGGCCCAGGCCGGCGGTGAGGCCGGCTGCCCCCCTTTTTTCTTTTCTTTTATAATATTCTGTTTTAAAAATGACCGATACCGAAAACGCAATATCTTCCACATACGAACTCCGTTTTCGGTAATCTTGGACTCGTTGGAATCGTCACAATGAGCACAACAATAATATACGTAGAAACATCATTGTTCAACAAGATATGGTAAAACCAAATGATGAGAGGTAAAACCTTTCTATTAAAAACCGGAAAACCATATCTTTTGCAAATGAAGTCCGAATGACATGAAACCAACTTTGTTGGAAAGAGGACGACAAATGCTACCCAATAACATGTGAGAATATTGAAACCAAGCAAGGGAGATTTTGCTAATAAATGGAAGAGTGAAATCTTCCGCATAGATGGACCGGCAAAAACTCCACCACCGAAAACTCAATAGGAGACACATATGAAAACCGTTTTCGGTGATCTTGGCCTTGTCGTGACAAGCACGACAAGCACCAATACCACACCACGATAAGAGCCAAATAGGAACCAATAAAGATGATGCCAAGGATGCAAAGGTTTGAGCTCTCGACGACCGATACGCTAAAGCTCACTTGAGAGCCCCTCTTGATAGTATGGTTACCTATCTAACAAACCCGGTCTCTCAGCTACACCGCGAGACCGGTAAAATAGAAACCCTATCAAGATCATACCTTTGCCTTGCGCATTCCAGCTTGAGCTAGATGATGACGATCTTGATCTACTCTCAAGTGGATCACCTTTCTTGATTGTGCTCCGCTTGGTGAAGACTCGCATATTGCTCCCCATACACCAAGATGGGAGAGGCACTCTTCGACATATCTTCGCTTGGCCTTTATCTTGATGACGATCACCACGTGACGCCATCCTCCATGGGCAACACAGGGTCTTCCTCTTGATTCATGCTCATGGAGAAACACCTTGGCCTTGATCAACAAATGATCTTCTTCTTTTAGCCTTGACTCCAGCATATGGAGTCCAAGCATTCCTTATGGACCAACACTGCACATATAACTCAAAGTACACATTAGTCCATAGAGATTGTCATTAATTACCAAAACAACACATGGGGGCAACCATGCTCTTTCAATGCATCTGGTGAAGTTTCTGACCTATAGCTACTTTGTCTCTGGACTTGAGAATCGCATACAGATTCATCTTGTTTCTGACCTATAGCTGCTTTGTCTCCAGCAAGATAGATAAATGAGAGTTGGTTCTGGTCATGGTTCAGGTTTGCAATTCATTTAGTTCTGCTTATGCTTGCATCAAAAGGGGAATTGAATATTATTTTACTAAAATGTTTCCTTTGTGGGGCATATTGTTGAGTATAGTTGATAACAGTGGCGATTTTTGTGAATGTTAATATACATGGTGCTCGTTTAGTTTCACATTCTGAGCTAATAGCCTGATACTAGTTCATGATACTTTCTTTGACTGAGAGTTGTTCACAGTCAATGTCAAAAACTTTTAAGAGAAAGTGGAATATCAGGAACTGCAAAAGCCAAATGCAACAGTTGTTCATATCATCTCAGTTCTTGAGCTCATCTAGAACAAATGGCTCTCAACTGCGCTAGTTCATATTTATTATGTATCGTATTAAGCTTCTGGATAACATGTTGGTTCATGGATATCATCTTACACTAGCTAACATACTCACTCTATTACACTATATATGTCGTCATCCCCATGATACTTTCAAATTAACCCTGCATTCAGAAGATCAAGAATGCGGTTATTGTTTTATATCCACTCAATAACCATATTAGTATGCTTTGGTGTGGTTAAAAGGCTGCATTATGTTATTTAATACAGTTGTGCACCGTCATGTCTCATTTTATCAATATGCTTGTATGTTTACTGTTTAGAAGATCTGTTCACATGGTGGTCTGAGGACAGATATAGTGAACTAGATAGGGAATTATTTTTTGTTAGATTTTCCAAAGATAAACCTAGTAACACTAAAACCAAGAATGTCAGTTCCTAGAAAGATCTAATTTTGCATTTCCTGTTTTTTTAATGTTGGTGTCCTTCTATGCCATTGCATTAGTTTCTAGATGAAAGCATGTTCTGGACTCATCATAATTTGCGTACTATTTTGTAGACTAACTGAGTAACTCTTATTTGTACTTTACAGCAGCATCTTCTCCGATATCTCTTGACAATGGCGACGAGTCAGAAAGGGATGGCCAGGAATCAGCAAACCATGCTTTTAAATTCATTGTTGCTGAGATTGACCCAAAGGTTATTGAATCTGTCACAGTTGGAGGTATTGTAAACCATGACCAATGAAGCTAGTTGTATCAAACTATCAAGTTTGTATTAATTGTCTTGAATCTGTATTCATCTGTCTCTCGTGCTGCGATATCTGGACCATCGCAAACAGGTACACTTCTGACAAGGTTTTCGGAGGAAGGACTTCGGTACCAAGTGGTGGCTAATCCACTTCGAGGATCAATTTTGTGGAAGATGGAGGTTCCTCGGATTGGACAGGTGAGGCTTATTGGTTATAACGATAGCTGTCACTCACATGGCGATGCATACTTCCACTGTTTTTGTTTAATCTCAGGGATTTGTGCCCCTCAACTCTTAAAAATTTTGTGACTAGTTTTGGCGTGATGTCCTCAATTTATAACTTAGTTATGCTAAACCTACATGCCTAAGCTGGTAAAACTTATACCTGGAAAGAAAAACTTTATTATGTGCTTGGTTAGCTGATTAGATGTATCCTAACGGACCTGTGCACACATGCAATGCATATGTTTTAAGATAGTGTTAATCCTTTATCTAAGCTGCTGATTTTTACTTGCTCAGGTCCAATACATACTTACAGTTAATTTCATATTTCCATCTACAAGATAATAAATTGATATTTGTGGGAGTGTTTTTGAAAACCAGCGCTAGTATTTACACTTAGAATCAAACCTGAAACTAAATGGATTTATTCAAGCTTCCCTAAATATGCAAAGAAGAACATTGCACAGATAAGATGAGCTGCTCCCAGAATGAACATGTCCACCTATTGTAAGGTACTAAGAGCAACTCCAGCCAGCCCCCAGGACGCCCCCCGGGACACCTTTTCGTCGCCGGCGGACGAAAATCCTACCAGTCGCGCCGCAGGACGTTGTTTTTCGCCGGATATTAGAAAAAGATTCCCCGGCGCCCCAAGCGGAACCCAGCGCGCTGGGTTCGGCCTGGGGGCGCCGGCGAGTTGTTTTGCATGCAATTGCCCCACTGCCACATAACGCACTCTCTCTCCTCTGTCTCTCATCTTCTCTCTCATCTCTCCTCTCTTTTCCTTTTCTTTCCCCAAATCCCCACCGCTGTGGCCTTCCTCGCCGTCGACCTCTGGCTCCTCCGCAGCGTGCCAGCCGCCGTGGTCGGGATGGGCGTCCGGGCGTCGAGGAGGAGGTGGCCGCGCTCAGGCGGCCAGGCGTCGAGGAGGAGGGGGGTGGTCGCGCTCGAGCCGGGAGACACCGACGGCCATGCTCTCCGTCGCGGCGGCCCTCTCGATGCAGCCAGCTCGCCAAGGCAGGTGCAGCGACGGCGGCGAGCTCGCCTTGCGCCGCCGTCCCTCGAGCTCGCGCCGCAGCCCCTCGAGCTCGCGCCCGCAACTCCGTCGGGCCTGCCCCCGCGCAGCCGCCATCCTGTTCCCCCCGCGCGCCGCAACTCCTGTCGCTCCTCTCCGTCGGGCGCGGCGTGGAGGCCGGCGCTCCGTCGACGCGGCGGCCAGGAGCTTCTCCGTCGACCTCCCTTCCCATCGCATCCAAGTCCGCCTCCGCCGGGCACGAGGCCTCCTGCTGGGTCGACGCCGCCGCGGCAGAGGGCCTATTGCTGCTCCTCTCTCCAGAGCGGGTTGCGAGGTCGGTGGCAGATGCGGCGTCTCCTCCCCCACAGCGTGTGCGAGGTCGGCGGCGGCCGCGGCGTCTCCTTTCTCCAGAGGCCAGGAGCGCGAGCGAGGTCGGCGGCGGCCAAGGCCGCAGATCCCCTTCCTCCAAAGCGCGCGAGGTGCAACGGCTCCTCCCTCCAGAGTCTTGGGTGGGGGTGCGGCTGGAAACGTCTTGACCCCAAGCAAAAAATCTCCGCCGGCGCCCCCCCAAGCGCGCCGGCAAATCGCCCTGGGGGCACCAACGGCTAGAGTTGCTCTAAGGTTACAGCTTATTAACCATGTGATCATGAGTTTGTTCTGTAACTATTCTCTCTATTTATTAATATAAAATTCCCTGTGGCTTTCCTATGTGGAGCTAAATCACTTAGCTGCCTTCTAATAAGGTTGTGCTTCACACCACACACACACACCTCACTCTCACACATCACCCCAGTAATATATGAAGCTCTATATGTCTTCTCCATATAGCACACAGCTTAGCTTACAAGTGTAGGCATGTCCTTATATAGGACTTACACGGTCAGTTCCTGTAACATCTAGAAACTAGTACACAGAACTGCCCCTTTAAGCTATTCAACACTGACTTGAACACTCTGCTAGAAATCCTAATACATTAGAAACTCATGTACATACCAAAAGCTTCAAACATAGATATGACAAGATTACTTCAATTTCCCCCTTAATCTTGTCATATCAACTAGATCTACTAAGCCAGATCACTTGGACCATGTACTTCATTTTGTGACGGCCTCGCATCGTCTCACGCCTAACAACGGCATCACACCTTGCTTGTCAGCCTCACACTGAACTGATGCGCGGTCACACCGACTTTCTATGTGACAGTGGCACACACCACAGTTGTCGGCTTCACACTGACTCTTCCACTTGACGATGGCATCACACCATCATCATTGGCTTCACACCAACCTTTCCAGAGACAATGGCGTCTCACCATAGTGCTCGGCCTCACACCGACGCCCTCTACGACGATGGTATCACACCGCCGCCTGTCCATAATCTCCAACAGTATCACACCATTGGGCATACACTTTGAACACCCCTCTCACAGGAGTGCTGGTCATCGTCATCACAAAGAACCTTAGCAAGGAATGCTTTGTTTTTCTTTCTGGACACTCATAAGCATAATGTCCAAATTAGGACAGTTATAGCACTTCACCTTGGACTTATCCCGAGACCGCTCGAGGCCACGGCCTTGACCTACACCACCCTGTCCTCACGACGAGCTCTCAGCCTCGTGTCTTGCCTTCCACTTTGCACGGGTCAGCAGCAAGTGCTCCTCATCAACATCACCTCTTCCACGTAGATGCTCCTCGTGCACCTTTAGCCGCCCAATGACCTCTTCCATCGTCATGGTCTTGAGATCTCTGGAGAAACTTGTTGGGGACAGTGCAAAGGAGCTTCTTGATGACGTATGCCTCCTCAAACTCCTCACCAAGTGCTCGGATCTGGTTGACGATGGTCGTCAACCAGGAGCGAAATTATCAACAGATTCTGACTCCTTCATGCGCCCCCTTGAACTCCGTCTTTGGAGTTTGTACCTTGGCGTCCTTCACACGCTCCAACACCCATGTGCATAATCTTCAGGGCGTCCAAGGTCTCATTGGCTGTCTCCTTTACGTACACCAGGAAGAGCATGTCCTCAGGTATCCCTTGGTAGATGGCAGCCAAGGCCATTTGATCCTTACTCTCCTCCGGGGGCACCTTCGGATCTTTGGCTCGACAGCATCCCAAAGCCGTTGGGCATGCATTTTACACCTTCATCTTGATGGACCATGCCAAGTAGTTGCTTTTTGAGCAAGGGTATCGAATGGAAACAATCTCTCCATCCTTCTCCATATCTCACTCAAGCTAACTCAACGTGGCTCTGATACCAATTCTAGGAGCTAAATCACTTAGCTCCCTTCTAGTAAGGTTGTGCTTCACACACGCACACCTCACTCTCACACAATCACCCCAGGAATATGAAGCCTCTATGTTTCTCAATATAGCACACAAGCTTAGCTTACAAGTGATAGGCATGTCATTATATAGGACTTACAATGTCGGTTCCTGTAACATAGAAACTTGTACACAGAACGGCCCCTTAAGCTATTCAACACTGACTTGAACACTTCTACTAGAACTCCTACATACTCAAGAAACTTCATGCACCTAGCAAAAGCTTCATCCAAGATATGACAAGATTACTTCTGACATCCTAGTATCCTACCGCCGTTCCCTGTAAAAATAAATAAAATGAAAGTACAAATACTTACTGGCAGCATTTTGCTAAGTGAAGAACTACTGGTTGCAAAACAGACTTTGTTATTGTCTGGTAAACATAAATTGCAGAGAAATCATACAGCGTGTCAAGATTCCAGATTGTGATATACTATTAGCTTACTATTGCATTTAATTATGATTTTTTATATGAGACAACTTGAATTCGTGCAGGGAAAATTGATTAAGCATGTACTTTCAACATACAGTTGGTGAGTTGAAAACATACCTCTTCCACTGGGGACGTCTCCAATGAATAGAACTGGATGGATTCCTATAGTGATTAGCTCACTAACGCCAAAAAAACGACATTTTAGTACGATCGAATAGCAAAAGATTTGATACAATTTCTAATAACTACAGGTTACGACATTGTATGAAAATTTCCAAAATATTACACAGAACTATCATGCAAACTAGCTTTTCTTCCTGTCCTGTCCATTCTTCCTTTCCTGCTCATTCTTAGATGATATTCTTGCATGTGTGGTGTGTGTGTGTACTTGGACCAAATCCTGTAATTCTACAAATAAGCCACCAAATGTATAGTTGAAGGGAAAGTGCAGAATTTTGTACATCAGTTGGATTGTTCAATGTTACTAAAGTGTCATAATTTAAAACTAAAACATTCCATTTGGCCATGCATAAGTAGGATGTAAAATAAAACACTTGCCAGTAATGCCATTTCTGTTAATCTTGATGGACTAGAAATGGTATCTTTGTGGCACAAACCACAAAGTTACCATGGGATATAGATCCAAGGGTACCTTGACATAGGAAAGTCAGCATTCTACCATGACCTCGTCATATATCCTACGAGTGACTATCTGTGTGCATTGTGCAGGACCCAGCTTCAGTGTCAGAAGTGCCATATATTTCTATTTGTGCTCCAAGCTGAAGATTCTGCGATCTTATTAGCAGTGGATCCTTCCTGGATCATGTCTCGCAGTTCAAAGTAGCTATCCACATTCACTATTTGCTACGTCATTAATAAATTGATGAACTACATAAATATGTGGTTGGTTTCTCAAACTTGAATTAACATCTTTTACTGTTTTTGGTTGATCTTTTATTGTATGGGAACTGTTTAGAAGCCTCTTGGCTCATAATGCAACCGATCGTAATTAGCCGAGAACATTATTTTATGGCTTTAGCATGGTAATGTTTCCTACTCATCATTCTCCGTTCGTTTGACCTGTTTATTATGTAGACCATAACCAACACAGTAACACACACACACACACACACACACACACACACACACACACACACACATGCAAGAATCTCATCTAGAATGAG